>CAVLJG010000008.1:30195711-31395711 GCA_963669975.1 Acanthoscelides obtectus | reverse complement strand
TTCATGTACGACGCTGACAATAAGATGATTACTTAAATACCTTTTGGTATGAAAACTTAGCGCAATGCTACCCAACACGATGGAATGTTGATAGCATTAATGTGGTCAGATGCTTAGAACGGCTGAGGGGTTTTAGTGGATATTCCGCACATCTGGAAAATGTCATATCTCGAGCAGGCAAGACAGATAGGGCAACAGGCTTTCCGTTGTCAAAAAAAGTTGCTCTCGTTGAGAACGGTCCTCTACTATATTTTAGATTGGAATATGGTGTTGTTACGCATTTTTTTTCCATTTTCAATGTACATTATATCAACACGTTACCTAGTGCCAACCATGTCTCTCTCCTTAGATTCCAACTCATGATCTTGATGAATCTTCAAATAGCATACATCAATATTAATATTCTGAATCGCTTGATCTAAAGAGGCGTTATGCTCCTTGTAGGCACTGATCTGCCTGACCAGCTTCGAATGCTTGTCTCGCTTGTCTTTGAGCGTGCTCTCGTACGTGGCTGTTAGAGCCTCCATTTCTTGCTCGAAGGAGTCGGCCTCGGTTTTCATCCCTCGCGCTTTCGCTTTTACGTATTGCTGCATCTCACGGGTGAACTGAAACGGCAATTTGAATCAAACTAGATTTATTTCTTTCGAAAAGGTGTGTTTCAATGCCCACAGTCGGACTGTCGGGCAAACAAGGCATTCTGGTATAGTTCTTAACAAACTTATAGGGTCTGTTTACATTTTTAGACGGTTGTTTAAAGCCGTAAGAGCGAAAGGCGCGGCTTTTCTGTACATTGTCTAGACCTCTAGACGCACAGACTAGCTTGTGGAGGTGCGGCGCGCGGGACGGAGGTGTGGGCTAGCGGCTTCGAGTCGGTCAAGATATAGCACAATCAAAGTATGTGAAATTGTTGCTATGTCCGTATTGCGATTTATTGTAGACTTACTTCATTTAAAGTAATTATAGGAAACTATTAGTGCTTTTCACAATATTGCACATTGCTCAAATGCATAATTTATACAGATGAAACAGCTATCATCATTTAGACTTGTATCATATAAAAACCATACTGTACGCGTTTCGGTACCAAAAAGAATCTATAAGTTTGTCGTGAGCTATACCTAGACCAACAGCCAGAGGCGGATCTAAGATGAGGCACACGATACACTGCGCTTCGGGTCCCAATACTCAAGGGGGCTCCCAAACGCGGATTATGGGGCCTCAGATCAAATTGGTCTCGCATGGATTCTGTACTTACGGAGCCCACAGGTCCTACATCCGCCGCTGCCAATAGTTAGTGATATACCGTTGGATAGACCTTTTCAAACGGAAAAAGAACCAAACGTGAACAGTTCGTATTCATTGCATGTATACCATATGTCGTGACCATATCGCAAAATTGGCTATTTCATGAAATGATCGAGCATTGCATGAAATGTATCATTATAACATATATTTACATTAATTATAATATATATTAAATATAACCTCAATTTTTTTTACCGCCCTCCAAAGTTGAGAGATGGTAGAGATTTTTCGCAAAAAATGAATTCAAGATTTTTTACGTTGATTTCTAATAAGCTCTGTTAAAAAGTGGCATAAGCGTTGCTAAAACTAACCATTTAGCTCATCTCAGAAAAAAATCACAGCCCTAAACCTAATGGTTTAGTCGTAATACCGATTGTTCATTATCCCGTTTTTCTTCGAAATTTCACAAAATTGCAAATATCTCCTGAACTATAAAATTTCGGACCACACATATAAGGGCTAATTCGATAGGTTTTGAGGACCTCTTCCACCTGACTTACTTTGATCCCCTACTAAATTTATATTTTTACATTGAGTATGCTCTTGATTAACTATTTAAAAACAAAGGTTTACAATAGCTATACAACATAATACGCTTTGGGATTTCATTAATGGATGTTTGAGGAATATTTGGGAACTTTGGCAACATTTTCGTGTTTTCATATTATTTTTCGTGGATAAAAATGGCATGTTTCGCACTTTTTCAAATAATAAATCGATGATATATCTAAATTGCCAACTGTAGGGAAACGTACATGACCCTTTTTTGTTAAGATTGGCCTAAAAAATCTATGTCTGAAGGGCAAAAATTATTAAATAAAATTATCCGAACAATTTTTGGAGCAGTTTTGGGACTGGTAACATGCAGCGGTCCTTTTTGAATACCATATCATACCATATTATTGACCACATTATAATTATTACAATGTACATGTCAGGTCTTACAAACTATTTTATTATATATCCGAGTGTTATAGATCAATATGCTCATCAACTGAATAGAAACAGTAGTTAAGCCATGCTTTTTTTGAAAAACATTGAGAAGCAGCGATTAGAAATATTTGCAAAATCATCTTCTCGATTTGTATTGACGATCAAAATATTCTTACGAACCGACGCAAAGATACTACCTGGGCTAATAATGAGAATGCATGGATTATTATCAATTTTAGAACAATAATATAGAAAAAGGTAAACTGAAACAGTTGTGAAAAATGGTGTCAAGTAGGTAGACTCTGGACAATTCAAATCCTCTGAAAAAATATTTAGTTACTTATATGTAGAACAGAGTGATTATTATAGAGTCAGTCAAACAGACCCATACAGTTAGCAAGACATTCTTTCCCTGCCCTACTGGGCGGCATCTCTGGATCTCTGCAGCGAGTTATCTTTCGGTTCGTGCAAGCTGTGTATGTTTTTTGAGCTTCAGTACGAATACGTACAGGGAAAACCAAATTTGTCTGACGGCTTGAGTCTAATTTGTACGAGAAGGGTGTATTAACACATGTTAGAAAGAGATAGAAGCCGACAGAAAAGTGAAGGTCATCACCACATTGCCTAGCGATGGTGACGCAGAAGGTCGTGCAATCTGCTACACTAGCTTAGGTTACTACCCAAGAAGGAGGTCTGTTCCAACATTTAATTTAATATTTTGTTTTTATTTTGATTAGAATTATTTATTAGAATTTTTATGCGACTTAGTATTTCAATTTATTTTAGAATTATCTTTGATATCCACCGATGGTGACAGTATCAAAACATGCCGAGTTATTGTTACATTAGCGACAGCGCTGCGGCCAGAAATTGTAACAAATAACGTTACGAAATACAAATTATCACTGCCTGCGTGTACGCAGGTGACAGTGATTTCGAGGTAGGAGGACACTCACCTACGAGCGCTAGGTAAATTAATAATAATTAATAAACCTTGCATTGGAATGTACAACATGCGGTGTTATCAAACGAACGAATGTTGCAGAATTTGTGGCGATACTGACCTTCCATTTCGCCCTAAAATGAAGCGCCATTAGGTCCAATCCGGAATCGATCTTACACAGATTCGACACAATTCACAATTCAAAAATGTGTGCGCTCAAAATAAAACCATTATTTGGGGTATAAACTATCTTACTTCAAGGAACTGATGTAACATATTGTCAAAGCGGCAGATTGCCGCGTCAGCGTTGCCAGGCAACGCGGTGATGAGCTTTGCTATCCAGCCCGCTTCTGTTTCTTTTTAACGTATGTGTCTATACACACATCTCTCTCGTAGACATTTAACTCAAGCAGTCAGGACTTGTTCACTAGGTGGTTCCCTTTGATAGGCACCAGCACGCGGATCGAAAATATTCCTCTATCATTCTGTCTTGAAGGCAAATGTACGGGTAAATTTATGATTTGTGTGAAATATGGCTAATAGGCGCATATAATTACCGGGTTTGGGAGCGTATAAATAAACTTAGATAAAAAAATCATATACCCACCCACACAAGCCCCAAATGTCAACCAATATAATTTTTTTTCTGAAAATTCTCAGGACCCTCTAAAACGTGAAAAAAAAAACGAAATTTGCTGCGCCACCGATCTTCAAAAATTACAAAGCCTTTTCATCTTTGACATAGTAGTAACCTTGTGTGGAATTTCATCAAAATCCGAGCGGTACTTCTCACGTTATAGGCGGTTATGAAATTGGCGGACGGGCCGACAAACAGACCGACGGAAATGAGTGACATGGTTTTTAGTGAAGCACATGTCATATATCATCATATGAACATAATATCTCAATTTCGAAATTTATCGCGATTACAATATTTCCTCGCCACTTTTGGCATAGGAAGTAAAAACGCATTATGCAATTTTAACACAATATACTTCCGTCGCTCTTGAAGTATTGAAGAAAACCATTGTTCGTAAACGTATTTCTCGTGCAGAAAGGTACTACTTGACGCTCTTAGTACTCAAGGACCTAAGAAACGATAAGAGCATAATACCTTAACACCCTTTATATCATTTATTTGCTCGATCAAATCATTAATTTCCATTCTTTCCTTTTGATGTTCCCATTCTGTAGCCATAATGGTTCTACGGAACGCCATATTTTGCATGATTGTTTGCAGTTTCTTACTTCCTGCCTCCTAAAAATTATCGCAAAAAGAAAATGAAAATAGAATATGTTATAAAGCAGTATTTACAGATAATGTATTTTACTAAAGAGCCTTGCACTACCTACCCGAATTTTAGCGTTTATCTCTTCGATTTCCTTCCTGGGTACAAAAATGGCATCGTTAAAGTCATCTATACTCCCTGTAAGTGGTACTTCCACCAGACCTCCAAAAAAATATCTATTTGATAAGATTTATTTGATCATTTTGTCGATGTTCCAGACATACTGGTAGGACAATTACAACACTGGAAAGTACTGCAAAACTGATTTATATAGCAAGCAAGCGTAAAAAATGGCCGACAAGTTTTACGTTGGGGGAGCTGCCATGGGCTCCGATTGAGGGGGCAAGGGGGACATATGCCCCCCCCCCTGGATTCTGCTTCAGAGTGAAATACTCTTAATAAGATACCCAATCCTTGGGTAAGTAGTGGCGTGTGAGAACAACCCAACATAGAAGATATTATTTCTGCTACCATTTTGAATAGTTGCATCCCCTCCCCCTTCGGTCTTCAATTGTTACCAACGGCTTGCATTTTTAATCCTGCACAACCTGTAAACCAAACATGCCCCCCTAGATTTATGGGGGGTCATGGGAGCTGCTATGTCGTCAATTATATTAGATATGTACATTCCATAAAAACATGCTCACTGTGTTTTTGATTTGCTTATCAAAGCAAAACTATCCAGTTTCAGAATTTAGTATCTTACATCACATGAACTTACGTAGTGGGTACCTAGATCTAGAACATTGTGCTATACAGGGTTTCCCACGTAGATCTGCAGCGATCGCTGTTTCAAAGTTGACGTACATATTTCTGAAAATTTGGGTTAATAGCATAACTGATGGGGGCTAAAACACTCAAAATGATGGTATATCCAGTTATACCGGAAGTTGACACCACCTTGCTTATTTTAGATAAAACACTCTGTGCATTATTCAATTTGAGCTCACAGGACTCCGAACTGTGAACACCTTCTGAAGATGCCACCCACTAGTGTTGGCGAAACATCAAATAAACATATTTTACGACGGCCTAACTACCCAAAAACCAACACAATAACATATTGGTACTTTCAGTAATGGATATACATATCGTTTATACATCCGTTTACAAATTGTCAATTATTTTTATATAAATCCTTTTTACTGTTCAAGTGTTCATCCACATGCATTGAATAACACTGTTTATTATTTTATTATTTGTCTATTATATATTATTGCTAAAATGAAAGCCTAAAAAAAATCACTGATTCCGATCCTTGGCACCGTCAAATATATATAAAATAATCATGAGCATTTCCGCCATCATTATTTTATGTAGTTTACTCCATGGGCTTCCCTTATGGATTTTCAACAGCATTTTGAGCAAGAGATATCCAAATACCTTGAACTTTTTGCGAAGATCATTTTTTGGTAGCATTTTCAGGACGAGCCAGCAGCTAATATTTGATCACGTTTTTCTTCTTTTCCTTCCTTGCTCTGGTTTTTAAAATTATAACACCTGCACTTTAGTCAACTTCTAAGGACAACTAGCCATGTAATAAATTTGTAAACTAATAGGCTTTTACTAGCATAGCGAAACACCTTAATTCGTTTATTGTCACCTTTAATCTGTGTAGTAGTTGCTGTTGCTCTGCTTACCGCAGCATTTCTGGTGTTTATTATTTGCTATATCTAACATTTGTTTACAATTTCTGATATCAATATTTATATAGTGTGTTTGTACCATACTATAACAAATTTAGGATTCTCAAAGACGTTCATCCATACGTTTAGGATATTATACTAAGTGACATATAAATCCGAACACCCAGTTTAAATTGTTTTATTTCAATAAAATTTTGTATAAGTACTTAATGAAGCATAATGAGTACATGATAAAAATTTCAAAATGATTAGACTGCTTGAAAGCCCTTTGACCTTTAATAATGTGTGGATGCATCCTGATGTGCTACGCATTCTCCAACGCGCCTAGGCATGCTTCTGATCAGGTGGTCAATGTCCTCCTGTGGTATCTCATTCCAGGCAACCACCAACTCCTCTCGAAGTGCTTCTAGAGTCTGAGGAGGACGTTGCAAATTGAGCAATCTCCTACCCATCATATCCCACACGTGCTCAATTGGGGATAAGTTGGGAGATCTTGGTGGCCATGGTAACAATGTGACATCATTATGTTGAAAGAAGTCTATTGTGACTCTTGCAACATGTGGTCGGGCATTATCTTGTTGGAAAGTTGGATCTGCCAGTGTGTCAAGATAGGGTAAAAGATGGGGTTCTAGAACTTCGTGGATACAACGCTGCGCGTTCATGTTACCTCTGATGAAGATTAAAGGTGACCTGAAACCATACGCTATAGCACCCCAAACCATAACTCCAACAGTGTGATGAACATGTCCTTCAACAAAAAACTGTGGATTCCTCCTTTCACTACGTCGCCTTCTAACCCTGGCACGACCATCGTCCATGCCTAAACAAAATCGAGACTCGTCACTAAAGACAATACTGTTCCATTCCTGTTCCCAGAGTTGTCTTCACCACTCAAGGCGATTACGTCGGTGTTCTCGAGTTAAAGGGAGGACCCAGTGTGGCCGGTATGAAAACAAGCCAAAACTTCTCATTCGTCGGTAAACACTTCGCATGCCAATAGGCCTTCCGTGTTCTGCAAACCATTCATTTGCAATGGACCTGGTAGTGGAGAAATGGTCCCTTAAGGCCAATAATCTTAGGCGGCGATCTTCACCGTCTGTTGTTCTACGGCGGCGTCCAGTGCCCCTTGCTCTTTGCGTACGGCCTTCTCGAAGCCATGCCTGACAACACCTAACCACAGTGTCTACACTTCTTTGCACTCTAACTGCAATTGCCCGAAAAGAAAGTTCAGCTTCCCGGAGTCCCACTATACGGCCCCTATCAAACTCACTAAGTTGACGAAATCGTACAGGTCTCCGTACTCTAGGCATCGTAACCGATCGTAAAGGATGTCAAGAACCAAAATCCGCCAACGTTGATTCTTTACTGCGGCTGAAATATTCATTTTTAGAGCGTTAGTGAATTAAAAAAAAGCAGTATAAAAACCGGAATGTCCAATGATAAGGCTGAAAATTTTTTCACTTGTTATTTACAGTAAGATCAATATATTCACCAACTTTTATTAAAATAAAACCATTTAAACTGGGTGTTCGGATTTATATGTCAGTTAGTATACATATGAAATACATTTAGAATCTCGCGTAGAATCCAAAAATTAGATAGCATACTGAGAGTTCTATTTACAATTAGCAATCTGGAGCCCACTTCTAGTTCAACTCTAAATACGATAATTTTGAAAATACTTTAGTCGTTATACTATAAACTCAAATTTTCATAACTGCCTTAAGTCAACTTTTAAGTGCTGGTTCGCTGCAGTTATACGTTGGACACTCTGTATGTACAAACCTCTTCTTAAAACAATCTGCATTTGGGTATTATGCATGTTATTGAGATATTCGGCCCTCAATTTTGCTATATCAACATTCACCCTGGCTATCTTTTCTTTCTTGAATTGAACACGTCTTTGTAACGTCGCTAAAGTAGCTTCTCCATCTGACATATGCATTTGGGCAGCCCGCAGCTGAAAAAAATCTTGTCAACCTTAATCTTTTAGTTAAGCTTCAAAAAAGCGGTTTTCAAGAGTTGCTAATTTTATCTTCCGGATATTTTTGTCTGATTTGTAAAACGTGTTTTTACAGCAAACGATATATGGGGCATTGTTCGTTTCGTGCAGAGGTAACTTGAATCGAGAGAGCGATCGTAGTAATGTGTTTGTGTTAAGCAAAGAAAATATAAATAGTAGAAAAACAATATTTTTGAGAATAAGCTTCTATTCAGTTGCCCAAATTTTGGTTTGAAATGTATATTTCCGGTCTTAGTCGCTATTTTTGTAATCTCAATATTTAAAAAATATAACCTTGAGACTATTGGAGTATAATATTACGTCATATCCGATGTGACATGTACACAAAATTTCTTTCGCGCATCAAATACTAGTGTATTTGAAAGACGCTATAGGCTATATCTTAGAGTAAGATATCGTCAATAAAAATAGTTGAAGTTAACCAAATTTTAGTTTGACATGCTTGCTTCCTGTTTTGCACCCTATCTTTATTCAAATTTCAGTTCTTGAAAAATCATGTAAATAAAACTATAATTTGCTGTCAAAATATATCTAAACTATTAGAACTAAAAAATACTCATATTGTTGACTATTAATGCAATATCTCGCAAACTAGTTGACCTAAACAAGCACCTAAGGTCATACCCAATGAACATAAATGCAGAAAATTTCCTGCATAAAACGACCTGTATATAATATAATACTTTTGAATTTTGAAAAAATCGTTGAAAAATTCAATTTCTAGTACGGCTATTTTTTAGTAGCCCGCAAAGAAACGTGCCATGAAAAAATTGTTTTTCTTTCATACCTACTAGATGTATAAACAGGTCTAATATGTGCGAATTTTGAAGCCATACTTTTTTTCGGTATCCGCATCACGTGAAAAGCCCTGTATGCTTAAATTTATTAAATCGTTGATATAAGCTAAAACTAGAATCGGACCTACTACTGATCCTTGAGGTAATCCCTGCGTTTATACTGAGCTGAATGTAGTTGTTTCCACGATTTTCGGTGGTTACATCAAAAAGCACGAAATCAGTAAATATATCTACCTATCATCTAGATATCTTGCAGCTATGGCAAACATACCGACGATTGATCAAATAAGCAGTTGAAGTCGGAAAAAAATTGAATTTCAAGCTGACGTTCCTCTTTTGTTACTAAACTAAAGTGTAATACTCCGCATAGGACATGCACGTTGTGAGAACAACTTCTCTTTTTATTAAGTTATAAATCACACTTTTCGCGGGTGCCCCCTGCTTTATGAAAACAGAAGTTATTCTCAGAATCTGTAAATTATCACACAACTATTCAACTTTTAGAACCCTACACGGTTTGTTTTAGTAAACAAAGTTTCAGAAATTTAAATTTTCTTTAACCTCAAAATCCTTATTTAACCAATCCTCGGTATATTTGACGTGGTTGTCAGTTATCTAGACAACCTATCCTCAAATTAATTACCTTGACTTCATAGTCAATTCTTAACCTCCTGTGCTTACAAATGATGCCCCAAGTAGCCTCATCAATAGTGGGGGGCAAACCTGCAAACTCGTCCATTTCATCTAACGCGCTGAGAAAATCTGTGCATTCCGGAGGCAGGCATAGAGACCGCTCTTGACTGACAATGCATCTGGCCAATTCATAAAGTACCGCACCTGTATTTGCTGAGCGATATAAAGGTTTTGGTCTCCTCCTGCAAAATGCGCTTATTGAACAAAATGGATGGTTACTTCATAATTGACTAGATCATTGATTCCCAAAATGGTCAATATCGACCCCTAGGGGTCTATGACAACCTGCAAATTTGGCGGTCCATGAAATAAATATGGGGGTCCACGATAGTGGATCTCAACACATACACTGATAGTACCTATTTACTTACATCATACTATCTTATAATATCCAAACATATACATTATTTATAAAAGTACCTATGAAGTAAAAAATGTATTATATATGTTTATAAAATTGTGTAAGTTGTAGGATGTTGGTATTCGCTTTGTGGTCGCAATACATTTTGAACTTGTAAAAACCTGAGAGTCGCAGTCTCAGAGCTTCGCTACCTTGCACTGACTTGTTCAATTCGTCACTCTATAAATACGAATGTGGGACAAATACGTTTATTCGTTTCCTGAATTTTGAAAAGGAAAGTGCTAAGAAAATATTTAAAAAATATAAACAGATAGTATATCATACAAATTATAGTGAGTCAGTGTTATTTTGTCTGAGAGTGCTGGAGAAAAGTAAGTACATTATTTTTTATTAAATTTTAGTTTTGTACTCGTAGTTAGCAAAGATACATAAATTACGCCAATCACGACTTTAGTTATTAGTAGTTAAATATTCAATCATGCAAAATTACACGAGTACTCCTCAATAGTTTCTTTTTGAAAGTTTTAGCAATCGCTAATATAATTACAGTGCAATCTCCGTAATTCGAGCTAAAGATCTTCGAATTATGGAATGTTTTCGGAAAAATCAAAAAATATTTTTAATATACAGCTGCTAGATTTTCTGTCTTATTTAAATAATTTAATTTTGCCCACAGATTACTGATGCCATGTCCGAATCTAAAAAGAAATGTAGACAGTACAGTGTTGATTATTTGAAATTTGACTTCATTCCATCATTGCCGGACAAACAATCGGCTATGTGCCTTTTATGCAACAAAGTTTTTGGCAATGACGCTATGAAACCATCTAAACTGCAAGATCATCTGATAAAACAGAGAAAGATTTAATAGAAAGATAAGTATTTACTTTCAAACACTCAAAGATAAATTTCAGAAGAGACCTACACTGGACAGAATGTTCGCTTCGACGTCACAAAGAAATGATGATGGTTTGCGGGCGTCTTACAATATCTCGTTACTTATAGCAAAATCCGGAAAACCGCATACTATCGGAGAGAAGTTAATTTTGCCAGCCGTTGAAGAGGTTTTAAAAACTGTTTTACACAAACCTGCACCTGATATCATTAAAAGAATTCCCTTAAGCAACAATACTGTTGAAAGACGTATTGATGAAATGAGTTCTGATATTGAAAGCTTCTTATGTAATTATTTGCAAACGACCCATTTCTCTATACAACTAGAAGAGTCAACTTTACCTGATAATGCAGCATCATTATTGGCATATGTTCGTTTTATTATGAATAAAGAAATCTACGAAGAACTGCTCTTCGCAAGAACCGACACTAAAGGTGAATCAATATTTCATGTTTTGAAGGATTACTTCATTGAACAAGCAATTCCTTTATCAAATATAATATCAGTAGCTACAGATGGGCACCTGCCATGGTTGGACGTTATCGATGATCTATAAGCTATTTAAAACAAAATGTGTCAGGGGTGTTAGCAATACATTGCGTCATCCATCGACAACATTTAGTTGCTAAAAATTTGAGTGTTAGATTGCATGAATCACTTCATTTAGTCATTGATGCAGTAAACCGAATCCGAAGCAACGCGTTGAATACGCGGTTATTTGTGCAGTTGCGTGAAGAAAATGATGAACACTTTCATCAATTACTCCTTCACACTGAAGTACGCTGGCTGTCGAAAGGCTTATGTTTGACAAGATTTATTGCACTTTTTGAGACTATTTTAGAATTTCTGGATACTAAAGATAAAATTTTAAAAGAAAATTTAATGAAGAGGAAAACAGACATCGCCTATTTAACAGATGTTTACAAAATTAATTTGCAATTACAAGGCGACAGTTTAAATTTGATTAAAACAAAGTCCATCTTATCAGCGTTTCTTGCCAGAGTTAAATCAGTGAAGCAAAATTTTGGACGGGGCGAATTTTCTCAGTTCCCCAATTTGTCACAGACAAGCTGCCAGGAAGACGACGTTTCAACTTACGTTCAACATTTAAATGCCCTCTATTCAGATTTTGAATCTAGGTTTGAGGATATTTCGACTATGGTACTACCACCGTGTATAATTAATCCATATGGTGACATAGAAGAAACGAATGTCATAATACAAGAGGAACTGACTGAACTAAGTACAAACGAAGAACTTAAGGTTCAGTTTAAAAACGGATATCAGCAATTCTGGCTGCAAAACAACATACCCGTTACTTATCCCGTATTAAGGAATATACCGAGGAAATTTTTAATTTCCTTTCCATCGTCATACCTAGTGGAAAGGGGGTTCAGCGCTGTTACCAATCTCCTAACGAAAAATATGAAACAGACTGGACATCATTAGCCGAGGAGATTTAAGATTAACCCTTACAAAATTGACGCCAAATGTTGATAATTTATTATTAAAGCATCAGGTTCATCGTTCTCACTAACAATATTGACTTATTGCTTATGTTATTTTATTTATAGTTTATTTTATGCTTATTGGTGTCTGACCAATAAATGCCCGCATTGGGAATAAGTGCCCGCATTGATTTTTTTAAAGAACCCCCTTTTATAGAAAATATTTTTTTTAAATTATTCTGAAAAGTCAAGGATAGGTACACACTAAAATTGTTGTTGTTAATTTTTTGCCTATTTTTAGATAACTTAAACGTATAGGAAGCGGAATTTAATCAAATTAACACTGAAATTATTATAGAACATACGTTTATGTTATAATTAATAAACGAACTCGCTTATTGTACTATTTTAAGTAAAAAACTTTTTTTTAGTATTATTTTTCACTTTTTTTAATTTTATCCCTCTTATATTTTTTTTCAATGCGGGCACTTATTCCCAATGCGGGCACTTATTGGTCAAACACCTGTTTATTTTGAGTAGTTTTAATTTAAATTCAATTAATAAATGTATAAATTAACATGTGTTTTTACTTTAAGTTTTTAACACTAAACTTCACTACAGTTAGAAATGTACAGGAAATCAATATCAGGTAAGTAGGGGGTCTACCCAACACGGAAAAACGTGGCAAGGGGTCTATGACACAAAAAAGTTTGGGGAACTCTGGACTAGATAAATAGCTATTGAAGAGTTTTAACCTTGATTAACGTATTTCACCTGGTTAACTTTAACCTTATTTGGTAATTTACATTACGTAAATGACGTTTGAATTCTAAAAACATGGCGCTTTTAGCGTCCCATTATCGTCGGTATTAAGCAAATGGCATTTCTGTCGTACAAATTAAAGATAAACTAACTGTACGCGTTAAATTGTTACTAATATACAGGGTGTTTTCAAAGTTATGTTAATGGCTTTTAGGGCTTGTCAAAAGAAGTTGATGTACCAAAACTCACCTGTATAAAAGTTGCATAATAAGAGAGTTAGCTTACTTTATTAAAAATTATTTAAAAAAACATTATCAGGTTAAATAGTTACCGTTTTTACAAAAACTTTTCAAAATTGTCTCCATTTGTTTGATTAACCCAAAATCTTGCTCGGTCGAGGTGGGAAAAAGTAGGGTCCAATGAGCATGCCATTTACCACGCTTACCCAAACTTTTAATGAAAATCTGTGTTGAAAATGAGTTATTTTTACAGCATGCGGATCTTCTACTTTTCAAAAATTGGACAGTTGTGGAAATTGTGCACTCCATTTCGTGTAAATGTGGCCTCGTCTGCACACAAAATCAATTTAGTAAAATCTTCTTCTTGGCCGAACAATTCTAAAAGCCACTGGCAAAATGCAACTCTTCTAGGATGATCTTCAGGTTGTAACGCTTGTTCCCGTTGATATGGCAAGGATAATACTGTTCTTTACTAAGAGAAACTTCAACTTGAGGTGCTATGCATGGCTCTAGTGCTCATTGTCTTGACCATTTCTAAAATGTCTTCCTCAGTTTGTAACATTTCAGGTTGAGCAGGTTTTCCAGCGTGACCTCGTTCTTTTAAATATCCTGTGTCACAAAGTCTAATAACTAAATTTCCAAACATCCGTGGAGCCGGATGATTTTTTAAAGGAGACCTTTCCGCATACAACCTGCACGCTGCAACTGCATTTTGTTGGTACTCCCCTCCCCGTACGTTAATAATATGTCCATGAGTTCATTGTTTCCGTAACATTTTGCGCACAAAATAATCATATAAATGAAGGTATACGCACTATTAAGAGACTGATATTACTGATCGAACCGAAGACTCGTATTGAAAACCATAAACGATAAGAGTAGTAAACAAAAAACGCTGAGATTTTACACGGCAGCGGTATAAAATATCAAAAAATCTATGTAATAACATTATTATTTTTTAAAATTTTTCATCTGTTACTATTTCTTTCATTACGCAACTTTAGTATAGGTGATTTTTGGTATATCAACTTCCTTTGACGATTCCTGCAAGCAGTTAAAATAAATAACTCAAGTTTGAAAACACCCTGTATAACATTTCCTTTGCTTGGGAAATTTAGTTATTTTATAAATAGAGCCACCTATAAGCTGCAGGAGTAAAACCAGTGTTACCAATTTTATGAAACTAGCATTTTAAATTAAACTAAACTTTACATTGTACTTACTTGTACAATTTGATAGCAAATTCCTGTACAATGGGTGACATCTCTTGTATGTCTCTTTTGAATGCCTTATCCAAAATTTTTTCTTTGGCCGCTAGCGTTTCCAGGTTAACGCGGCACTCATCCATTTCTTTACTCAGATCCGAAATACTTTCCTTAACTCTGTCCATGATTGCTTCTGTATCCTTTATTGTTTTCCTAAATGTATAATAATTATCTCAGGTTGATCGCATCTATGGAATTTTTGCATTTTGATATTCCAGAACGTTATTTATGTATGTTAATTTTTCATCAGCATTTTATGTTTTATTTTAATAGTTAATTGTTCTTTAAAAGTACAAAGTTCACAATATTGGTATTTTTGTCTGAAATTCGAGCATTTTTGAATATTACTAAGTTTATTTTTATATGAGCGCATGATTTCTACATTTTCTACTTCAAATCTATAATAAACTACACCGAAAGATGTTATATAAAAATAAGAGTGTTGCTCCACTGTGATCACATTACAAACAAAAGTTGAAGTCTCATTATCATTGTGCATTGATTTGTTTCTAATGTAGTTTTTATTTTGAGCGCAGGAATTTTATTACAGATCTGAAGTAGGAAGTGTTGCGATCATGCGCTAATATAGAAATACCAAATTTAATACTATATAGATAAAAAAATGCGTTTCTGAAAACAGGCTTTTATTTTGCTTTTAATAAAGTGATCTAAAAATGCAGAAATAGATTTTTGCGACTGGAAATATGCCGTTTAATATTTCCTAACCTTTAAACGATATCGAGACTTCTCTCAAGCTTTCACATAAATGCGTGTTACACCGTTTTTTCCTTCCCGATGCGTAATACGCCTTTATGTGAAGATTTGTGATGAAGGAGCTTCAGTATCATTTAAAGGTTAGAAAGTATAAAACGGCAACCTTCAGTATCATTTAAAGGTTAGTAAGTTTAAAATGGCAAAGTTCAATGGGAAACAATTATTTCTGCATTTTTAGTTCTTTTTATTATCATCCAAATGAAAACTTTTTTCTGCTCAATTGGTTGAGGTTAACCACATACTGGCAAACATATTAACATAACATACACGTCAAGTTGCTGAGTGAATCTTGGACAAGAATATCGAAATAGCGAACTTTGTGCTTTTAAACATCAACAAAGTGCTAAGAGAAAAAAAATGAAACATGTTCTGAAATCTTCAAATAGATAACTCTCATAGATGCTTTCAAGTTGAAATTTGAGTTATTTTTAGGTCAGAAACTCCCGCTTATAGACCCTTGCTCTTTCAAATCCATTTTCTCCGATACTTGAGCAAAGTAGCGAGGATAAACTGCATCATTGTTGAAAATGCTTTTTTCACATAAACAACCAGATACAAACAAAAAAGCTTGTTATGCGTAGTCGGAGGCGCCATTTTAATGTGCAACTTTTATTTTAACTACTTGTTTGCAGCAGTATTCTAAATCCTTTTCAACTGATTATTTCATGGTGTGTATGGAGATGACTCAACAACTATGCTATCCATTTTTTTGTCTGGAAAAGCATTTTCTTGTACATTTTATTGTGCGTTTTTTCTTCAATCGTAACTTGTTAACAAATATTAGTACAGATCTGAAATTGTATGTGAAAATTTTAATTTTATGGAAGAATGAAACAGATGATTACTTTAATTCGTATCACTTTTTCTCTTCGAAAAATCTCTGATTTGCTTAAAACCTCATCAGCAAATTGAGTTTTCAAGAAGAGCAACGATTTTTCGAAGAGAGCTGGTTATATGGAAACAAGTAATCACATAAAATTTTAGAGCTGTACTATTATTTGTTAACGATTGAAGAAAAAATGCACAAAAATGCATTGTTGACCAAAAGAAATAGATAACATTGTTTTTCAGTCATCTCTTTACATACCATGAAACAATCAGATGAAAAGTATTAATAATACTCCTCCAGACAGACTTTTGAAGAAAGGGGCATGCGACGTTAAGCACTCTACTCACACACATTCCGCTTCTTTTGCATATATGCTTATCCTACAATCCTCATTATCTCTGGATCTATTCACTCTCAAAGATTCGTGATTCATTCCTGAATCAATTACCATTTTGTATTCTACAGTTTCTTTGACCTTCTGATTGAATTTTCGTATACTGTCCCTTACAGAGACGGCTGTTTTTGAGAATTCACCATCCAGTATATTCTTGTATCTGAAATGAAAATTTTCATCAAGGCAGGGTTCTTGATTCCCGTGCTGTCATACATCTCCACACCTTTAATATAGGTTATTTTGCTCTAATTTCGTTGTTTTCTCACCTCGTCCGCGCTGATGATTGCCAGTAGACTTATAGAGGTGCGAGAACACGGATGGTTTCCACTAATGGACGAAAGCAGCATTTATTAGGGTCTAACCGAGAGGGCTGGGTAGGCCAGTGTATTAGCGCATCGAGCTGCTAATCTATCAACTCGAAGGCTCGCGAGTTCGAATCTCCGCCTCGGAAGTTATTCAAGCCATGGCTGTTTTTCTCTAAAGTGGGTGTTTCAAATCGGACCCTCACCATTGGGATCTCGGTAACGGTAAGAGATACGAAATCGCTTGACTGTGGACAATGTTGCGTCTAACAAAATGCCGCTTGGAAAGTTTAGAAATTGAACATACTTTCGGAGTGAGATGAAAAAACCGAATTTTCTCTAAATCATTTTAATTCTTTTCCCAACTTTAACTGTAGTGGAATTTCAAAATAAATTGCGTGTAATCGATGCCACTTTGTCTCCTTTACAAGATGGCATAATAAGAATTTCAATATGACGTTTCGTCTTTTGTCCTCCAGACGCCGTATTTCATTTTACACAGGTGAATACAGTTTACAAATCTGATTCCAAAAGAGTATAATATGCCATACAAAAACATAGCCAAACCTTAGTTGTTTCATAAAAACAGATTTTTCCAAGTAGGCCTTGACATTATCAGATAGCGATTTATTTCGTATACCAGAGCAGATCTCAAATTGAACATTGTAATAGAGTTTGGAAGACTGGGAAGAAGATAAATAAATCGAGCGGTGAACAATCAGGCTTTGCCTACAAAATAACGGACAAGGTTCTGAACATCTACTCTGCTTATTTATGATTATTATTGTTACTACCATCAACAAACTCTTTATTTTATGTTCAGGTTTCTTATAACAAATTCATGACCAACTAAGGAAATATGTCACTGAATTTAGGACTGAAAACTCCACTTGAATGACAAAATTCCAGTATAGTATCACAAAGTTGGTGATGATAGTCCAAAGAAGAAGAAATTTGACTACACCATCTTGTAAAGGATAAAAGGAGGCAATGACAACATGTAATTTACTTTGAAATCCCATCTCAAGTGAAGTCAGGAAAAATTAAAAAAAAAAATGCGATAAATTTGGTATACGAAACACATGACTATCTGATCATTTCAAGGCCTATCTAGGAAATTACGTTTTTTGAGATGTCTGAGGATTGGCAATGTCAATGTATGGCATATTATACATTTATGAAATCTGGATTGAAAACTATTCACTTTTCAAGAAAAAATAAATTTGATGCTGAAGACAAGAGAGGAAACCATATTAAAATTCTAATTATGCCCTCTTATAAAGGAGAAAAAGTGGCAACGTTGATGTGCAATTTTTTTCAAAATCCCACCAAAAATAAAGTCGAATTAAAACGATTTTGGGAAAATTGCAAGTGCGATGTGTTTAAAAAGAACGTTATCTTATACGAATATGGGTTCCTCCTCCATTCTTTAGCAGTATCAGGGACGGTTGAGCCTGACAACATTTTTCCTACCGTAGCGGCTATTAAAAATTGAAGAGGGTGGGAGGGAAGCAGCTGCAAACAAATGTCTTATGTTGTTTTGGACTCCTATTTTAAATGAAGGTTTTTTCATTATAAGTAGGAGTACTAGCAGTATCATTTATTCGCATACTCGTAGTATATTACAATATAAAACAATGGCGTCAAGTAGGATATGCAACGCAGTCCGCCATAAATGATTAAGTGCAGCTGAGAACAAAATTAGTTACGAATATGTACAATAGAGACATTAAACGGATCAAGTCAATCAATCGGTGAGTCCAAGAACAGTACAAGTCCATGAACTTCACCCTTCTACAACTTCGAGTGGGATATTTTCCTATTTTTTATTTTAAATTATGATTCATATATAAAGAATCACTACCATTTTTGTATGATAGCCAAAACGGTAACTCTACACATTGCGGAGTTATGATGTTTTTTCGTGTTTTTGGACGTGTACTGTTCTTGGACTCACAGGTTTAATTATGTATTATATATATATTATGTATCTGGCAACGTTGCTCCTTCCGATATCCTCAGATGCGGCAGCGTCTATTAAGGCTCCGCCGCTGTACGAGCAGATATAAGAAAACAAGGGTCCGTATAGGGACGAATCTAACACAAAGATGGTTCACGGTGAAGATTGGTACATGCCACTCAACAAGACGACAGCAGGAAGCACGCGTTCCCCAGGGGTCAGCCTTAGCCCCCCTGCTCTACAACATCTACACTCACGACGTACCGAAGACAGCTGACACAATGCTGGCCCTATATGCAGACGACACTGCTATAGCCGCCAAGCATCGACGACCCGAGATCATCCGTAGGAGACTACAGGATGAACTGGACCACATCCAGGACTGGTGCGTGAAATGGAAAATCCGCATCAACGTCCAGAAGACGCAGGCAATCTTCATCCAACGAAGAAGGATTGCAAGACCTCTCGAAGCATCCATCTTCGACGAAGATATCCAGTGGAGCGACAAAGTCAAATATCTGGGGATCGTATTTGACAAGTCTCTCACCTGGAAAGACCACATAGAAGCTGTCATCGCAAAGACCAGAGCAGCCATAGCTCAACTCTACCCATTACTGGGTAGACACAGCCGGATGCTGCTAGCGACCAAGCTACGGCTGATCAAGGCCATCGCCAGACCTCAGCTCGCTTACGCCTTCGCGGTCTGGGGGTACGCTGCTCCCAGATACCGCAAGCGACTTGCTGCTCTAGAGATGAAGCTACTCCGGATCGCCACCAGTATACCATCCTACGTAAGAAACTCAACCTTGCGTAGAGACCTGCATTGGGACACCATTCACGAGTACATGAGGAAAAAAGCGGAGAAGACCTTCCAGAAAGCTCAGGACCACCCGAACGAGCAGCTACGATTTCTCATGGACTACGATCCGGACGATAGGCCTCGTAGCCGCAGAACCAGGTACCCTAGACCAAGGTCCCAGTTGGCACCCGCTAACTGGAACCTTGACTAGGAGACTAGGAGAACCCGCGGTTGCTCCCCCCCACGGCGTGGATGCAGAGGACCAGGAACCACCGGGACCAGGACCCACCGGGACCAGGAACCACCAGGTCCAGGACCAACCAGGACCAGGACCCGCCACGACCAAGACCCACCAGGACCAGGACCCTTCAGGACCAGGACCAGGAACAATATATAGGTAAGAGGACTTGAAACTCTTGATTTTTCGAAAACAAGAGTTTCAAGAGAACCTAGCAGACCCTTTATCGATGATCGCTTAACGACATCGATAGAATATGCGAGGTAAAGGGAACCAGCCCGGCGTTCCCAGAGACTGAAACACATGAGGAGACGTTGTAGCAGACCGCAGGTCACGCACAACACATGGCCTACCGAGACGCTGATGAGTCGGGCCACGCGGAGGTTAGGGTTTAGTGGGTATTAGGTGGTCTCCTCAAGACAACCTGGAGTCCCACACACGCCGTAGCTCGGGCTATGGTATGGTGCATAAACGCATTCCCCCTCACAAAAAAAAACATGGGGACGAGCAGGTAGAAGTTACCATAGATGAGCCAGTGAGGGAAGAAATAGAAACAATAATTGAAAACATGAAGGATCAAAAATCAGCAGGGTATAACGGTATTATTGCAGAAAACATTAAATATGGAGGGGAGCTGCTGAAAAAACACATATATGGATTAATCCTAAGAATATGGAGCGACGAAGAAATGCCCAGGGATTGGGAACTAGCACTTATTACCCCATTACTGTAGAAGGGTGAGGCGACCGTTTGTAACGACTTCATAGGAATCTTGATATTGGATGTAGTATATAAAATTTTATCAATATTGCTTAAAATGAGACTACAGAAAACCATAGATCCACAGTTGGGAGAATGTCAAGCTTATTAAGATTAGAGCCTTAAAACCTGTTTTATAGCTATATACACCTTAGGAAAAACCATTGTTATACATGGGAAATCATTTCTTGGCAACAGCGCATCGGCTCATCTACTTTCATCGCTATTCGTACATATTTCCTACCGTTAACCGCAGACCTGTATCACGAATGAGAATAATAGGCAGATACGCTGTGTTGCCAATTTGAGTAGAGCTTCCCGAATTGTGGGGAATTTAGAGTTAAGTGTTGATTCATTCAAGCTTTTAATCAGCATGGCCTAGACGTTAGAACTTCATAAAGATAACATTGAAGCTGAATGCTGCTGGAGTATAGTGTTTCGAATATTCAAAGCGGAGCGGGACACTATACTCGTTCAATGGGTCATCAAGCCACAGTCTTTTCAACAAAGAAATTATTTTACGAAAATGCGTTATATTTTTACGATTTTGTCGTCACCAAATCTCTGTTTCTCAAAATGTACGCCTATTGTAGAATTTTCAGCAAACTAAGCAAGAAACGTGATCTAGTATTTACTCAACATTACGGATTTCTCGAAATACATTAAAAAATGTGACCTAGATACCTAACTGTCCCAAGCTCTTTACATATAACACCTTAAACCAGGGTTACCAGGTGCTCAGTCACGTTGATTGTCATGTTGTACTGCGCAAGTCAGCAAACAATCTGGCGTAATAAACGTTAGGAATCATCAGGTATTGCCAGATTCCCGAATACCGGGCACCATAGTAACCGTTATAGTTGTCCTTCAAAGTTGTCAAATCGCCCCTATGGCGCAAATTCACCACACCAGGCAACTGTGCTATAAACAAACCCTGTTTATCACTACTATTTGATAGTCATATGGTAGTTGTAGCCCTATCTAGCGGTCCATGATTTCTCTCAATACTGTTGTATCTCTACTGGCAACAAGAATAGGGATTACAAAATCATTTATACAACAATATACAAACAGGAAAAATATGATTTGAACCATGAAACATTAATACAATTTTAATAGTTTGAACTTTTTTCATTTTTGGAATACTCTTATGTGAAATCCGCAGCTATTTTTCCCGAAATTTGGGTAGACTTAGATTTCTTAGAAATATGACATATTGTTATCGGCAACTCTGCGAATGGGAGAAACAAATCGCATTTGTTGAGCGCATCCGTCTAAGCGGTAGGCGCCAGCGCCCGTTCTGCCATCTCTCTGTTTTATCACTCTTCTACTTTACCCCGTTGTCCGTCACACGCCGACGCTGCCAGATACGATCCTACAATCGAGTGTCTTTCACGCACCTACATACTTTTGTATATTTCCATCTCTCTTCCTCATCATAATGTATAATAATGGTTTTTTCCAAGGTGTATATGTATATATGTATTATCCTCATATATATGTTATATGCACTCAAAACAATGGACTTACTATTCCATACAATGTTGCACCAGACGCTAGCTCAGCAACAGATAACGACTTCTCGCTAACTCGTTGTTTACGCTTTATTTTCTAGAAGTGCTTTGTAAGCACACCAATAGTATAAATAGGCCTTGCGCCCATTTCATGTCGTTCATTACCCGGCTAGGCACCGTAACAGTCACTTATGTAAACCTTATGTTCAATACACGGTTAGACTCCGTAAATGTCACATTTGTAAACCTTTGTATTTTATATGGACTGAAGCTTCAGTCCTCAAATAAAATTTTTTTAAAAAGTTATTTCTAAATCTAATGATTTAAGAAATTGGTGTCAGAGAAGTGGGATAGCTTCAACGCATTAGAACACGTGCATACTAACTAGTGTGGTGGATGCCTATCCTTTAAGCTGAAAAGGACCAACGAGCCTTAAGAAGAAAGAAACCTACAAGTAGGAAAACTACAAGTAAGAAACTACAAAGCAACAAGAAGAAGGAAAACAACAGGGGACACAGCGAGCAGCAGCCACCCAACTGCAGACAGACTACTGGAAACATCGCAAGAGATCCACTAGCCGCCTGGAGAACACGACTGCCTCCCGATGTACCCTTGGTAACGTACAATTTTAATCTAACTATTTTTTGCGATTTATCTCTGTGTGTGTGATTGTTACAACTTTTTATTTGCATTTTTGCGCATTTACTCTATATATTGTCGATTTTCACGTATTTTTCCCCATTTTTACGTATTTTTCTATTTTACATTTATATCTTTTTGCATTTTCCCTTGACATTATTGAATCTTTTTGAAAAAACTTTCCATTTAAAATGTCTACTAACGGTTCAGATGATTACCAACCAGCTGAAATTCCTGATAACGTTCATGCGAACATTGAACCTTATAGATTATCTGAAATATTTTCGATTGTACCCGAGTACGATGGAAACCCGATATTGCTATCGACCTTCATCAACGCGTGCCGAACGGCATATCAAATGGCCGTCGAGGAGCAGCGGCTTCTCGTCGTTTTACATATTAAAAACAAACTTCGCGGACGTGCCGCCGAACTTGTGAACAGCCGAAACCCTTCCACGTGGGAAGACATACGGTCCCTGTTAGAAACGCACTTTGGAGATCTTAGAGATCTCACATCTTTAATCGCGGATCTTCAACACATGCGCCAACTCCCCAACGAATCACCCCTAAACTTTGCATCTAGACTGCAGACGCATGCAGCCAAAATGCATTCCGCCGTGAATAGACAAAATCTAAATCGCGAGCAAAGATCTGCTCAAAGTTCCCTCATCGAAACGATGACTTTAAATTGTCTATTAACAGGATTAGACTCAAAAATAGGACCTGTTGTGCGATCAGGACATCCCACGGATATCTTGACCGCAGTTTCGTATATCAAACGAGAGTTACAACTTTCATATTTGGAACGACAAAAATTCGCCAGAGCCCCAAACCCGAATCAAAATTCAGTTATTCGAAGACCAAACCCTAAAATATGTAATTTTTGTAATCGTCCCGGTCACTTGGCAAATGAATGCCAACGGAGACAACAGCCTACAAGCTTTGCCCCAAGACAGTTTAACCAGCCCCAACCTCAAAATTACCCTAGGCCGAATCAACCTATGCAAGTTAGACCATCTACATCTAACTACCATCAAAATTCTAATCAATATCCTCCCAGACCATCTGTAATACGACCAAATGCGCCTAACGCGAGTGCGCCAAGACCCTCTGTAATTCAGAGCAATCCAAATTTCCAAAACCCTAATTTTCAAAGAAGTTTTAGACAAAATCCTCCCAATCGAATTAATTATGTCGCCCCTGATTCTTACGATTATCCCGACTACGGTGAACCTGACCTATACAACACGGACTACGCTAATGAATATGACGATACCCAGTACTCCGCCTACACACCTTCCCCATACGATGATTTTAGAGAATCCAGTAACGATTATTGTTACGAATATAATCAAACCGCCGATACATTTGTTGACAACGCTTATTCGGACATACAACAATTCCAGGATTTTCGGACCAAGTGTTTGAAAGAGAAACCCCCTGCGGAACCCAACGACAGTACCGCGATAGTATGTGCGAACTTAGCGAATCTCAGTGTCGAGGACCCGAACGCGAAAACGTGTGCGAGCGTCAGCAACACATGCGATCAGATGTTCATATAAAACCTCCGTTTATAGTCCCGTCCACAATTCACCCAGTTAGCCCAGACAACTTATATTACATTAAAGATGCTACTGGAAAATTCAAAATTCTCATTGACAGTGGTGCAGGTTGCTCCATTTTCAAACGTAACACTTGTCAAAATTATACTAATCGTGTCGCAGAAAATATCTCTATCCGAGGTATTACTGACGAAAAAATTAGTATTACTGAAGCAGTCTTAATCCCATTTGCTCCCAATGATTATCACAAAATTTATGTCCATGATCTAGATATTTCATTCGATGGCCTTCTTGGGTCAGATTTTCTTGAACATTATGATTGTATTATTGATTTGAAAAATCGTCAATTGATTACAAATTTCAAAACAGTCCCTCTTTTCAAAGTAGGTGACGAAAATGATTCCAAAGCTTCTCAATTTAAAGAAAAGTCCCAAGCTTCGCAATTTAAAGAAAATTCTCAAGTTCAAAATGTTATTTATATTCTTCCCAGAGTTGAACAAGTTGTCAAGCTCAAATCCGAGCTTAGAAATACTGAAGCCATTCTTCTGGCGTGTGAGGTAGAAAAAGTCCGTCTACCCAGTTCCATAGTTAAAATTGATTCTAAAGGCGAATTCCTTACTACAGTATTAAACTGTAATGCCATTCCAAAAAATGTAATTTTACCCCAATTAACTTTCGAGCCCTTTAACGAAACTTCTATCAATAATTTCAACACTTCTTTACAAAATCAAAGTCAGTATAACCGTAGAGATGTTATTAGAGATCAATTACGTCTCGATCATCTCAACGAAGAGGAAACAGATTTAATTACGAATCTTTGCTTAGATTTTTCGGACATATTCTATTTAGATGGTGATAGCCTGTCATTTACAAACGAAATTAAGCATTCCATTGATACCACTACCAGTAAACCAATTTTTACCAAATCCTACCGATACCCTTATGTCCACAAGCAAGAAGTCAAAGATCAAATTTCGAAATTACTAAAACAAGGTATTATCGAACCTAGCACATCGCCATGGAATTCTGCGGTGTGGGTTGTACCAAAGAAAATGGACGCCTCTGGTAAACAGAAATGGCGTATGGTGATTGACTATCGTAAGCTTAACGAAATCACCATCGATGATAAATATCCCTTGCCAAACATTTCCGATCTACTTGATCAATTAGGGAAATGCCAGTACTTTAGTACACTGGACTTGGCATCTGGATTTCATCAAATCGAGATAAATCCAGTTGATGTTCCTAAAACTGCATTTTCAGTTGAAAACGGACATTACCAATTCTTGAGGATGCCTTTTGGTCTCAAAAACGCTCCTGCCACGTTTCAACGTGTCATGGACAACATCTTGATGGGTATACAAAACGAAAGATGTCTTGTATACATGGATGACATAATTGTCTATTCCCCCTCCATCCAAGAACACATCAGTAGGCTTACCGAAATTTTTACGCGTCTTCGGAAGTCGAATTTCAAAATCCAGCCTGATAAGTGCGAATTCCTCAGAAAGGAAGTAGCCTATCTTGGTCATGTAATAACTCCTGATGGCGTTAAGCCCAATCCAGATAAAGTGGATTGCATAAAAAATTTCCCTCAACCCAAGAATCCTAAAGAAATAAAATCTTTCTTAGGTCTTGCAGGTTACTACCGACGCTTTATACCAAACTTTGCCAAAATTGCGAAACCCCTTACCAGACTATTACAGAAAGACGCAGTATTTGACTTTGATAGCGAGTGTGTTAAGTCATTTGATACTTTAAAAAATGCTTTAACAACATCTCCTATACTGATCTACCCCAACTTTGAAGAGCCTTTTGTGCTTACAACAGACGCAAGCGCTTTTGCGATATCTGGCGTTCTTTCCCAAGGTCCCATAGG
The DNA here is from genome assembly GCA_963669975.1 of Acanthoscelides obtectus. NCBI lineage: Eukaryota > Metazoa > Arthropoda > Insecta > Coleoptera > Chrysomelidae > Acanthoscelides > Acanthoscelides obtectus. The sequence goes on along the minus strand of CAVLJG010000008.1, from coordinate 31,369,463 downwards.
TAAAGATCTCCCGATAGCCTATGCATCTCGTACACTTTGTAAAGCAGAAACGAGATATTCCACCATTGAAAGAGAACTTCTAGCTATTGTCTGGAGTGTAAAACATTTTAGACCTTATTTGTATGGTCGAAAGTTTAAACTCGTAACAGACCATAGACCCCTTACGTGGCTTTTCTCTTGCCGAGACACCGGAAGTAGATTAGCAAGATGGCGCCTCAAGCTAGAGGAGTACGACTATGAAATAGTGTACAAGCCAGGCAAGGCTAATAAAAATGCCGATGCCCTATCACGTATCAAATTATCCATAACTGTTAATGCCCTTACCCATAGTGACGAAGAAGGAGAACCTTCTACCCAATTTTCCGAAAGTGAATTTGATATCTTTGCCCGCCTTTACAAAACCACATCCCTGATCGATTATTCCAAAATTCAGTTTTCAAATTCCCAACTCCTAGACAAAAGTCATAAACATATCGTCACGTTTTTCAGACAAAACACTCTATCTGATCTTCACGAAAAAATTATCGAAGACATATTCGAGGAAAATCTCGATTTTTCTGCAGATAAAATTAACATCGCGTCTAGCAAAACAACTAAAGATAGAAAATACTATATTATTCCTGTGCCATACGATCCCGTAACTTGCATACAGCATCTTTTCTCTGTAATTTTAACCAACAAAGGTGTATTCGACCTATCCCAACAAATCTACGTTGAAAATAATTTGGACTTACCCATTTTAGAAATTTTCTCTTTTATTTTTTCGGATGATAATATCAAACTTGTCGTTTGCCAAAACGTCACCAAAACTCCTAGTCCCGATGAAATCCCCGTCATTTTAGATCAATACCATTGTAGTAAGAAAAACATTCATCGAGGAATTAATGAAACAATTAGGCGAATTCGTGAACGATATAATTGGCCCGGCTTAACTAAAGACGTTGAGCATTTCATCAAAAAGTGTGAAATTTGTCAAAAGACCAAAATTTGTCGTAAAAACCTCAGTGCCCCTTTTGTAGTAACCGAAACCCCTAAAGCCCCGTTCGAAAGAATCAACATTGACATTTTGGAAGTCCCACCTAAATGCTACGCTCTCACAATCCGAGACGAGCTAACAAAATTTTCTCAGGCCTATCCAATTAGCGACAAATCTGCAAAATCTGTAGTAAATACTCTACTTTTATATTTCCAACATTATGGTACACCTCTCCGAATACACTGCGATTACGGAAAAGAATTTGACAACGCCCTCATGAAAGACCTTTGTAGTCTTTTTGACATTAAATTAACTTTTTCTAGTGTCAGTCATCCCCAGTCCAATGGCTCGATTGAGCGATTTCACGCCACTTTATTGGAAATGATCAGATCCCATGTATCCGAAAATCCCGACGAATATCCCTTCAATATTCTTCCCTATGCTGTTCAGTGCTACAATAGCACTAGAAATAAAACTACTGGCTTTACACCATACGAGCTCGTGTTTGGCCACACCTCTGGTCGTCCGCCCGAACACGTATATTTAGAAAAAGAATTGATGTCCAAGTATGTTCGAGACATTCGGAATAAACTCGAATATTACTACAAAATTGCCCGCGTGAGAACTAATGAACAGAAGCAAAAAGCAAAAATTCGCTTTGATAGTAGAGTGTCACCCAATTTACAATCATATAAAGTTGGAGATAAAGTCTTTGTGAAACAGTCTCAAATTTCAAACAAGCTTCAGAACAAATTTGATGGTCCATTCGAAATTACTCAAGTTTTTGAAAATTCTGCGCTCCTTAAGAACCCGGAAACAAATAGAATAAGTAAAGTTAATTTTGACAGACTGAAACCATGTTTTGAGACTTAGTTTCTCTTTCAGGTGCAGTCTGCTGTTTCTTGCGGCTGTCACAGCCCAGATAGACATCAAACCGCTTAACAACACCTTAGGTATCTATTTTCATGAAGACGCCCCTCTTAAGATTTCCAACGAAATTTGGACACTTCTTGTATATAAAGATTTAGAACTCATTAAGAAAGCACTTGACGATAACAACAATATTCTGGAACACTTATCATATCTCGTAGACAAACCCACCAATCGTATGAAAATGTTTAGTGGTGAAATTAAAACTCATACAAGTCTCCTTTATCAAATTTCTCGTTCCTTGGAATCTAAATATTACGCAATCTTCGATGACACTGTAAGCGCATCGCGGATGAAACGCGGTCTGATTAACGCTATAGATACTGTATGGAAAGCAATAACCGGCAACCTCGATTCATCGGACGGTGAATACTATAACGATTGTATTAACAAAATTTCTAAAGATGAACATGAGCTCGAAAACCTCATGAAGAACCAAATTTCTGTTACCATGTCGGTTATCAAGAATTTTAATAACACTATTCAAAAACTTATGATTGATGAAACTACGTTTAATGAAGATATTAAGGTCATTGAAAACAAAATTTATGAAATTTCAGACGATCTTGCATTTTATGAAGCTAAATTCCAATTTTTAGAAGTTTGCGAACAATTAATGGAAAGCTACATGTTTCTGGAAGAGACAATTAATGATATTCTAAATTCGATTACTTTTGCACGTTTAAAAATAATACATCCTTCTATTATCACTCCTCAAGGCTTAGTAAATTCTCTTCAAGAAATTTCTCACACTTTGTCGAGAAATAATTTACCCCTTCCGGTTAATTTAGCAACAGTGTCAGAGTACCTTAATCTTATGGAACTCGAAGCATATCAAACTAAAACAAGAGTAGTATTCGTTCTACGCATCCCGTTATTAGAGCCCGAAATGTATACTTTATACAGAGTGATTCCTCTACCCACTCTCGATAAACGTACTGGTTTGTTTCATGTAGTCTCCACCATACAGAGGTACATTGCTAAAGATAGCGATTCTCTTTTGTACGTTTCCTTTCAAAACTTAGGTAGTTGTAAAGTTCTTCAGTCTCAGGTGAAAATCTGTTTCAACCTCTTGCCGTATCCAATAGACAGTAACGCAGTCTGCGAAGCACAGTTGTTGCGAAATCCGGTCGATCTGCCGACAGCCTGCCAAATAGCAATTGTGGCATTGCAAGATTACCAAATCCAAGAACTTGCAACCAATTTTTGGCTAATCACCATATCTAGCCCTCTGCCAATTACGATGAAGTGTGGACAACGAGAGACTACCACCAAAGTGATAAAAGTTAATTCACTTTTAAAAATGCAACCCGAATGCAGTGGCTTTGTAGGCACCACGAGATTACATTCTAGATATTCTGTTAGCACCTACAAGAATATCACATACAAAAGTCACCCTGTAGAAGTACCCTACAAATGCTGTGAACACCTCCCAGAGAAACAAAATTTACCAAAATTAAAACCGATCAAGCTAAGCAAGATCGATACTGAAGAACTCGAAATTGCCAATCACAAATTAAACCAATATTCTGAACAACTGGACAAAATTATGAACGAGCCGTTTGTTTCGAGACATCTCTCATGGTTCACGTATTTTATCATCACCCTGTTAGTTATCATCGTAGCTTTGTACCTGTTCTGCAAGTGCAGAAAACGAAGACCACTCAGCATCTGCGCATCAAATTATCCAGCCGATGGCCCATCTCCAGGAGCACCAAAAGTCCGGTACATTCCCAGACTTTTTCCTCGACGTAGACCAACCATCCAGCCACATGAAGAAGACATCGAACTGCAGTGAGTGTTCCGTGAAGTGTTTTCACTGTTCAAAAAGACATTTCCAATTTTCGTGTTATCTTCCATGTAATTTTGCCCGTACGACTGTACGATTGTATCTTATTATTTGTTTGTTCCAGCTTTGCTTTTAGATGTTATTTTGCATCGCCAATGTACCGCATTTATGCTAACAATTTTATTTTTCAGAATCTATATTTTTTGATGTTATTTTGCAATTTTATTACTCCTACTTTTATATTTTTATATTTTACAATGTTTACAATTTGCATTTCTACATTTTTACATTTTTGAATTTTTACATCTTTTACACTTTTCTAATTTTGTCAAAAGTTGTCGCATGGCAACAACTTTTTGTAATAGGGGGAAGTTGTTATATGCACTCAAAACAATGGACTTACTATTCCATACAATGTTGCACCAGACGCTAGCTCAGCAACAGATAACGACTTCTCGCTAACTCGTTGTTTACGCTTTATTTTCTAGAAGTGCTTTGTAAGCACACCAATAGTATAAATAGGCCTTGCGCCCATTTCATGTCGTTCATTACCCGGCTAGGCACCGTAACAGTCACTTATGTAAACTTTATGTTCAATACACGGTTAGACTCCGTAAATGTCACATTTGTAAACCTTTGTATTTTATATGGACTGAAGCTTCAGTCCTCAAATAAAATTTTTTTAAAAAGTTATTTCTAAATCTAATGATTTAAGATATATATATACATAAATTGTAAAGTACCTTTCTCTTTCGCTTTTAAGAAATGCGACTTTTTCTTCGTAATCTTTAACTGCGCGTAAATCTTCTTCTGTGAACTTCGCTGGATCTTTTTCGAGCTAAAACAAATAAATATAATGGTTGGAAAGTTCTGGTTGGTAGGGGATTTTGAAAAAAGCGTGTCACAATAGGTTGCCGTTCACAAAGAAATAGCTGATATATAGTATAACGCAAAATAGGAGTTCTGCATAGGGACATAGCAACATAGCGTAGGACTCCATTGTCTTCCAAATCAAACCACATAATAGTTTCACTTTAATGAAAGGTTAATGTGTTCTATCTGAAGATAGCCAACCATATACTATATTAGCTAGTTTTATTATTATTCAAGATGAAATGAGATACCGTAGCGTCGTCTATCAAAATTTTACACAGGTATGTTTCTTCTTTTCGCAACAATCAGAAATCTACTTTGTGGGGGTGTCTCATAGGTGGTCTCGCTCGTAACCAACTATAATAACCATATAGCTACAGCGCCATCTATGGGACTCTAACCCTTTGAAGTAGATTTCTAATTATTGTATCATAGCTGTGAAAAATTCTCATAGGTGACGCTAAGGTATCTCATTCCATCATGGATAATGGTTTGGACGCGGGAATGTAGTATTAGGTTTCCTATCTTCAGGTGGAATACATTAATCAATATTACCAGTTTTAGGATTTACATCAACTTAGTGTAGTTCAATGCTGCTATAACGTAGTAAATGGTGTCCCAATACCCCTTGGGGTTTTATTTTTTAATAAAATCTTTTGGAAGAATTTAACCTTGCAGTTATCGTAATTTAGAAGTATGGGAATTATGCTTTATTAAATTCTCCAAAAATGTTCCTCCCAGCTATTTCTACTGATAATCATTGTTCGGACAAAATTTTCAGTTACCTATCTTGAATGCATTAAACTATTTTTTGGCGCATATGTCCGCCATATTGAATCCGTCATTTTGGTTTTTGTAGAATCGATATTAAATTTCTTACTAGCGACCCTTAACACTTAAAAAACTAAAAATCGAGAGCAATTGCCGCCATATTCGATCAGCCTCTTTTGATTTCGAAAAAATTGATATCCAATTCTGTACCAGTATCCTTAAAATTAACAAAGTTAAGTGTAAGCGTAATCCAAACATTTATTTACAAACATGTCCGCCATATCGGAACCACCATTTTGATCTTTGACAAATGGCTATCATTTTATCGGCGATCTTGAAAATATACACATGACGCTTTTTGGTGAAATATTTCTAGTTTTATCATGTTTTGGACTTTTGAACCACTGTGTGTCGATACGTCGCTCTAGATAAAGTTTTGGGGAAGATCCATATGATTATTTTGAAATTACCGCTCATACAGTGCGGGGGAGGGGCTCAGGATTCAATCGGGCCACGAAAAAGCCAATATCTGAGGTGTTGTAATTTTCATGAAAAATATGAGTGAAATTTCGTGGTACGTTAACACTAATCTCCTTCGTTAAGCGATCCATAACTAAATTCCTAGACCTCAAAATTACACATACGGAACGTTTAAGTTAAGTCATTACGAGTCATATTCAGAAACTTTCCTTAGACATGCTTTACTTAAGGGCTCCCTCAAGTGAGCATGTCGTTTGAGTAAAAGGAGTTTTGCAACGTATCAATATCTACTGATTCGAATTGCTCTTTCAATAAAAAATTGCAGCTTTCAATCATTCTTGCATGTTCTCTCAACAGCATTCAACACCTTTTTGTTGCATCCAAGCAAACTTTGGAAACCATTACACACTTTCGATGGATGGCAGAGTTCTGCCAAAGAGCCATTCATTTCGGCTGGTCGGAGTCCAGATCGCCGAGGACTGGCACAAACACACCTCGTCAACAGCGGCAGCTGCTGAGAAAAATCTAGGCTATGTGTTTAGGGCTAAGAAGTACTTATCTCCACATGACCTCTTCACTCTATACAAGGCCCAGATAAGACCTGTTTTGGTGTTAAAGAAATATTTCTACTCAGAGTTAGCTTCCCACCTAAACTATAAGCAATAACATATTTCAGTAGCAAATTGTAAACTTTACCGACACAAGGTCAAAGTAAAGGAAGAGGCTTTAAGACGGTCCATGTTTGCCGTGTTGGACATATCCTTCATAATAGGAATGCTGCATCTAAATGCCGGTGAAGGCCCCGAACAAAACATATGGAAAATGAGGCTCAGGCGATTTATCTAAGAATTCAGTATGATATATTTCTGATCTTCTCAGACCAAAAACTTGGAAAATCGGTTTACTGAAAGAGGTTTAAAATACCTTATAGGAAGATGATGAGGGGTATTATTTTTATATGTCAAGTCTGGAATCTGTCAGGAGAGAATTCAGAGAACTTAATAGAAAGTTCGTTTCTCGAAGGCACAGAAAGATAGTGGTTGTTTCCTTGCCCTTGACTATGATCTTCACATGGTCAAATCAAGATCATGATCACGTTGAAGATGAATGGAAATCGCACACGTGTGAACATTGCTTTAAGTTGTAGCAACTTATAATTCTAGTTTTCGCTGACCAGTAACTGAAACCACATATGTTGAACAGAGCAGCTTACATATAATCAATTAGAAAATGACTTATTTATTTATATGTGTATATAGTTTATTTGATTCAATTACAAATGTAGACTATTAAGAAATTTGCGAGTATAAAATGCTGCATCTGCATTTTTCATCAATCCACCTCCTAAAGATCGCGGTCAAGATCAATATGACACCATCCAACACCTTTCTAGGTTTTTATTGAAATATTTCTTTCAAAATAACAATTCTCAGAGTATTTGGTCTGAAACTACAACAGGTACATCCACCATTTTTCCGATTCAGGCAAAATATACCCTATTCGTGGTCCATTTACGCCCGCCCCGGCACATCAAAGATACAGCGCGGCACAGCGGCAGCCGTCTAAGCGTTGCAATAGCTATTGTTTATTTGGCCATAAAACTACGAACAAGTGCAGGATTCGACAGGATAGAACTCAGGCTCTGGGTATAGCCGGCACGCCGACGCAGGTAAAATAGTTGCTGTTCATATTCGGTGCATACATAGCGTGTGTTTATAGGTTAGCATGTCGTCTACGGATACAGCAGATGAAACTGATAATATTTCTCCAAATGTTTCCTTCAGCCATGCTTCCTCTTCAGGAATGTTTCCTCCCCGAAAACGTGACAAGAAGACACATTTGAATATTCAGGCAAAAAAAAATATTAAATAAGGTTTATAAGAGCGAAATTTTGGAGCATCCTGAAATGACAATGCATGATATTGAAAGACGTGTGGCGAACCAAAGAAGTTTATGTCCTAAGACAATTTTCAGCATTGTTGAAGAATAAAAAAAACTTTGATCGGAATGCCATAAGACGCAAATTTTCTTAAAGGCAGGAACTTCCCACTATAGACAAAGTATTAGAGGAGGTTAATAGTGATAAAGACTTACCGACTTTCAAAAGGACCACATTGTATAGTTTACTCAAAGAACTTCATTTTGAGTATAGATAACGGGGCAGAAATAATATGTTGATGGACAGCCAAGAGATTATTTTATGAAGAAATTATTTAAAATCAATAAAGAAATACCGCGACCAGGGTAGGAAGATAAAATGAAAAAAAGATGAAATCTGGATAAATGCAGGACATACAAAACCTAAAGTATGGGCTGACTCTACAATTTAATCAGCAAGACAAGCCTTCTTAGATCCGTCAGATAGGTGTATCTAACCAATTCGTCATTTGTATTGTAAAAATGGTGTCAAGTAGACTGAATCTATGAGCCCACGCTGAAAACTTAGCTACACTAAACTTTGCTATATCTGGTAGATTTGGAACCAACATCTGTTAGGTACTCTGCTTGTATTTATTATTTCTCTTGAATACTATATGAAATAATTATTTCCAGGAAAAGGAAATCGATTTTTTATTTGCCACATTGGCAGTAAAGATGGCTTTGTGCCCATTGTCCTATGGATATTTGAGTCAAAGAAAACGACCGACTACCATGAAGAAATGGACGGGAGTTCATTTGAATGATGGTTTGAAGAAACGCTCCCAAAGCTTGACGACAATGCCGGCATTGTACTTGATAATGGTGCATACCACACTAAAAAATTAGAAAAAATTTCCACAATGTCCTCAAGAAAGGCAGAAATTCAATAATGGCAAAAGCCGTTAATTTCAATGAAAATATGGTCAAAGCAGAGCTTATCCATCTAGTCAGGCAGCACAAATATAAATATAATCTAGACTGACCCCCTTATCACTGCGAATTAAATCCCATTGAAATGATATGGGCAAATACAATAAAACTATGTGGCTCCAAACAATAGAACATTCAAATCGATCAATTTTCTATATGTTTTCTACCGGGTCTTTTAAATTCCGAAATACTTATTGGAACACGTTTTACATGTGTCATATAAGATATACCCAAACGAGAGTTTGATTAAAAAACAGTGATGAAGCACGGGAACTCACGTGTCCGAATTATAATCATCAGAAGACACTACCTACCATACATTTAGGTTTGGGCACGTCTTTCTTCAGTTCATCCTCCCATTTCACCTCCAGTACCCCATTCATCATCTTCATAAGTGCTCTTTCTCTGAAATCGTCCGCTAACATGGCTAAGCGAATGCGTTCATCCTCAGCGGCTTTTGTGTCCAAAATAGCTTGCTCAGAAGGGCTAATGTAAGGAGTGATAGTCAACTCCTCGTCTAGAACCTGTCAAATTTTACAAAATGGTTGAATGTTGTAGATTCATTCGATATGTACAGTATCAAACAATAGGCGCAGCGACATTACAGCTAAGTATAATTTTGGATATGGCAGAATCACTATTAACCCCGCTGTTGCTTAAGTCAAAAAACTAAAGATTGAATTCGCAATCATCTTGGCTGAGTGAATAAAATCAATTTTTTTCTACTTGAACCACCACGAAGGCCTAATAGCTTTTGTTTTGTCTGTGTCCAATTTATGTATATACAGTGCTTTTCTTTAATGTACCCCCTCCTCTTTGATTTTTTGATCGGATCAATTCAAAATATTAAAACTTGAGGTAATGAAATTGATGCGTGGATACCATATCTTAGAGTAAAATTGACAGATGAAAATATTAAGATGGCCACTGGGTGTCATCTTGGAAAAAAATTATATGAAAACGGGGGTCTTGTGGCACATCATTTTGAAGATCCTGACGAGTACTTTATAAACCTAGAATTTAAAGACAATACCTTTACCTACTACAAAATGGTGGTACATTTAATAATTACGTGAACACAAACCCACTAACATGCATATCTCTACAAATAATTGTAATTCCCTGCCGTATCCACAGCAACAGCGATAGAAACTTGTTTTATTATTTTTTGTTGACAGCGACAAGAATATAAGTACGAAAAACAATTATTATACAGTTAAAATATTCTTATTTAGTTTTCGGTTTTAGTGCTAGATACTGTTTGAACTATTTTTAAAATGGTCAATACTCGTCCATTGGGAGAAAAAATTGAAGAGATTTTTACTTATGGTGCGACGCGTAACTTTCACGAGACCGAAAGGATTTTTGATGATCGTTTCCCGACTCGTCCTATCTGTAGAAAATATTTAAGGGAACTTGTATGTTAATTTACAGCTACTGGTAGTGTAAACAACAGAAAACCCCCAGGTAATAATTGGTCAGTCTACTTCCTCCATCGCGAATGTATGTGAGGTACATCAGCTAACTGAAGATGACCCTGATCGAAGAACAGAATTCTGCGAGGCTATGACGGAAACCATTGCACGGCATCCTTCCTATATCCAAAATATATTGTTTTAGTGATGAATGTACATTTTTTCTCAACAGTAATGTGCATAGAGAAAATTGTCGTTATTGGAGTGACACCAATCCCCACGTCCTCCGGGAAACTCATACTCAATATCCACAAAAAGTTAACGTTTGGGCTGGGATATTGGGAAATTATATTGTGGGGCGTGTATTCTTCGAACAAACTTTAACCGGGGAACTGTATTTGGATATGCTGGAAAATACTATTGACCCTCTAATCACCGAAATCATCGAAGCGAATCCTAATGAATTCGATACTGATATTGTATTCCAGCAAGATTGTGCTCCACTACACTACTACAGACAAGTTAGGAATTATTTAAATAACAATTTCCCCGGTCGTTGGATTGGCCGTCGAGGTCCTGTGGAATGGCCAGCTCGCTCGCCAGATTTGACACCTTTGGACTTTTTTATGGGGCTTTTTGAAGTAAAAGGTGTACGAAACTGAACCTGCTTCAATATTGGATATACGGCTGAGAATAACAAATACTTGTAGAAATATCGATGTTTCTTTGTTTGGAAATGTTCGACGCGAAATTACGGACGGCTGTTGTTGTGTCAAGAAGTTCTAGGCAACCATTTCCAGCATCTTCTAAACTGAACTAAACGTATTTATTCGAATTATCAAGTTAAATATCAATGTGTTCAAGTAATTATTGAATGTACCATCATTTTGTAGTAGATAAAGGTATTGACTTTATATTCTAGGGTTATAAAGTACTCGTCAGGAGCTTCAAAATGATATGCCACAAGACCCCTGTTTTCATATAACTTTTTTTCTAAGATGGCGCCCGGCGGCCATCTTGATATTTTCATCTGTCAATTTTTTGCTAAAATATGGTATCCACGCATCAATTTCATTACCTCAATTTTGATCCGTTCAAAAAATCAAAGGGGATGGGGACATTAAAGAAAAGCACTGTATATATATATATATATATAAGTTATGGAATTCTGTTGGTAACATAGCTATGTGGTACAAGCCCATTATTCCAACAAATTGAATTGTATGACAAGCAAGCCCATTAAGAAATATTTGCTTTTTACTTCTTTTTTTCGATACAGCTCTGTTATTTTTCCTATAAAGATTAGAATTATATCGAGGCACAGACAGATTTTGTTCAATACTTGTAACCACTCTTCGTTCCTGCAATAAAGTCTGTTATTTTACATATGCTTACATATATATATATATATATATATATATATATATATATATATATATATATGTAAGCAGTAGTCATTTCCAAAGCCAACGACTAGTTGGATACAAAATATATATATATATATATATATAGGGTGACTTTGAAGTTGAGTCATTAATTTTCAGATAATGATTGTAGAAGGAAGATAAACCAAAATATGTGTGTAAAAATAAAAAAAAATTAAAAAAAAATTACCTTGTTTTATATGTATAAAGTATCCTCCCGACAAGTATTTCAGTGCGGACCTGTATTTGATCGTGAGGTCTTGGAGCACCGGCATGCCGTCCATATGTGAGGTCTTAAGTCAAATGATTCACGAACCCGTTGTACTACATTAACAAAGGCACGAGGGGTTGGTTGCACTCGATTGGGAAACCGATCCGCATAAACATGTGCCATTTTTTATTTCGTTTGAGCCACGCAACAGACACCACTATCCACTACCGACTGACACTGACTGTATACAACTGAATGAAATAATTGTAAAAACATCGTTCCAAATTCTTTCGCTTTTTTGTTTCCGATGCGATGAACCGATAAGGCGAATTATATCCGTTGTCGCCAAACACGAGCACATAATATTATTATTGAGACAGGGCGGTACTCAAACTTCCAAAGGGCTATAACTTTGTTACTTTAATTTTACCAGAAAAATGGTAAAGGAAAGAAACATTGCTTTTGATCAGATCTACTCACTGTTAAAATAAATGACTCAACTTCGAAGTCACTCTGTATACCTCATTTTGAGGCGTAGAGCCTAAAATCAAAAATTTGCAAACCTTACCTGCATAATCTGCCAAGGCTTCTCATGCTGACTCCATTGTGGGTCCACGATATCCAAATAAATTTTATCTTTAGAAAAATAGTTGTATTCTGATATAATGTGTCTAAGCCGAGCATGTTTTTCTCGTATATTGTCCATTTCTTTCTCTTTCAACTCCATTGTTGCGTTGAAGCTTGCGTTGTATTTTTGCTTGAGCTTAACTATTTCTTGCTAAAACATATATTTCACATTGAAGTTCAAATTATACAGGTTGTCCTTGAGAAGATTTGGGACTGCCGAATTAAATAAAAAGAGGTTAAGAGCATAGTAACCTGCTACCCGTAACATCATAGAAATTGAGATAGGTAACTGTCTCTCACCGCCTACAGCCTGCCAATCCCCAATCGCTTACTCCTAGAAATTTTAGAAATGATCACAGTCCTCTGAAACGTCAAAGTAACGAAGTTTGAGCGATTCTTATATTTTTGTTTTTTGCGTTTTTTCTACCGCCACTGGATCCATTTCCAAAAACTACAAAGATTTTCGTTCTTGACATAGTAGCAACCTTGAGTGAAAATTTCATCAAAGTCCGGCCGGTACTTACCAAGTTATGCACGGGTCAAGGATTAGCGCACAGACAGAATGACAGACCGACCGGCAGATCGACAGGCAGACCGACAGACCGTTATGTAAAATATAGTAGAAGTAATATTTGAAAAATGGAGTCAGCATTTCTGGAGATTCACTTCCATAAAAAACAGTTTCCTTAAGATACCAAACCTTCTTTGGGGCATACTGTATGAATGTGCGGCAGTAGAACTGTCTGCATATTCGCAAGTTAATAAGTCGGTATGGTTTTTCTTGTTATATCTAATACATTTGCTACAAGTGATTCTAGTTTGGTAAAAAAGAAACGGGCTTCTTGGTACAAGAGGTGACAGTAACATTACCTATAGAAAAGATCAAAAGATGTTTGAAAGGTGCTGATTTTTTGTTGTACTATTTTTAGTTTCGAATTCGAATTCAACGAATGGTAACATCGATACGTCATATCATCATCAAATATGACTCTGCACAAGTACAGCTGATTCTAAGCAGTTTTCAGTACTTTTAAATATATATATATATATATATATATATATTGTACTGAAGGAGATCACATTTGTGATTGAAACTTTTACAGTAAAGAAGATTCTGCCAACACATGCTGTTTTATTGGCCAGACAAGCATGGTGCATTATCGACATGTAAACCACAGGATAAGTTTCAGATGCTAAATTATTCTATTTAGAGATTCGTCTTTACTTTTTTTAATTCTGATATTTTCTCATTTTTGAGTGGCTTTTCTTCCTATATCATTTGAACTGTAGAAATTATGATTTCTCGGTGGGTAATTTTTTATGGGAGTAGTCTCAATACCTTCTTCAAAACCATAATATTCTTTTATCGGGCGATGAGAAAGTTGTTCTAAATTAAGCCAAAAAGCATGTGTAAAGCCAATCTTGTTTTTCTAAGATTTTTCTATACATATGCATATGCTTTTTTACGAAATGTTATTTTAACAGAGCTGCATTTCTAATTTTAATAATATATATTTATGAATAAATTGATATGACACGAAAGGAAAATATACTTGTGTGTGGATATTATTCTAACACATATAACATATGACACGGTAGTTACAATAAATTGATTGATAAAGAAAATTAAAAATCTATATAATATAAATATGTAGTACATTAATTTTGTATCATAGGTTGGTAATGCGGAAAAGATATTTATATGTTAAAGTATATAAATGATTTCAACATTATTTCCTTTTTTGGTGTTGCAATGATTATTTGTTTATTTTTTGTATTCATAATTTTTATAAATGTCGAATGTTTGTTTTTATGGAATTCTAATATATCAAAATAATTTTTTCATATTCAAAAGGTTTGATTTTATAAACAGCTATTTGGAGGGATATGATAAAGGTTAGTTAAGTATTGTTTCTCTTAATAATTTTTGTATTATTTGTAAAGAATTTAGATGGTTGTTATTCGTGGATCCCTAGATAATAATTTCATAGGTTATGTGGCATTCAACTGATGTTTGATATTAAATTTTTAATTGCGTTTCATTGAAAATTTGTCTGTGATACCTGAACTTATGTGACAGAAATCTAAGTTTCTTCTTAATATATTGGATATGTTGATCCCAACGAAGATGGGATCATAAAATAATTGTGAGATACTTATGATTTAGTTTATATGATATATATGCATTTTGGAGATTTGTTTTCTTTATATTTATGAAAATGATTTTTTTAATAAATAATATATGATTATAGAACCAGTCTGTTATCTGTACTAAATCTTTCTCAATTTCTTCTTTTACTGTTGTCAAGTTCTGGCTTTGTCGATGTTGGTGGTGTCATCTGCAAATCCTATTTCTTCGCTGTTTGTTAATAGATTATTCAAGCCGTTGAGATATATATAGACAAGAAGAGGCGCAAGTATTATTTCTTGTGGAGCTACATACAGTACAGTCATTTCTTCGCTAGTTGTATTTTCTATTTTAACCTTATTATTGTTATGCAAATAATTTTGACATAATTTAAGTGGTGTACCTCTGACTCCAATGGGTCCTAATTTACTCAATAGTTTCTCGTGTTCTATAGTGCCAAATGCGTTTTGAATGTCGACGAATGTTGGATTGTTGTTTTTGTTGTTGAAGATTTATTTAGCATTAATGCTACAATGTCAATGCTGTATAATGATTCGGTTACATTTTTTTCTTCAATCCATTTTCTGTAATTTTACATTTTTGTCTTTAAAAATTAAAAATTAAAAATTAAAATTAAAATTACGTCACTATGTATTTTGATTATTTATAAAGTGATTTTTTTGTTTCACCTTAAACATTTTTAAATTCGAACTCTGTTTAATATCATTATTCAATATTTTTAGTTTAGATATCTACTTATAATTTCATGGCATTTGACCAAATTTAAAAGTGCTGATACTTGTAACTTGTAATTCACTAGTCTAGTATTTTTATGAAACAGTGCCCGGGTTGATTCGGTCTTGCATCTGTTACTCCCACTCGCACAAAAACCAAATCCACCTATAATTTGACACATCTATGACAGAAGTCATATCACGTCATTTGAACAAAAAATAAATGCAAGAAATTAAATTTTCTACCAGCGTGCTGAAAGTGCCACTTTTCTGCACGCCGTGTGTGGAAAAGTAAAAATGTAACCGGGTGTAAAATTTAATCATTGTTTTCAATATGTCATTGTCAGCTGTCTCATTCTGAAGGCTAATTAAATTTTTACAATATATTGTTGGTTTCCTTGTTACATGCATGTTCTTAACTCTTGACTGCTGGCCGAATTCCACTCCGCGTCGTTCAGCCAACTCAAGTCGGGTTAGAAAAATAACTATTTTTATGATAACATTACCTCACAAAGCCTTTCTTGCAGATCAAACTGATAGAACGTAGTGGCGAACCCCTGTCTGTAATGCGCTGAACTTCTATCTACATATAACATGCAGACTGTTCCAAGTACTGCTACTTGGGTATCAATTGGCAGTTGAGCGAACCCGCTTTCCTCCAAGTATTCATCTCCGGTGAGTCTCGCGTAATCGTGAGGTAGTTTGATTTGCGTTCCCATGTCTTCATCCAATCCACTAAAATGCGGGTTGAATTTTGAGAATATTTTTTTCGATGTCAAAGAAAGTTGCGATATGATTCGATTCGAGTTTTATTTCGAGTGCAAGTATCATACAGGGCGTACTTAAAGTTGGGTATTTCCTTTACACAGCCTCAGGGGCGTAGCTACCATCGTATCAGCCGTATCAATGATATGAGGCCCCTAGATTTTTAAAAGTTAATACAATATCTTAGGACTTCTATGAGGCAACTTCATCAAGCGTGGTACTGTCTTCAGAGGCTGAACATTGTGAAACACTAAAATCGGTTTCCGTTATGGAAAGTTTTTCAGAAAAAATTAGATTGACTCGGTACTTCCCAAGCATTCACCTCTGTGTATATTTTCAAAATTTCCATGAGTTAAGATAAGCATTGCTAAAGAAGCAGAATGTTTGAGCTCGATAATGTTTTTATGTCATAACCTCAAGCATTCAGATGAAAGCCTCTGCAAAATGATGTTTGATTACCTTTAAAATTGTCTAGAAACTGGTAAAGCATACATAAATGAACTGTGACGATCTGAAAGCTACTTTAATTTATACCCATAACACCGCTACCATTCAAATGATTTTCCAAAATGAAGTAAGATTACCCACACATGGATTTATAGATATCGCAAAACGAAAACATTTATCTGAATTTCTAAAATTTTCGCATTCACAGTACTCCCCCCACATCGTAAAGCTACCACTCGCTCTTAAAAAAGTTTTGAGGATAGGTACACTTTTACAGAAAGTTATGTGTTGCGGATGATCGACCCCCGCTGACTGAGAAAAATTCCCGGTTTTAAATCACTGATATCAAATAGTAACGATATTAGATATCAGAGATATCCAAAAATAGCGATATATAAACCCTATACTGGAGGGTTGGTGGAAAGATGCGCCAGTATCCATTCCAGGTACTTCGAGCCATTTAGGTAAATCGAGCTGTTTGTTTTTGAATTGTGTATCGGAAACCACATTTCTAGGGCAGTAACGAACTTGATTTAATGTTAGTTTATGGTTAGCGCTTGAAAAGATTCTGGTGATGCTTCTCAATGGTACATTTTACAAGCTTTTATTTAGCATGACCTCTTTGCTAGTATGTTTGTGTGAGACAAATCTTGAAGCTGAAGTTTGAAGCAGTCTACCTTAATCAATTGAGCTGAAATTTTGTATACACTTTTGGTTCGCCTGACAACACACAGTGACAGGGTATCCAATAAAAGGGCTTGAAGAGAGAAACACAATAAACAAATTGACGTCATTCTTAATCCAATATGGCGACCGCCCCAAGATGGCGTTTATACTTTATAGGCATCAAATTAAAGGGCTCTATGAAAGACACAGTAAGCAACAAGACGTCATTATAAATCCTATATGGCAGCTGCCGCAAAATGGCGATTTATAATTTCCATAGTCACCCCTATACTATAGGCATCAAATGGAAGGGCTTGATGAGAGTAACACAAGAAGCAAAATAACGTCATTCATTTATCATTATATGACTTATGTCTATCGACATTCTATAATACAAATAGAGTAGGACATTTAATGAATTACTATTAATGCAATATATATATATATATATATATATATATATATATATATATATAAAGAGAAAATGATCATGCGGAGAAAGGTATATAACAAAAAGAAGGAAAATAATGGGCAAAATCCGCAAAAAGGAGGAAAGTGGATTCAAGCAGAAAATAGGATAGGTAACCCGAGCGATACGTATTTCTGCTGGTTGGCTTCATCAGGCCCGAAATGAATGCACATATGCAACTACAAAAGTAGATACGCATGCTCATACATCCGGATACGGGTGTAACCTGAGGAAACAAAGATGGAGAGGGAGAAAAATCACACACGAAGTCCACAACAAGAGCCAACCTACACATTGTAGTACAAAATGGTTAGAAGACCTAGAATTTTCAAGGCGACATCTAACCACAACCACGCGGCCGGTTATAGCCACTTGCTGTGGTACTTCAAGCCCAAAGGATCTACAAAGAGAAAATGATCATGCGGAGAAAGGTATATAACAAAAAGAAGGAAAATAATGGGCAAAATCCGCAAAAAGGAGGAAAGTGGATTCAAGCAGAAAATAGGATAGGTAACCCGAGCGATACGTATTTCTGCTGGTTGGCTTCATCAGGCCCGAAATGAATGCACATATGCAACTACAAAAGTAGATACGCATGCTCATACATCCGGATACGGGTGTAACCTGAGGAAACAAAGATGGAGAGGGAGAAAAAATCACACACGAAGTCCACAACAAGAGCCAACCTACACATTGTAGTACAAAATAATTTGTACTACAATGTGTAGGTTGGCTCTTGTTGTGGACTTCGTGTGTGATTTTTTCTCCCTCTCCATCTTTGTTTCCTCAGGTTACACCCGTATCCGGATGTATGAGCATGCGTATCTACTTTTGTAGTTGCATATGTGCATTCATTTCGGGCCTGATGAAGCCAACCAGCAGAAATACGTATCGCTCGGGTTACCTATCCTATTTTCTGCTTGAATCCACTTTCCTCCTTTTTGCGGATTTTGCCCATTATTTTCCTTCTTTTTGTTATATACCTTTCTCCGCATGATCATTTTCTCTTTGTAGATCCTTTGGGCTTGAAGTACCACAGCAAGTGGCTATAACCGGCCGCGTGGTTGTGGTTAGATGTCGCCTTGAAAATTCTAGGTCTTCTAACCATTTTGTACTACAATGTGTAGGTTGGCTCTTGTTGTGGACTTCGTGTGTGATTTTTTCTCCCTCTCCATCTTTGTTTCCTCAGGTTACACCCGTATCCGGATGTATGAGCATGCGTATCTACTTTTGTAGTTGCATATGTGCATTCATTTCGGGCCTGATGAAGCCAACCAGCAGAAATACGTATCGCTCGGGTTACCTATCCTATTTTCTGCTTGAATCCACTTTCCTCCTTTTTGCGGATTTTGCCCATTATTTTCCTTCTTTTTGTTATATACCTTTCTCCGCATGATCATTTTCTCTTTGTAGATCCTTTGGGCTTGAAGTACCACAGCAAGTGGCTATAACCGGCCGCGTGGTTGTGGTTAGATGTCGCCTTGAAAATTCTAGGTCTTCTAACCATTTTGTACTACAATGTGTAGGTTGGCTCTTGTTGTGGACTTCGTGTGTGATTTTTTCTCCCTCTCCATCTTTGTTTCCTCAGGTTACACCCGTATCCGGATGTATGAGCATGCGTATCTACTTTTGTAGTTGCATATGTGCATTCATTTCGGGCCTGATGAAGCCAACCAGCAGAAATACGTATCGCTCGGGTTACCTATCCTATTTTCTGCTTGAATCCACTTTCCTCCTTTTTGCGGATTTTGCCCATTATTTTCCTTCTTTTTGTTATATACCTTTCTCCGCATGATCATTTTCTCTTTGTAGATCCTTTGGGCTTGAAGTACCACAGCAAGTGGCTATAACCGGCCGCGTGGTTGTGGTTAGATGTCGCCTTGAAAATTCTAGGTCTTCTAACCATTTTGTACTACAATGTGTAGGTTGGCTCTTGTTGTGGACTTCGTGTGTGATTTTTTCTCCCTCTCCATCTTTGTTTCCTCAGGTTACACCCGTATCCGGATGTATGAGCATGCGTATCTACTTTTGTAGTTGCATATGTGCATTCATTTCGGGCCTGATGAAGCCAACCAGCAGAAATACGTATCGCTCGGGTTACCTATCCTATTTTCTGCTTGAATCCACTTTCCTCCTTTTTGCGGATTTTGCCCATTATTTTCCTTCTTTTTGTTATATACCTTTCTCCGCATGATCATTTTCTCTTTGTAGATCCTTTGGGCTTGAAGTACCACAGCAAGTGGCTATAACCGGCCGCGTGGTTGTGGTTAGATGTCGCCTTGAAAATTCTAGGTCTTCTAACCATTTTGTACTACAATGTGTAGGTTGGCTCTTGTTGTGGACTTCGTGTGTGATTTTTTCTCCCTCTCCATCTTTGTTTCCTCAGGTTACACCCGTATCCGGATGTATGAGCATGCGTATCTACTTTTGTAGTTGCATATGTGCATTCATTTCGGGCCTGATGAAGCCAACCAGCAGAAATACGTATCGCTCGGGTTACCTATCCTATTTTCTGCTTGAATCCACTTTCCTCCTTTTTGCGGATTTTGCCCATTATTTTCCTTTTTTTTATATATATATATATATATATATATATATATAAATGATATATGAATTACTATAATAGTTATTTGACATCATAAATGCTAAGAAGTAAAATATAATAAAAATATACATTTTTAATTTTAAAAACAAGCATTTTTTCAGGTGTTAAAACAGACTAAAAATTTGAAAATATTTTTCCCGATTGGAAATATTTATGCCTCCTCATCTTAAATTTTCAAATAAAAGCATGTCATGCTTTAACAACAAGATAGACAAAAGAGTGTATTACGTTTTTATCTGAAAATATAAGATGTAAAAGCTTCATTATAGCTTAATTATTTCGAATCGGAAAAATAATTTGAAATCTTTATCGTTTTATTAACAGCAAAATACAATCTTGTTTTTAAAAATATATTTTGTCTTTTATTTATTAATTAATATCGATGACATGACCTGAGGAAAGTTTGTGGGCTACTCACTTTTCACTTATTTTTCTATTCAAAATGTTCCTTTTATTTGAATGCTCCGGACTATGAACATCCTGGTCCATAGACATTTTTATTCTATGTATTGTGATTATAGCTTCCGTTCTTGGCAGGTCAAAGTAAGACTACCTGCATCCCTTTATATATCTCCATCTCCCTCATACATACACATGCAACCTACCCCTGTTTGTAAACGTTTGTTCGGTCAGCTCAAAGACATACGTTTTTGAGTTATGCGTCTGCGTCTCAAAAACTTTGTCGTTACGTATGAGTGCCCTTCAATCGTATTTGTCAGAGTGACAACTTACTTGACATCGGCGTGCAATTTGAGTTGTCCTGTTATCAATCTTCAATATAAAATTGTATAATGCCCGGAAATCCGATCAATGGAGAAGGCCGACAGCTCGTGCTAAATTCATTAGAGTATAGAGAATGAAAACAGCGGTCCCCTGTTACCCCACTTCATGCGTACTGGAGAAAGTAGCAGATGTGCTATAGAAGTTATTTCATATGGCGTTGGTGACGTAACCGTCAAGAATGATGATTACAGCTATACATTATACCATTTTTTTTGTAAATAAGCCAAAACTTTGATAAGAATTCTGAGAACTTGTCGGTGTAATAGCATGTAGCAAAGAAAGTACCGTTTCATCCACATGAAAAGCGAACATTCGGTTGATCTAAATTTCTAAAATGTACTTACTCTTTTGTCATAGACAACCATGGCTCAAACAGATCATGTGTTGCTAAAATCTTTTCAATTTTACGAAGTTCCTCAATCCAAGCTAGCCTTTTAAGACTTTCTTGATCAGGAGGCAGCAGCACATAGAGATTGCACATAGTGTTCACAAAAATGCCCTTGAGAAGCCTTCCTTTGACGTCCATTGGTTCCCAATAGGTCTTTATGATATGATCAGAAACCTTATCTTGTGCAACAATTAATGCTTTCAGGTAACGATCCATATATCTGCAATCTTCTATATTTTTATTTCGTTTTTGGACGTACGTACTGGTGTCTAGATAGAATTCGTGCAGGTCGATTCGTTCGTTCTCAGGCCCTTCTAGGTTTTGAGTTACGAGGTCGTTAAGAGTTCTTTTTATGCTGAGGAATTCGTCCATGATGCGTTTTCTTTCAACTCTACATAGTTGTTTTTCTTTTTCGATTCTCAGTATTTCTTCGACTTCAATCCAGGATTTACCCTCGAAACGACCTGCCAACATTTAGACGATTAATTAAAACAGTTATTATCTACTCTACTAGACCATTCAAGGTTTGGAATGAAATGAAATATAAGAAGCAAGACGGAACACAAGAATATTCAGGCAATGAAAAGACGAGTAGTACTAAATTTAATACTGCTAGATTGGGTACCCTAAACTATTGGTTGGATGGCTTCCGGAAGAGGAAAAATGGCGTCAATTAGGATGACTATTATATTATTAATTTTACATATTTGAACAATCGATTCCAAATTGTAATATTATCAAGAGATGATATTTCAAGCAAATGAAATAATAATGCAGGTGCACCTCAAGCATCAGTACAGAGTCCGATTCTTTTCTTAGTCAATCGAAAAATGGTGCGATAACAATTACTTACCTTTTAATGAAAATAAGACACAATCAACGCTGATTTGACTAAATAAATTTAAATTGTAACTTAATACATAAAACGGACAGCATTAAATTTTTGGAAAATCCATTGATCACAAATTGGATTTTACCAATCATGTAGAGCATATTACTCAATTGGCAAAGGTTTCCGATATTATAAGAATGAAGTTACAAGGTAAGACAAAGCACAGCCTTAAGCAGTTACTTTTCATTATACTATAATAATAATAATAATATTTATTTACTCTAAAATACAGGGAACATGAAACGAGTAAATAAATATAATATATCCATAGGAGGACAACGCCTGTGCATGGATCATATGTATGTTGAATTGCAAAATATAATAAAATAGAGAGAAAAAAGAAATTATTGGTAAGAATGGTAGAGCATTTATTGTGTAATATTTGAGATTATTTTATTAATTTGATTTCTCCCAATCGTGTTAATAAATTTTTTTAATTTTTTTTTTGAAGCCTAATGTATTGCGTAATTGTTTTAAATTATTTGGTAAATGTTCGTACAATTTTGGAGCTATATACAGGTGACATCGTTTCATTAGAGATTTGTTTGGTTTAGGAACATTTTTTGCGCGTAATTTATATCTGGTTTTATGATTATGTTTAATTATGTCGTGTTCACTAATAGTTTTGTGATAATGA
This sequence comes from Acanthoscelides obtectus, assembly GCA_963669975.1. Classification (NCBI taxonomy): domain Eukaryota; kingdom Metazoa; phylum Arthropoda; class Insecta; order Coleoptera; family Chrysomelidae; genus Acanthoscelides; species Acanthoscelides obtectus. The sequence continues at coordinate 31,346,603 of CAVLJG010000008.1, read as the reverse complement.
GTGATGGTATGTAAGAAGTAAAGTTGTTTAGTATCATATATTTGTGCATCATTATATAAGTCATTAGTTGGGTATAATTTTGATTTGCCTAACATTGATTTTAAAATTCTTCTTTGAAGTACATCTAAATCGTTAAAGTATGTCGTGCATGCAGCACCCCACACTACTATACCATATGTTATGTGTGGCTCGACTAAAGCTTGATATATTATTCGTAGATAATATTCAGTTAATATACCAGTTAGAAATTTTATTTTATATGCTATGAATCTAATTTTCTTTAGTATGTGAGAAATATGTACATCTCATCTCAAGTGGGGATCTAGATAAATTCCTAAATATTTTGTATCATTAACTCTATCGATTTTTATATTTTTATCATTTACCTTAAACCGAAGGTGGTTATATTTTGGTAGATGATTAGATAGTGATGAAAATGGTAAAACATGAGTTTTAGTAAAGTTAATTGCTAATTTTCGGTTATTAAACCACTGAATAATTTTGCAAAAGTCATTTAAGTCGTTCCAAGCCTTACCTTTATAGAGTATAGCAGTATCGTCTGCAAAACTGACTATTTTACCAGTACTGTTAATTTTGAATATATCGTTTAAATAAATATTGAATAACAGAGGACCCAAAATTGTACCTTGTGGAACACCACATTTAACAAACATTTCTTTACTATACGTGTTTAATAATTTTACTGATTGCGGTCTATTTGATAAATAATTTTCTATTAAAGTATACATCTTTCCACGAAAACCTATTCTTTCTAAGATTTCCAAAAGTATATTGTGGTTAACTGTGTCAAACGCTTTTTGTAAGTCCACAAATACGCATATCGATGGTACTTTTCCATCTATATTTTGGGTTATTTCATCTACTATACTTAATACCCCATCTGTTGTAGATTTGCCCGCTATAAAACCATATTGATTTGAATTTAGAATTTTGAATTTATTAAGAAAATTAATCATTTTATTAAGGAGTAATTCCTCAAAAACTTTAGCTAAACTTGATATAAGTGAAATAGGTCAGCTCTAATTTGGACAACTCCAGGGCTTATATGAAAGTAGTTTAAGATAAAACATTCCCTTTTGGCGTATCTGTTCTCAAAATTATTGAAAATGTACTTATACTCCAGAAACGATCTGTTAGATATATAATTGAAAGCAATCTTGCAGCTACATGCAGGCGTTTATTTTAAAATAATGGTTTTAATATTATCGTTGTTCATTTTAGAAACAGCAACTCTTATTTCCAAAAATAAGTATAACTTTGAAACATTGCATATAAGTTACGATATTACACGAAGTTAAGATCTTAAATTAGTACCATCTGAATCAAAACTTGTGAAAGATTTAATAATTTATAATGGTCTGAAAACTTGCATGTGCCTTCATGATGTTTTCAAAGGAATCAACAGTTTAAAGTTATTTAGATGGACAGACAGACCGCCGAACATTAGTGACATGGTTTTTCGTTATATGTCATCTAAAAAAAACTCTTTTTGGAGTTACAATTCATCAACAATGCATGATGATTTTGTTGTTGTATTTTCTGTAGATTATTTATGTTAATATAATACAGTGAATGCATATTTCAGCGATGGAAATATCTGTATGGATTTTTAATTAAGTATTTAAATCTGCAAAGCCAATAACGTTGATTTAAACGTCACATTTTTGGCGCGCCTCGCAGTGACGTCACAACTCATGATTTGTCATCTGGTTGTATTTTTGATTAGGTTGCTGTCGAGTTTCTGACATATCATATGATTAAAAAAGTATTTGTATGTTTATTACTACAAATTACATTGAAAAACTGGACCATCAAACTGACAGGTTGACAATCAATGATAGTGAGAACAAACGCCTGACATATTAAATAGGACTGACCAACTAACAAAGGGTTGGCTGGTCACAAGTCGCAAATGGTGATGGTACGCCAGTGACGCTGCGTTTCGATATTTTAAATTTACTTCGATTTTTTTTCAATTCCTTATTAATTAGTACTCGTAATTTTATGGCGCTAAAGTATAAGATAAGGTTGGAGATATCTTTCTGTAAACTGTGCATACTCCCTATTGGCGTGAAAAATAAAAGTCTAGAAATATGTTCTAGTGGAATAGACGATGTAAGATCTTATCTACCATCGGGCAAGAATCCTAAAGTCATTCTTTTGAACATTAGCTGATATCTTTGCGATTTCATTAGTTCTTCCAATTCAGCTCTTCGATCTTCATCGGGAGGTTCATCTGTCAATTTTGTACACGCCATCACATTACTCCTACCAAGTGTGATAACGTATGTCTCTAGCGGGTCCACATATGCCTGAAAAAAAAAGGCATTCGGTAGACAGACCCGGTACTTCTCACTGCTGAACAGTGATGGGCGTTTCCACGTATACTTGATGCGGAGACAATGTATACAATGAGTATACAATCTAAACAATACATATACAATGATACGAAAAACACTGGGACGATGGGTTATCTAGCTATTTGAACAACTTAAACTTGAATGACATTTAGTGTTACACAAAATACCAGCAGCTTTACAAAGACACTTTCTACTTCCACACTTGGCTTTACAGTGGCATCGTTTATAGCCTTGTCCGTCAGATGAAGATTGGACAATAAGTATTTGGCGCAGGGATTTGTTTTCGGGTGAACGATTTTGATTTGCACATGCTGAATTGATTCCGAGAAAAAAAATAAGAGCACTGTGTCAAATTGTTTGTTAAACTAATATAAACCATCCTCAGTAGATTCAAGTTCCACCATTAAAACATTTGGAAAGTATCATCTACCTCTATCGAGTAGTTTTGACACGGACGGCATTACCTACCTTGCAAGGAGGAAACTTTTCATTTGACGAATCTGTCATTTTATTAGCCTGTAATACTAAAGAAACTGCCGGATTTTCTGTTTCTTTTTGTACAAGTCGAGAGACATAACTAATGACCTTAAGCCAACTTTAACATCACAACAAAACATTGGTACGGCAATTTTTTAATTCCATGATGATATGCTCTATTTTTCATTAGTTGAACGAATCTTAGTCCTCTAGACTATTTTTGACAATTTTCATCGGTCATCCACAACATGAGCATTTTTTCGACATCTTGATTGGCACGTTCTACGCTACCTTGTGACTGGCAATTGCGCGGTTTGCCTTGCACAATCTGTAGACCTGGCCATATTTCTGTCAAATTTCTCACAACTCGGTTAACGAACTTCCGACTATTATCAGATTGCAATATAGATGGTGGTCCGAATATGCAAAATATTATCCAGCAGTACCTTTAATACTTCGTCGGAAGTCTTACTTTGCAAAGGGCGTAGCTGTACGAACTTCGTCAGGTGATCCTGGTAAACTAATATGAACTTTAAATTTCCGCGGGCGTTCATTGCATGTCTATCAAATCTACCTGGCAACTCCTATTCAGCTCATTAGATGAAATGGGTTTCACGACAAGACCTTTTTTGATTGAATTTTGTTTCATTTGACATGACTCACAAAAACGAAGATAAACAGGAACAGCCTCCTGAGTGATGTTTGAATACTTGTTCTTAGCTTCTCCAATCATCCTATTTCTGCCGCCGTGTCCAATGCTCACGTGTGTTTTATGAAGAACATCGAACAGGTCTTAATTCTTGACGTATTATTTGAGGTGATCGGTATTTTCGCAGTTGGATAAAGGAGCAATGAATTTATCGATGTTACCAATGCAACACACATCAAAACGCTTCAAAATGCAATATAATAAAGTCGAACGCTTCGTGGCTTTTTTTGTAGCTTTGATGTCTTCGATATACGTCAAATACTGATGTTCACTACCCATAAAACGATTATCGCCTTATTTCGAAGTCAATATGAGCTCAAGCTCTCCGTTAAAACTTGATTTCATAAATTCTAATTCTTAGAATATTGCCATTTCAAATCACAATGCGAGCGCGAACTCGATACTCCAAATATACGTACCCATACATATTATGTACATCTACAAGTATACTGTAACTATCTAAAACTGTAATGATTCATACGCGTGATCAGATTACGACCGCAGCCGGGCGATGGAACGGCAGTCGAAAGACGTCAGGCTAGGTAATTGGAAGTCAGGATTGATAGATAAACCTGAAATAGTCGCGTAGCGTCGAAAATACCTACGCGCAATAACTGAATATAGACGACAGAGCAGAAAAATATATTATTTGGACGAGACGTGGGTAAATGCAGGTCACACAGTTAAAAAACCTGGCTAGACAAAATTGTACAAAGTAACCGACAAGCAAAGATTGAAGGTTTGTCAGCAGGTATTCGTGCACAGTCAGGGTAAGGTCAAAGATTGATCGTTACACATATTGGTAACTACGTAGTCGTCATGGACAATGCTTCCACCACAGTCGTCGAGCCGAACGTGTACCTACCAAATATGAGGTCTCTCGAAAATTAGTTACGTGTTTGATGAGATGACCCGTCATTGTGGTGTCACTGTGATACGTTTGCCGCCCTACCATTGTGATTTGAACCCAATAGAGCTCATCTGGGCCATAACACAACTTTTAAATTACCAGACGTCAAGGCTTTGCTAGAGAATTCCATACAGCTAGTAACGCCTGAAGCGTGACAGAATACTTTCCGTCATGTTGTGAAGGGAGAAACAAAAATGTGGTAGCTTGACCGCAACATCGACACCAACATGGAGCCAGTTATAGTCAATCTTGGAGAAGAAAGCGATAGCGACAGCTTGTTACTTTCAGATGGAAGTGGAAGTGAGGACGAATGAAGAGAGGTAGACTCACTTATTAGCTTATGGATAATCGGGAAAAAAGCTGACAAAGGTTTTCTCCAAATCTCTGATCTATAACGTATTTCAAACCATTTCCTTGTTTATTAAGCATATAAAAGAAATGAAGTTTACCCGCATTAAAAATGTCACTGACAACCCGACTACTGGTTTTTGAGTGATTTTCACGAAAACATCGATGAGTCATTACAGTTTTAGATAGTGTATCTAATATGGTGTTACGATTGATACTAAGCAGAGCGCCCGCCGCCCACAGCGAATGAACGAAAGTTGACGGGCCGCTGCCGCGCTACCTGTCAGAATCTCTTTGTGACGCTTACATCTAGTTTTAACCACTAAGGATTTTCTAAACCTAGATGTAGCCGGGATCAAGTTGGTTGGACCTATTTTTAACCGAATGCAACAGGATAATACTAGGTTTGGCCATGAATGTATAGATTACACCTAAGACTAACCAACTGCCAGTGGCTACACCTAGTTCTACACGGCTAAGCCTAGTTGTTATCGCATTTCGGGTTTTAGCCGTAACATATACTTTGTCAAGGCGTATGCAATTACAATTGTATACGTGTATAAAAGGATGTATTTCACAATGCGCCCATCACTGCTGCTGAATATCTACCTTCAAAATTCCACCCTCATATCGATGGTGAGGTATACACCATCCAATACAATCTTCAAAATCTGCGGTGCGAACTATTACAAAACCATCAAAGCTCCAAGTGACAGCATGGTGTTGGTTTATTGATAGTTGGAATTTACGCAGCTGGTGACCTGTCTTGATGTCGCCTGCTAATTTGGCCATTGGATCCTGTCAAAATAAAGGAAAACTTGGTAACACCAAAAAAGTAATCGGCACCAATTTTTGCCTTACATTAGACGGGTTCGATCCTAATTTTGGATCCACGCGTTTATTGTTTGTCGTAAATGCTCGATTAAGATCAAAGAATCATCTACAAGTTTGCAAGTGCGTCAATGTATCTTTAATGAAGTGCTCTTTGGTTTATACCGCGGAACCCGGGAACCTTGATAGACTTTTCAGATTTTAAGTAAAATACGTTTAAAACACTGTATATTAAAAAGGTTGTTTATTAATTTTGATTAATGATTTTCTCAGACCTTCATTTTATTACTGACTAAATATATTACATACTTCCTGTTTTACCCACACTAATATGAACATGGTAACTTTTACTATCTCGACATCCAGATGGCATGCAGGATAACAAAAATTTTAATCATTCAAGGTCACATTGTTACACCATTATCCACACGTTTGAATTTGTGATAGCTTGCCTAGATTTGCCAAGCGTGCGGAAGTACATGTGAACTAAGAAAAGTGGAGTTGCTTTAGCCATTCAAGAACTTTAGAATAAGATGTCTTCGGGACCTGACGGAATTCCCTCGTTTCTGGTAGAGCACTGTGCTAGGGCTCTTACACCTATACTTACTGTGCTATTTGACTTGAGCATAAAATCTAATACATTTCCTGCGAGGTGGAAGTTATCCAAAGTATTCTCTTACATGCATTTTTGCGAGGGTCCTTGAAATAATCCTGTATAGACGCTTCTACCCTTCAATAAGAAACCAAATCTCACAGCCGCAACACGTTTTTGTCAATAGTCGATCCACAGTTACGAACTTTGTTATTTTCACTCAGTACATATTTGAAGCACATTTATACAGATTTTCAAAGGCCTTCGACAAAATTGAACATTGGGCTTTGTTAGGACACTTTGGATCTATTGTAAGTACTATAAAATTCTTTAGATACTATTTATCAGGGCGTCAGCAATGCGTAGCATACAATGGGCTCAAGTCCGAAGCCTACTCAGCTCCATCCGGTGTCCCCAGGGGCCTAACTTGCCACCCGTTTTGTTTCTATTGCTTATTAATGACCTCTGTGAAATGTATTCAATTACATATGTTTTGCTGAGGATATGAAAATATATTCATCTATAAGGGATATTCATGATTGTTTGGATTTACAGATGGAGTTGAACAGTATTCGAACTTGGTGCGATATCAATAATTTACATCTAAGGGCCGTATCGGCACTCGTTCCTACAATTGTAGGCCTTCTTGATTTTCATAGTTTTCCACATCCTTCAAAAAGGCAGGGGTATTTCTGGATTTCTTCTGTTTCGGACCAGCTCTCTATTTTGAAGTTATATTTACTTTTTGAATTCTAAAAAAATTGAGGCTGATAAACCTAGATTATTACTGCCTTTTAAACCTAGATATACGACAGCCTTCCTGAAGGAGACAAAATACTATGGAAATCAAGGAGGCCAGAAAGGTGTCATACAATTATTGTAGGAACGACTGACGAGATGGCCCCAAATACCAAGAAGTGCAAGGTTGTTAGTTATAGTATGTAAGAAACTCATATTTTCAACTAGAATATTGATGGTGCGTTGTTGAATAGATGTAATACAATTAGGGATTTGAGTGTTCTTGATGACCAAAGATTAACATTTGCTCCCCATATTTCCCAAAAAGTTTTTTTTCAGGAAATGTATTTCATTTCACAACATAAGAGCTTTGCATATGTGCGTAGCATAGTCGAATACCCAAGGATCATATGAAGCCCGTATTACCAAATTTATATAAACGAAATTGAAAAAGGTCAATAAAGGTTGCTTAAATTTCTTTATTGGAAGTCTGAGCGAGTTTATCTAGAGCCAGGAGTTCGCAATGCACAGCTGTGTGGGTAATTTGAAATTCAGAGCTTGGAGTTCAAAAGAAAAATTCTAGCGCAAATTAATATTAATGTACCTCCGTTTTCTTCGCATAATTATGCCACTTTGAAACCATCTAGAGCAAGGACTAACGTTTTGGCAACTCATATGTGCATGTTATGAGTAAATATCTCAATAGAGTTAACTGTGATAGCGATATATTTATATATTCACTTAGTGTAGTTATTTGGATGGCTTATCAGTACTTACTTTCAATACTCTGTCAACCTGTTAGTTTATTTTGTTCATGTAAATGGGTAACTGTTGGGCACTAAATGCTATTATTATTATTGATGCCCCACTGCCTTGAGTTCTGTTCTTTACAAAATTACTCATACCAATCCTATAATCTCGATTGTATACTTACCCCTCTTTTCGTTTCTAAGATATGAATGGTCCTGCCTTTACAAGGCAAAGCGTAGAAGATTCTATCCCTGTTGCTATCTGACATTGGTATCAATCGATGATACAACGCATCCCCTTCTATTTCGTACTCTTTGACATTGATCTCTTCCTTGGCAAGGACGCAGAACCTGAGAATTTTGTTACCAGCCAATATGTTAGCTGTGACAGGAATGGCGAACAATCTATGGCAAGCTCTTGATGCTACTAGCATGAAGTCGACAATCTGTCTTTCTGCGGTAACGTTTGCTACAACTTTCATTTGAGTACCAGGAAACCCCTGAAAGATATATGAATGGTATCTTCATCAAGCGTGAAGTGCATGGAGGGGAGAATCAAGTCGATCGCAGTAGACAAAAAGAAATAGGTTGTACTGGAACGTCACTCAATTGGTTTAACACATATTCAAATAATCGATCCCAAATTGTAAAATTATCAAGACATTAATTATATTTCAAATAAATTAAATACAAACGCAGGGGGACCTCAGGATCAGTATTAGATCCAATAATATTCTTAGTCTATATCAACGATTTATTAACCTCGAGCGTGAATGGTAAATTCGTAGTTTTTTCTGACGATACCACAACACTTTGACAAAACAAAGATATAAATGAAATTAAGACAAAAGTTGGTAGTGGTATACAATCAATCAAAAAATGGTGTGACAACAATTACTTGACTTTCAATGTCAATATGACAAAGTTGATGACATTCAAATCCTCTCTCAATTTTATAATGTTTTACACAAAACACACACCATTAAATTTTTGGAACTGACCATTGATCATAAATTAGTTCTTACCAATTGTGTAGACAAATTGCATACTCAACTAGCAAATATTTTATTAATTATTATAAGATGAATCAGTTACAACGTAGGGAAAAGCAGCTTACTTTGCCTTATTGGAAACTAGATTGAGATAGCATTCCCTTTTGGTGTGTCTTGTTCCCAAAATTATTTAAAAAACTGCGTATTCTACAAAAATGAACTATTAGATATATAACTTAAAGCTATCCTATAGCTACAAGTAGGCCTTCATGTGTAAATCTTAAAATAATTACTGTCGTATCACTGTTCATTTTGGAAACAGTAACTCTAACTTTTAAAAATATTACATAGTCTTAAATTAGTAGTACCTAAATCAATACTTGTGAAAGACTCAATCATTTATAATGGTCGGAATATATACATGTGTCTCTCAGAATTAGCAATTTAAAGATATTCCGCAGTGAACTTAAATCTGTTTAATATATAAACCATATTATACCATGTGCGAGTTCTACAGTTCACCTACATAAGATCCACTTCTGTAATTATGTTTTAGCTTAGTTCTAAGTTAGCTTTGTCATTAAGAATGATTGTATTCTTCAGACAATAAAGCATATCTATCTACCTATGCCATGAGATGTAAAGAGATCAACGGAGGCCTCGAAACGATGCAAATATTCGTTTATCAACATTCGTCAGATCTAACAGATTTATCAGTTGGAAATATTTCTGTCCGATATCGGCTAGAAACAGCGCCATCTTGCACGCAAATCGGTATTTTGTTTAATGATTCGTAATCGATATGCAAGAATTTTAGAATATTTTTCTTGAACTCCAAAGAGTGTCAAAATGCGTAAGAGACGCGAAGCCCTATTTGTATTGTGGGTCTCCACACAAAAAACATTCGGATTAGGAAAATCGAACTTTTGGGGTGTTCTGTCGATCTCAGCTAAAGACTGTTATCAGATTCGTAATCTACACAATCGATTTACTCTAGCAATATGTGTTTTGGTCGGATGGATTCGAATGAATGCAAGCAGTCTGACAAGTGACAAAAATTGTCACACATTTAACGTAACTATTTACGTGCTCAAAAAGTGGTGGATACGACATGTATCTGGTGGGCATTAAAGGATAGCTTAGAAGTGTTTTGAATATATTTATACGAAATATTTTGTTCTTTCGATTTTAAGATTTATATCAATACATATCAATGTATATTTGTTCAAAATTTGGTGACTGTCTTATCAAATGAATAAATGCATTCGTGCATCCGACTTTCAATAAAGGCGGGAGCGCTATCTATTTTGATCATATGATACACATCCACCATTTTCAACAATCAACATAGAGCGTCCAAACCAGGGGCGAATCTAAGATAACGTACTGTACATCGGGACCCAGAACTGATGGGAGCCCCATAAGCCGCATTTTTTTGCCTCATAGATGGTTCCAAAATTATTACGTTCGACTAACTCTTGGAACAGACCAACATTGGTTTTAAGATCTAAACTGAATCCAAATTCAAGATGAGATGTAAATAATAACAGCGGTCGCCTGGCGGAATAATGCGCAGGGCAGGGGCAGGGCAGGCAGAGTTGCACTCAGGCCACCGTCCGTCGCGTGTATACTAAGTGCTCGTGTTTTCGTATTCACCTTGCTTGGTTGTTGCTGTTGTTGTTGTTAAGTGTATGTGAGTAATTTGTTAAGTTTCTGTTTCTGTTAAATACTGTCATCTTTGTTTTACAACACGTTGGTGGTAGTCCATCATTTGGAGGTAGCCCTGAATGCGGCCCTGTACGCCGTCCTTGCTTTTGGCAGTCACGCATCCATTCTATCTTGGGTGTAAATACACTATAGTTATAAGTCTTGATTTTGTTAGGGAGCGATAGCCCTGAGGATTTTTCCAATAACCGATAATTCACTTTTTAATTTTAAAAAGAGGCTTAAACGAAAACAACACGCCGAGGTCTGAAGATGAACACAAAATGCTGGAAATATGGACTATTCTTGTAATTGATTCTACTTTTTTTGTTGTTGTTAATTAGTTAGTTATAATTGAGAATTATGCATATATTTCCATTAGTGAATATGTTATAATATTTTGTTATGTTCTCTCAAAGGTTAAGTTGAAAAACGCTACAATTAGCGACACTTCGCCTTTTTTGTACTTTGTACGAAATAAAGCTCATTTATTATTATTATTATTAATAATATTGCTTGAAACGGAGATTCTGCTCTTCTCTGGTTTTTGATATGGTGTTTGCACTTGAGCCTGATGTCATGTGTCAAACCTAAACATTTAGCGTTTGACTCCAATGGTATAACTTTTATTTGAGAACTTCACGAAATTATTGGTAGGAGTCTGTACTTTACTAACAGATCCTAACAGATCTTTGTCAGTTGCAATCACAGACTCAAAAATAACATTCTGAGGAACATGGTAAATGACCCTTGATATGTTCGTGAAAGGGATATTTATCGTTATTTGAATAACCCTCTGGTTATTGACGAGATCAAGAAAGTAGCAGCAAGTGAGAAAGAAAGGCTGCATCAGCACCCTAATACAGAAGTCCTAAGATTGAACAGGACCAAGCATATGAACTTGTAGTGTGTAGTGTAGTGTTTTGTGTTTAAAGCAGAGCGTGTGCTCGAGAACCTAGTGACAGTATTAACTATACGTGAAGATTATCTGGTGGACATCAATACATCTAGTAATAAGTACTAATTGTAAAAGGACACAGGAAAATTAATGGTTGATCAGTAATATTCGGACATCAAAGCCACTGCGAAAAAAAAAAATTTGTTCCTAGCAAAACATGCATAAAATAACTGTGCGAGCTGTGATCATCAATCATGACTAACATACATGGCATTACAGAATGGTATCGCAGGAAAAATGAATAGCAGCAGCACGTTAAAACACAAAAAAAAGTTGCCGCATCGCCAATATGTTACACCAGTTCCTTGAATTAAAATGCATATTGAAAATATTTGTATGCGTTAGTTTATTCCTTACACTCGAATAATGGTTTTATTTTGCGCTTACACATTTTTGAGTTGTGAATTGTGTCGAATATGTTTACGATTGATTCCGGATCGATCATAACGGCGCTCCATTTCAGGCCGTAATGATAGGTCAGGATCGCAACAAATTGTGCAACATTGCATCATTGGTTCGTTTGACAACACCGCATCTTTTACATTCCAAATCAAGGTGTCTACCTCTATGATCATAGATGAGCGATTTTGGTCAGTACCCACCTGCGTACAGGTAGGCAGTGATAATTTGGATTGCAAATGGTATTTGTTTCATTTTGCGACAGACAACAATAACTCAGGATGTGTTGATATAATCACCATCGGTGGAAATCAAGGAGAATTCTTAAGTAAATGATAAGGGCCGTATCGTCAGTCGTTCCTACAATTGTAGGACGCCTGTATGGCCTGCTTGATTGTCATACTCTTTTCTTCCCTTCAAAAATTTCTAGATTGCATCTGTTCTGTGTCAGCGTCAGCGCTCTCCTATTGTGAAGATATGTTTTCTTTTTAAATTGTAGGAAATTTCAGGCTGATATAATATGATATAAATAGAAAGGATGCACAATTTGATGCAAATAGATATTTGTGACATAACCTCAAAATAGAGCGCTGACACGGAAAAATAGAAATGACCTTCCCTCTTCAGCCGGCTTCTATCTCTTTCTAACATGTGTTGATACACACTTTTCGCGCTTCTCTGCCGTACACTTTGAACTCAAGCCGTCAGACAAATTTTGTTTTCCCTGTAGAATTTTTTATACTGATACTTGCTTAATTGAAATGCCTTTAGCTTCGAAAAGTTACTTGCCATTCCGAATTTCCTCAAGCCCATTTACAGGTCAACTTCCTAGTAAACATAAGGTATTTTCAGTTTTTAGGCACAACCCTTATCGTTTTGCATAAAATTTGAAGATACGGTGTTTGCATTGAGCATAGCAGGTTTAAATAAATTATGATTCAAAAAATTTGCAAATTTTAAGATTATTTATTTTCTTATGACTTACCAAACTAAAGCATAATATAGTTGTTCCATTGCAGGTGTTCAAATTCGACAATAATTACTTATACAACGCACGTTGCCAAACACACATTGAATCCGGTCTTACATTTTCCTGACAACATTCTGTAATACGCTGTATAACTAATTTGAATACCCGTATTACCTCAATGATAAAAAAATGTCCTTCGTCCAGATTGGCGCCAACTAAAATCATTCCTTGCTCGAAGAAGTACATCTTTTGTATAGGTTTGGAACACAAATGAAAAGTGGCCATTTTCTTCGGCTTCTGTTCATTATAAAGCGATATAAGGTCTATGTATCCATCCTCAGATCCAATTGCTACATAAGGAAATTGGGGATTTTCCACCATGCAGATAGATCGCCTGCTAAGTTCAATCTTGCCTACCTAAAATCAGTATGGTCAACTTATTATTGCTCCTCGAGAAAACAAATCGAAAAATACCAAAAACTGACTTGTGTGAAGAACTACTACCCACTACACCAGTCGATGCATTATCTATGTTTGATAACGTCTGAAGGAGAGCCATCTGACTAGTCGGTGAAATTTTCTTATTATAAAGTCTCATCGAAAGGCAATAACACTTTTACTCCGAAATACCAACGGAATATGTTCCTTTTACTCAGTTGTCAGTTCATACGTGGTGTCAAGCATTTAATATACAGGGTGTTCGCAAAGTTGGGGTTTTCCTTTTCAGACACAGCTACGTTTGATATAATAAAGCTAATTTGTGATAAAACGTGAGCGAACAAGAAAAAAAAATAAATGAAAAAGAATTCACTGTTCAGTTGAATTGAAATTCCAAGTACGGCTCTGCCGTAAAATCAGTATTTGCATCGTAGTCGTAGGTCATATAACTGTACGCTGGCGCTGGCGCTGTGGACGTATCGAGGGATAGGAGAGGACCGGCTTCGGTTTCGTTCAGGTTTGATTGAGTTTGCGGAGCCCAATATCTCGGTTCTCTGAAGACATTGGTGTATATGCTACTAAGAAAATCCGCTTATTTTCTCAAGATCTACACGCCTTGTAAAGGAAAACCTCAACTTAGCGGACATCCTGTGTTTATAGCAGTTGAATTGTATCAAAGAAGAAAAATCTCTAATGCACTTTATTAAAGTTTCAAGCTCAGATCTGAACACTTACCAGTTCTCCACTGGTCACTTGATATATACACAATATTTTTTCATGTCGTAGAGCGACAACATATTTCCCAACAGGATAGATGAGGCAGATTTCATTGATATTGCTTTCATCGTCTTTCAGAAACGAAATTCCATCGTTGCTTATTTTGACTAGGTCATCGTTCTCTGTGCAAGCCACTAGAAAATCGAATTTGTTGCATATGACTTGCTTCAATCCCCAGGGTAAAGGGATCGTCCAGTCGCAGACCCATGTGTCTGACTTTTTGTAATGCTGGAAATTGAAATTACTTTTTACATTTAATCGGTTGGATAAACGCGTCAAAGAAACTGTATTGTCGCAAAGCTATATTTTGAGCGCAACTTGACTAGGTATGTTCAATTGAGTAAGATTGACAGAACTTCTTCATTTTCAGCATAGTAGTCACTTTCTGTCAAAAAATCTCATCAAATCTGTACTTTCCTAGTTATAGAGATGCTAAGGATTAGGGATCAGACTTAGTTACTCGTTCAAGTGGCATTCAGGTGTCTTGCCACTACTCAGTACATGTTATTCACCCAAATGAATGCATGGTGCTTTCTCTGTCACTTTTGGGCATAATAAAAAAATCTCTTTTTTTGTTATTACTGGGACTAGAAGCATTTTAATCATAGGACGTATTTCAATGATACCAAGATTGCAACATTTACAGGCCCCTACCTCCTACAGCACTCAACCTTCAATTTTCAACACCTACAAAAATGTTTCTGAATGTGGTTTGAAACCTTTGAAATGTCAAAGTGGCTTAAGCTTTTTTTTTGTTTTTTGCCGGTGGTACAAAACGCGAAGCTTGCTGTTCAAAAGTCAAGTAATGAATATTTTTCTCATGGAGAAGCCTGTTCCCCTCATAGACTTTTTAGTTCGATAAGTGCTCTAAGTACCATCAGAGTGAACAGAGATTACTTTAAGACCAATTTTTATAACAATCACGAGTCATTCATTTATTGTGGATGGCAATGAAGACAAACTTTGAAATATTTCACCTTGGTTCTTTTACGTTTTTAATGAACATTTTTCAAATGGAAATCTCGGAGAGAGGTATGTACATGTTTTTTTAATTTTCCGTTCCACCTCTTTGCATTGATTTATGAGCTATAATTTTCTACAGTCCCTAATGGAACGTGAAAGTTGAAATAGTTTTCCGTTCTCATGGCCTCTCTAGAGGTTTGTTTTAATTATTTCTCCCCGTATAGGTTTGACAGAATTATGAAATTATCAGGTAGGAAAGTCGTTGTGGGACACCGTTTTCTAGTTGAAATACTGAAGAACCAGCAGGGTAACCAAACCAAAAAACACTCAATGTTTACATCGCCATTGGATGGGAAAACTCGTATTTACCCCCGTCTTGAGAGTAACCATGGTAATGTGATGTGATCCCTGAAAGTTTTAGATAGATAGATAGATAGTCATTATTGTCTTTTGGTCATAAATAGCTATGACATAAGACTTGTCAACATTATATATACAATACATAAGTATGCGATATGCAATAAAGAACAGGTAGTTAATTAAAACAGTAATTGAGATAATAAATAATAAACAAATAAATAAAATAGGAGTCATTACAAACACAAACAAATTCTTAATGACATCTAACGAACATGAAAAAAAATCGATTTTAAATAAATAAAAACAATTGAGCACTTAAAATGCCTAGAAGAGGGGCAATAAATAGACTGTTTCTTTTCCGTTAAGCTTAGTAAATAAATAAAAAGAATAAATATATAAAATTAAGCAGTTAGGTATTCGTCGACGGTGTAGTAACACTTTTCTGATAGATATCGTCTCAGACGTTTCTTTAACGTCAACATATTAGTGCTTCTGCTGAACTCAATTGGTAGTTTATTGTAAATTTTTGTACAGACATAGAGAAGTGATTTCTGAAACTGGCCTGTTGCGTGGACTGGTATACTTAAGTCAAAACCTATTCTGGTGTTGTAGTGCCTGTTAACTGTGTTGTTTTGAATAAAACTGGTCCTATGTTTAAATGCGAAGAGAGCGTTTTTTTAAGTTTTATTAAGGTGCCAAGGAAAAAGTGGTTCTAATCCAACAGCACCTTCAGTCGGTTTGTGCCGTCCACGAAACTTAGTTTAATGACCGAATCCAAATTGAAAATAAACATCGAAGCCTGTCGTCTATTCTCCTGGGATGGCTAACCAAAAGCTTCTTGGAAGCAGCACCTTTGAAGAAGAAGCTAAGGCTATATCCTGAATGATTGGTCTTTTAAGGAATTCATGTTTGCTGTGGCCAGAAAACTCCATAAAAATGGGATACGATACGCGGCACCACCATACCATTACGAAACCCCACAGATCAGATCAAGCGATAAATCCGTTAGGATCCTCATTGAGTCTTAACGCATGAAAAGCTAACTAAGAATTTTTAATTTTTTTATATAACCCGATGAAGACATGTTTTTTCTATTTGAGTTTACACTTTTATCGTTCTTTTAGTTGTTATACGAAAACCAAGACATTTTGTTCAATATGTTTTTCCGTTGAGTATTTATAATCTACTCGTATTTATATAAGTAACAAAAATATTCAAGTAAGACTACTTGAATTTTCAATTACTTGTCTTAAAAACTATTTGACTTAATTAACATTGCTAATATCTTGACTTGCGCTTGACTTGATTTCAAGTCGAGTCAAGTCATGTAGCTTGAAAATCAAGTCAAGTAGTGAATCCCTACCCGCGATTTTTCTGTCGATAGATTTGTAACAGCACTAATTTTTTCGACTATGTGTGAAGAGGGAAACGCTATCAAAAATTTTTGCGTAATTTTCCAGAGCCCAGGATATTTATCTGGTATTTATACCTATTACCAGAATGGCTTATAGCCTTTTTAAATTTCACCTACAACTCATTCTTATTTATACTTGAGACAACTCAAATAAATCAAATCAAATTTTTTGCTCCTTAATATCGTACAAGCTGTTGTAAGCACATACTTATGAACCTTCCATGGACCCCTAGGAGTCCACCTGGACTACTTTTGGAATCACTGGTCTAGAGCTACAAAAATCACGAGAGCACTGAAGTTTCAGTCGGAAAATAAAAATCAAGCCACGTCTTATAGGCCCGGAGCAACTGATGCTCTGCTTGTCTCATTAAATGTGACAAAACGGATATACATTAAATCATTTACCTACCATAATATACCAGTCTCTTGTACATTTTCGAGGAAATACATGGCTGGAAATTCACACCATAAATACTGTCCAGTGTTAAAGGGGTAGTTTTGATTCATAAAAGTTTACTCAATTGTCCACAGAATGGTCTCTATTCAGGTTATTATTTTCGGAAAATGTACTTTTCCAGACTTTTGAGCAGCTATGTAGTGCGTTTCGTACCACGGTGCGCCGCCAGCAGATCGATTTTAAACGCTGTTTCAAAATCCGAGTGGTAATTATTGTGGAGCCAATGATTAGCGGACAGACCGACACAGTGGTCTAGAACATCGAAAAGTTGGGAAAAATACAATTTCTATTTAATAAAATCTTTAGCACAACAGGGCTTTTTGGGTTGTTGATTTCAAATCTGACGTTAGTTTGTCTGTATAAGGGCATTTGAGGGTCACTTTAAGGTCATATCAAGGACATTTTCAAAAAAGCCGAGCAGTTGATCCCAACCCCCAACTCATTTAGTCCGAATCAGAGATTACTTAGTCATTATGAGGCTCTACCTGAAGATCATTTCAAGGACAAACTCAAAATGAGTCTAACATTCAAGTCTAGACCCATGTCGTATAGGTTTTCGCTATCTTTGAGTCCAAATCAAAGTCCAGTTTGTCTTGCCTTAATATATCAGTGTATAACGGTTATTTATTTCTCAACAGTTTGCAAAGGTAAGCAAAAACCAACACTTGATTTTATCTGGCTGTGCTTCATGGATTCCGTACATCACTAATTCCAATTGGAGAAAAGGGCGGAACCTCTTTAAAAACATCTATGAATAATACTAATATAAAAAAGTGAAGCCAAAAGTAGTAATCCGTCAACTCACTGGGTTCATGAAAACAACAATAATGATACTTCTGTTACATCAAATGAAAGTTCGTATTCTCTTTATTATGATCCATATTCAGATGCTCAAATATTTTTAACACAAAATACAACGATAATACAGAAACTATCCAATCTTGCCGTTAAAAGGTAGTGTTCAATGACACAAAAAAAAACTTTTAATAGTCTGCCAATGTAAAGGTAGTGTACGCAAAGTTCTGATTCCATCGCCAACTTATTGTTCAAGGTAATTAAAATACCCAAATAATTAAAATAGGAAATAATTTTGGTTCATTTTCAGTACTTTGTGTTTTCAATTTTTTTCAGGTTTTCGCATAGATAGACCACCGTGCGAAAGGCAGGCAGACAGACAGGCTGACAGAAATGAGTGACAATTCTCACATTATTTAAGGTACTAAACTCCTCAGTTTCAATGAATATATTTTAC
This sequence comes from Acanthoscelides obtectus, assembly GCA_963669975.1. Classification (NCBI taxonomy): domain Eukaryota; kingdom Metazoa; phylum Arthropoda; class Insecta; order Coleoptera; family Chrysomelidae; genus Acanthoscelides; species Acanthoscelides obtectus. The sequence goes on along the minus strand of CAVLJG010000008.1, from coordinate 31,328,184 downwards.
AGTTTTAAAGACAAATCATATTATACGACCTCAATTCAATATATTTCTTATGGCCATTTTTGTTTTGAAATTTTCACAGCACTTTAAACTTTCATTGTTGTTTTGTGGTTTCTGGTTGTTTGATTTTGTTTGGATAGTTTTGGACTTGTAGTTTAAACAGTGGAGAAACTAAAGGTTTGGCCAAACGAGGGACAGTCCGCGTTTGCGAAATATAAAACTGAATGTGGCAGTACTCACAAAAACATGCCTCTTCTGAAAAAAGCTATCGGTTATAACCACACAATGAACCACACAAGCTTAACGAAATTGACCTTTACAGTCCCTAGATAAAAGCTCCTTATCTATTAGCTCATTAATATCTAGAAAACCAAAAAACATGGATTTATTGATATATACATGTTTAACCCTACGATGTTTACATAGAAATAATTGACGATTTGGGATTCCACGAGTATCGCGCACGATATAGTTTTTTTCGAATTGGCGGCTCTGGATTTCATTTCTGTTCAACCTAGGTCACAATGGTCAAAAATAGGACATTTGCATAACTTTTTTGCGAGGCCCCCCAGGTGCGAGGCCACTGCCGAACCCCAACGCCGCCTCTGTTTCGGAATTCAAATCTTCTCAGTAGGATAACTTGAAGATTGACTTGTATTATGGCCATCAAGAAAAGCTAAAGTGCGAAGCCTTATTTGGATTAAGAAAATGCACTTTAAGGCCCGGTTTTTCAATCGCAACTTTCTAGTTAGTTAACTATAACCTCTAGTTAACTTGTAGTTGCCTGCGAATGCGTTTGTGTCTTGTGTCATACCCTCATGCCATACGGGTTATACATGCCCGCTCATTTTTTTTTAATGAAATCTCATGAATAGTTGAAATTCGAATAAAACCTCCATCAAGCAAAATTTTTACATTTTTTAGATTTTTAAAAATTGCCAAAAGATTTGGAAAGATAAAAAATTTTGATATTGCTGAAACATTTGAGAATTTTGAAAAAATTTAAAACCTGTAGTATCTGCAGAGTGCAAATTTCCAATTGAGGATAGCTCAAGACTAGGTTAGATACTATTCTCTCAATTTTCGGGGGTTGACGAACCCTCAATCAGCCGACTATTAAATGCGGGCCTTAGGGCTCTCTTGGTCTTAACAAAAAATTGATATGAAATTTTCGATATGCACACCCATTTGGAATATTTCCTCAATAGAAGCTAATCTAATCGTGAAATCAAACTGTAAAGGAGTTTTGATTGTCTTCATTCCGTGAAAGCTAATGTGGAATACTTACTCTGATCTCCTTATTTGGTCCAGAAACTGTCATCCCTCCTTTATACCAGTTCAATGATGGATCATAATCACCCTCGATCTCGGCATCTATTATTCTTTCAATAGCGAAATCGCGATCAACCTGCGTTAATAAAGCCGTTTAAATGAATCTCAGAAGCAAATATGAATCGTTGAAAGTCATTTGGAAATTTTGTCATTTCGACACATTTTGTTCCGCAGACATCGCAATTCTCGAACTTTGATAAGTTTCTTCGTTTCCTACACCAAAGATTTGATGACAACAGAATCGAAAAAATATACCTAACACATTTTAGTATGAGAAATTTATTTTTGAAAATAATGTGGCTTGGTGCTTTATTGAAAAAAAATTGTACTCTAAGAGTAATTTAAAAATGATTTATTTTATAAACATATAATTTGGGTGTTCGTTGTTATACTTGAAACAACTACTACTTATCCGTGTTAAAGCTTTTTTGTCCATTAGAACTGTGTCAGATGAGTTCTCTATTTCGAAAAAATATGAATGTTCCTGAATACTGCAGAAGGTCACAAGCTGTACGGATGAATTTATTTGGTCAAGAAGGGCATAAGTCACTCATCACAAAATTACATACTATTGACGTTTGCGGTCTACGATAGTCACTCTCAGTAAGGATAATGGTACATTCTGATAAATAGATGGTTTAAGCCCACTATCTAGTGGTAACGTAAAACGAATACAAAAAATAGTTTTCCTAACTAATAAATATATTTATTTGCCGCTCTCTATCAGAACTGATATCAGTCGAAGGATAGTATCTGTCATTCACACCGCCACCGTCACCTGAATAAAATCCAGAATCATCCTTGTTTGGGTGTTCAGAAACGGCATTTACAAATTATAGCGATATCCATCAACAAATTTTCACAAAAAATCAACCTCTGATGAAGACACCAACGCGACGGGTATTGTTAGATACCAATGCATTTTTTAAATCAAATGTGGCTTAGGTACCCCCAACCCCTTCAATTCAGGTATTTTGTTGCTTCAGGTCTAAATATGCATATCTTCTTACATTGTAAATGTTGGCACGCATATCAACAACAAGCGCAGCTCCCTCTGTGGTCCAAAGGATGTCGCTAAACTTAGCAGTTTTCTTAAGATCGGGGATCTTAACGACATGCTTAGCTAGAACTGTCTTCTTGCAACAGGTGTAGAGATCCCAAACGCACAGTTTCCATCCACCTCTACCTAGTTGCAACATATTTGGCGGTTTTCCCCAGCTGCATCTATTTAATAAAAAATGTATTTTATAAAATAAAACCCAACGAGCCTTGATTTTGGAAATTTGATATACACGCTCTAAGACAACTCTTTTTTTGCAAACACCATTCGGTAAAAACTTATTTTTACGTAACTACCTTAAAATGACGGATATTTTGAACGCATGGGTATGTATCTAGGTATCCAAAATAATCTATTTCACGAGCTACAGGCCAAACGACTTGATGGTTTTTGACATATTTATGGTGCGTCATTGTAATTGTCTTAGCAGTGCGAGTAAACTGATAAAATTGAAATTTTATAAAAACAAAGTGACTGATTTTAATAAAAGAAGTTCAATTTGAAATAGCTATTTCAAGAGGATACAACTTGAACGGTTTGGTAGATTTTTACATATGAGGTGTTGATGGATTCTTTTTAGCAGTGCGAGTAACACTGCATGTATAAAACCGTTATAAAACTAAAATAACAGTTTCTAATAAAAAATGTTCGACATTGAAATCCCTATTTCATAGCTTCACCCTAAGATGACTTGAAGGATTTTGTCATTAAGGTGTCCCTAGAACTCCTTTGATAGCAGAATTAGTTCATTATTTTCAACTGCTGCAGACTGGTTGTTCGTATTTTTAAGAAATATATTTGTTTTAAGCTTAACCAATATAGATTTGAAGCTTGTTTGGTAGCACCTACCTTAATATTTGTCTATCAACAAATATCCCGCTATTGGGTAGATCAGCAAACTTTTCTTGACTACGCCAATTCCAAATAGTGATCGAAAAGTTCGGTAGATTGCCAAGTGCTATCAGTAGAGATGTTTCAGAAAATGTCATCGAGCTGTATCCTTCTGCAACACCATCTGCCAAAAATACAAAAAATCAAACTTTTTGAGACATCCAGAAGCATAATATGGATGCTAATTTTAAATATGATCATCAAAAAGTCCTATAAAGTGGTTACGAATTTAGCCCTCAATATATACCTCTCACCTGTGGGCTGAAAAACCACTTCGCACCTCTGTAAACCTTAACAAAGGTTTTCGGGGAATTGCAACAGTGTTTCCGTCACCGTTGTTGTTATAGAGATCGTTTCTCAGAAGAATCTTCTGGATGAGATTTGCAACACTCTGTTAATCCACACCTGAGAAACTGACAAACCACTTCGCATTCCGGGTAAGTCTCAGCAAACACTTTTGGGGAAGTGCAACAGTATTTCCGTCAACATTGTTGTTGTGGGGTGTCAATGTAAGGATCGTTCCTAAGAAGAATCTTCTGGATGAGATTCGCAACACTCTGATAATCTACACCTGTAACTAACAAACCACTTCGCATTCCGGGTAAGCCTCAGCAAACACTTTTGGGGAATTGCAACAGTGTTTCCGTCACCATTGTTGTTGTGGGGTGTCAATGTGTGCATTGTTCTTAAGAAGAATCTTCTGGATGAGATTCGCAACACTCTGTTAATCCACACCTGTAAACTGGCAAACCACTTCGCATTCCGGGTAAGCCTCAGCAAACACTTTTGGGGAATTGCAACAGTGATTCCGTCACTGTTGTTGTTATGGAATATCGATGTGTGGATCGTCTCTAAAAAGAATTTTCTGGAGGAGATTTGCAACAAATTGTTAGTCCTCACTTGTGAATTGACAAAACCGCCTCGCATCCCGGGTAAACCTTAACAAACACTTTTGGGGAATTGCAACAGTGATTCAGTCACCATTGTTGTTATGAGGTTCCGATGTGTGGATCGTCTCTAAGAAGAACTCCCTTTAAAAGATTCGCAATACCTTGTTAATCCTCACCTGTACATTGAGAAACTACCACACATCCCGGGTAAACCTTAACAAACACTTTTGGGGAATTGCAACAGTGATTCAGTCACCGTTGTTGTTATGAGGTGCCGACGTGCGGATCGTCTCTAAGAAGAATTTACTTTAAAAGATAATACCTGGAATAGCAACAGTGATTTCATCTCTTTTGTTGTTATGGGGCGTCGACCTGTGGATCGTTTATTGATCCTCACCTGTAAGTTGACAAACCACCTCGCTTCCCGGGTAAACCTTAACAAACACCTTTAGGAATTTGTAATAGTGATTCCGTCACCATTGCTGCTAAGAAAAATCTCTGTAGAAGATTTGCAACACATCGTTAATTCCCACCCGCAAATTGACATACCACCTCGCATCCCGGGCAAGCCTTAGCAGACATTATCTGGAGATTGCAAGAGTGATTTCGTCGCCATTGTTGCTATGGTGAGTCGAAAACTGGATAGTCTCTAAAAATAATCTTCTGGAGGAGATTCCCCAATCCTCGCCTGTAAACTGACAAACTACCTCATTTCCCTGGTAAACCTCAAGAAACAATTGTAATAGTGTTTCAGTCACCGTTATTGTCATGGAGTGTCTACGTGTGAATCGTCTCTGAGAAGAATTACTTTTAAAAGATTCGCAATACCTTGTTAATCCTCACCTGTAAATTGACAAACCACCACACATCCCGGATAAACCTCAACAATCACTTTCAGGTAATTGCAACAGTGATTCCATCGTCGATACTGTTATGTGATGTTGATGTCTGAATTGTATCTAAGAAGAATCTCTTTTAAAAGATTTGGAACAAATTCTTAATCCTCACCTGTGAATTGATAAACCACTTCGCATCCCGGCTAAACGTTAACAAACACTTTCAGAAAATTGCAACGGTGATTACATCACAGTTGCTAATACGTATATATGGTGTCGACCTGTGAATCGTCTCTAAAGAGTCGCCTGTATCAGATTCGCAATAAATTGTTAATCCTCACATGTGCATTGACAAACCACCTCGCATTCCGGGTAATTATTAACAAACACTTTTGTGAAATTGCAACGTGATTTCGTTGTTGTCATGGGGTGCGACGTGTGGATCGTCTCTAAGAAAAATCTCCTGTAGAAGATTTGCAACACTTCGTTAATCCCCACCCGCAAATTGACATACCACCTCGCATCCCGGGTAAGCCTTACCAGACATTATCTGGATATTGCAAGAGTGATTCCGTCTCCATTATTGTTATGGTGTGTCGAAAAGTGGATAGTCTCTAAAAATGATCTTCTGGAGGAGATTTGCAACACTTTGTCAATCCTCGCCTGTGAACTGACAAACGATCTCGCATCCCTGGTAAACCTCAACAAACAATAGCAACCGTGATTGAGCCACCGTTGTTGTCATGGGGTGTCGAAAAGTGGATAGTCTCTAAAAAGAATCTTCTGGAGGAGATTTGCAACACTTTGTCAATCCTCGTCTGTAAATCGACATACTACCTCGCATCCCGGGTAAACCTTAGCAGTCATTATCTGGAGATTTAAAGAGTGATGCAGCCGCCGTTGTTGTTATGGTGTGTCGAAGAGTGGATCGCGTCTAAGAACAATTACTTCTAAAAGATTCCCAATACCTTGTAAATCCTCACCTGTAAATTGACAAACCACCACACATCCCGGATAAACCTCAACAAACTCTTTCAGGTAATTACAACAGTGTTTCCTTAGCAGACATTATCTGGAGACTGAAAGAGTGATTCCATCGCCATTGTTGTTATGGTGTGTCGAAAAGTCGATAGTCTCTAAAAATAATCTTCTGGAGGAGATTTGCAACACTTTGTTAATCCTCGCCTGTAAATCGACATACTATCTCGCAACCCGGGTAAACCTTAGCAGACATTATCTGGAGATTTAAAGAGTGATGCCGCCGCTGTTGTTGTTATAGTGTGGCGAAGAGTGGATAGTCTCTAAAAATAATCTTCTGGAGGAGATTTGCAACACTTTGTCAATCCTCGCCTGTAAATCGACATACTACCTCGCATCCGGGGTAGACCTTAGCAGACATTATCTGGAGATTTAAAGAGTGATGCCGCCGCCGTTGTTGTTATGGTGTGGCGAAGAGTGGATAGTCTCTAAAAAGAATCTTCTGGAGATAAACCTTAACAAACAATATCGGGAAATTGCAACAGTAATTCCGTCACCGTCGTTGTTATGGTGTGTCAACAGTTGGATAGTCTCTAAGAGGAATCTTATTGGGTATATTCGCAACACTTTTTTAATCCTCACCTGTAAACTGACAAACCACCTCGCATCCCGGGTAAGCCTTAATAAAAACTTTCGGGGAATTGCAATTATCCGCATACGCGAAAGTGTACATGGTCCGGTGGCCCGTTACGGCAGCGATTCCGTCACCGTTTTTGTTATGGTTTGTCGCCGAGTGTATCAGTTCTTCCCCATTGGACAGATTGATGAAGTGGATGTAGCAGCCGGAATGGTAGCAAATTACATCTTTCCAGATGAAGCATAGATCGTTGATGTGGCCTACTTTGATCCATCTGAAAGTTTAGGGTGACATTTTGTTTTTTCTGTTCAAATTCAAGGAGTTGAATTAAGCGTCATTTTTAAACGACTTGTTCAAGGAATATACTATGGATGTGTAATTTAGAAACTCGGCAATTGAATTGAATCAGTCATTTCAAAAACCACTAAGGTCCATTTTTTCCAAGATTTTTACTGGAAACGTTTCATTGAAGGTAGCTGCGTATTCTGTGTACACAACTCGTAAATCAATACATTCCTTCCCCTTAAAACGTAATCGACGTTAACTGCATAATAATAATTATAATATTTATATTTTTTAACAATGTTGAAAATTATCTTAGGACATAAGCCTGTTTTGTTCGCCACACATCTTTCAATACTTATCATGAATTTTCATTTCGGGATGCTCTAAAATTTCGCAATATCTTTTACCTGAATTTTCAAATCTCCCTTCTTGTCACGTTTTCGAGAAGGAGACATCACTGAAGAGGAAGCATGGCTGAAGGAAGCATTGAGAGAAATATTATCAGTTTCATCTGCTGACATGCTAACGTATACTAAGTGACATATAAATCCGAACACCCAGTTTAAATGGTTTTATTTTAATAAAAGTTGGTGAATGTATTTATCTTACTGTAAATAACAAGTGAAAAAATTTTCAGCCTTATCAGTTGGACATTCCGGTTTTTATACTGCTTTTTTTTAATTCACTAACGCTCTAAAAATGAATATTTCAGCCGCAGTAAAGAATCAACGTTGGCGGATTTTGGTTCTTGACATCCTTTACGATCGGTTACGATGCCTAGAGTACGGAGACCTGTACGATTTCGTCAACTTAGTGAGTTTGATAGGGGCCGTATAGTGGGACTTCGGGAAGCTGGACTTTCTTTTCGGGCAATTGCAGTTAGAGTGCAAAGAAGTGTAGACACTGTGGTTAGGTGTTGTCAGGCATGGCTTCGAGAAGGCCGTACGCAAAGAGCAAGGGGCACTGGACGCCGCCGTAGAACAACAGACCGTGAAGATCGCCGCCTAAGATTATTGGCCTTAAGGGACCGTTTCTCCACTACCAGGTCCATTGCAAATGAATGGTTTGCAGAACACGGAAGACCTATTGGCATGGGAAGTGTTTACCGACGAATGGGAAGTTTTGGCTTGTTTTCATACCGGCCACACTGGGTCCTCCCTTTAACTCGAGAACACCTACGTAATCGCCTTGAGTGGTGCAGACAACGGTCACTCTGGGATTAGGAATGGAACAGTATTGTCTTTAGTGACGAGTCTCGATTTTGTTTAGGTATGCACGATGGTCGTGCCAGGGTTAGAAGGCGACGTGGTGAAAGGAGGAATCCACAGTTTTTTGTTGAAAGACATGTTCATCACACTGTTGGAGTTATGATTTGGGGTGCTATAGCTTATGGTTCCAGGTCACCTTTAATCTTCATCAGAGGTAACATGAACGCGCAGCGTTATGTCCACGAAGTTCTAGAACCCCATCTTTTACCCTATCTTGACACCCTGGCAGATCCAACTTTCCAACAAGATAATGCCCGACCACATGTTGCAAGAGTCACAATAGACTTCTTTCAACATAATGATGTCACATTGTTACCATGGCCACCAAGATCTCCCGACTTATCCCCAATTGAGCACGTGTGGGATATGATGGGTAGGAGATTGCTCAATTTGCAACGTCCTCCTCAGACTCTAGAAGCACTTCGAGAGGAGTTGGTGGTTGCCTGGAATGAGATACCACATGAGGACATTGACCACCTGATCAGAAGCATGCCTAGGCGCGTTGGAGAATGCGTAGCACATCAGGGTGCATCCACACATTATTAAAGGTCAAAGGGCTTTAAAGCAGTGCAATCATTTTGAAATTTTTATCATTTACTTATTATGCTTCATTAAGTACTTATACAAAATTTTATTAAAATAAAAACATTTAAACTGGGTGTTCGGATTTATATGTCACTTAGTATATAAACACGCGCTATGTATGCACCGAATATGAACAACAACTGCCGGCGTTGGCGTGTCAACGATACCCCGAGCCTGAGTTTTATCCTGTCGAATTCTGCAATTGTTCGTAGTTTTATCACCAAATGACCAATAACTATTGCAACGCTTAGGCGGCTGCCGCTTTGCCGCGCTGCATCTTTGTTGTGCCGAGGCGTAAATGGACTACGAATACGGTATAGACAACTTATTCTGAACGACGATCATACGTGTATATTACCAACAGGAGGTCATGCAGGCGTAAACCGTATGTTGTACAATAATAAAAAAGTTATTTTTGGCCTGGATTGAGGAAAAATGTAGAAAACTTTGTTCAATGATGTGACAACTGTTAGAGATATAAGCATAACAAAACAAACTTTGAGCCTATGGCAATAACAACAACTGCATCAGCAGGGTTCTAAAAAATGACGTAGTTTGGCCCTAGAATCAGTTTCAAATGAACCTCGTTACGTTTTGAGACTGCAAAGTGAGCTGAAAAAAGGTGTAGATAATTTCATTTTGAGGTAGGGTGTTCCTAAGAAAATTGTAACAAAGGCAGTGACTTTCTATTCCAAAATTTCAAAGAAACATGTCAACCACTAGGCATTAAACAGCTCAACTACTGGTGCTTTGCCTTCAAAACCACAGTCCACACAAAAACAAAGTATGTATCTATTCCCCATCTGAACTTATCTCTGGAAGGCAAGCGAGACTTCCTAGTAACATGGCCTCACAAATGGATATTACCTATATAAAATGCTGATTATTATCCCTCAGAAATGAGATATAGTTTACAAAGAGCATGTAAATAAATAAATAGCGTTTATTGTCCAACAGTTAAGGAAACCACTTACAGGACAATCCTAAGTTAAATAAAAATAACAAGAACAGAAAACATTTAAAGAAAAAAACAAACAAGAAAAAGAAGCAAAGAAAAACATATTTCACTCAGGTGAGTTACATATCATAAATTATCCAAGCAATTTCTAGCTACTCCCAGAATTCTGTTCAAACTGTCAGCATGTAATGATGAATGATAAATAATTTGTTATTATCAAAAATTAATACGAAAGATACTACGGTACAAAAATGAATATAAATATCAGAAAAAGTTGGTAGGAGAAATACCGGGAAAACATAACCTACATTTACTACAGAAAACAGTGATCCTAAAAATAGCACACACTATCACTTAAGGAAATAAACATCACACCCTAGGTATGAACTTTGGCGAGTAGTGTATAAGTGTATAGCAAAACAAGAAACAGTAAATGCTTAGGTATGCAATAATTAGATGGCTTTTCGAACTATAGTCCAATATGTTTTCTTAATCCTGTGATTTGATCGACCCTATCTACAAGTCTTTCACGATCCGCTTTGCCCCAAATCACTTATCGAAGAGTTTTCTTGCTTCTTTCCATAAGCATTGACTTAATGATTCTCATTTGTATGAATTTGAATAAACGCCATATATTTTAACAAGCTGTCCATGTAGACAGAATATAAATGGAATTACAAGCACAACACTTCTGTTGCAAATTCACTTTTTTTGATGAAAAGAATATTATCTCCCAACTAGCAAAGTGGTGGTATAAACGTTTGGTAAAAGAACCGTTCAGCCATAAAAGCTCTCTATTGTTGTTGCCTGAACACCAAAATGCTGGCTTAATGTTGTGTGGAATGCAAATTTGCTTTCTGCAACATATTTGCTCTAAAGTGAGGTGTTTAAAATATTCTTGTAGCATAGTTATACAACACCTTATAGGGCAAATTTTTAACTGTTTCATAAACGTCTATACAACTATTTTATACGGCATATTTGCACGTTAGTCAAAATGGTTGTGTTGTGGCATCCGTGGTAACGATTATAAAACAAACCCGAGCCTTGTTGTTTTGCTGTGCAATTTACTACTTTAGCAAACAAATTGCTCCCAACGGAAGCACTTATACAACTGTTGTTTAGTAACTTTTAAAGGCTGTACATATGCTAAATATGTTGGTATACAACTTCACCATAACCTAACTTTCTGCTGTCATATTTTTGTTAAAATGCCATAACCAATGTTTTAAGACAAACAACGCATGCGTATTGGTTCAAAAGGTTTTATCAATTGTTCAAACAGAAGATATAGATCTGGTACAAATTCTAGGTAAATCATTCGACTCTGTCGGTATTTCATTTCAGAAATTTGTCAAATTGTTGTATAACACCTGCAGGCAACACCAAAATATTCTAATAACCTAAAGACAACATGGACGATGCCATGATTATACACAACCACCCGCCATATTGGGCAAACGTTTATTCCTCTATTTAATATTAAATAATTATGTTTCAGTTCGAAATTTTCCGATATAAAGTGATAAACATTAGTGTAATTGTGTCTAAATATAGGATTTGTGGAAGATTTAACGCAGATAAGTTCAGTTTTTCATCTTAAAAATCTAGACATACTTTTGATCATTATCAAAATATGCATCAAATACGAAGCCCGTAGAAATTGCGTAACTAATTTGCACGATAATCACAATAACATTTGCTGGGCAAGTAATTCAATAGCCCTATATCACAGTGTAGAAGTTTATCATATACCTGTGTATGAAATTCACAATGGCCGATATGTAAGTAAACAAGATGACTGTAATGTGTATATTCTTCTTCGCCTATACAATACATAAGGAATAGTTTGGTTGCAATAAAGTACAATCACGTAACAGAATAGTTATATAGTTGACAAAAACTGATCTTGCACTGACGCAAATGTCCTATAGCGACTGCAAGAGGCTTACACTTTTGTTGTATAGCTGTTACCTGCAGCCCTTATACAACCTCTTAAATGACTGAAGTGTCCTATTAGGTGTGCCCATTCCGCTTGTATAGCATTTCTAAGAGGGTTTTGCCAATGTTCTTACAGTATACAATTCTGTTTAAGGAATACTGTATAATCATTCTTGCAACTCTAATAGGAGTGCTAATTGTTAGTTGAGTAGGATGGAAAATTCAATTTTTCCCGGGGTGTTCACTTTGGCGGGGTTTCCCCCATGTACCTCAAAGATATTAAAACATATGACACGATAAGTCAATATTTCTGTAAAACTTTGAATAATGAACGATTAATAATATGATTAATATGATTCTTTTACTTAAGGTATACAGCAATAAATGTAATTCCTGCCAAAACAACGTAAGGCCAAAACAGTTTTTCTGGATTTTTCCATTATTATTGAACAGCGGTAAGGTTTCAACATTTCAGTCTTGTAAAACACAAACATCATATTAAGCTGAAAAGCACAATGAAACTAGTTTATTTGTTGTTGTTTTTATTCTCTACCGAAAAAATTAAATTGTGTGACTTACGAGGTTTTTGCAATGACCGCTTATATCAAGCGCCGTTTTTACGATGTTGTACAAATGTACTCTTCATTCTGTTTTTTTCATGAAAATGTTTTGCCTTTTGAACATTATATATTATGGGTATATTGTATCCACATCCTGTATATACTCCGAAATATTACTGACGCTGTCTAAATGACAGGGAGATGCAACATTTGATAAAAGAATTAGACAAATTCTGGATCATGTTTAAATATTATTGGTACGTATATGGTATCTTAGAAAATCTATAAATTGATGAACTTACTCTGCTAAACTGTTGGAAGCTTTCTGCATTTTGAACGCCCTACAAACCTACAAACAGTTGTCAATTGTTACTAGGCAACACACAGCCCGGGTACGAGGCTTAGATATTGAACGATACAAGGTAACATCTAGCCCCAAGTCATTGATTTTTCACTGGCTCAAGTTAAAAAATGGTTTGATTCTCAGCACACTACAGAGTTACCGACGGTTAGGCTTGTTGGTGCGAGTAACCAGGGATGTCACACTCATTGGAAGTACTGGCATCTTGCTTCTGGCTGTTCGAAGACATCTGACAAGGTGTGTGGTATTTCCATAAGCTAATCCAAAAGGGATTTCCATTTTGGCTCATAAATCTTTTGAAATTTTACGTTGAAGAAATTTCGGGTCAATATTGATAATGCATTGTCCACAGTATGGCCCTTCAGAGCCGGTGTGCTTCTCCCTCGAAGCTCAGTTCTTAAACCAATTTCATTCTCTCTATTTACTTTTTACGCATGATGGCCCTTGCCCCAACAACTGTAAAGTCTATGCTGATGACGCTCCTCTGACGGCCCAGTTGAGTTCGGGGAATCTGGTTTACGAAAGGTTACCAGGAGCGGTGGAATGTGCGGATCAAGGATTGTTCAAAATTGATTATTCAAAAATTCAAGACAACCTTTTGTGTTAGAACCGTAGTCACCCTGTTTGAGGTTACAGTGAACGGAGCTCGCCTACCATGAGAGAATTCTGCCAGTTATCTTGCCCTCACTCTTGACAAGGGGTGGTCTAGCAGAACCTCACTGAAGTGCTTAAAGCCAAATCTCAAGCTCCGTTCGGCAACTTTACATTATACTATGTAGAATCTCAAAATTATTTTTTTCTATTAAAATACCTCATCACATAAAGGTGGAGATACTTTTAATATTTGTAAGAAAAGCTTTGAATTGGGATTACAAAATAAATTTCAGGTTGATATTTATTCCTTACAAGATGGCATAGTTAGAATTTTAATATGACGTTTCGTCTCTTTCCCTTCAGCATCAACTTTATTTTTTCTTAACGACGCCATAATGGATTTTTGCTCAAAAAATAGAGTCTTCGATTCGGATTTCAAAAATGTATGATATGTCATATATTGACAATGCCAGACCTTAGCTATTCCAGAAAATCAGAAATTCCGAGGTAGGACTTAAAATTTCAGATTTCATTTGTTTCGAATTCCAGATCAGACCTCAAATTAAACATAGCAACATCTGCTATAGCATAAGGTATCATTATTATTGTGACCACGAACAAAATTTTCATTTTGTATTCAGGTTTGACCATACCTTTTTATTTCCTTATAGTTTTCATCCAACAAATTTGTGGCCAACTAAGGAAGTACATCACTGAATTTAGGACTGAAAAGTCCATTCAAATGTACAAAACTCCAATATAGCGTCCATATGGAATAACAAAGTTGGTGATGGAAGTCGAATGAAGAAATGCCGATTTGAAAATTTTACTACGGCTTCTTGTAGAGGAAAATAAGTAACAATGACAACATACATTTTATTTATAAATCGCTTATTTATTCAATTGTTACAATGTATTACCTGTAATTGGTTGTATAGAACTTTATTAATTAAAAGAATTCTAAATTTGAAGTTTGATCAACAAAGTTTGGCTGTACAAGATGGTTATTAGATCAGCATTCACTTACGTGTGTGTAATTTGTTATGTTGTTTTCTTGCCAAAGTAAGCAGAACAGAACCTTGTGTACAATTACTAAAACGCCCCATGGTATACATATCTCCAATAAGATCCTTCTCTGAAACATTAACATTCCTCATCTAAAACAAACAAAAGGCGGCCCTCCAACCGACGCCTTCCTCTCCTTTTTTATTCGTCCCTTCTTTCTCCTGACTTTATCTGGTATCTGGGCAACTAGTTCTTTCAGACCTACTGACCTACGATACTCTGATCAAGACTAAAGCTCCTTCGAACTGCTCTAACAGTCAATGACAAATAGATGAGAAATGAGTTGCTTACTCGAACTGCAACGCCCTGTATACATACATAAAAAAATAGTTCCATCACAAGATTGTATCTCGTGATCACTTAATAATAATTGTTATCGTTACGCTTTGTCACCAATAACAGCACTTCTTGTAATCATGGTAATTATCAAAATCAAGAGCGCAAAATCAAGTCATATCTGTCTGTTTGGTACTGAAGCCACTCTGCAAAGAAATGTTACACTTAACGTTATTGTTATATGTCTTCGAATATGTTGTTTGTGAATGGGTTGAAATACAGCCAATTTCGAAAAATACATCAGGTAGGCTTCTTATTTTATTCCAACATCTTAATATGATTTCAAAGAGGTGATTTTACTTACCGCGCATTAAAGACGAAAAGTATCATGAACACGATTAATTGTCTGTATAACATTGCTTATATTTAATAAAAAAAAACATTTTAGGGTCCAAACGACATACGTATGATGCTTTTGGACTGGGGAAAATGTTGCTTGCGATTTGTCAAGATTATAGACATTCATTCAGTTTTTATACTGTAATCCATACTATTAGGGTTTACTGATGGATCCATCAGGGATCAAGGTACATATTTATTTTTTTTTAGATAGACGTTTCTATACCTCTACTACTTCGACCACTACACGAGCCTACGAGGTATCCATAAGAAACCCCTTTATAAATCATTCTCATACATCAAATCTCGACACGCATTCGACGCCGAGTTTCGAAAGTAAAAACGGCACAAAGGCCAATGCTGATGAGAAAATATCACAAAATGTTAAAAAGGAAAAAGCACCAATAGAACACGAACAAGCAGATGATGAAGAAGATGATGATGATTACGAAGACATTGAAGATAATGATTCTCCTATTGGTATGAACAGCTTCATGGATTTTTTAAAGAGTGCACAGAAGACTTTGCTGCAGTATAAGATGAATACGTATAGAAGCAAAATGTCTGTCTTGAAACACCTCAAAGACGTATTAACATTGAACATAAGTGAGTATTACTGCAAAGTTCTTAGATGTCCTTGCAGTCTGATACTTTTTTGTAGATGAGAAAATTGCTAATTTCAAATTAATTGACGGGAATAGCGAAGCAAGGACTTATAAAGAAGAGGAACATCCCATGGATTATCATTCAAGTGAAGGGGCGTTGATGACGATAGGCTTTCTTACGTTTTCAGTATTTCTGATCAAATTAGTTATAGTAAGTTTTTGAAACGTAGATCTATACCATATTAATTTATAATTTGGAATGGGTGGTGGATTTGTAACCGATAAAGGCATATCTACCGAGATGCGCGTACCTTTTCGTGCGAAGAACTTCTTGCTGACAATTTTGAGAATGAGGAAAGGCAACCAAGTTACACCCATGTTTTATTTCAGAAACTGGTACATCTGTTGAAATACAAAAGTCAATATTACTATGGAATGAACACAGTAACTACAACCACACCGGCTACAGTTGTCTTCCTGAAAAGAAAAGGAAGGATGAATGACATGGAAGATGACCATATCACTAAGATTATCGAGTACACCGAATATCTAAAGCATTAATTTTCAGAGTAAACGTGCAATTTTCCATATTAGAATGAAAATTTTTCATTTTTGCAAGCATTTCTTTCACTCTCCTCGTATAAAGATGTAGGTCATAGATATAGACCAGTTAACACAACAGTAAGGTAATTGTAATTTTTAGTCCTCTCCGCTAGATACCGCCCATACTGCAAGATACTGGCGATATTCTATTGGATGGTAGAAAAATAAATTTAGTAAAGAAATCTGTTCAGGAGTTTTTCATTTTTACAGAATAGTGACAGATGACAGCATCCTCATCCTCATAAACTGATGCTGACATCTATTAGGTGCAAGTTTAAGCACAAAAAAGGAAGCTGTAAATTTATTTCGATGTTGCCAAGTGTGACGGTATAGAAAAAGCTGCGATCACAGTTTTTCCAAGTTAATCCTAAATACAAATCATGTTTGAGTTTCTCTTTCACTCTCTGATTTCTAAAACAAATCTTATGGCGTCAGAAATGAAATTTCAAGCTTCCCAACTTAAACCTGTCAGAAAATTAGAAATGGGAAATATCGTTATTTTATAACTGTTATGAAAAAGAATCAACCTGTCATGAATGTCAGTAGTCACTACTGTCAAATTGCTACGGTTCCCTTTAGTGGTCAAAAAACTTTTTTCCGTCGACATTCGTTATATAATAATAATTAATAATAATTAACGTCTTTTATTTGTAATATTCTTACAGGAGGCGAGATTTAGATTATATATCTATTCTACCATCTAACCCCCTTAACAATACTAGATGTAAAAAAGAAAAAAAAAAAAGAATTTGTTGAAAATTAATAGGCACCTGTATACAATAACGAATAATCCAAGTAAATACATAAGGAACATATGAGGACACTTATGGGTTACAACCGATTTCGCTGCTGATCAAGATATGATGATGATGTCGCTGTCAAACGGTAGGCGTAACGAGTCGTTATATTTCTTACACTAAAGAGTATCTAATAGATTATCACTATCAAGGTATTAGGCAGGTTTCTTCTATATCTTACTGGACAAAGCTATAATAATCGCGTCAGCCAGTTGTTGCAGCAACAGTGTGTTGCTTGGTGGTCTCGTCGTGCAAAATCTATGAGTTATCAGCGAACCTATTATTTTTCATCAGCGATAGTAGCAGGTAGTATCTGCGCATATGATGGGAGAAATATCCTGAATCGGATTGTTTGCATAAACTTATTCAAAAAGGATCCCTTTTAATGAAGCTGTCAATTTGGATCAACATTTATTTAAATCTTTTAAACAAATTCCAAAGAATGTTTTATTGTTTTTCTCCATGTAAATGATCTTTAGGTTTGCAGCAATAAGGGCAGTCAAAACAAAGCATTACCTTCTGATACGCTTTGGAATTTTGTTAATGGATGCTTAAAGAACATTTATAAATTCGGCAATATTAAAATTTTTTCATATTGTTTTTCGGGGTCTAAGCATAATTACAACTTCTACAAATATTGTATCGCTCATATCTCGAAAATTATCAACAAATAAAAGTTCTAAACCACAACTTTTTTGTTCAGAATGTTCGAAAAGCCTAAAAATCCTTTGAGCAGAGCAAAAACATCTTTTATCGCTTATTTCTTCTTGAATAAGAGTATGCATAAAATCCAAACCAGAATATTTTGTCATCAGATGCGAAGGTACTTCATACATTGACTATTTCTCGAATAGCAGCTTATAAATAACAAGCTGCTAAATAACAACCCACCTCTACCTAAAATGACGTATGATATGTGACAGTACGGTCTTTTGCAAAGTGACATATTTTGGGTAATATCTTTAAGCAAGAGCGACCGGTAAAATCGGTAAGAAAGAAAACTGTCAAATTATCTTGACATTTATTTTTTTCTGTAAACATTTGATAATAATATTGTTGATCATCATCAGTGTTTTTATGCGTTGTGTTTGTAAGATCTTAATGCTTACGTATTACGTATGAATAGAAGGTAAAACGTAATAGTAGGAAGACAGTGACCAATTATTTAGAAATGACTGTTATTAAGGATAAACAAAGCTACAATTACCCTAAACCTAACTCCAATGTGAATTCTGATACTGAATCCCTACAGTGAGTATTGCGTCAGAATTTTTATACTTCAAACAACTTGGTTGAAAAAGTTCTTTGATTAGCATACTTAGGATACGAGATAAATATGTGATTTTCATTGGCAGCATTTATAGTGTTCTCTTTGTCTAGTTTCACATTTGTAAACTCTCGTATGGACATTCTTATGTAGGACAATCACACGAGAAGTTTCAGTCTGTTCTAATAGGCATATAATTTCAGTTTGGGAAGTGTATCTGCAAGTGATGCAGAATCTTTGCATGATGAACCAATTGGGCCTCATAGATTGCATACTGTATTTCGACCACCTCCATTTAAGGCTTCTAACATTGAGGAGCATATCCACATCAAAAGAAACTGTGGCAAGAAAAAACTTCGCAGATATGAAAACAGTAAGTAGGTCTTCAAATTTTCTCTGCTCGGGAATTCTAATTTGGGGGCCCCAGAGATCCCTGATTCCTTGACCTGGCCAAGGCAGGCATTTAAGTTTTTGGTGAGTCAGTGAATTAAAATCCTTATTGGTCTGTAGTGTGTCTGATGTCACATTTAAAGTATTCTAAGAATATTTCTTATCTACTTTGTAGGATGCACTTTGCAAACATTGAATGAAGAGGATGAAAATGATGGCTACATTGTAATAATGGAGTCCTATAAAAGTCCATTTTCTCGTCTTCTGGAAGATAAGCAGGCTTTAGAATATTGGAATGATTTCATAGATAAATCTGAGGAGGAGCAATGTAGGATAATTCAAAAATTCAGTGAACATTATTGTGAAAATGAGAAACTAAAGGAAAAAAATGACAAGCCTGGTTAGTAATAAACATTTTTTAAAAACACTGTGTTCTGAACATAAACTTGTATACTGATTTAATAGGATCCATTTAGTTGTCACAGCTTCTTGGCAGTTACGTCATTAACGCCATATGAAATAAGTAAACAGATCGAGTCTCTGCGCAGAGTAATTTTCAGCACATCTGCTACTTTCTCCAGTACGCATTAAGTAGGTAACAGGGGACTGCTGTTTTCATTCCCTTCCTGGAGATACTCTAAAGAATTTAGCTCAAGCTTTCGGCCTTCTCCCTTGATCGTATTTCCAGGCATTGTTCAATTTTATATTGAAGATTGATAACAGGCCGTTGTCAAGTAAGTTGTCACTCTGACTAATATGATTGAAGGGCACTCATACGTAATGACAAAGTTTTCGAAATGGAGACACATCTAAATAACATATGTATTTGAGCTTACTGAATAAACATACACACAGGGTAGGTTGCATGTGTATGTATGAGGGAGATGGAGATATATAAGGGATACTGGTAGTCTTATTATGGCAAGAAAGGTGACAACGATTATAGCAGAAAGTGATGTCAGTTTGACACTGAGATCCAAGTGGATCTTTTTTGCATTAAATCTAGCTTCATGTGTTTTCTGTTTTTTGTATGTTCATATAATTCAGCCCATCAAATTAACTGTACCAAGTTTTATTTGCTTGTAACAACCAGAGACAAAAATTGAAATTCTGTGGTACAAAGTCCTATATGTTAATTAAGCATGTCGTCTTAACAGACGATTCTTTAAGTAATTTCGAGGCAAAAAGTTCATATAAACATAGGTCCGCAAGTTCTTCTTTCTCAAGATACATGGTGTTAAAATTTAAAAACAAAATGGTTTGTATATCCTTTACCTAATTTTGTTATATTTTGCCGATGGTATTTATAACATTAAGGAGCTAACTTAGCCCTAACTTGATTAAAGTTCAGTGGCGTAAAAAATATATGCCATTGACTTTCGTGCAATTTTTGTGCTTTGGATTAAGCAAATAGAAAGATAACTTTTTTGTCTCTTGAATTTTTTTTATCTAGCTTAGTTTTCAAGTAAAAAACTTCATTTAATTGGACTACACAAGGACAAGGAATATGGGAAAAAGTCGTGTTTGGAAATTATTTTTGATAATGTTTTATTACTATTTATGTAACAACAACAAATAAACACTAAATTAGATTATACTGATTACATTAACATCTAAAATAATATGCAATTAAGTAGACGTTTTTTCTTGAAAACTAAGCATGATTTGAAAAAAATTCAACGGACAAAAGCGTTTTATTTCTGTTTGCTTATTCCAAAGAATAAATAAAAATTGCAGAAAAGTCAGTAGCTTACATTTTTTGTCACAAATATTCGTTCAGATCCCGCTCGAGACGTCACTGGACTTGATAAATTTAATCAACTTATGGTTAAATTAGCTCCATAATGTTATAAATACCACCGCCAAATTACAACAAAATTAGGTATAAAGGGTATTCAGGATATTTACGAAAACACATTTTTTTTTTAAATTATAGCACCCTGTATTTTGAGAACGAATAATTTGCGAACCTATGTTTATCTGAACTTTTTGTTAAAATTACTCAAAGAATCGTCTGTTAAATTTATGGGACCTACTCAATTAACACCCTGTTTAATTTAACGTGTCCTGTAAAAAGAATTTTGTCTCTAGGACGAATTTCATCGCGAATCAGGCGCACCATCAAAATAAGGCGAAACCTTTCACTGGAGGAAGTGAAAATGTGTGAGGAAGATTTGATTATGTTTTTCAAGACAACACCTAAGGATGTTTATGTTAAACATCCACCAACAAGTTTTGACAGGCTGTTGTTACATGGCATTGCTCAATATCACAGACTTAAGTCGATAAGTAAGTATGACATCCATACACCATATTTAGTAGATATATGGAAAGTTTGAAAAATGGTATGAAACAGTCATGTTATATTTATGGCATTCTAATGATTCAACTTTTTATGGAAACATTTGGAGATTTAGATTAAGTTAGAATATCATTAAGATCAATTTTTAACTTGTCTAATCTACAGTATATATGGTGAATTCAGGATCATATTTCATTGAAATATTTTTTATTAGGTATCCTACCTCAAGATGGAAAACCACGATCAATTGAAGTATCTAATACAATGGATGAGTGGGCTCCTGTGGAGTGTTACATTACAGATTTTATTAGACATTTAAGAAAAAACAGTACATAGATTCATTCTATGTAAAACCAACTCACTTTAAGTTTTATTTTATTTGTACCTTTTATAATATGGAGAGTTATTAATGTTTTATGGTTTATGTTGTTGTCGAATTTTTATTTTAGTTTTTACAGATTGGTTTTATTTTTTAATGTATTATTGTTTCTAAGAACACTTATGCATGTTTTATTTTGTTCCAGTTTTTACTTTTTGATCATTCTACCAATATTTTCAGCACATGTTGATTTAGTTTTTGTTTTTTGCCATTGAAATACTGAAATAAGGCGAAAATACCATGAACAGATAAAAAAAGGTGCCCATTTTGATAGATTTTGTGAACATTCTTTTTCTAATTTAATTTTGCACTGCATGGAGCTTGAAGAAGACTAGCCTTTTTTAGCCCAGGGAAAAATAACCATATACTCCGGCTCTGTGTCATCTATTTTTATGTTTTGTTTATGCACGTGTTTCATCATGTTGTTATTTCTTAGTATGTATTTTCAGAGGCAACATGTGAAATGAAGTACCTAAGTACCTGCAATAATAATGTATTACAAGCTTAACTTAGAAATGCTTTGTGAATCTTACAATTTAGAAATAGTGCAAGCCTCTGTGGTAAAACGGCATTTGATGTTTGTGTGATGATATTTTTAAAGGATGTTGAATGCGTTTCTAAATCTCTTAAATTTTGTTACTATATATAGGGTGTTACTTGATGATAGGCCGTAGTTACAAGGGCGCATTCATGTAACAAATTCAAGAAGGAAAGTTCATATAAATATGTGTCCTAAAAAGTTGGTTTCCAGGGTACCAAGCTTCAAAGTTTTATGAAAATTTTGGTTTTGTATTAACATATTAAATATCCATGTGCTGAATTTTTGCAGGGTTGTTCAGCGCAATAAGACGCTAAGTTAGTACTAACTAAAAGGTAATTATGAATTCCAGTGGCTCTCTGGGGGCAGTCTCGCGAATAATATTGAAAAAAAGTACGCTGGTGTCGTCTTAGAAAATATGCTTTTTTCAGTTTAAAAATAAAAACAAGTTCTTACCATATGAAAAACAATGTTGAAATCAATTCAATTTGAGCAATTTAGAATAGTAAATAATAAGTCTTTTTTTAAAATTGATAATAAGATGACAAAGATTTATGTTTTCGTATTTCAACAATTTTTCTACATGCAATGAATTTATTTTTACTTTGTCCTCGAAAACGAAGTAAGATTCGAAGGGATGCCAAAGCAAACAAGTTGTATGTATGATTATCTATTCAATCTGAAAAAAAAATATTTTTTAAAGTGGTGAAATTGATTTTTAAATAATTATTCGTGAGACTACCTCTCTAGACGCCATGAGAATTCACAATTACCTTCTAGTTAGAGCTAATTTAGCGTCATATTGCAATGAACAACAGTGCCAAAATTTAACAAAATCGGCACAAAGATCTATAAGATGTTGATAAAAAACCAAAATTTTACGAAACTTTGACACCCTGTACCTTGACAATCAGACTCAAACACGTGTTATTAACACATTAACACCCCAACTACTGACGAGAGGCTGAAATGCTACAAAACAAACAGCATTTGTAATTTTTTTCTTGATTGCTTTGTATACCTGCCTACAAGCAATGTGTCTTCTCTAGTTGTAGTTTGCAAGGCCTTTTGAACTATCGGGTTTTATATATACAATTTTATGCCTTTTGATGTTTTAGAATCACTACGTGTATGTTCTTTCTAACGTTTTCACCAAATGATAATAAACGAATGATAATAACGATATGAGTTTTACTTCAAATATCTCCTTAAATTTGTGGGTAGAGGATTATTGTTATCCTGAGAAATTCGTTTCACCTGATATGAATTTTTTTAATCCCCACACAGATTTTTTAGTGGCTCACTGCATGCAATAACGCGAAATCCGGTTGATCATTTGTTACCAGAAGAACAGAAACGCAAGGAGGTATGGAAGTGCACGTTGCCCCTGATATGGAACTGGCGGAAAATTTCCTTTACAGTTGCCTCTTGTCACTTCTGTGATCCTGATAAAGATTGTTTGTGGTAGAACTCAACATTTATGACCAGACTTCGCTTGCGCATTCATGATAGGCGATAGACAAAACTTATTACCAGGATACTATAAATGCGAGCTCATGATATGTAAAGGACCGCAAATTTAAAATTCCAACATGACCACGTCTCGCCGCTTTTGTGATCCTGATACAGATCTTCGTGGTAGAAAAGATCACTTGTGACCAGAAATTTTTTCAAAACTCGTAAAACTCCATTTGTCAACATTTGTTACCAAGATCGCAGAGACGCGAGGAGGTATGGAAAACGCGCTTTGTTCCTGATATTAAACTGACGGAGAGTTTGAATTTTACCTCTTGTTACTTCTGCGATCCTGACACCGAGGTTTTATTATAGCTGTAGAGAACAGCACTTCCGACTAGACACCACATGTGAAATTCGATTCATTAAAATTTGCTCCTATGATTGCAGAAACACGAAACGGTATGTAAAAGTCGTTTTGCTCTTGATATGAATTTGACGCGCGGAGCTTCTATCTCTGCAGCTTCTTTAATCTTTATACAATTTTACAGTGCAGTAATAGACAAGACTTCCCATGCAATCGAGAAATTCGAATATTTGCTATGATCGCAGAAACGCGAAAAGGTATAGAAAAAGCGCGTTGTCCTGATATGTAAAGGGCAGCAAATTTGAATTTCTCACACAATTAACTCTCGCCGCATCTAGGGAAAAAATGCTACTAGCACCACAAAAAGGCGTTTATCTCCTCATATAAAATTGGCGGGAAGTTCGCACGGTTTGTAGTGGTAGAAAACTTCTGTCCAAATTTCGCTTGGAAAATTGTGAAATTTGTTATCAGGATCGCAGAAGTGCGAGGAGATATGAAAAAGGATGTTGATCCTGATTGGCGGGCAAGTGAACTGCACCTCTTGAAGCTTCTGTTTACTAGTAGAGAATTTTATTCGGATGAAAACCGTGAGTATCAGATTGAATTTTTCTCATAAAATCTTAACACTGTGGAAAAGAATTTTTTGAGATCCCAAAAATGTGCATCCACCTTTAATACCCGACAGCGAATGGTTACCCCATACACCTACCTTATTTTGAAATTAGTTCTTTGGATTGTCGATATTGACAGGAGGGGAGGTGAAATAAAACGAATGCCTGTGAAACATTTTTAAAGTTTATTTTAATCGAATATGTCAAATACAGTGATATTATATGAATATTCCACGTTCACATTTAAATATAGTACTTAAGTAAAAAATATGACAGTTTTACAACAAAATTGTGGGACATTTCAAAACGTATACATCATACGGTCTTTAACACAGAAATATGTACGGCATATACATTTAGAACTGCCCATTGAGAGTCGACAAAGTTACAAAAAATCGGTTGTTTGCAGCCCTTAAAGGGAGGAATGTGATTTTTTGAATGCAGATCATTATAACGTGCTTTTCCGGCTCTTGGCATGAAATATGTCGAGATCATTTGAAAATCTTGTATAAAAGTGAAAAATTCATTAGTATCTGATAATTTTTGTGACTATGTAGACTCGTTTTTATTAAATACATACAGAATGGTCGAGGATGAATAGAACTTAAACAATTAAGACTAACATGACATACCGTTCAAGATGATACACACATAATGTTAAATCTTGTTTCGCTATTATACAGTCTACAACAAACATCTATACATATTTTTGCAATTTTCCAATCGAATTTGGCTTAATATCATAAACGCTCGCAGGGGGGGGGGGGTGGCGTCTATGCCCCCTGGAAATCTAGTTGGACCTTAACATTTGCATATTTAGCAACTTTTGTGTACATTTTTTGAGGATTTCTAGGATTTGACTCTTCAGAAAAATTTGAAACACCCGCACTTGAAAAAATCTAGGGTCAGGTATACTCGTAAAAAGTTATCTATTGCCGATGATCGGATGATAAAAATTCCTGCGGGCGCCCATGCTCAATGTTTGGAAAAATTTGAGTTATGCACCAGTGTCAGGAAGAGCTTCCTAAGAATAAAATATAACGTTTTGCATAC
This sequence comes from Acanthoscelides obtectus, assembly GCA_963669975.1. Lineage (NCBI taxonomy): Eukaryota > Metazoa > Arthropoda > Insecta > Coleoptera > Chrysomelidae > Acanthoscelides > Acanthoscelides obtectus. Next base: position 31,302,904 of record CAVLJG010000008.1, on the reverse strand, counting down.
TTGTCCAGAAAATTATTGTTAGCGAAATTCAGTTAAACTTTAGTTTCCATCCATAACGTTACATGTATTTTTCTGTAAGTTTCAAGATATATTTTTAGAACGTTACCGAGATGCTGTCAAATTTTTCCATAGTAAGTAATTTTGATTTACGCATTCGACTGGATTACAAAAATCGAGGAATTCTCCACCTCTACACATTGATATTTTGCACGGTGAAATTCCATATTAATGGTGACATTGCTAGAGTAATGGGTGAGCGGAAGATGGGACAATTTAAATGAAGGGGGAGGGTACTACAGATGCATATTTGGCAGTAGGCCACGGACCATTTCACTTCCTTAGTTACAAAATAGATTGTTTATATTCACGTTTAAATCAATTGACGTGATTAAGTTTGTGTTGAAGGACATTTTGTAGAAAATCAGTAACACTTTCAACTGCCTCTCTGCATTTAGTGCTCCTTTTCACAAAAAAACTATTTTTCTGTTAAATCAATTAAATATTTCATTGCGATAAATACAAAAGTGTATTTTCTTCTTTCCTTGATTAGAGATTAGATAGACTGTAAGGGCAGTATAATAATTTTCCTACAAAATATATGGAAATTAGTTGTAGAGGATGAACACAACCATTTAAATAATTGACAATTGATTAACCTTCCCTTCCACGAAAAATTGACAACATTTATTAGAGACTGTTATTACTATCAGCGTTCAAGTCAATCAAGTTATTTTGGTCTTTTCAAGTCCACCTTTTAGGCGACATAATTTTTTACATTTGCTACTATTTTCGAGTTTTTAGCATGCAAAATAAAATTTATATTATCAACTAATGGCATATATGGCACATACGCTATTATTTTGTAACTAAGAACCTTGAATGGAGTGAATGTGTGGATACAATAAATGGCGTTTATGAACGATTTCGTGAGTTATACAATAGATGTTTTACTATTATAAGATGGAATAATCAAAACCTTATTTTTAACCTAAGCTCCTATTCGTGCCTTTCTACTGTCTGTTGCGACGGGGGCCTGTAAATAAAAAAAGTATTAGATACGATGTAGATGTCAGGGTGTTACAGAAAGTTGTCAGGAAAATTTAAAGCTAGATTCAGCATGTAAAAATATGAAAAACGTTCATATATCCATGGGTCCGAAAATTTCCAGTTTGCATGATGCCGGTTGTTGGAACTTTATGTTTAGCAAGAAATTGTAGGTCACTGTTTTTAGCAAAACTGTTTTTTTTCAAACTCATATTGAATTGTGCTTGAAAGGTGTTTCTCAGAGTTTCTCGTTTATCTTAATTGATGGTTAATAAAATAATGTTGATGTCGAAGGCTATGAGGTAGTATCTGGCTTGAAGACACAGGTACCAATTCTGTGCAAAGACCAGTGTCGTATTGTTTATTTCGCTAAACATAGAGGTCTATTGGCATAAATACTACTGATGTAACAGCCTAATGAAATAACTTTTACAAATTAAACCTCCGAACCCGGTGCCACCGAATTGATTTTTGAGAAGCATAGTGGATAGTGTTTAAAATAACTATATATTAAAACGTTTACGCCATAATTCTGTGCGCTTTGGATTTTAATTTTTAATTTGTTTAAATTTGTATTTAAATAAATATACGGTTTTTCACGATTATAATATACCATCTGATGGACCTCATTAAACTGAACAAAAAGTTCCTGGCAACTTGTGTATTTTACGGCTTCCTGACTGAGATACAGGGTGTTCTATTTAATTCTTTCCATTATTGATATTTTCAGTTTATCTTAAATTACTTAAGTGGTTTAGATGAGGCTTTGTGAATGGACGATAGACATTAAGGAAGTTAGTTTGCGCTGGTTGTATCTGAACTGAATCGCCCCAGGGACCTGGTATTTCGAATCTTAACTAAGCACGCCACTGATTTCTTTGTGAGTATAATCAAGGGCTATAAGACGAAAAAAAATCTGCTTGCCTGTTGATAAGCAATTTTAGAGTTATAAATATCAGCCTAGAATATTAAAACCGATTTTCCTCCAAAAGGAGTATATCGAAAGCTTTCCAAGAGTGTAAACTCGTGTAAAAATGAATACCTTATTCAAAAATGCAATAGACGATTAAAAAAAGTCAGTGGCATACAAAAAACATTTATTTGCTTCTGTAATTATAAAAATCGCTCAATGTCTATGCCACTGGTGTAGTACCGAAAAGCTACTCCATGTAGAAAAATTTAATTCAATATTTGAATACAACCCGAAGGTTGAAATGGACATGTTTGCTTGACGGTTACTGCATAGAAAGCATTTGTTGTTCTGCTCTGTGAATACTTGGTCTTACGACAGCTAGATAGGTCGACTTTTTCTATAGTATCTGTACATTGCGCAGATCGTCGAGCAGTCATGAGCCGGTAGCGTATAGGGGTCTTCCGTCAGTTTTCATCGTATGGGATGAGGATGAATATCAACTTGGCAAACCATTGGTAGGTGAAGATTAGCAGATTTTTCGCTTACCTCAGCACAACAACCCGAAGGCATATTTTTTCGATTTCGAAATGGTATCTTGACTGGTAATGGGGTATTTTGAGACCCATGCTTTTTTCGTTTTATTTTTGTATCTATTTTATGTACTGGAAATATTGACACTGTTTTTTTTTAATCACCCTATTCTATAAAATTGTTTTTCTCCATATTCTTCATGTTTTCTCTCTATTTTTCAATTAACTGTTGGTATAAATTGTTATGATGGAGATCATCAAATTTTGATGGATAAGCTTTTATCATTGCAATCCAAAAGGTTTCACGAATATCTTTTCATTGGAACCATTCCACGGATTTGATATTTCGGGTGTTATGGCGCGTTTTATATAAACTTTTTTAATATTTAGACGTGCTGAATCTGCCTTTTAATTTTCCTGACAACATCTGGGAATAGCTGTACTGGCCGAACTATAAACTTTTCACTGCCTTGAAAACAATTTCAACAACACATTACTACAAACACATAAAAGATACTTTACGATTAAACACAAAAATGTATTTAAATATTCCTGATTCCACGAAATTAACTAAAATATCATAAACATATACAGGGTCCGTCAGAAAGAAAGCATGTTTTTTAAATGAGTAGAACATTCAAGATAAATATGGGAAAAATTACTTTATTATACCAAAATACTCAGAAATACATGCCATTTTTTTGAGTAAAACAAAATTTACGTTCTAAAAACTATGTCGCCATATGCTGCCGCTGAGCCAAAATGCAGGAATCAAGCCTCTCCCGAAATGAACCCATTGTGTCGAGGCTTGCTTTGGTAAACTTTTGATTTCAGGTAGCCCCATACAAAAAAATCTCACGTTGTCATGTCCGGGGAGCGAGGGGGCCGTGGAATATCGCCATTACGTGAAATGGGAATTTTTGCCGAAGAAGTTCCATCGAAGTGTGAGATGTTGCCCCGTCTTGTTCGAACCACGCTGTTTTGGGACGGACACGACAACGTCGAAGTTCCGGAAAAAAAATTGTTCAGCATGTGGATGTAACGCCCTGAATTCACAGTAGTTGTTACTCCATCATCCTCAAAAAAATAAGGGCCAATAATCATCGTTGGGCCTACTGCACGCCAAACTGTAACTTTCGGGGTATACAGGGGGTGCTCATGCAACTGTTGGCGGTTCACTGGAGACCAATGTCGACAATTTTGTTTATTGACGTATCCATGTAAATGAAAATGTGCTTCATCACTCATAAACCACGTCATGTCATTGTTATCCAACTGTTCAATCATGAGCTGCAAAATTAACACGTTGTGCATAATCCCCTGGCAACAGTTGTTGACAAACTTGGATTTTGTAAGTATGGAACACTGAATCCTTCCTCAAGATGCGACGTACAGAGGACGCGTGGATCGCTAGGGAACTGGCACGCAAACGGACGGAACGATTCGGGCTTTGCAGCGTGTCATCTCTCACTCTGTCTACGTTTTCGGGGGCTCTAACAGTTCGGTTTCGCTCTGGCAGTTTTTTTTTCATCACATTACCTGTTGTGTTGAATGCTTCCACCCATCTCAAAATGGTGTTACGGTCTGGAACTGTCCCACGACGAACGAAAGACTCACCATTTTGAAAGTACCGACGTACAGTGAACACACGATGCTCAACGTTCCAAACCATTTCGTCAACTAAAACGGCACTTCTCCCATTATCCAACATGCCCTTCCCAACCGACACGGGACCAGCCCACTCGATGTAGTACCCATTCGAAAAACATGCGTTCTTTCTTTCTGACGGATCCTGTACTTAAAGTACATGTATGTAGATGTCAGATTATTCAGTTTCAATAACTCAGGTTATTACTCAAATTCAAACAGATCTATGCGTCAGCTAGTGAAAAAATGGACCGGATGTATTTATAATACTGCGTCGGAAAGACTAAATCTAAGTCTGTAGTCATCAATAAATAACTTTGGAGAAAAGATGGACAACACACACACACAAGAATCAAATTTAGTTGTAATAGCTATGAAACCGATGATTTTCTCAACCGACTTCCATTTAAACGAGTTAAAAAGATACAATGACATTCAAATGTAATTGGTAAAGATGGATTTCACCCAGAACGATTTTCGGGCGTAGACAAAGACATTTTCGGGAAGAGTGAAAATTTTAGAAACCTCAGTTGCAATTCCTATGCCAAAACAGGCGAGGAGGTATTGTAATCGAAACTGTCATATGTTTTTTTGGTTGCTATATGACTGTAATCACGAAAAACTATGTCACTCATTTCCGTCGGTCTGTCTGTCTGTCGATCTGTCCGCTAATTTTATAAAAATAGATATTTATGAAATTTTTACATAAGGTTACTACTATGCCTCGAAACGAATTCAAACGATCTATGTTTCTGTAAAATTCAAACGTAATTGCCTCAATCACGGCCGGTATAAATAATACAATGTCGATGAAATCCCTCCCAATTTTTAACAAGAGTAAACAAACGAATTTAGCCGTGTTTCACTTTTGGCGTTTGTTTATTTAACATATTTACATGCAAAGCAGATAAAAACAAACTGATTTCATCCCAACTTTTTTTATACATATAGATTTTTCACATGCGACGTACATACGCATTTCGATGTAGAAGGTGAAACCATTGCATTTAAGGAAATACATCAAAGAAAAAATAGAACACCTAGTAAAAATGGTTTAATTTGAAATTTGAATGGAATTTTAGATACTGTTGGACACAGAAGAAGTTAAGAAAAAGAGTTATACTTTGCTATGTCGATGGATGTGTTGGGGCACCATGTTACTGCATACATTCATCTAGACGACAAGGCATGCTTTATGTGATTTTTAGGTGATTTATGTCTTCTTGAAGTATCACAAGCTAGCTGCACTTGGTTCCGAAGCACTGCTAGGATTTGTCATATTCCACACATCTTTAATGGGCGAAAGGTCTCTAAATCCAGAAGGCCAAGGAAGGCGGCTGACTTGAGCATTATGGCGGCGGTTGAAGCCAATATGGGGACGGTCATCATACTAGTGGAAAATAAGGTTCTTAAGCGTTTGGTGAAATGAAAAGAGATGAGGTATCAGTATTCCCTAGAGAACGTTATGCCCCTGATGGAAACTAGAGGTGATTTAGCACCACATGTAGTGGGGTCCTAAATCATAATTCCTGCAGTATGGTGCGCGTGACGTTCAACTGAAAACTTACATTACGTCTTTTTCAACTGAGATTGAAAGGCCACAGTAATGATCAAATCATCCTCCTTCCTTGGTCTCTGGTGCTCTGGTCTCTGAGATCTACAGATTTATAGCCCATTGAACATAAATGTGGGATATCCTACATTAATACTAGCAGCTCTGCGGAACCCAGTGCAACTAGTTTCAAGAAGACATAAATCACCTCCACACAATATTAGGGAGATTCAGTGATACACCAAATGTTTTCACTTCAAAACTTAATTACTACTTCACCTTACCTATGTCCAATTGTATATAAAAGTGCATTAAGATAAAACCATATTTACTGGGTGTTCTATTCTCTTTATCACCGAGCATATTCACATGTGGATTTTTCAACATTGAAAAATTTTCCTTAATAACCTTGTTAATAAGAAGGGTTATAAAATAAGGACATGCGGTACTGCAATGAAATAAAACAACTCATACCAAAAGGCATGTATGCAACTTAACAAATTTGAATTTGAGCCCTAGCCTGCATCCACAGAAAATGTTTGGTGCTAAAATTCTAAAACTCAGAATCGTGTCGACGATTTCATTTTTGTAACCTTTATACTTTGTTTTGACTACGCTCTGAAGTAACCAAAAAGTTTAAAATACAGATTAGTGATTTCATTCAATGAAATTTCTCATCCTTCCAGAGAATTTTCCACTACGTCCGAAAATTAACAAAAACATCGGAAAATGTGTTTACTTCCCAAGACTAGTGGCGAAAATTTTCCAAAATGAAATATTATGTTTTTTGGATATTATATAACATGTATATTACGAAAAAGCATGTCACTCATTTCCGACGATCTGTCTGTCTCTCGGTCTGTCCGCTAATATTATAACCGCCTACAATATGAGAAGTACCACCCGGATTTCGATAAAATCTTTGCTCAATGTTAAGACTACGCCAAGGACTCAAAAAGCTTTGTAGTTTTTGAAAATCGGTCCAGTGACGGCAGAGAAAAGGGTCTAAAACGAAAAAAGTAAATATTGCTCAAACTCCATTTTTAACGTTTTAAGGAGGTGGGAAAAGGTTTGTCTCAATTTTTTGATGCTGGTACATTTATAAGCTCCCAACATTGGTAATGCTACGCACATATTAGACCTATTTCACATATCACAGATTTCTCTGTACATTAGCCCTGAAAACTTCTTTCTGGCATGGAGTCACACGCAATAGCATAGTGTTTTCTATGCTCTGATCAAGCCACCATGTTGCCACGTCTGCTCGAGCTAGGGATCGGGGATATGGGCTAATTATATTGACCTTTTTGACTCGCTTTTTTCTCAGAGGGTTTAGTTTATGCTGAACATATTTATTTATGCACTGATAAGCGCGTTTCGTGGGAAGTGCAGTCAACCTAATTTAAGTCATTTCTTTTGGTCATGAATCCGACGCTCCTGAAGCAATTTTTTAATAGTAGCATTGATTAACGTATACAGATAGTCAGCCACAGGATTGGTTTCAGATGTTATGGGATGAAATGAGATATCCTTGCTATGAGAATTTGTCACAGCTATGTTTCTCCTCTTCGCAATAGGAAATCTACTTTGAAAAGATTAGTGTCCATAAATGGCGCTGTAGCCAACTAGGGTGAATGTACAGGTGGCTAAAAAGATTAGACAAAAATGTAATACAAATTGCAATTACGAATTTTCGGTTTATGTGCAATTTTATAAAAAATATCAATAAAAAATGCGCTATTTTGCTAGTACTCGGAAAGAACGTGCTACTAGTCGGCCGGCTAGTCGCCAATTGTCGGACAGCATTTGATTGACTAGTTTTAAACAGAGCACTATTTACAGATTTGTTATAGGATAGACAATTCAAATCAGTTATGTCATTAAGACTTTAAGGAAAATACATCAGGCACACTCATACTGAATCCTTTTAATATACACATTTTTATCAAAAATAAATACGAACTACACGATAATGAACAAGAAACTAATTTTTTTCTTTAATCCTGTCCTGCACTGTCGACTTTGAACTACCATACCGTTTACATCTTTCAAGCAATTTTTCAACATTTCTCACAGCTTCGACTGTCTCCTTTAACCAGTCTTCGCTATATATAGGGAATTTATTTTCTCTTTGGTATCCATTCCCGAATGAAGTGAAAATGTGAAGTATTATTCCATAGTCTGAAGAAATGGCGGGAAAATGGAAGTAGCCGGTTATTTGGATGCTATGAAATTTCGTTCGTTCCAGTAGGCGGACACAATATCTACATCATTTGTTATCTTTTGCTGTTAGTCCACTGGCTGCGGCTGTAGTCATATTTTGGTTTATTTCCAAGAGAAAGTTTAATAGTATGTATGGTTAGATAGAAAAAGATATAGTGATAACAACCACGTGATTACAGTAATCGGGCACTTGGCCGACTATTGGATATTGACTAGTATATGGTGCCACTCCAATTTGACCTCAAAATATTGAAACAACATATTAAATTTATTTTTTTCGTAAATTTTGAATGTCTTCTACATATGTAACAAGAACAACATTTATACAGGGTGTCCTAGAAATAACACGCCAGAGTGACACAGGTAGATTGGCGTCAGATCAATCAGATAAAATCAAAACCTTTACTAAAGTCTTACTAATTACCGTGAAAAAAATGTACGAACTTAAAAATTAGCCATTCAATGCTCTTTCAAAAATACTATAACATTAATTGTATTGTAATTCGTTTTGTGTCCAAATTACAACTTTGTACTTGCTGTAATCGATTGTTATGTTTACAAATGTCTAAAACATCTATCCATTATACTTTTTATTCATTGTTGTATGCAGGCATCAAAATAATGAACAGAATATTAGGTTGTATTTTTTTATTTCCATTGATTTTTCCAACATGCAGGTGGTACCTTCGCAACGCGATTACAGCAACTACAAAGTTGTAATTTGGATACAAAAGGCGGCAGTTATTGTTTTTTATTTGTACTATTTCGTAAGTATTACGCATACGACTTCAATGACAATGGAATTATTCAGTTTTTAGTAAAAAGAACCTACAAATGTTATACTATTTTGGAAAGAGCATTCAGTAGCTAATTTTTAGGTTATTTAGTGATTCGGTTTGGTACATTTTTTCACAGTAATTTCTAAGCCTTTAGTAAAGGTTTTCGCATTGAAACCAAATGTAATAATTTGTTTTTTGAGCATACCGTGCTAGTTTTCAACGAAATAAATACTCGGTTATCTCAACCAACTGTCAGTGATAGTCCAGGAAAAAAATCATAAGTTAGAAGTTCTTTATATCGATAAGAGGCAAAAAGGAGCAAAAAGTAGTGATTTTTTGAAAGTGGCAATATATGGAAAACTAGAAAAATTTTACTAAGGTCATGTTGATTTTGTCTAATTGACCTGAAGCCAATCTATGTACCTCCCGTGTCACTCTGGCGTTTTATTTCTGGGACACCATATTTATTGTCAGCTGATGATTCCACTTCCCTTTAAAGTTTATGTCACTCACAACTGACAAAAATTGAGGGATCGAATGCGTGCTGTTCTTAACGCGCTAACACTGTTGTCAACTGTGGATGTGAAATTTTTTAAAGTTATCAACCAATTTTACCAGCAAGTATAGGATTTCAAATATTTATCCAATAATAGGTATAAGATTTGTCCGACTACTGGTAGTGTCCGGGTTACTGACACATTCACCCTATATGATCATACAAATATATTTCTAAGTGTGCGGAGACGAGAAACATAGCTGTGACAAGCTTTCATAGATGACCCCATACAATACATGGTTGACTATCCGAGAGGAGAAAAAGATTGTTGAACAGACGATAGACAGGCCGATGAAAATGAGCGATGTAGGTATATCCAAAAAATATCTCGATTTAAAAATGTTTTACGATTATAACCCTTACGTGGCTCATTGGTATTGGCAGTAAAGATCATTGAAGAGGAAAGCTTCCATAAATTTCAACTATCAAAACTTAATTTTTTTTTAAGTTTCCATGGGTATTAATTAATGAAATTAATTTGATCGTCTCATTAACAATGACACAAAAAATAAAATCAAGCTAGTATATATCTAGGAATTAGTTGGTTAGTCTGCTTCCCTTACAAGATTAGCCAAGTCACACTCAATTGTTAGTCAAATGAATGAAATGATGTGTGATACGTTTACCTTTCTTACCTTTCGTGGGCTTGGTGCCTTTAGGTTTGCACTTTTTGGTCATCTGCCTTGTCTGTTCGCAGTTTGAGTCGCTGTTCGCTTTTAATTTATCGTTTCTCGTCATCTGGCTCTGCGCGTTGCACTCGCTCCATGTGCCTTTGTCGTATCGGCAAGCTGAAATCAAACAATGAACGAATAAAAAATGCTAACGGGTTGTTGAGTCGCTTTGTCTTTAAGCTGATTACAGGGATAGCAAGGTCATTCTACTTGACGCTATTTGCGCTTGGGTGTCGAATAATGTCACTCATTTCCGTCGGTCTGTCTGTCTGGTTTTGAAAATCAGCCTTGTGGTGGTGAACCTAGGGACAAAAAGACGAAAAAATAGAAATCGCTTAAACCTCGTTTTTAGACGTTTTAGTTGGAGGCTCCTGATCATTAGCGGAAAATTTAGGCGGGAGTTGAAATTTGGAGGTTTGGGGGTAAAAAACTTCAACTGGTTTGCGGTGGTGTCGTTACTGACACACCGCTACAGGAGAAATATTTATATATTCTAGCAACATTTAAATTTTGTCGCAGTATGTACCATTTTAGCGTTCCGCGATGCTTTTGTGAATGATGACAACTGTTTTTATATTCATACATATATTTTTCTGAATTTTATGATCCTTAAATGTACCCACTGATTTCGCCTAACATTTATGTTGCTCCATGATGGTTCTCTGAATATTTCGTCAAGTAGATTGACAGACACCCACTGACATTTTCAGACATTATTTGGAGGGAATGGAAATTGTACGATTGAAGCTGTATCCGGTAAATGGTTGTACATTGTTGCATATTCGGTGTCAGTGAAATACCTTCTATAATTAAGAAGCTGCCGATCCCGGTAATATTACGCACCTCTTAGACATAAAGAGTCACACATGTTTTGACTACATCTGTCAAAGAAACAGAAGTATGTTTATATAATTTGATATGTAGAGGTCGAAGATTCATTGTATCTGAGTGAACCTACCTAGTCACGATTGGGTTCCGCCTTTTGAAACGACTTGACTAATCCCTTCTCCAATGAAGGCGTAGGAAGTATAGAGTCAATCTACTCGACGCCATTTTTCAATTATATTTTGAGAGAAATGAGAAACCTTAAAAATTAGTATTGCTAAAATGAATGCTGAGGAAGTTTACTAGCTATAATATAATACAAATAATAATTTTTGAGCCAAGCTAGCGACGAGTAATGGTCTAAAATGTCAAAAAATAACCAAGATAAGATAACCTTTATGATTTTTTCACTATGTAGCTTCCGGCTTTTTCGTCTGTGTAACTGTTCAACCCCTATATAACAAGAAACCATGAAAACGCTGATAAAGTATTTCAGAGTCTGCCGATAAATTTGACTGAAATAAAAGTGATCAATTGTCGACAAGTCAGTTGATGAAAAGATTCCTGCCGGTTCAAACTTTTAATTAGTTTCTGGCTATAATGAAAATCGCGAGAGGATAACAAGAGCAGAAGATCTTTCTTTTTCCTCTCAGACGTACAGACAACTCTTTTGTTTGATAACCGTTAAGGCTCCGACCCTTCAGAAACGGTGATTTTCTTGTTCGATGAGGTCTAGCGTCCTTTTTGTTTTTTTAATAATGTAGGAGGGCGTTGGCACATTAAATCAGCGCTATTGGGCTCTGAAATTGGAACGCAGAAATGTCGAAAATTAAATCGATACTTTCTATATTGGATATATCAGAGATCTTCACTTTAACACTTTTCTCCTCTTGTTAATAAACACTAAAAATCATATTTTCCTCAAGCTCAAGTCGAACTTCAAAAATGAGTTTAATGAGCAAGTAAATATCTGAAACAAATCTGATTTGTCTAAAAAAAGTTCATTTCAGTTTTTTTTATTATATTTTGACAACAAAAATCAAATTACAATTTTTTCATAGAGAGACACTGACATTTCAATTAATAATATCAAAAGTTCATGTCCATCGTCGCTTAAAACACTGATGTAGTTAGACATCTGCGATGTAATGCTGTTCCAGTTCCTGTTCATTCTACCTCTGAACTCACAAAAAGCGCCAGGTAATATTACAATAATATTAGGCAGCAGCGGTGGCCGCAGTAGTAGACTCTTCGGTCTCCTGATCAGTGGCCGCGCGCTGTGCGGGTTCGAGTCTCGTCCCAGGAGAAATTTTTCTCTTGGCTATGGATGTTGTGATTGTCCCTAGGTGGTAGACGGTCTCTGACTGTCGAACGTGGAGGTACCACCCGGCGGATCTCATAGGTGGAGCCAGAATGTGTGCATGTCGCATGCACACGTGTTCCCTCGCCAGAGTCCGTGTGGCGTTCCCCCTTTCCCTTGTATCCCCCTATAGCCCCGCGGTACCCAATGGGTGTTTAGGCCTTAGGCCTTGGTGGAAGAATTAGTGAATGTGAAACATTCCATAGTTTACCTACCTAGAGTTACGAGGTTCAGTATTTTACGAAAATCTACTTTCAAGAATATCTCAATGACTGTAATCTCATCTTACTAATACGCTAAGCTTTCAAGCATGTCATTCTTATTTTGTTCAATTTCCTACATACCTATAAGCTATTAACTCCAAGGAGGTAATTTTATACCTGATATACAGGATGAGTTCTTAGTGCGTGCGCAGTTATTACACAAGGTGTCTAAAAAAATTGCAACCAACAGCATGCTACTGACTTGGAAAATATGTATATTTGTCTACTGAGTAATGTGTGACTACATTCTGGTGGAATATGGTAATCAATGCTATGTGATAACCCAAACATACATTTTTTAAATAGAATTATTTACATTTTATTATTATTAGGATAGGCTCTTTCAAACAAAGCAATTTGATATAACATACTATGAGGTTTTGATTTCAAATTGTTGATATATTGGAAAATCAATTGAAAAAAAGACTCAGCTTTGAAAAACTACGATTCCGATAGATTCGATTTTGATTTTATTTTTAAAAAAAGCCATTATGTTGGAGATACGTCCAGTAGTGATCTTTCCTCGCCTGTAAGAGCAAAAAAACTTTCGTATAATGAAGAATGTCATAAAGGTCCAAATAAAGAGAATTCATGGACTTCAAGTTGAAGTAAACTCACTGAGGGAGAAAAGTAAGGACATTTAACAACGCCTTTTGAGCGTCTTGAGGGAAAAATGGGTAACAGTGTAGTTGTTTAGGTTAAACTTCTTTGTCAAATGTCAACATCTGTCAGATGTTTGATATAATTGCACAGGGAAGAGGATCACGGCTATTTTCCACTCAGTGATTCTTCTCTTCGTTTTAAAGAATAGGAGTCCTGGTTGGCATCCAAACCAGTATTTTCCGCCAGATGAAACACAGACATTTTATTATTTATTCTTATATTGTAATGTAATTGAAATACACTGCACAATACGATCTGCAAATACATTATAAAATTACAAAATAAAACATGAAATTAAACTATGACTACCTACTTATTACTGTATTTTTCTTGTAGAAAAATCTACCCAAATTCTGTGAATCTATCCAGAATCATACCAAAAGGAATACGTATTTGGTATTCAATTGGAAATCAAAAAATAAAAATAACGCTGACGTTTTTTTTTTGAGACGAATACATATTTCATGAATTTTTACATCTTATGACCTGATCGTAAAATCAATTTTTCATTCACCTGCGAAATTCTTATACATTGTGAGAATTTCATATGTCTCTGGTTTGAAAACAGAACCTTTTTATAAAAGGTGTTTCAGAACTGTGGGATCAAACTTGTAGGGGTTATTCAGTGTAACAGTAGAAAACATTTGAGTATAGGGACCCATATCCGGAAAAGTGTCACCAAGGCACTACGGCCCTAAGACGCGTTAAAATTTAGAAACACGATGAATCGTCTAAATAGGATTTAATGGATTTAATTTTTGCCTTTTGTACATGATATCATCACAACAACTGTTCAAAATGTCTTCCTCCAACCTGAATACACGTCGCACATGATTTCGGCGGACTTGACTAAAAATTTGATACTCGTTTTGAATGATTTCAAATGCTGCTGTAATTCGTCCAATTAAGTCTTGCTCTGTTTCTACTGGAGTTTCGTAAACCAAAGACTTTACATGTCCCCACAGGAACACAACAATTGTTCAAAATGTCTTCCTCCTACCTGAATACACCGTTCCTGTGGGGACATGTAGTCTTTGGTTTACAAAACTCCAGTAGAAACAGAGCAAGACTTAATTTAACGAATTACAGCAGCATTTGAAATCATTCAAAACGAGTATCAAATTTTTAGCAAAGTCCACCGAAATCATGTGCGACGTTTAAATCGGTGTATTCAGGTTTGAGGAAGACATTTTGAACAATTGTTGTGATGATATCATGTACAAAAGGCAAAAATTAAATGCATTAAATCCTGTTTAGGCAATTAATCGACTTTCTAAATTTTAACGCGTCTTAGGGCCGTAATGCCGTAGTGACACTTTTCCGGATATGGGCCCCTATACTCAAATGTTTTCTACTTTTACACTGAATAACCCCTACAAGTTTGATCCCATAGTTCTGAAACACCCTGTATATATACACATAGCCTGATTTAACCAATCTTCCAAAACAAATACATCGCCGACGCGAATAATATTTTCATTATGATACGCCACTGTTTCAGTAATTTTTTCCAACGCGCCAGCCATTTTGTGCTCCCCGACAGGATTGTTGGTAATTAAACAAATGTACAATCATGAATGAACGCCAGTGTCTATAGATATATCGACGGTGCTTCCAACCCGGTAATTCTAAACACCTTTTAGACATATTTCATTCATCACAGAGTTCCACTTAGATTCACCCTTAAAACTACCCACATGTGTGCTCGCAGGAAATTTTTTTAGAGGAGGAATCATTCATCGGTAATAGATAATTTTGTGTGAAAGCGTAACTGCCTTTAGGTATAAGAAAAATGTTGACTACGAAAATGTATAACACAGGAATTAAATGGATCAAGTCAGTCAATTAAGCCTCTCAATTAGACAGACATAGAGCTCATTAGCTATCAGTTCACGACAGGTGTATCCTGTAATTTCTTATGCTTGTCGTGTGTATTGAAAATTGTCTATTAATAAGTCTTAAGGACAAAGGTGCGGCAAAATCTGCGTGAAATATGTCTAATAGGAGTGTGGAATTACCGAGGTTAGAATCGTAATCAGACATACGGACGTTGAAGTTATAAGGCTAATCTTTTGTGGCCGAGGGTTGAACAAAGCTAATTGACAGAGGAATGAACTTCCTTTGGATTAGATATTTACTTCACTGAGGTAAGATGTCCTGAATTCCCAGCTGAAGGAAACACGTTCATCTGGAAGGAATCCAAAACTAAAGCGAACAAATTCTGCACTTCTAAATAATTATCCGGAAGTTTCTGTCCCTTGATGTACTCCTCTCCGGGTTCCGGGAGATCATACCACAAAGTTCTAAGGTTTGCACGGTATTAATTAGCGTGAGGCACATCGCAACCGATATATACAACTTTGGAGAAGCTACGGTCGTCGCAATGTTATTATAAATATAAACCATTGATGCTAATAATAGATCCGATAAAGTTCTAGTCGTTTGATAACACTATGTGACATGGTATGTGTACTATGTGTATCAACGGAACTCATATAGCCTGGTTCTATAATAAGACGGCGATTACTCAGATGCATACATAAGCAAAAAAAATAGTTACAAAAATGAATTTCCCGCCGGAGATAATATAGATTTACTATACAGGGTTATCCAAATTAAGTGTCCACCATTGGTGACTTTGTTATTAGTAAAAATACAAAGTTGTTTAAATTAGCAAACTAGTAGCATTTTTAACGCTGGTAAAAATGAGAAATAAAAAAAAACAATTGAGAGTCGTTATTTTGATTTTTTTCAGTAAAATAACATTTTTTTAAATGGAAACCCCTGTATATTATATTTTTTTCTGTTAAAGCATCAAATTTTAAACAAAAAAGTTCATAATGACTTTTCCGCTAAAGTCAAAAATAAAGTCAAAATAACGATAAATATTTTTAATTATTTGCAGTATTATAATATTAAGACGGCTATGAAAACAACATGGCGTTCGCGATTTGACAGCATTAAGATAAGCGACAAATTGTTAAACTGGACATACTCGCAACTAGAAGGCTTTGGAAAACAATGATAAAATCAAATAATGTCAAACATTAGTGTAAATACTTGTTTATAAGCTTTATTGTGTCATTAATTTAAAGAAAAATGTTCTCCCATGAAGAAAAGTGTGATATGTTAGAATGCTATTTAGTGTGCAGAAAATCCTCCTTGAGAGCACAACAGTGAATTATATCCCGCTCGCATTCAACCGTATGAACGATATTTTCTGAGACTTTATCGAAAATTTAGGGGCAACGAAAATGTTTTTGCTAAAACAAGGGCAAAAAAAGAATTCATAATAAGCGAGGCCACGGAAATTGCAGTTATTGGATATTTTGAAGCTTATCGTGAGAATTCAATAGCAGATATTCTCAAGGACTCTAATTTCAGTTATGGTACTGTTCAAAGGATTTTAAAAAAATACAAATTTATTCCGTATAAGTACCGACCAGTTCAAACGCTTTTGGCAGGGGATCCAGAGAGAAGACTTGTTTTTTGCCATTGGTATCTTAGCTTCTGTCGCCAAAATGTAAATAACTTTCGTTACCTTTTATGGACAGATGAATCAAATTTTTCAAATTCTGGAATGTTTAATAGAAAAAACCACCATTATTGGTCAAGAGAAAATCTTTTGTTAGTACATCCAAGAGGCCCACAAGTCCGTTTCAGTTTCAACGTTTGGTGCGGTATAATTGGTTCAAAAATTGTTGGCCCGTTCTTTTATGAGGGAACCCTAACTGGTGAAAGATATGTGGAATTTATGTCAGAAATTCTGACTAATTTCTTAGACGAATTGGATATTATAAGTAGACATTATCTGCATTTTCAGCAAGATGGCGCACCTGCCCACAACTCCACAGGTACTTATCATTTTCTAAGTACTAATGATCAGTGGATAGGAACAAATGGCCCAATACAGTGGCCTCCCAGATCACCAGATCTAAACCCACTTGATTACTTCTTGTGGGGTTACTTAAAGAACCAAATTTACAAGCGAAGGTACGATAACCTTGACGCGTTAAAGACTGCAGTTAGGGAAAAGATAACCCAGATAGATGGTAGGAACATACTTAAGACAGTTCGAGCAGTTGAAAAACGTGCCCAAAAATGTATTGAAGAACAAGGTGGTGTTTTCGAGCATCTTCTTTAAAAAAAATTGTTATTGTATTTTGTAAGATTATAAGTTGATGTTGAAAATAAAGTTTGTCGATACAATTTAATTGTTTCAGATTGGAGGCCATAACTTCAACAATTTGTAACCTAGGAGAAAAGTTATTGTAAGCTTTTTTGTTTAAAATTTGATGCTTTAACAGAAAAAAATATAATATACAGGGGTTTCCATTTAAAAAAATGTTATTTTACTGAAAAAAATCAAAATAACGACTCTCAATTGTTTTTTTTTATTTCTCATTTTTACCAGCGTTAAAAATGCTACTAGTTTGCTAATTCAAACAACTTTGTATTTTCACTAATAACAAAGTTACTAATGGTGGACACTTAATTTGGATAACCCTGTAGAGTGAAAACGGCTTTTCTGAAATAACTCTTAAACGACGATGTATAAGAGAACGAGGTAACGCAATTACCAGTTGGGACCTTACATGATGGTATTCATAGAAAACAATCACTTCATATAGATCGATAGCGATAAACTAGTCTACACTCCTAAATCTGTATTGCTATTTTTTTGTCATTCTGTGTAACAAACGATGACATTTTAAGTAAGCTGCAAAAATGTACTCCTATTTGACTTCGAAAAGCTGAGCCGTTTTTAAAAAATACTTCTTTCGGCAGAGTTATGTCATTTTTGTTACTGAAGCCACTTTGAAAGCTCGTAACGTAGCTAATATACTGGATAGACCACAGAGGCGTGATTCTATCTGAATTTCGCTAGTTCAAATTATTTTCGATGTCCTCGTATGCATCAGACAGGTAAATTTTAACACCTGCTTCATATCGAAATTTTGACTGCAGTGTCGACATTATCACAATGGATCATACACTATATCAAGGCGACATCAACATTAATTTTAATGGTCGAAATTCAGTTAAAATCAGAGCTGGAGTAAATCATTTTTAGATCGCCTAATGAAGTTTTGAATTGTTGTCGAACTTTTTCTAACATTTTGTTGAACTTTTGGGGGATCACATGCAGCATAAATTGTATTGAATTGAAACAAACTTATCTTCCTGAAAGATCAAATATGAATATGCGCTTTTAGCAAAAGGATTAGGCTCCTCAAAATTATTTTGTGTGAGTCATTATCAAATAGGTTGAAACAAGTCAGCAATGGTACTACGATGGTGATAGTCCATCCCTGGAATTACCTATTTGATATGGATAACCATTATGTAAAAAAATATCCAGCAACGTCCTTCAGATAAAGTATTCAAACAAAGACAAAGTATTTATTGCCTAATAAAGTAGAATTCCAATTACAGGACAACTTAAACAATAAAGAAATACTATATCAAATATTATTGGTTATAAATAAAGACGTTTATTATTGTTATAGCATATAGATAAAACAAAAGTAACTAGCTGAATGATAATTGCTAGAGTTTACAATGAAAACATTTGAAACAAAAGAAAACGTAACTACCTGAAAAATCACAACTATCATAGACAGCATTGTAATTTTTGACAGCTACATGCAATCGAGGATTGATCGCTAAGTTAGCATTGCATCTCTCTTAATTTAAATAAAGCAGATGAACCGAAAGCAACTGGGGGAATATTGATATCAAGTTGAAATAGCAAATCTGGGTAATCCATGATAATATTGACGAGCTTATAAACAACTGACACCGAATTCCTTATCCTCCTCGAATCCAAATCATTTTAAACTTACTACATAAAAGCTGTATAGGGATGTCTCTCTGAGGATACATTCTCATAAGATTAAATTACAAAGATTACATTCTCTGGCAAAACAACTGAATACATAACAAAAACAAAATCTAATGTTTTCAAAGCTGATAAAAATGTACAATTTCTTAAGTAAATCCAAATATTCTAGCAGTTTCGCTAACTTTTGAAGCTGAGGCTTGTGTCAAACCATACACCAGGGTCTTTGACTAGGTACTTTCTTTCTAGAGTGACTTCATTAATCTTGAATTTAATGCAAATTGAATTTATCACTTTAGTAAATGACAAATTCAATCCGATCCATAGCTTTGCTGTTGACAGCACTCTACATACAAGAATTCAGAGTGACAAGCCTATCTCTGTCGGTGAGCTGGAGAAAAGAAGACTAGCAACGACTTCCTCTTTACCCCTGCTTGAGGATGCTTCCAAAACACAGTACTGTACCTTAACTAACAAGAAGGGCCGTAGCGCTCAACGGCCAATTTCTACCAAGGAGCGGTTCGTTTCGGCTGGTCGGAGTCCAGATCAGAGACTTGTTCTGGCACCAACACAGTTCGTCAATAACGGCACGTATTGAGAGCTCTCCTCCAAGAGGCCGCTGTACGATGTGCCTGCTAGGCAGATCTGCCTGACTTCGACCACTCAGCCTAAGCGAGTCAAACTTCGTATACGCAAAACTGGTCGATACGACCGATCCTTTGTCCCTAGGGTATCGACATTGTGGAAAAACCTACATTTCTATTTTTCCAGTTCTGCTAACCTTAGGCAGTTCAAAAATGGGATTAACAAAGTTTCTTCAGGCTCCTCATTGCAGCCGCGATGCCCTGTTATTTAGGATTAAGCCTGATGACAACGCACCACTGCAAATATCAAGATTTTGCTGTAATAAAAGACATCCAGCGTCCTGTATCTCCATGTTACCGAAAACTATACTCCGACATGAGTATTTTAGCTGCTTTTGCTGGTACCAATCGTACTTTAGGGGTGAGATGCCAGGAATAAGCTAAGCACAATGCTGCCTAGCTACTCTATGTCCTCCAGCCATCATGCAAAATTCTATCAATTCGGAATTTCTACTTTCTTCTGGCGACATCACGACTGCACCATATCCTGGACAAATGGCGGACCAGCGGTAACGTCACCATGACAAAAAAAACAGACATACATCGTGCAGTGCATATAACAGGTTTTAATTAACAGCAGAACTCGCCAAAAATCGAAGCGAACTGAAGCTGGGCTGGAACCCGACTGCCAACAGCGACTAATGAGCGTTCTGCGTTTTCTCTCCTGCTGCAGGCACAAGAAGTTCGCCGGTAGAGAGTCATTAATTTACCAAATTAAGTAAATGTCCTGCTCAGGTAATTAATCACAACAGCCGTGAACGAAAATGAGAGAGATTCAATCGCCTGAACTGCGGCTGCAGATAAACCAGTCATTTTAAATAAAAAAAAAATGTCAAACATAATACAACCTCGTACAAAAAATAGTGTCGCAAAGACAAAATATAATATATTCAGTGACAAAGTAGAACACCCAGTAAACAATATATTATTTGAATGAAATTTTGAATACATGGTAGCGAAGGATTTTGGAATTTACTCGAGCGCGGCAGATTATCATCCTTGTGTACCTCCATCATATACAAATATAAACCCTTTATACAGAGGTGTATGTCTAGGGCATCCACTCAAAATAGTAAATAAATCGATCGATTGAAATACTCGATTGCATTAGACATTAGACTAATATAAGGTAGGGTAAATTACAAGCTGAGAAGTGTGTATTTCAATAATCCTCGAGTGAGATATGAGGGTATGGGAGGGACAAAAATTTTACAAAAAACTTTCCCCTTGCATTCTTGAGTACGATTGATTTTTTAGTATTGAAGAGAAAATGAAAAACTCAATACATATTAAGACCAAGCTATTCTGGTCATATCCGATTAAAATTGTCGAAAAAATATTTTTCTCATATTTGCGTTAAAACTACGCCGTCTAGCGGCTATGCTTAACGCGTTAAAGTTACTTTTACGGCGTAATATATTGAAAACATATTTGAATAATGCATTTATAACACATAAAGATAACGTGTAGTTTATTGGATTTATTTTCCACCTTCTGAATAATAAAAAATAATAACACATTTGAAGTATTCGAAAAAATCCTGATTAACGACGGATTTGTAATCCTAATAGATGAAAAACGAAACAAACTAACAAAATTCAACATCCATTAGAAGTCCGTATAGCCCTTTTCAATGAAACTAATACAATAAAAATATGTAAAAATCGCTAATGCCAATCGGTTACACTAGTTTGTCTGAAATGACATTTTGCCCTTAACGCTCCTTAAAATAGTCAACCTAAAAAAATGGTGTCAACAAAAAAGGTTGCAAAACACAAATGCTACCGAATTAAGCTTAGATATATATTATTTGTGACTATTTTCAAGAAAACGGCATTTCTAGTTTTGACATTAGAGATACGACCCCTGGCGGCTTCTTTAGGAAGCTGAAAACAACTTTCAGCAATTTTCCTTGGCTACTTTTGTTATAAAATGTTTTAACCAATAGCTTCAGGTTGAGTAGTTAACGAGATACATCCCCCCAATATAAGAATCACGTGGGGCATATACAATATCAGAATCTGATGCGCTCGAGTATTTCTATGTTACTATTTTCTTACATTTTTGATAACCTGTACACGCTCTTCCCGCCACTAAGATTGTAAACCTCATATCAACTTTTTTCTTTCTGGAATCTAATCTTCAAAACCCAATAGGTCACTACAAAGCTTTGAGTAACTCCCCATCTAGCCTCTTAGGCTCCTCTCTTAACAGTTAGGCATGAGCATGAGGAGGTAGTAATTACATTTTTGAGTCAAAAATACTTTTTAATCTAAATACAGGGTCCGTCAGAAAGAACGCATGCTTTTTAAATGAGTAGTACAGTCAAAATAAGTATGGGTAAAATATTTTATCATATCAAAATACTCAGAAATACATGCCATTTTTTTGAGAAAACAAAATTTACGTTCTAAAAACTATGTCGGCCATATGGCGCTCTTGAGCCGAAATGCAGCTCATCGCGTCGGCCAGCATCCGTGCAGGAATTTGGGTTACTTCTCTTCTTAGTTCCTCCTCCAAATCGACGAGGGTCCGAGGCTTGCTTTGGTAAACTTTTGATTTCAGGTAGCCCCATAAAAAAAATCACACACTGACAGGTCCGGGGAGCGAGGGGGCCTGGAATATCGCCATGACGTGAAATGAGACGTCCTGGGAATTTTTGCCAAAGAACTTCCATCGAAGTGCGAGCTGTGAGAGATGTTGCCCCGTCTTGTTGGAACCACACTGTTCTGAGACGAACACGTCGTCGTCGAGGTTCCGGAAAAAAAGTTGTTCAGTATGTGGATGTAACGCTCAGAATTCACAGTAGTTGTATCTCCATCATCCTCAAAAAAATAAGAGCCAATAATCATCGATGGGCCTACTGCAGACCAAACTGTAACTTTCGGGGTAAGCAGGGGGTGCTCATGCAACTGTTGGGGGTTGAAAATGTGCTTCATCACTCATAAACAACGTCATGTCATTGCTATCCAACTGTTCAATCATGAGCTGCAAAATTAACACGTTGTGCATAATCCCTGGCAACAGTAGTTGTTAACAAACATGGATTTTGTGAGGATGGACCACTAAATCCTTCTTCAAGATGCGGCGTACAGAGGACACGTGGATCCCTAGAAAACTGGCACGCAAACGGACAGAACGATTCGGGCTTTGCAGAGTATCAACTATCACTCTGTCTACGTTTTCGGGGGCTCTAAGTACGGTTTCATCCTGGCGGTTTTTTCTTCATCACATTACCTGTTGTGTTGACTGCTTCAACCCATCTCAAAATGGTGTTGCGATCTGGTCCCACGACGTGAAACACGAAAGTGAACGCAAAACTTACGTTGCGTTCGAACGAAAGACTCGCCATTTTGAAAGTACCGACGTACAGTGAACACACGATGCTCAACGTTCCAAACCATCTTGCCAACTAAAACGGCGCTTCTCCCACTATCAAACACGCCCTTCCCCACCGACATGAGACCAGCCCACTCGATGTAGTACCTATTCTAAAAACATGCGTTCTTTCTGACGGACCCTGTATATTCATTCAACAAAACTAGGCAAATTCTTTTAGCTAAACTAATGAAATATGTTTAATAAATATAATCAGATTGTTTACATGGAGCAGGGGAACTCATTTCAATGGTTTACTAATTTTAAGTGAAGTTGTGAGCTCAATCTAATTAAAAGGTCTAATAAATTCAATTATACTATTGAATTTTGGTTAAAGTAAACTGTTTTCGAAATTGGCGATTAATCAAACCAATTAAACTAGTTGGCTGTCACATAGTTAATTAAAATTTTTAAATGGCTGAACTAACGTTTTAATTGATTTAATTAATTTTTTTTCTCAGTCTAGAACTACAACAGACTACATCAATAACGATCAGGTGACGCTGCCCGGCATCTTTGTATGATAGGATCAGAAAAACAGTAAGAAGCTGAACAAGGTCTGTCTTCAAATGACTAGATGTATATACTGTACTGTAAATTGCTAAAAAGTCTGAAGCAACGTTGTATACGGTTGGTTAAGCTCGCAGAGACGGAATATTTAATATTGTTCTCAACGATCTTTGCACAGTCTAGAAACAGGGTTGCTCAAATGTTTTAACAATCGGTCCAAACGGAGGATGCCGACATTTTCAGAGGGCCACTGACAGTTTCAATTTTGGTTGCTCTTAGAACTTGTGCGATAAAAACCCAATTATTTAATTATTTCTCTGTGAAGTAATAAAATAAAAAGCATGCTAAATAAATAAACAAAATTGAACAAAAGTACCTCAAGTTCAAATCTAAGGTACGTAAGGTGATACAAACAATGTATTTCTAACACTTTTTCTGTTCAGTTAAGGATGATCGGTATTTATTTTTTACATAATTAAGTGTTGAAGAACGTTTTTAGAAGCATATGTGTATGTTGAACCGAAACTAAGAACTGTAAAAGCTAAATTAGTTATTGCCATAAAGTCTTAGTAAGGTACCAATTTCCAGAAATAGGTGTATACAAAATCTTCTGAAGCTAATTATACCAGTGAAGCTGATTATGAAAGTATTAAAATAATGTGTATTTTGTATATTCCAAGGTTCTGAAATCTGCTCTCAAACGACCGAAATGAGCATTTAAGCTTAGAACAATTGACAGTAGTAATATTGGCATTCTCTTTCAAATGATTTGGTGTAGGAAAAGTTCAATATTTTCTGTGGCTAAGTTACTTGAAAAGTGATTTAATTTTGCGCGCAAGTTAGGCGACGTGCAAAAGTTTTTCCATTTGGCAGGAATTTTATAACTTGATTGCCCAGTCCATTAAAAACTCTTCCGTGGGCCACAGAGTGACCACAATGTAGCTGGCCCGCGGGGATGGCGTTGACCAGCCTTGATCGAAAGCATCTTGTTTAATCGTTCTTAACCTAATATTACCACGCTATACCTTACGGACCTTATTCTTTTGTTTTCTGCTACACGCGCACGCTGATTGCCGCGCTCACGCCGACGCTGTTTAAAATTTTATTCTTTCCAATTAAAAACAAAGGCAGATCATTAATTTTAATTAGTGTTTCGCTGAACGGACCGATTTTCATTTGTTTGCTCTTGACGAGAACGCCAGCGACAAGAACGCAACGCCTAATTGATATCGAAGCTCCGATAACAGAAAATTCTACGTCATAATTTCGCACAGGTCACGCCGGGTCGATCGTGAATTTCTGCGAGGGTCACATATGGTACGGGGTAGACATCGAACGATTGAGTAAAAAGAAAGTAATTTCGTCTAGGGATGCATTGATCGATGTTTTATAAACACCGATGTTTCAGTAAAAGGTAATATTTTTAGCATAACATCTTTGTACGATGTTTTACATTAATGTCTTTGAGGAAACGGCCATCTATTTGAAATTTTCGACATTACTAATTAAACTGTCCTGCCTGTCATGCAGAAATTGTAGTTTGATTTTTGTTGTAAAAATATAATAAAAGACGAAAAACTGAAATAAACTTGTTTCAGACAGATTAAACTTGCTCCAGTTATTTAGTAAGTAAACTCATTTCTCTTACACATAGCATCAAAAACTATTTAAGCGATTTTTAAATAGAACCCAAAAATTGTTTCTTCAGCTCCGTAGACAGATTTTCAGGTTTCTAGGTCAGTGTGATTAAAAAGGTTTTCATGAACTTTTCTCTAAAATTGTTTTTGAGATATAAGCGAATTATTATTGGAAAACAATATGAAAAAAAA
Source organism: Acanthoscelides obtectus (assembly GCA_963669975.1). NCBI lineage: Eukaryota > Metazoa > Arthropoda > Insecta > Coleoptera > Chrysomelidae > Acanthoscelides > Acanthoscelides obtectus. Next base: position 31,277,675 of record CAVLJG010000008.1, on the reverse strand, counting down.
GATTTTAATGCTGCTAAAGTTACTAAATATTCTTCAAGCATCCATTAACAAAATATCAAAGCATCTTAAGCGGTATTGCTATAGAACACCTTTAATTTTTGATCGTTACTCAAACACGCGCTTCTGCATCAGCGCGAGAGGGATGCATCACAGAGGAAGTCGCCAGCAGCCAACTCCGAAGGTATTTATAAACAACATATCATGGGGCAGTACTAGAAATTATATAACAAGTGAACAGTTGTTTCGCTCGTGATTTATCGTACGTACATCAGCTTTGTTATTTTAATCGTACTTAGTTGATTTTGTAAAAGGAATGTCCCAACTTTAACGTAATTTCTCGTCTGGCCCAATAAATTCCGGCATCCCGAACAACCCTGTAACAAAATTCCTGTCCTGTTCGCACCAGACGTGCCACATCCTGCTCCCGATTTCCTGCAAGGCGCGAGAACCGCCACCTAACTTTTCACTTCATTAAACCCATATTAAGTTGAGAGGATTTTTGAGATTCGGTCTCGAAGCTGCCGTAGCTGCCGAGCTGCCATTCCGTTTCCCGCCCATGTAAAATGCATCAACCAGTCAGGCGCAACCAACGCGCTATCACGAGATATCTGGTACTAAACAGCAATGGAACTTTCGGGAATCAGATCAGGTCACAGCTGCACAACAGCCTTGCTCAAAGTAACAGATGATATCCGCAAATACATTGATGATGGCAACCTATGCATCTTAATCTTATTAGATTTTTCGAAGGCTTTTGATAAGCTAAACCATGATCTACTGATTGCTGTTCTTCACTACTTGGGTTTTTCTAAAAGTGCGGTTCATTTATTAAGAAATTACCTCAAAGATCGGGCACAAGTTGTCAAATGCTTTGGTGAAACATCCGAATTGTCTAAAGTTTGTCGAGGTGTACCTCAAGGATCTGTTTTAGGTCGACTCTTGTACACTCTGTATACCTCTCAGCTGCACAAAAGTTTTAAACACGTCTCATATCCCTATTACGCCGATGACACTCAATTATATATTGCTTTTAATGAATCAGATATAAACCGAACTTTAACTAACATTAAGGAGGACCTTCAGGTTCTTTATCAGCTAACAAAAAAGTATTGTCTCTCCGTCAACGTCACTAAATCTAAGGCTCTACTATTTGGTAAAAACAAGAATCGTGAACTATACTCCAATAATTTAGACATTTATTTCGGATAAGACAAAATAACTTTTATAAACTCCGCTAAAAATTTAGGGTTTATTATGTATACAGATCTACGCTTTTCCCAGCATGTCTCTCTTATAACCAAAAGGGCATTTTCATCATTGAAACTGCTATACAATAGCAGAAGCATAATAACCAAGACAACAAAAATAATATTGTGCGAGTCTTTAGTTCTTTCTCACCTCAGCTATGCAGACCGCGTACGGCCCGTCATTACTACATCGAGATAAGGCGCGCCTTCAGCGTATTCAAAATTCTTGTGTCAGCTTTGTTAGTGGTATTAGAAGGCGGCAGCCGATATCTCTTCACTTAAAGTACTTAGGTTGGCTCAATATAGAGAAAAGAAGGTTCCTTCATCGATCCGTACTAAACCACAAGATACTCAATACTGAATCACCATCCTATCTTTACCACGAGGTTTAAACATCATCTCTCACTACCTAAATTTAAAACTTCAAATTATACGTGCTCTTTTTCATATGACATAGTTAAGGTTTACAACTCGCTGCCTGATAGAATTAAAGCCCTATCAATTTTGAGATTTAAGCGAGAAGTGAAGACTATGCTGAGACTTGAGATGACTTAAATTTAACACTGCACGCTGATTTGCCAATTATTCTTCTGTATGTCTTTTTCGTTTGATCTTTGATATTTTACCTTCATAAGATATTAGCTACAACTTCTAGCAATCTCATTCAAGCATCAACTCGTTTTATATTATAAGTTTTACCAAGGTGCCTGCAACAGTTATATGTCATCTATGGATGTATAATATAATATATAGTTTGAAAACATAATATGTCTATATGTATCTGTGTTAACGTTTAACTTTTCTCTTGCTGTTATTATTATTACTGATATACTACTTTTTTTTTGTTAGGTGGAAGAGCGCGGATTGACAAATAATAGTTGTCAATCAAGCGAACCTTGCCGTTTGCTCACTGCATCAGATTTATGTACTCTTTCTTTTTCTGTACTTACATGAGCAATAAAAGCAATTTATTATTATTATTATTATTATATTCGCGCATTCGCCTTATTAGGCCGAGCAGTTTATTCCGGCTTTACTCTATAGCCACACGGGGCTCGGATCCAGGGCGTCGGCTGGCTGGGGGGTCTCAATTGCCCAAAAATCAAAGCATTCTTCTATATTCCCTAACGGCAAAATCGGGCTACTGGTTTCGCTTTGTCTTGGGACCCACTCATCCGCTGGCCCCGAGCTTCCTATGTGCCCCTACATAGCTTAAGGCGGCCCTGAGAGCAGTGATGCATGAATTACAATTTTTACAGTAGATTTACCATTTTGAGCCTTTAGCTACAATTCTACTTAACAACGTTCGAGCACAGCCTACTCAGGGGGCCACTACATAACTCAAGTTGGCCCTGAGGGCAGTACCGTTTTTATGGTAGATCTACCGTCTTGAGCCTTCAGCTACCATTACTGATTCAGAAATTGACTTTATGTTCATGCTACTTGACTTAAAATGAAGGCAAGTAGCTTTTACGACAGGTACTTGAAAATTCAAATAGTCTTGGTGTTACTTGATAAAGTTCGTAATATAAATACGAGTAGATTATAAATCCACTACGGAAAGATTTTGTCACCAGCTACAGAGAAAACAGTTCATATTGAACAAAATAATTTGTTCATCGTACAAATAATAGAACGATGAAACCGTAAACTCAATAATACATATATATATATATATATATATATATATATATATATATATATAATATATATATATATATAATGGGTGATTTTTTGCTAGTATCTTTTTGGCAACACTGTTTTTGACAGATGACGCGTGAATCGTGTCTTGTGTCATTGTCAAACTTATTCAGTTTGGTCTATAATTTAATCATGAATCGACTTACGAACGAACAACGCTTGCAAATTATTGAATTTTACTATCAAAATTCATGCTCGGTTAAGAGAGTGCATCGAGCACTGCTTCCAATTTATGGGCAATTTGGTCGGCCTACTGAGGGAGCTATTCGGAAGCTTGAGACTAAATTTCGAACCCAGTTTATATTATTGGACATTAAACCACCAACACGCAGACGTAGAGTGAGGACTGAAGAAAACATTGCGGCTGTATCCGCCAGTGTTAGTGATGACCGTGAAATGTCGATTCGCCGCCGTTCGCAGCAATTGGGCCTCTGTTACTCCACTACGTGGAAAATTTTGCGACAGGATTTGGGTGTAAAACCTTATAAGATACAGCTGGTGCAAGAATTGAAGCCACACGACCTCCCACAACGTTTCCAATTTGGTGAATGGGCGCTGGTAAAGTTGGAGGAAGATCCACATTTTTATCGAAAAATTGTGTTCAGCGACGAAGCTCATGTCTGGTTGAATGGGTACGCTAACAAGCAAAATTACTGCATCTAAAGTGAAGACCAGCCAGAAGCATTGCAAGAGCTACCAATGCATCCCGAAAAAATCACTGTTTGGTGTGGATTATGGGCCGGTGGTATCATCGGGCCGTACTTCTTCAAAGACGACAATGGCCGGAACGTAACTGTGAATGGCGAGCGCTACCGTGCGATGATAATAAACTTTTTTTGTCCAAAATGGAAGAGCTGGACTTGGCTGACATGTGGTTTCAACAAGACGGTGCCACATGCCACACCGCACACGAAACAATGGTCCTATTGAGAGGCGAGTTCGGTGAACAGTTTATCTCACGTTTGGGGCCCGTCAATTGGCCGCCTAGATCGTGTGATTTAACGCCGTTGGACTATTTCTTGTGGGGCCATGTTAAGGCTAATGTCTACAGGGATAAACCAGCAACGATCGACGCACTGGAAGCCAATATTGAAGCATTTATTCGTGAGATAGCGGCCGATATGTTGGAGAGAGTGTGCCAAAATTGGACCTAGCGCATGGGCCATCTAAAGCGGAGCCGCGGCCAACATTTACATGAAATAATCTTTAAACATTAAATTATATAGACGGTTCTATCGACTCAAATAAAGATTCAATCGTTTTTTCAAATTTTTTGTCTTTTTTTTGAAAATCAAATCCTATACCTCTTAAAAATCACCCGTTATATATATGTATATATATATATTAAAATAAAAACGCATTTCTTCTTCATTAGGAGAAAAGAAAATTAAAAAGTCTGAATTAGCTTTTCATTTGTTAATCGCCAGTTAAGACACATCATGAGGGTCCTAACGGATGTATCGCTCAACCTGTTGCGGGATTCCGTAATGGTCAGTGCAGCCTTAGAACATTCCATTTCAATGGACGCTGCTGTTGCAGGTGCTTGCTATTAAAACTAGATTTGGGAATACATTTTCAAGCTTTTTCCACCACTCGTGAATATTTGGCAAATATTACCGAAAGTCTTTAGTAGAACAAACATATAATTTGCCATCAAGTATCAAGTGGAGCATTAAAAAAATCAAGGCGACTCAAACCGGGAAAATCACCCAATATGACAACGCTGTTTCAACCCGTCGGAGAACCGTTCTATAACGGTGACGCGCATGCGCATTTATGAAACACTGTTGCATCATATTCGAAATCCAACCAATGTTGGGATCATTGCGGAGTGGGTTTGTTACAGTGAACTTGGTACCTGCATTGAAAGGGGGATCAAAGAAGCTGACCTGCGTAGTAGTACTGTTGTCAGGTGATTGCCTCTAACCTCCAACCAAACTGTAACCGTGTTGTGATAGTATGTGTATTTTCTATTTAAAGATAATTTATTGATATTATTCAGCTTCCATTGCGATGAGTAGTGTCGAAGGGGCTATTTGTCGCTTCCTAGTTACAAAAACGGTTCCAAAATCGCCGCAAGCACCTTTCAGCCCAGAAAAAATTCTGGAATTATGACTAGTCAGCGCATGCGTACAAAAGCCTACCAAGTCACTACCGCATGGTTCTGGTACGATTCCAAGACTTAAGGTTGGAACAAATCTATATCGCATCGTCTCGCGCCACCGGTCGAGTAAACGGTAAACGGGTACAATAAAACAGATACAAGCGGCGCGGTACCGTCAGTGCGTACCACCGACACTTGCCTATTCATGTCTATAAAACTAGCAGATCCCTTTATCTGGGATTTGAAAGAAACCATTCCCCCTTCCCCCCTCTTCTTCAAATTGTTACCAACGGCAATCTCACTGCAACATGGCTCAGAAGCACTGCATAACCAACCAAAATCCAGTCACCCCCAATTTATGATTTTTTTTTAATAGCGTTTTCATCATTTCCAATCCGGCAGCACTGATGAATAGCATACTTCACTTGCAACTGCCAGTGCCGAGAAGAATGGACTTTTTGAAACACGTACCCATTGGATGACTACACAGTGTCAGTCAATCTCTCAAGGTCATAAAAATTTGCCCAAAAATTCAGAGCAATGTTTAGGAAGTTACGTTGCTGTTGTGTTATGGTATATGCTGCAAGCCCGCACCTTTCGTACTCTTCTTCGCTTCGTCTCGCTTCGATGCCATGTTTATAACGACCAAATCGATCATCTCCTTGGGGAGTTTCAAGAGGGAGATAGGGAGTTTACTTACACATCATATAAGGGAGTTATTTTGTATAAGGGAGCATATGTGGGTGATAGAAAAAAAATTTGCATTTTCTACTGGCGGGGAGCTATTGTTATTGCCTAAGATTTAGAAACTGGGACAGTAGGCTTTTGGATGTTATATGACATGTACAACACAAAAAACCATGACCCGTCGGTCTTTCTTTCTGCCGGTCTGTACCGCTCGGATTTCGATAAAATGTTTACACAATGTTGCTACTATGCCAAGGATGCAAAAGCCTTGTAGTTTTTGAAAATTGGTCCTGTGGAGACGGAGAAAAAGACCAAAAACGAAAAAAAAATTCGCTCCTTACTTCATTTTCTGGCGTTTCAAATGATCCTGATCATTTTAAGGAAAAATTTTTGTAGGGCTTAAAAATGGGTGTTGGAGGAGGGTATATCTCAATTTTTTGACGCTGGCAATTCTAAGCACACATTAGACATATTTCACTTACCATACATAAAGAATAATATAAAAAAGTATCTCCAACAATCGGGTGTCGATTCGTGCGACGTGGTCCCTCGATGGATAATCGTTCCCGCGCTGCTGTGTGCATTGTGCATGTAGAAGACCAATATGGTCATTCACGCGGGAGTGATTATCATGAAAACCTACAGGAATTCCTGTCAGGGGAGGAGGAAGGTAATTTAATTTTTTTTATTCATGTTCGTATCTAACCTTTTCCTTAGAAGGGCTAGCTTGTGTCAAACATAATCCTTTTCGAACTGATGATAGCGTTGCGTGGGAAGTACAGACTCAACTTACTTGACGCCATTTTTTAGATTGGCAGGTACGTTCCACATCGGTGCATATCGAATAGGTAAGTAGTATCGTCTGGAGCTGGTTTATTTAGTTACCAACTAGATGGCCTGTGGTGTAGTACGGTGTTGATACTAGGGGCACGTCAAAAAGGGTCAAAGATGGCTTAGTTGCCAGGATACGTCTCCCCACCACCACTTTGGCATCTTCGAACTGACAAGATGCAAAGAAATATGTTGGAATGAAGTTTAAAACTTGGTTGAGGTACTTGGTAATTTGTATTCGGAGGTTTTGCTGATTACAAATCTGTTATCAAAATGTTTATATTGTCAAAATGATGGAGCCAGTATCTCGGAATCGGTACAATAATTTATTCTTTTGCTCAAAAATTGATACTTCTCAGTTGAAAGTTTAGGCTTTTTAAAAATGCCTTTTTGAGCATTTACTATAGAGGGTGTGAAAAAGTAACAGTATTTTGTTGACGATTGCATCCTCGGAGGACTAGATAAGTGAATTGTTTTCATCATTATGTTGGGCCTCAACCAATTAACCACGTTATCAAAACTTCATTGATCAACAACAAGTATGAAACAAAGTTGTATACGGTTGGTCACGGTGACAGACTTGCAAAGCAAATAGATTCATTCCAGCATTCGTCGCACCTTTTAAGAACACCGGTACACACAAATAAAAGGTTGTCTGTACATCTATTTTGGTGCGCTGAATGGCTAAGATGGCAAATATTGTACGAAAATTATTTTCTCGACCCAGATCAAATGTGTTTCTTATGTATTTCAATACGCTGAACACAAATCTGAAGTTGATTTAGCTCGTAAATCCACCAAATTTCGAGTACATTGCAAAACATTGTCAGGAAACGCTAGAAATCCCTACAAATTGCAAAACTTGCAGTTATGCAACCGAAAATTTTGTTTTGAACTAGATCAAGTGTATACATATTTCAAGTATTTACTCGCCGTTAATACAACGATGCTGTTGTTCACCGTCACCACCTGGAGATGCCCTGGTTACAGAAACAAGTGATCGAACTCTCAACGATTTCTACCTTACTTGTGACTATTTTCCTTCACGTCTTGGAGACCACAATGGAGAACATGCTGCCTGATTTCACCAAGACATAAATGGAAAATCCATATCAAGGAACATGATTGCAGATTTTTGCGTGTATGATTGACATTTTTCAGGTTTTTAACGAGTTGAAGCGGTTTTTCGCAGTTCACTCCAGATTGGCATAGTCAGCGAGCTAAATAAACATCAGTTACGGATTCAGCGTATCAAAATACATAAAATATATACTTCATCTAGTTCGAATTTTTTTTTGCGATTATCGGCATTTTTACCATTTTAGTCGAAATTTGGAAGGTCTACGTGCTGCTGAGGTGTGCTCATCGCATTGAAATACATAAAAAATACACTCGATCAAGGTTGGCAAAATATTTATGATTGCTTAAATACAGTTTTTAGGGTGAACGAGTCAAACGCACCTCAGATTCGGATTCAGAGCATCAGAATAAATAACGACGTAGTCAAATGTACAGACCACTTTTTTATTTTTGTGTACCGGTGGAATTATTCAGCTGAATCGGATTTCCAATGGGTTCATTTTCTACGAAATAAAGCAGTACTTCAAAAATCGTCAAGAGAAAAAATAGCCTGTTTCAAGTATTTAACCTTGAAATTTTCCCTAATCTTTTAAAAACGCCCCATGAACCTTAAAGCTTTTAAAGTGTTGATCATTCAAAAACTTTTTTGACTTCGGCTAGAAATGATCACTGGATAAGCATAGGCAACCACTTCTCTAATATCATTTTCTACATACCTTAGTTTTTCCTGTACCAGACAAAACGTCACACGTACTCAGGAAACGAACTTCCAATAGGACCTTCCGCCGGAAATATAATATATACCGTAGTTTACGAGACTACTTCAATATCTATACGAGTGTAGGGACCTATACATATATCGTGGAGACAGATCACCATTACCATATCTATATCTCTAACCCCAGAAATAATATATTACGTCTCGTAAATTCTTCTTCCGGGTCAAATGCAGGACGTAAACTTTACGACGAGAGATCTGAAAGGTCTCTAGGGAAGTTGTTTTAGGTTATTGCATATGTGTCTGTTTGTTCTTTATGTTTGGAATACAGATTCTTGGCAGGCACAACAGTGGGCTGGAGACGCAGACACTCAGAAACATGGAGGTCAGTAAACAGGTTGTAGGTAATATAACAGAGTCAAGATGATGTACAGCGGTTAAGATGAACTAAATCAATAATATGTACAGAGTATAAACTAAATGCAATTTGCATTGGTATGCATTCTATTGAGGCGTTCTATTTTCAGTATTTGAAATATCTGCTTAACATATTTTGTGATATTAATTTTACGTGATTAGGATGTTTTATGTTTTGTCAGCAGTACTTATTGAAGTACATAGGTATGATATGATGGATATAATAAATTACCTCTATGAAGTTGCCCGCTTTACAAAGTGTGATTTATGGTATTGTCTGGAACTGAATCCATTAAAAACTAAAGCTGCATTGGTTCTAGATTGAATATTTCAAAATTTAAAGAATTGATGAGTACAGACATTGTTTTAGGTGATACGGGTGTTGAAATTAAAGGGGAAATTAAGAATTTTATTAGTCACAAATTTAAGTCTTGAGAACCATATGTAAGTCGATTTGGAGACACAACCATGTTTTAACCGGTGATATAAAATTAAGGCTTGCCATTGCACTAATAGTCACTCATCCAGACCAGGGCTGTCCAACATACGGCCCGCGAACTCCTTTCTTGCGGCCCGCTTCACGGGTCATGTATACAACACAAGTATAAATTACTCTCAAATACCGAATACGCATATACCTATTAAAACTCAGTAATCATGTTGTATAGAAAGATTTTATAATGCGGCCCTCCAAACTGCATTTTTTTTTTGAAGTGGCACTTGGGCCACTTTAAGTTGGACAGCCCTGATCTAGACTATGGTGCTACAGTACGGGTATAGGAGTTTTCTTACGGAAGAAATGAAGCAGTATTGCAAGACTGATGCACGACATTCTGTTTCAAAGATATACATAAACAAGAACATATTACAGAATATTGTTTAAGAGAAAATATTTTGAAATCCAAATATCGTGTATTGCTTCAGTATGAAACTCTATTGCAGAAAAGAATTAAAATATAAATTACCCAGTTATCTGTTTTCTTTACAGAAAAGATGTTCTCTCCGCCTAGTTTTTTTACACAATAATTTCAATAACCTAATTCATCCGACGACTAAGTTCAAAACATGCTTCACTTACACAGCACCATGTCTTCTGAAGGATTATATGAAGCTTTTGAGGCATTTTCCATCCAATAGTTTAAAAATTGGATGGAAAATTAAATTTAATAGCGGTTGCTACACTATCTTCCACAACACTAATATTTATTGTAAATGCTAATCACTCTATCCAGTTGATGTTAAATTAGCTTTTTAGGGGGACGTGAAAAGTGGCTGTACTAATCTTCTTCCCTTTTGGAATTATTCAAAAAACTAGTTCAGCACAAAAACGTTGGAATATCGTAATCACTTTTCGGTTTTGTCAATGTGGAAAGCTTTAGAAGTATAATTTTCGATCGCAACCGATCACCAACCTCTCACAGATATTCGCCCATTCCTCTATTCTAAAATTCCAACTGCAGTAACCAAGTAATCATTACATGGCAAAAAAAGGATGAGCATTCATCCAGTTACATGACAGCCAGCGCCAGTGGAAGCTCTCAAAGAGAATGGCGCTTCATTATAATCCATGAATATTATCGGCTTGTCGACAAATAGAGCTCGTTGCTCCTGTTGTAAATTAGAGAATAGAGCCGTTTTTACTGCATCTCATCCTAAGCCGCCAATGGGATGGCACAGGGCGGGCTTTAACAATAGTGTCGCTGATAGTCCATTGGTGCTCACATACCCATTTGTTGTTTATACAGGGTATTTTAAAAAGCGAACTGTCTATACGTGATTCGTCTGCCATTCATTAAAGCTTCTCTCGCACGTTCTTTGTTCTTTCTTGTTACGACTTGGATATTCTTCTAAATTAAATAAGCTACGTTTCTTTGTAATTATGAACCTATAGTTATGCGTTGCCCAGTACAAGCCCAGTCTTTAAATTTTCGTCCAATTTTTTTGCAAATTCAAGTGTCTTTATATAATTTAGATGCTAAGAATTTGAATGATTTTTTAAATGTTTTTTGTGGTCTTTGGATCTTTATCAGCCTATTCGAAATCGTGTGTCATGCTCGTGTTAATGGGAATTTTGTCCATTACAATGTTTTGTGGTATAACGTGGTGGCATGTAAAAAATAAATTTGCCTAGTATCTCTCTATCCCTGTTTCCTGATATAAGCTGTTCGATCTATATAATTTTGGCTTATGCAAAATGGCCTTAAAAACAGTTTTTTATACACCTAGATCAGAAATATATGTCTTGCAGGTGACACCCCAGGCCGTATATTATATGGGTTAAAACTAAGGCACGGTACAGTATTTGGAGACTGTTTGCAAGCATTTTGAGCTTAAAGGCAATATTTCAGATTTTTTTGATAACATACGTAATCTGGTTATTCCACCTTAAATGTCAGTTTATAAATACTTCAAGATATTCCAAACTGATAATTCTATCCATTTTTGACTTTTTGGCCATGATAATTATTGGAAGTTTGTTCGTAAAAACGTTGGTAAAACTTTTCATAAGATGTAAATCCAGTAAATTTGGTTTGTTTGAAGTTAACTGTTAAAATTTTACTGTCACAGCGAACATTACGAGTATTGGAAGTAATGACACGGTAAACAATAGTGGGAAACGACACCAAAGCGACACTTTAAAAAACTATTAATTCGTTTGCATTAGCCGCTGAATGTTTATACTATGTATTTAGTTTAAACAAAGGGTACTTTATAAAAAAATAAACATAACCGAGCTGCAAGGTAGTCATTTGCCATGGGTCAAAAATTATGCCGTGATCTACGTACTTTCCTCTTTAAACATCTTCTCAGTCTTTTCAGAGAAACTATCTCAATCTGGTTCTAACACCTCAATGCTATGCTGTTGCATGATTTTGTCAAATTTCAATTCAAATATATTTACCAAAACTACACACACTCGTACATTGATGGAGTTGATAATTTTATGCGACGAGTTGCCTCCATCAAAACACTTTACTCTGTCAGCTCTTGATATTCCAGTAAAGTTCACGTTCAAAGTTCAATTAGTTGTATACAGTATTAATTTCCTTGCTTCACGACGTGGTTCCCGCTAACTAAACTTTTCACAGAAGGAAATTGCATTATGGAAATTTAAATTTCTCCCAGGTATCGTGAACTCGGTTAGAGTTGGACTAAGTGGTTCGTCTTGGTGTTTCGATTCAGAGGTATAGAAAAGCAACTAAAGTATCCTACGCGGGACCCGTCCTCTAAGCCGGACCCCTGGTCTTATTGGCTCTGCGGTCTCTGACATATCACTATTGCCGAGTATGAATAGTAGCTTAGCTTATAAAGAAGTCGTCAAGTAGTTTGACTCCTACGCCGTTGTTGGATGTTTCAAACGAAAGGCGACATCGAATCGTGATTAGGTAGGTTCACCTAGGTACGATGAATCATCGCCCTTTGCACATCAAATTTTATAAAACAAATCTATCATATTTCTGTTTCCATGGCAAATATAGGAAAATATGTGAAATGGGTAGCACATTTAAGGATCAGACAATTCAGAAAAATATAATGTGAAGATATAATAATAGTTAAGTCATCATTTACAAAGGCATCGCAAAACGCTAAAGTGGTACGTACTACGATAATATATTATAATATTGCTGAAATATATAAATATTTCTTTTGTAGCGGTGTGCCAGTGATGACACCACTGCAGACTAGTTCGGGTTTACTACCCATTGCACAGTCGGCAGTGGCCTCCACAACGTTGCAGCAACACATTGTACACGCAACGCCGTTGATTGCCACGTTATTTCGAATTATGAGCACATTATACATCGGACTTTTATTTTTTAAGTTATTTCCAATTTTTTTTATTAGAATTTTTATCTATAAATTTTTATCTATCTCGTAACTGAGATGAGTATCTTTCTTGGATGCTATATAACATGTCTTTCTGTCGGTCTATCCGCTAATCTTTTAACCGCCTATAACTTAAGAAGTACCGCTCTGATTCCAATGGAATTTTTTGAAAATCGGTCCAGTGACGCCAGAGAAAAGGTCTAAAAACGAAAAAATCGCTTAAACTTGGTTCTTTGACGTTTCGGAGATTTCCTGTTAATTCTGTTTTTTTTTTTAGATATAACAGGATCATAGATTTCTCCTTTCATTAGTTTTTAACAAAAATATTCTCAGCAGATGGGTCGCGTACCTGCCGGCCGCGGCTGCTGCTCCCGGATGCCTGCCGCAGACCTTAGTTCTGTTGTTCCGGTATGATATTACACGTATTTCTGTCGCGCCGCAGCATAGTGTTTCCTGTGCTCTGACTGCGCTGCCACGTCTGACAGGGTTAAGTATCGGAAAGAGGCGACATTTCCAGGTAGGGCAGGGAAAGAATGTCTATGGGCTGATTTTTCTCATAGAAGCTTAAAGTATCAAGCACTAAACTCAAGTCACTTCCTTTAGGTCTTAAACAATTATCGGCAAGCACATTTAGGGTAGTGTTAAAAAAATATTTGTATGATAAACACATGTGACTCATTAGCTTATCATAACAGGCTACCGAGTAGGATAAGTCAGTTTGTAATATAAATATGGGTTTGTTTACTTCATTTGTCTATATAATATGTTTCATTTTAAAATCTTCCAGTGTATTACATCTATATAGGTTAGGTGTAAGCGTAGCGTCAAGCTAAACTTCGTATTTTGACGATTATTATTATTATAATTAGTTGTATGGACTTGCTTGATTGACTTGTTTCTCAGAGGATCTAGTCAATCTACTTGGCGCGGGTTTTAAAAGATGCTATTAGCTATTTTTGAATATATTTCAAATCAAAACATTGTAATTACTTCGGCAAACGTTTCAAGTCTGAACGTATTTGAGCCGTGACAGATTCGAGTTATAAAAGGATACATAGATCAATTCTGTACACAAAACGATGGTAAATATGCAAATTTTAAGCTCCAACTGAATTATCGGAGGGGCGATTCCTCCTTAGGGCGCCCATGACGACGATCAACATTGCAGAATGGTTTCTTCCAGAAAATTCGTTCGAACAGACCCAGCTCACTTTTGATGAGATTTAGGAATCGAAAATTCAATACCATCAGAATCGATTCATAGATTCCAATTGGTATGATTCCTTTCTAAGCATTCGTTGAGAATGACCCAGCTTTAGGTATAATATAAACTAACTGCTAGCAAACTCCATGATATATTGTTACTTTACGTACACAAGGACCACTTTTTTGAAGTTATTCTGAGGTTGAAACGGTGAAGGAACTTGCGAAAAATTGCTGTTGAATTTTGTTCTAAGCGGCGAAGTTTCTTTTTGAGCACGCAAAGTCGTTTGAAGCTCACTTTCGGAGGGTAAGAACAGAGGTTGTCTTGAATTTTTTATAGAGGCAAAAAGTGAACAGGACTTCGCCTTTTTGCATGTATCCCACGAACAATGTTTAAAAAATATGGCGTGATTCAAAATAACATTGACGTTTAAGTTTCTGTGATCGTTTTAACTTACCTTTTTTACATTTCTTCTGCAACGTTTTGGTTGGTTCGCAGCTTGTCTGGTTTCCTTTTTTCAAAGTAAGAGTTCTCGACCTTAAATTTGTCTTCGGGTCACATTCTGACCACGGACTTTTCGTATATCTGCAATCTTCTGCAAAAACAACCAAATATTAGTTATATAGATTGTATATACTCTTACACCTATAAGTAAAATTTGCAAAGTTACAATATCACTCTCAAAAAATTTATCAGCAAGTCCAAAATAAAACTTCTGATGAATGCGGAAAATATTGGAAATCCGGATGAGGCGCTCAGAAGTTTTGTCTAATACAATATATATCTTCTGTTTCTATAACCAACGTTCAGATTCTGTAATGAAAACATGGAATGAGACTCGCGTATAGAACAATTTATGTTTAATTGAAATTTACCAGCAATTCAAACATTATTGCAAATTCCACAAAGTTCATAGATACTGTAATTGAATTTAGCTGTACATGGATGTACACTACAGAATGATAATAATGCAATTATATATGCCAATATATACGTCTCCTCTTAAAACTAATTATAGCACATCACTTCCAGAGATAACCAATCTATAACAAATATTCTATAACCTACATTTCTAGATAAATTGTTATTGAGGCACGGCGGAAGCTACTGTTATCATTTAATATTATTTTTGTTTTCAATATTGATTGTTTATTTTTCTCTGGAAGTTACATTTTTACTGCATTAGTATAAAAATCACTGCCCGACATCCGCCCTTCAAGCGAAGTTAAGTAATGCCTTGGGTTTCATCTCCTTAACGTCCTGGGAATCCAGAACGTTGTAAGTGTTGTGGCCAGGCATACGCTATAAGATTAGCTACCATGCTTAGATTTAAAGCATAAAAAAACGCTGAAGTCATCACGATCCCAAACAGGGTAGCTTCGATATTCCACCAAGGTTAACTTCCTATTATCTTGCTGGGTCTAAGCTAGCCGAAAAAAAAAAGATTAAACGTCATCTTGTGATTCTTGACGTGCAATGTGACTTTCGGTGTGATTATATTGCAACCACTCTTAACAGCTGGTAAGTTGCCTGTAGATGAATTAAGGGCATTTGATAACGTGTGGCACATGGGCCTCTTCTATACGCTCGTCCAAAAGAACTTTCTATTTTGACTTTTAAAATTTCTGAAATCCTTTGCAGAAGGTTCCTAGCTATCAGAATCAAACTAATCAGTGTTTTGTCAACAACACGGTCTGTAAGAGCCGGAGCTCTCCAGGGTTCCATCAGAGGACCACTATCCACTTTATGTAATAGCCCTGGTTGCACAGCAACCCTCTGTTGCGGGACGCAGATTACACAGACGAGCAAGTTCTCAAACACTCCAGTCCGTACCTGGCACTATGATCAAAATTATTATTAATTGCGTGCGTATAACAAAAAATATTTCTTTACAAAGCCTCGATCAAAATTATTTTTGGAATAACAAAACCATTCGAGTCGTCAAACCAACAATGGATTTCCACTTCAACCAGTTTACTTCTACTCTTTGCTCTATTCCTTCATTCCTATGTTTCCATTTTTCTCTTTCCCTCTTAAATTTGTTTGATATATGGGTAACCAGACCTGAGAGAATAAGGGACCGATGAGACTTTTGTCTAAGAGCAAAGGTCTACTGGATCGCTCTGACAAACAACGACGTATAGTAGTAGCAGTTTAAATAATTCTAAATTTTGTTTGACAGCTTCTTTCAACCTTCTAGACATTTAAGGATGTAGTCAAAATACAAAAATTTAGAATCATGCATGTTGTACATTTCACTTATCACCAATAAGTTCTTGACTGAATCTACCCAACTTCATTTTTACTTCCTATGCCAAAACTACTGTAATCGCGAAAAATTTCGATTTTCAGATATTACGTTTTTGGACATTTACACAAAAAACCATGCAACTCATTTCCGTAGGTCTGTCTGTCTGTCGGTCTGTCCGCTAATTTGATAACCACGTATAACTTCAGAAGTATCGCTAGAATTTTGATGAAATGACACATGGTTACTGCTATGCCGAGGATGGAAAAGCTTTGTAGTTTCTGAAAATCGGTCAAGTGGCGGTGGAGAGAAAGATAAAAATCGTTTCGTTTTTTTGAAGTTTTAGAGGGTCCTGATCATTTTCAGAAACATTTTTGTAGGAGTTGAAATTTGGAGGTTGGAGGTTGTAGATGGTAGGGAATAGGATGTACAATTTTTTTATCTTAATATATTAATACGCTCCCAACCCCGGTAATTCTATGCACCTATTAGCCATCTTTCACACATCATATATTTATCCGTACATTTGCTTTTAATACTTAGAATGTTTTAGGTCCGCGTACTCGTGCCTATCAAAGCGAACCGCTTGGCGAACCAGTCCGGCTGAAGTCCAAAAACATATAGAGCTTGCACGAATCGAAAGACAATTCGCTGCAGAGATGCTGCGCAGATGTGGAAAGGGACAACGTTGCCACATGGTCGGTAACTACCAGTAGGGAAGGGAAAGAATGGCTATGGACCAACTGTATAGGCCTTATTGACTGACTTAATACGTTTATTTCTCTGTTGTACATGTACTTAGTATTTTTTCAGAGGATTTAAATTGCACCAAACTTAATTCTTTATGAACTGATGATGGCGTTGCGTAGGACGTGCAGAGTCAACCCGCTTGACGCCATTTTTTTAATAGGCAATTTAGATGGTTAGAAGTTATTTACAACTGCTGGAATTGTATGGTTCTAGGTAGCCCCTCCCCTATGTATATACACCCCAATAGCGTGTGGCGGCCGTTTCATTAAAAATTCTATTATGCTTTATGTATTGTTACAGTCCGGCCGGCCAGCTAATTAATGTCATAAACTTTATTCCGGGTGTGCATTAAAATCCGGAATATCTCGCCTGCTTCACTTATTATGTTATTATGTATAGTGTTGGTCATTATACTTGCTACTAATTCAACTGCATTATAAACTACTCTCGAAACATTTACTTCTTTTTTCATTGTCTACAGTCCAGGGACTTTATTAGGATTGAATAGAGCTAGACGTCATTATCATACAGTGTTCCCAAAACAGTATCCTCTAGCTATTTTTTGAATGGGTCCAGAAGGCAAGCTGAAAATACCGGGTGTTTCAAATTCGGCTCTCAGTAATGAGATCTCGGAAGCGCTTACAGATCCGAAGTCGGTTGAGTAAACGCAAAGCTGCGCAATTAAGTGACCTTATGTTATGTCATAAACTTTTCCAGATGTGCATTAGAATCCAGAAAATCTCGTCTACTCATTTATTATGTATATTGTTTATTTATTTATTTATAGCTTTTATTGCCCAACAGATAATATTCCATTTACAGGCCAAAATCTTAAATTATAAATATTACAGAAGCCTAACTTATAAAACTATCTAAGGCGCTCCCGCATAACACATTTCAGCTCCGAAATAGAACATAAGAATATGTCACAAAACTTACAAATACTATTATAATTCAAACATATAACCCTTTCATGTGATTTCAAAATCAAATTTATGTTAGCATGACTGCAAAAGCAAGTAATATTACATCTGGAAACGGATCTTGGCGTTAAAAACTGTAGTTGTGATAACAATTCCGAAGAAACTATAGTTCCATGCAAGAGTTTAAGCAAAAAAATAACAGAACTGTGCTTCCTTCTCACATTCAAAGACGTCATTTTAAATCTGTCTAACAGAATTTGATAGTTCGACCTACGTTGAGGGTAGACTATAGCGCACTTAAAAGCTAGATATTTAGGAAACTTTTTTTGAACATAATCTATCCTGTTTATATAACAGTCATAGTAGGGATTCCGTATTAGGGATGCATACTCTAACTTGGATCTTATATAAGCATAATACAAGGCTTTTGGTGCTATCAAATCATTGATTAGCTTACAGTTTCTAATGAGAAAACTTAAGGCCCTATTAGCATTATCCAAAATATTATCTATATGACAGTCAAAACTGAGCCTAGTGTCAAACATAACACCCAAATCACGAACAGTATCAACTCGAGTGACCTCAATTCCCCCAAT
This sequence comes from Acanthoscelides obtectus, assembly GCA_963669975.1. Classification (NCBI taxonomy): domain Eukaryota; kingdom Metazoa; phylum Arthropoda; class Insecta; order Coleoptera; family Chrysomelidae; genus Acanthoscelides; species Acanthoscelides obtectus. Next base: position 31,259,341 of record CAVLJG010000008.1, on the reverse strand, counting down.
ACTGTATGCATATTCCATTTTACGTAGCTTTCGGGATAAAGTAACTACCTTGCATTTAGCAATATTCAAATGTAACCTGTTTAGCATACACCAATCTTCCAAACGGCATAGTTGCGTTTGTAAATACTCACAATCTCTTTCAATATTACTATTAAAATACAGTTTCAAATCATCAGCAAATAACAGTTTACCACAATCAATATAATCACATACATCATTCGCAAAGATAAAAAATAATAAGGGACCCAGGTTAGAACCTTGTGGCACCCCAGATGACGAAACGATTCGAAACCATTGTAAGAAACCTACAGCTGTCGATTCCACAAGTAAGACATTAATAACGATATTGATTTGTCAGTAAAACCAAATGAACCCAGCTTAGCAATGAGCACCCCATGATCAACCTTATCGAAGGCTTTAGAAAGGTCAGTGTAAGCTGTCCCTGATTATCTAGGACATTCTAGGCTAACTGAGTGAATACTGCCATATTGGTGTCAGTTGACTTACCACACATGAACCCATGCTGGAACTCGGATATTTGACTATAGGTGGAGAGGTAGGTGCGGTTGTAAAGAATTATATCAAATCATTTTACAAAATTATTCAATATTGAGATCGATCTATAGTTCTCAATTGAATCACGGTCACCCGCTTTGTAAATAGGACAAACCCTGGTTTCCTTCCATTTATCTGGAAATTTAGCTGTAGATAATATGAGATTAAAAAGAATAACCAGAGCATCTACTATACCAAGCGCACAATCCTTGACCAGGAAAGAGGGGAGCTTATCTCGCCCTGAGGTCATCTTGGACTTCAGTTTTTTGCTGTATCACATATTTCATTTTCAGTTATACTCTCCTGAGTTAAGTTGACAATACATTGGATGTTAGAAGATAGGTTTTCACCGCAATAGGCATTAGATGGCAAGTAAACCGTTTTAAAAAAATCAGCGAAATCATTTACAATTTACAATTGACTGAGGATCACCGAAATCATTATTTAGATGAGTCATATGACATGGAATCTGTGATGTTTTGTTCTTTTTATATAGTGTATAAATGACCAAAAAGAAGCGGGTTTATATCTCACCGATTCTTGAACTTATTGCAATAGCTTTCGTACGCAACCTTGTATTTGATGAGTGATCTTAGTCTAATGAACCCGTTTCTGTAAAAATTGTTTTTAGTTTGTTTCCATTTACGACGGTTTATTGCCTTATCTTTTATGTTCTTAATTATTGACGAATTATACCATCTTGGAAACTTCCGCTTGAAGTTTTTGAATAATGGTACATGCTTATCCAAGATTCCATAAAACTTTTTGTAGAACTCGTCAATTTATTGCTTTATTAACATCCTGAAATGCTTTCAAAAATGACCAATCAATAATAGTTAACTCATTGTATAATGCATCAAAGCCGTCTTTTTTAAAATTATATACTTTAGAATGCTTATTGGTGCCAAATAATGGTTCCTGATTATTAATATGAGGAAGCTTAATGATAAGAGCAGGATGATGGTCATCAGGTTGCACTAGAGGAATATGGTCACACTCAGTAGTGCATACAACATTACTCAATACTAAATCTAAGGCCCGTATCGTCAGTCGTCCCTAGGGCGCCTTTATGGTCTCCTTGATTGTCATAGTTTTCTATTTTTCCATGTCAGTGCTCTATTTTGAGGTTATATCACAAACATCTATTTGCATCAAATTGTGCTTGCTTTTGAGTTATATCATGTTTTATCAGCCTGAATTTTCCTACAATTTAAAAGGAAAACATATCTTCACAATAGGAGAGCGCTGACGCTGACACGGGACAAGTGTAATCTAGCAATTTTTGAAGGAGAGAAAGGCGTATGACAATCAAGGAGGCCATAAACGCGCCCTACAATTGTAGGGACGACAGACGATACGGGCCTAAGAGAATATTGGATGTGTTCATTACATTATTATACTGTTTCAGATCTAGGAGAGACATAAAATTATTTATTGTCTCTCCTCGTCAGGAGCTTCAAAATGATGTGCCACAAGACCCCCGTTTCCATATAATTTTTTTCCAAGATAGCGCCCAGCGGCCATCTTATCCATGTATCAATTTCATTACCTCAAGTTTCAATTTTTTGAATTGAGGTAATGAGGGGAGGGGGGCATTAAAGGAAGGCACTGTGTATTAGTTTTCGTCAAAACAACGACGATACATTTTCAAAAATGACCGATCAAAAGGTCCTCTCTTCTGAAACAGATAACGACTCTGCAGGGTACGGCAGAGAGGATGGACGGTTTTAAAAAAATCATAAAATAGTTAATTTTTACTCGAAAACAAATTTATTGATGGAATCAGGTTCACAAGGAAATAGCATTTGAGACAGTCAAGTGTGGAAAATCACATCAGGCATGTGGTGGCCGAAATCGTTGATGCATTGCTGGAGGCGTTCTTTCCAACATCGCTCTCTCAACTTGGGCGACTTCCACGCGAATTTAGCCCTTCAATTCGTCCAGAGTTCGGGACTTGTTCGCGTATACTCTAGCCTTGAGGTGTCCCCATAAGAAAAAATCGCATATGGATAAATATGGGGACCGAGGAGGCCAATGAACATCGCCAAACCTGGAAATAAGGCGACCAGGGAAGAGAGGGCGAATAACGTCCATGGATGCTCGGGCTGTGTGGGCGGTCGCCCCATCCTGCTGGAACCACACACGTCGGATTGGAACACGTCGCCGTCGTAATTCAGGGAGAAAGAAGTTGGTGATCATGTCGACGTAGCGCGGTACGGTAACATCACAACCATTTCCGTCTTCGAAGAAGTAAGGGCCAATGATGCAAGTTTGCGATACAGCGCACCAAACCGTTGCTTTTGGGCTGTGCAGCGGTCTTTCGCGTAACTGTTGCGGATTTTCATTAGCCCAATAACGACAATTCTGCTGGTTAACCATGCTGTTTAGGTGAAAGTGGGTTTCGTCACTCATAGGCGAAAACGCGGTGCTCCACCGTTCAAGGCTGCATAACGACAACTGGTAAAATAATGCTAGGATCTCACGAGTCAAACGGCACCCTCCCCACCTCTCTCGTCGACGGAGGCGGAGAGTACTACCCATCCCAAAAACGTCCGTCCTCTCTGCCGCACCCTGTATAAGACAGTGTATGAATATTGTCTCCCCTAAGTCATCTGATCATACCTTCACTTACATCGCAGTATGTGCAATGTGCATGCTACCATGCATTTAATCATTGGCTTGCACTATTTAAACGTTTACCAGCAATTTACATAATTAAAGAGTTTGCGTAGGTTGTGCATGTCCAATCTGATTAAAGTGTCAGTGAAGCTTGATTGGAACGAATAGAATGATTAAAGCTTTGGTACGTTAGTATAATTTATATTTCTCGCACAATAGTTCAAGAAAACCGTTGAAGTGTTCGGCTAGCATTCAATAATTCTTAAGTAACAATATGCAGAAAATTTGCGTTAACTATTTGTAATGTTCCAGCATCACATTTCCAATGGTTTGACACCGGATTGCGGACTCCTTCAGTACGCACGCGTTGTCAAAAGACTAGTTTCAAATGTTATTCTGTTAGAACACATTTTTCTGACAAAATACGTTTGAGTTGACAATGACAGTAATGTGTTTGGCATTTAGATGATTTATTTTCTTTCCTCTTTGTGAGGCGATTGAATTACAGTTTCAGAATATACTAAGTTTCTAAACTTGATTAAACGTCTTATTATGTAAAATAAACAACCAATCGTTATATCAAATATATCTGTTACAACACAAAATGATGATGTTTCATGTCTTGCGAACCACAAAAAGATGAATGTTTGTTCATAAGCAGAACATTTCTAATGGCCTCCAGCCGTCTTTTTGAAGAACGTCCTGTGTTCGTATTTAGTTAAGATACAGTAGAAACCCGATTATCCGAAATAATGTGAACCGAAGTGCTTTCGGATAATCGAAATCTCGGATAAAACGGAAATAAGTATTTATACCTATATAAAGTCACGTAAAATATAAACATGTGGATACAAACATACATTTTTACGAGTATTTAGTGACAAAGGAAGTAATTTTCAACTGTACACGTTTTGCATTGTTCCTTCCTATTTTTGGCAGCAATATCCCCCAAACGTTTGATAAGTAGCACATCAGCTGCTGTCGCATCTTCTTGTTGTTCGACGCAAGTCAACGCCTTTGGTAGAGCTTCAAATCCCTCAGAATATGATATATTGGCAGAGATTTCTGACTCATTGTCGCTAGCATCACTGAAAACCGTCTCATCGCCATTGTTACAAACAGTTTTCATTAGTTCTGTATCAGTTAATTCTTCCACCAATTCATCATCATTAATCCACTCACTAACATCTGCTTGGGTAAGATTTTCACACCCTGCTATTTTTACGACAAGCTCTTGTAAATTTTCGTGGTTATTATCATAGTCTGCGCAAGGTTCCATTTCTTGCTTAATTATTGTACACCAAAATTTGTGTAAAGTAAAATTTTTTACTTGACTCCATGCTTCTGCCACATTCTTGAGGTTAATCTCTTTTAAACATTTAACGCGGTTAAAACCATTATTAACTTGATCTAAAATTTGCTCTAATAACAAACGTCTGTAATTGCGTGTTAAGTTTTCTAAGACTCCTTGATCCATTAGCTGTATCAGTGACGTTACATTAGGAGGCAAAAACAACACTCGTATTTCTCCACTTTTAAGTTGCTCGTCACTTGAGTGGCTCGGAACATTGTCTAATAGCGAAATACATTTTCTAGGATATTCGCGATCATTCAAATATCGTTCTGTCTTGGGAACAAAATGATTGTAAAGCCAGTCCTTACATAGAGCGGCGTCCATCCAGGCATTATTTTGATTTTTATACCACACTGGAAGAGCGTTGGGACGGACGTGTTTAAATGCTCTTGGTTTAGCTGATTTTCCGATTAACAACAAATGAAGTTTGTGTGTACCGGAAGCATGGTTACAAGCAAGGATTGTCACGCGTTCTTTACTGCGTTCGTAAGCAGGAGCTCCAGATTCTTGTTTTGGAGCTAAACTTTTCACTTGTAACATTTTATAGTTTATGCCCGTTTACTCGCAGTTGGGAATTTGATCTGGATTTAAACCATACTGCTTCATTTATTCTTTAAAATGTTCTCCAAATGTTAAAGCAGCGGACTTATCGGCAGATAAATTTTCTCGACAAACTTTTAATTTTCGTATATCGTTTTTTCCATCTATGCAGCCAACCATCACTGGCTGTAAAGCTACCAGGTGCCTCAATAACTGGCAATTCATCACTTAAGTTGACTGCCATTTTGCTTTAGAATTGGTCCGGTAATTGGTATTCCACGTTCTCGGTTCTGTGTAAACCAGATATTGTATAAAAGCATCATCCACTTTTTGATATTCCCCCTTTTTCATAGATTTCCGTGACGGCTGTGATTATGTCAGAAAACTTTTCAATTTTCTCGCGTTATTTTTTCCATTCTGAAATGGCACTCACGCCCACATTCAAATCACTTGCCACTTGAGCAAATCACCTCTATCTAAACGTCTGATTGCCTCAAGTTTCTGTTCTATAGTAATAACAATGCGTTTGAATATATTTCTATGCTGCTCCATCTTAGCGATCAGAAACCTGACTGAGAAAAACATACACGCACCCGTACCAGTGAATTCCGCAAACGCGCTTAGGGAATCACCAGCAGCGAATCTAATTACCCAAACGCCGAAAGGGGAACTACCGGCGGCTATTTCGGATCATTCGCCGATTTCCCGAACAAAACGGAGAAATTATTGTATGTGTACTGTTTCGGATAAAACGGATTTCAGATAATCGCTATTCGGATAATCGGGGTACTACTGTATATTCCAGCCACTTTGCGAGTCACTCAATGTCACACAATGTTCCATGAGTTCACTTCAATTGTAAAGAGTTACCGATACATTTTTGTAATGCTCATCTGTTATTTTTTTTTAATTATAATCATCACTCGAATAGATATCTAAGATCCAATTGGATGCTGAACTTGAAACTATAAGAATCCGATATTTCTGTGAGCAATACAAAGAGGTATCCGCAATAATCTAGTACATAGAAAATTTTATAAAGCGGTTACCTGGTTTCAATCTTTTCAATTGATACAAACTATCAATAGTTGCAACGAAGCTAAGAAAGACGCAAACTCCCCAACACAATTCAAAAACCATAACCCCAAATCCTAAGGCACCCGAACAGAACAAAACAAGATCTTGTGCGATTTGCGCATGTCAGAAACTCCGAGCCCCACCAACATTTTGTGTATTGTTTTGACCGTTCAAAAGCAATTTGCAACCAAAGATTTGTTTGCTGAAACAGCGGAACGATGATCCCCAACTAGGTTTTATCCTTGCGTGAACATGTTTTCTCCACTGAGCATGCTCAGTCGGTTTCAAACCGTTGTAAATGTGATGCTAGAATAAAACGATTGAGTCTAACAGATACATACGAGCCCCTTCCCACTTCAGTTGGCCCAACTATTGAAATCTTAGTTTTTTTCTTATCAAACACAAATAATAAAAAATGTAGCAGGGTGTTATAGGTTTAAAGTATTAACAATGGATATTTTGATAAGATATAGTAGAAAACACCAACTTTATCACTCCCTAATCAAATTTGCAGCATAAAAATAACACATGTTGCAATTACAGCATATCATCCTATTTTCATTTCAATGCAAAATAAGTCTATAACGCATAGGTGGCTGTGAAAAATGAAAGCCATGACAATTGTTTTTATTAATCATAGCTGTCAGAATACGTTTAAAATAGTTTTGGGTAGTTAAGGTTTTCAAAATGGGTAGAGGAAAGTTTATTAGTGAGAAAATTCGGTTACTGATAATTAAATTTTTTAATTCTGGGAAATCAAACTCAGAAATTGCAACTTTGTTAGACTTATCGCGGTACAGTGTGAGAAATATTGTTAGAAGATATAACGTAACTGGTTCAGTTAATATTAAGCCACGATATGTGAAAAAAAGTAATATCACAAATGCCGACCGAAGAGCATTAAGAAGAATAATCGTGAAAAACAGGCGTGCCAATTATTTACACTTAAGTGCTCTGTGGAGTGACGCTGGTGGAAGGAGAATTTCGAGGTCCACAACTCATAGAGAGGCCCACAAACTTGGTTTTAGCACTTGCAAGGTAAGTTTTCTTATAAAAAAAAGTGAAGTAAAAACCCTAAAGTTGCACAACTTGTTTATAGGCCCAAGAAAAGCCACTATTAACTCCACTGCAAAAGAAAAATCGGCTTAGATGGGCTAAAGAACATAGACAATGGGCACCTCAACAATGGTGTGCAAGACAATGGAGTGATGAGGCCCGATTCGAAGTTTGTGTTGGTGACAGTCGCAGTAGAGTTATTCGCAAAAAAAAATGAAGCATTCCATGTTGACTGTCTGAAGAAAAATGTGAAATGTCCAGTATCCATTATGGTCTGGGGCAGTATGTCATCAGAAGGAGTAGGAAAACTTTATTTTATTGTTGGAAATGTGGATACAAACAGATATTTGGCAAATTTAGAAGAATCGCTTTTACCAGTGATGGAAGAATGTTTGACATAGGGCCAAGATTTTGTATTTCAGCAAGATGGTGCAGCGTGCCATACCTCAAAAAAGGCTATAAAATGGATGGAAGAAAATAATGTACCACTTTTGAAATGGGTTTCTGGCAGTCCAGATCTGTCACCTATTGAAACTTTGTGGCACGCGATGAAAAAGGTTCTACGACAACATCCTGCTCGTACAATCACCGAACTGAGACAAAAGCTTCAAGACATATGGGATTGTTTTGCACCGAATTTTTGCCAAAACTTGGTTAACACTATGCCCCAAAGAATTTCAGCCGTAATAAAAAATAAAGGTGATGTTACCCAATGGTAATCTTTTAATTGTTGCTTTGTTAACTTCGCGCATTTATTCGCACATTGTTTATTTGTTCAGATGTTCTATTAGTTATAGGTCTAAGTGATTTCAAATATGTTTTTTACGACTAGAGTGTATCTAAAATGCTTTTGAGAAAATAAATTGTTTTAGAAGTAAATATTTTCGTCATGTTTAGTTTATAAAGGCATATTTTGGTACAAATCTTGAAGTAGGCCAACTGAAGTGGGAAGGGGCTCGTAGTTCACCGGGAACAGAAGCTCCATAATAACAAAACGTCCTTCAATGATACATAAAATTGAAAGATGCAACGTTTACAACCCCGACCCCTACTACCCCAACACCCAATTTTCCACCCTCCTAAGAACATGAGCAGACGAGTCTCCTTGGTTTCTTGTCCGTAGCTTGTTTGATCAATGTTTAGAAAACATACAAACATGTTTCATCTTTGGCATAGTAGTAAACTAGGGCTAGTTGCAAACTGAAGAGTAAAAAACAATTTTTTCAGTGAAAATGGAGTTATTACTATTTTGGACTTATTATACTTTGGTGCGACTAAGTAATCGATACTAAGTAAAAACAGACTAACAAATAGTTTTCATGTTATGTTTTAAAATAAAAAACAACAAAAATATACGGAAACATACAACACAATATGCGGCCCAAACAAGCAACAGGGCCGCACTAAGACAAATACATGATGCTATAGGTAATAGGTTTTGACAGTTCTAAGAAATATTTTAATTCAAAAATATTGTGTTGTTGCATGGTTTCTGTCCGTTGGCCTTCAACAACCGTAATGTAATAATTCGAAAAAATTACCTGAAATGTGGCATTTTAGGAAATTTTTCACCGCACCTGGCAACCCTAGCAGGCAAACCGCTAGACCAATGGAAATTCATGGCAAGGTTTATTGTTCGGCATATAACATCAAACCTCTATAAGTGTGATATTTCAATATCGATTTGTCTTTACGCGATTACAATTGACGAAAAAATCAAATTAATGGGAGCGTTTTAGAATAAAAATTGTTTCTCATACTGAAGATATAATGATGTACCTGTCAAACCTCTCTGTGAAATGGAGCTCTGAATATGCAAAATTATTGGAAATCCAGTCACACCTCTGGCTCGGGCGGAAATGAGAGCATTGATAGGGAAATGAGGGCAGGATACCTGGGCCCAGGAATATAGGAAATAGTCGGGGTGCAGAAACAGCATTTCCATTTCATTTAATGTATGTGTGATGTGTTGGTCACCATCATGTGGTGGATGAAATAATCGAATTACGGATATGGAGGTTTTCCTGTTATCCCGTTTATTAGTTCTGGCAATATATTTAGAGTCCCTTTTGATGATAGAAACGTATATTTTTCGCAGATATTCTTAGATATATTCTTTAACTGTCGCTTTCATCTGAATGAAAATACATCTCCAGTCCCCGACCACAAATGAGAGAATTTGTCATTTCCGAATCAGCTTTGTACTCATACCCTCGTTAGTGTCATAGAGATATTGAAATATGTAACTTGATTTGATTATCTGTTCAAACCAACGTGTTTAAGCATTTCCAAAATAATGTTCCTGCCCAAGAAGACAACTGAGTAAAGTGCGGCAACATTAATCAACAATTGCTCATTGAGTGTCATAAAATTGCTTGCATAGATCAAAAGTCTCATATAAGCAGCATATACACATATTGAACTAACAAATTCTGGTGTTTTTAACCACAGGCCTTCCATTGCTTATAAAAAGCTTTAGATTGCCTGCACAGATTATTAACTTAATAGTTTTTCCAAACTTCCCAAGATGTCTACAAGATGATTAAATATTTCGTTGGATCATCCCGGAAAGGAAACGTAATCATCTACAATTTGCAACTTTCTCAACTTGGCGCTGCCTCTGGCGTGGTGGCGGTAGAGGCCAAGCAGTTTTCAAAGGATATTTTTAAAACTTCGCCTCCTTCGTATATACTTCTTAGATAAAAATAAGTTTTCGGAAGTTTCCGGAAGTTTTATTAAGCTTGACTAGAAGAAGAGCCCCATTATTATTGAAAATACACGTGTAACTAGCGTAATGAAGATAATAGAAGAACGTTTCTTTTGTATTGTATAGGAACGTTACAAAGTCGGGCCATAACGTTTGAAATACGACGGTGGATTTTAGACAAAATAGAATTTCTTCGAAGAAGTTCTATTTTGTACGTTATTTTATCGAGTATCATGAACCCAGGTTTAAATAACACTAAATAAATAACATATGCTCGATATGTTAAGCACCTGGCAGGTTGACAGTCCTTATAGCCACATTTGGTTTTCTTCGCTCTAGGTATTTTGATTGTAGTTTACGACGGATTTCACACGATTGTCTCGTGATCTATTTGTGGTTAGGAAAATTTTGAAAATGCGCTTTGAAGCTAAACTAAATCATGTAACCTCTTGTATAGTGCTCCGAACGCTAATTTGCTAGGGGTTGACATAGGTTTTACAATTCACTTCTGTTTTCATATATACTCAAAAAATGTTCGTTGCGATGACCAATCCCGCGTGAATCACGATACTGGCCTTCACTATTACAGTTCATGCAGCCTCTGGAAGCGATTGCCGACTGTAACGTACGACCACCAACGACGACGCTTGTCCATCAGCTGTATGAATTATTTCTAAGTTCTAAGAGTAAATGTACTATGATGAGTAAAATATACCTAATAAGTGCGTAAAATTACTGGAGCTGGAGGCGTATAAATATACCAACGTACAAATCCTCCAATTTCGAACCCCTACACATTTTTTTCCGAAATTTTTTTATTATTTATTTTTTTTTGTTTTTGGCCTTTTTCACCGCCACCACTAGACCGATTTTCCAAAACTACAAAGCTTTTGCGTCCTTGGCATAGTAGCAACATTGTGTAGAAATGTCATCGAAATCCGAGCGGTACTTCTCAAGTTATAGGCGATTATAAAGATTAGCGGAGGGTCCTACAGACTGACGGAAATTAGTGACATATTCTTTCGTGATGTACATGTCATATAACATCCAAAAAACATAATATCTCATTTTCTAAAATTTTCACGATTACAATACTTCCCCGTCAGTAGGCGTGGGAAGTAAAAAATTATCCTATTATTGTTTCCGCGCGCCAGCTTGTTGCACCACTTCCGCAGGATGATGGCAAACAACTTACAACCGAAGCTGAGAGAAATTAAATAAATAAGAAAAACAATTTCATTAAGAATCTGAGAATTCTAGACCCTGGATAATTCAAAAACGTTTGTAAATTTTTAGAAGTGGCGTTCTAAAGCCTTTAGTAGAAATCAACCGTACTATATTCTTCCATTGGCAGCGATTTCCAATTTTGCTCCCACTAGGCGGCGCTGGTGTGGTTGAAGGTCAAACTATCAAAAGTAGATGGGAAGAGACATATTTGATAGAAAGGTAACCTATGTTTCGCAACTTCCTCAGATTTTGACGTCTATTGTCTTGAACAACTGATGGCCAATTGACATCTTCACCTATTTATAACCTTAGACATTTACCTCCAATTATAAGGATTTTTTCGCGAGTCCACGGTGTAGCACAGTGCACTACCGGGAACAGATGCTCAAATTTTCGGGAAGAATGGGAATAGGGGAAGACGGATGTGACGTCGTCCGAATGTCAAAAAATCACGTGGTACGGGTACCCGCCTAACGTCTGTGAGGTACTAGCGGGTGACAGGTCTTATGTCAATGTCACTTAAAAACAGGCATCTCAATTGAAAATTTGTCTTCATAGTGCTGAAAATTGAGTTAAGTTATTAAATCATAAATGGAGCAACACGTCCACCTGATTTTAAATGACAAGGGAGAAGGTCATCGAAGATATATGAACCCCACTTGTCATATCAAATGATTGATTTTATTGATATATATATATATATATATATATATATATGTACACTGCACCAAAAACGATCGGTTTTTTTATTTCAGATTCAAACAAGGCAGCTAAGTTTATCAAGGAGCTTAAAGCAAACATTTTGCGCAACATACTCCATCTAACCACTCCCGGTGTAACTTGAAACTGTCAAAACTTCGTGCAGAAGGGGAAGTTCCATCTGTTCCCGCTACAGTTCACTACGGGATCTCGCGAAAAAATCTCTTATGTATAATAATAATAATGTTTATTGTCACAAAATACAAGTAAATATCAAGTATTGTGCACAATAAACATAAAGCACCCAAAAAAAGTTTGCACTAGTGTTTGGGTTTGTACAAAATAAAAACTAATAGTACAGTCAGTGTATGAAAAAAAAACCGTTAATACTGTATAATTTGGTGAATTATTATGGTAATGTCAGGAAAAATATCCAGAAAATTAGAACTAAAGTAAAAGTATGGATGTTAGTGCAAGTAAAGTATTATTGATTTTGATAATGATTTTTCAGATCTACAACTTCGTGGATGGAGTACCTTGGTTGTTGTAAAATCCATTTTTTTAGTTTTTTTTTAAATGATTTATTTGATTTAATTACTTTTAATGACTCTGGTATGCAGTTATAGAATTTTGGTCCTAAGAAAAATAGAGATCGTTGTGTAATGGTTTTTGATGTTTGTGGGATACACATTGAATTTTGATTGAATCTTGTTGGGTAGTTATGAATGGTACGATTAAAGTATTTTGAATATTTGAAATAATGTATTAGACCACAATAAAAATAAATTTGTCTGCAATCTAATAGCTGAGCCTCCACATATAGAAAATCACTTGAATAAGTAATCTCCCTATGGAGGATCAATTTTAGAATTATTTTTTGGATTACATCAACCTTTTTGTAATTATTATTCATAACTCCCTCCCAAGCCAAAATTCCGTAACGTAATAGAGGATAAGCAAGAGCATAATATAGATTATATAGATATTTCTTATCTAGAATATCTCTGAAGTACCTGAATTTTGGAATAATACATCTCAGTCTCTTCACAAGGTACTCTGTATGGGTATCCCATTTTAAGTGTTTGTCCAAAATCACGGCTGACTGAATCTCTTTGAGACCACTGCTTGTATGAACTTCAAGTTTTTTAACTTGTGGTGAGAGCCTGTCGTTACAAGAAAATGCTATATAGTGTGTTTTGTTGTAATTAATTGTCAAAGTTCTTTCCGAAAATAAATTTATAAATGTTTTGAAATCATGTTCGATTGTGGTTTTTAGTGTATGCCACTGGTTGCTTTCATAGAGAATAGCTGTATTATCCGCAAAACCGATAAATTTACCTGTACTACTTATTTTGAACAAATCGTTGATAAATAGATGAAATAAAATGGGTCCTAATACTGAGCCTTGAGGTACACCGTATGATATAATATGGGGTTCACAGAATGTGTTAATAATTTTGACGCACTGTGTTCGATTTGACAATAATTTTCTATAAGTTTGTATGTTATTCCCCGGAAACCTAAGTTTTCTAAAGTTGTTAAAAGCGATTCATGAGTAATAGAGTCGAATGCCTTTGCCAAGTCAACAAAAACACAAGCAGTTGGTTTGCCAATATCGACATTCGTGTATATTTTAGTTGTTAATTTTACAATAGCATCTTGAGCAGATTTGCCTTCTTGAAAACCATATTGCTGTTCCGCTATTAAGTTATATTTTTTGGCAAATTCGGTGAATCGTTTTTTTAACACTTTTTCAAATATTTTAGAAAAATTTGTTAAGATGGAAATTGGTCGATAGTTGATGGATTTTTTTCTTTCTCCAGATTTAAATAATGGTTTTACCATAGCGGGTTTTAAACATGAAGGGAATATTCCTTTATTCATACAAGAATTTATCAAATATGACAGTATGCCGCAGATGTTGCAATTTATTCTCTTGAGAGTATACGCTGTTATATTATCTAGACCTGGAGATTTTCTTAATTTCAATTCATTGATTATTGTCTTTATTTCATGCGTATCGGTCGGTTCCAGATATAATCAGTTATATAATCTGGTCTTACTATAATTTAATTTCTCCGCGTTTTTTATGCTTTCTGACAACCTTTTCCCGATTTTTGAAAAATAGTCACAAAATTCATTTGCTATATCTACATCATTACTCACTAGTTCACCATTTTCTTTTTTAATTGTACTAATTTTGTTGTTTTGTTTTTTGCCTTGTATTTTATTGATAAAGTGCCACATTTTGGACGAACAATTTTGTAGATTATCAAACTCGTCTTGGAGATATTTAATTTTAGCCTCTTTAAATATTTTTGTCAGTCTGTTTCGATATGATTTAAATTCATTCAAAAGTTTAACATCATAAGGATATTTTTTGGTTTCCTTATATAATTCTATTTTTTTGTTGATGGAGGTAATAATCCCTTTTGATATCCATGCTTGTCTTTTTATTTGTGTTCGCGGAATCTTTACTGTTTTGGTGCATTCAGCAATATGACCTTCAATGCTAGATATAAAAAGGACAAATGCATTTTCAATATTAGGTTCGTTATATACTACAATCCAATTTTCGTTGAGTAAGTTGTTATTTAGTTTTTGATAATCAATGTAAATTTTTGTATTATTCACTGTCTTTTCAATTTTGGTTGATCGATTTTGAGCAAAGTAGGAAAATGATCAGAAATTTTGTATTTTAGAATTGCTGAATATATTTTGTGAAGTTCTAAACGTGAATTTATAAACATATGATCTATACAACTCCCACTGTTTCCCTCTACTCTTGTCATTTCGTTAATGGCTGACAGGTAACCATATTCAGCCATTATATTTAAATAATCTTGAATATTTTGATTGTTATGATCTAATATGTTAATGTTAAGGTCTCCAATGAATAAGTTGATGTCAAATTTTCTACTGCTCTCTAGATAATCATGTAATTGACCGTTAAATGTTGTTACAGATATACAGGGTGATTTGTACACACCAATGATCTGTATCCATTTATTATTCGTTTAAAGAATAACTCGTAAAAGTTTTGTTTGAGTTATATTAATAATTTCATACCCACTGTTCAAATTTTGTCTTACGTAAATCAGAACCCCGTCATTTTTATTAAAACTACCATCGTTATAATATAAATCATAATTGGGAATTTCGATCAAACTTGTATCATATACTTTAAATGTTTCAGTTAGCACTATAATATCAAATTTAAAATCTAGTATATCCAACAAGGCATGTAGTTCATTCATATTTCTATGAATGCTCCTTATGTTCGTGTGAAAGATGTTCAATCCTGAATCAATATTATTAGAAAAATGTAACTTTGTTGTAGGTAAATCGTCTAAAATATTTGTTTTAATTATTTCAGGTCCAAATTCTGTAATGTATCTACTCATAAATATTCCTTAGTCCTTAGCAATTTAGAATAAAATTCTTGATATATGTCTTTGTCGGAAAAATTTAAATACAGCACAACATTTATCTGTAGGGGAGTGATGTGTATTATAGTTTCTATTATATTTTTTGTTTGAATACACACAATTGCAACAAATGGGATTAGTAGATTTGTTGCACGAAGTATCATCATGCTCTTCTCCACATTTGAAGCATACTTTATGACTATTACATTTCTTACCAGAGTTATTAAACTTGAAGCAATTTGTACATTGATTTACCTCATTATTAGGATATACTGATAAATTTTGAAAACCAATTAAAATTTTCCCTCCATTATTATCAAATATTTGTCTGAATAGTTTACCTGATACCTCTGCGTAAGCTATATTCATCTTTTTTTGAGGAAGGAATCTAACATAGGTGATTTTTAAATTTTCTTTTGTTATAAAGTGGTTTTGTCGCATAATATCTTCTTCTATTTCACGTTCTTGAAGTTTTTCTTCAGAGTGGTAGCCAACAATCTTTATTTTAGGATTAAACATTTTCGGTTCGGATATTGTATATGTTGATGGCAGATTCTTCCCAATTTCTTCTTTTAGCTTCTTATGGTAGCGGTCTTCTACATATAATTCAATACCACCATTTTTAGAGTTCTTAACAGTTTCAATTTTGATGTTTATTTTTGATAAATTCAAATTTCTGCTCAGCTCGTTCTTAGTTCTGTAGTTAGACTGTTGTTGTTCAGGGGTAATGATAAGACTTTTAAGTGTCCTTTCTTTACTCTTTGATGGTGAATTTATAACTGCTTGGGAATATGTGGAATTTTTTGTTGTTGTTTCCTATAACTTCTCAATTCTCCTAAGGAGTGTCTCAAGTGGTGTTACTATACAGTCCCTATCGATTATGTTTGAAGAAATAAGATCATACTGTTCTTGAAATCTTCGGTTTTCGTTTGATAGATGGTATACTACTGTTTCTTTTTCCAAAAGTAATGCTTGACAATTTTCTAAAACTTTCGTTTTTTCTAATAACTCCTGTTGTAATAATTTATTCTGTGTTTTCAAGTACTCACATGTTTCTTGCGTTGACATAGTAGAATCACAGCTAATGTTTACAGTCTCATCTTCATCCTTTTTCTTTCTCCGAGTCATTGCACCCTCAGTATTTAGAATTTTGTATCACTGATGTGGCTTGTCAAAATTGTGTCAAGTTGTATATGAATATAAACGGCCGAAAGTGGTTTACCTCTTGAAAATTGTCTGATCGCCAATTGTGGATATCCAAATGTAGTCTAGGAACAAATTCAAGAGCAGCGACAAATTATTTGATTCGTAGTTTCGGCAATATGGTGATGGAACTGTGGAAAAGGTAGATAATAAGTAGTGTATGTAGTATCTATACACACATATATATGTATAAGTTCTATGTATCTCTGTATTATGTATGCAAAGTGAATTATAATATTTTTTATGAATTGCAATATATTCCTTTATCACAGCGATAAAAATATTGCACTGATGTTGCCCTTAAATCTCTCAAAAAGTCTGACGCCGGACGCCTTCAAATCCAGGCCGCAACAATACATCTCAAGTGCAGGTGACCCGCAACAGCAAACCCAGATATCGAATGCCGGATATGCTCCGGCTTTATCTCGTATTTGGAGCACTTATCAAGCTCTGGCAAAAATGCAGATCGACTCGACTATATGTACGACGTAAGGTCTGAAGTGGAGGATATACGACACAGGCGTATCCAGAAAAAAATCAAAGGAGGATCACGCTTTAGTAACGGTTCCATCTCTCATGAAATACGAATATTCTGCCCATCTCATCCCATTCCCATCTGTAGTAAAATAACTGGCTTTGATAGCATTTTCACCAGCAAATATTTCTGGTCAGAGTGTTCCTTCTTCTGACCATGTAAAGTTCTAGTTATGTGTGAGTATAACTAGGCAAAAATGAAGCATATGGGCCCCTTCTATTTCGGGGACTCCTTGTTTGGACCTCATTTTTTTTAATATCCCTTAGCCTTGGGCCAACCTTTTTCGGATTGCCTTTTTGGAACCTCCCTTTTTGGATCTTTAGGTGAGCCTCATCTAAACTACGCCAACGTCAGCCTTACTTCAATTGAATGTAAAGGTAACGTGACAGAGTGTTGCTGAGAATGAATAAGGACAAAACATTAATATAATTCAAATAACGCAATAGAGCAATGACGATTTGATATGAGGATGTTCAAGATCCTATTGATACTCTGCGGGTGTACTCAGAACGTCGTCGTCGTCTCCGATGTTACTTTCCATCAGAGCTGCATATTATGATTGTTTATCTCGTCTGGTTGAACACAGTTGAATACCTAGACAACCCCAAATGTTGCAAATTTAGGAAGATGTAAACAAACTCGTGTTTTTGAATCGAACAGCGACAACTTCAAACAGTGTTTACAAGTAAAACATGTGACAGGCAGTACTTTTATATTTATTTTTATTCAATTTATTTTCACGTGTTGAGTGCTGTTTTGTAGCAAATTAGCTTTGTTATTGCAAACGTATAGGTCGCCGAAAAAGAAAGTCCCAACTTTCAGGATATATATTCCCTTGTTTTCAAAACGGAAAGAGTTGAAGTCTCGGTTGAAGTTTTTAATTCAGATTTCACTTCAAATAGTGAAACCACGAATACGCCCTTGATCTTCGATGTACACATAAATATAAAACTTGCGCTCTCGACAACTCAACAGTCTCTCTGGCCATGGCAAAAAATCAATTCCAGCCTCAGCCTGCCTTAACCGCTCCTAAATTTCAATGCTGTGTGCGGTTTTTCTCCGGCCACTTTGGCGCTTTTTGCTCTCCTGGATTTGCTTTCAGTCTCTTCCTATGGATGCTTTCGACTTCCGCTGTTAGGAACGATAAGGAGGAATATTGTCAGTGATGTTGAACAATGGAATCAAGCATAAAATTTGTGCGAAGTGGAAAAAATTCTAAAGTTCTTAGGAAAATTGAAGGAAGAGAATTGATTCAATTTTTTTTTAATACGCCTCACGGTGATCAGACTGAAGAAAAATGTCAAAACAAGTTTATGGCTTTTCAAGATTATCACCACAGGAAAATAATTCGAAAAGTATCAAAAACAAAGTGCAATGCAAGTCTGAAATTTTCCATTTTTGTCTTGCTAGTAAACTAATTTCAAAAAAACTACACAGCTTTTTCTCCCTTGACACGATGGTACCCTTGGGCTGAAATTATAAATTACCTCCATGTTCAACTGGCAGCCAAATGAAACCACGGATGTAGATGTTAGACCATTATTCGCATTCGGACTCGCGAATATTTGCAAGATTCTTGATATTCGCATTCGCGTCCACATTTCGCGAATATGAATATTGGAAAAAGAGAATATGAAAATTATATTACGTACTTGAATAGAACGAGGAATATCAGTTAATTTTTTTGTTAGTTTAGCATGTAAGAGACAAGCAAAGACATTATCATTCACATATTTTTTTTCTATGTGTTATAAACAATCAGGTATTTCCCATTAGAAAATATAAGTTTTGTTCGTTTCCAAAAAGAACAGCTGAACTAGCCTTGATCAAAATATAACAAAAAATTTAATTTTTTCAATTTATCAGATATACTCAATACCAAACATTTTTGCAGTTTTTTGACATGGATCACGTTAAAAATATAAAGTTAAAAATCCCTCAATTTAAATTCGATGGACATTGAACGTACACAAAATAAACTTAATCTAAACGCTGCACTGAGGATGAGTCTCACTCATATATACTAAGTGACATATAAATCCGAACACCCAGTTTAAATGGTTTTATTTTAATAAAATTTTGTATAAGTACTTAATGAAGCATAATAAGTAAATGATAAAAATTTCAAAATAATTGCACTGCTTTAAAGCCCTTTGACCTTTAATAATGTGTGGATGCACCCTGATGTGCTACGCATTCTCCAACGCGCCTAGGCATGCTTCTGATCATGTGGTCAATGTCCTCCTGTGGTATCTCATTCCAGGCAACCACCAACTCCTCTCGAAGTGCTTCTAGAGTCTGAGGAGGACGTTGCAAATTGAGCAATCTCCTACCCATCATATCTCCCACACGTGCTCAATTGGGGATAAGTCGGGAGATCTTGGTGGCCATGGTAACAATGTGACATCATTATGTTGAAAGAAGTCTATTGTGACTCTTGCAACATGTGGTCGCGCATTATCTTGTTGGAAAGTTGGATCTGCCAGGATGTCAAGGGTAAAAGATGGGCTTCTAGAACTTCGTGGATATAACGCTGCGCGTTCATGTTACCTCTGATGAAGATTAAAGGTGACCTGGAACCATAAGCTATAGCACCCCAAACCATAACTCCAACAGTGTGATGAACATGTCTTTCAACAAAAAACTGTGGATTCCTCCTTTCACCACGTCGCCTTCTAACCCTGGCACGACCATCGTGCATGCCTAAACAAAATCGAGACTCGTCACTAAAGACAATACTGTTCCATTCCTGATCCCAGAGTGACCGTTGTCTGCACCACTCAAGGCGATTACCTCGGTGTTCTCGAGTTAAACGGAGGACCCAGTGTGGCCGGTATGAAAACAAGGCAAAACTTCTCATTCGTCGGTAAACACTTCGCATGCCAATAGGTCTTCCGTGTTCTGCAAACCATTCATTTGCAATGGACCTGGTAGTGGAGAAACGGTCCCTTAAGGCCAATAATCTTAGGCGGCGATCTTCACGGTCTGTTGTTCTACGGCGGCGTCCAGTGCCCCTTGCTCTTTGCGTACGGCCTTCTCGAAGCCATGCCTGACAACACCTAACCACAGTGTCTACACTTCTTTGCACTCTAACTGTAATTGCCCGAAAAGAAAGTCCAGCTTCCCGAAGTCCCACTATACGGCCCCTATCAAACTCACTAAGTTGACGAAATCGTACAGGTCTCCGTACTCTAGGCATCGTAACCGATCGTAAAGGATGTCAAGAACCAAAATCCGCCAACGTTGATTCTTTACTGCGGCTGAAATATTCATTTTTAGAGCGTTAGTGAATTAAAAAAAAGTAGTATAAAAACCGGAATGTCCAACTGATAAGGCTGAAAATTTTTTCACTTGTTATTTACAGTAAGATAAATACATTCACCAACTTTTATTAAAATAAAACCATTTAAACTGGGTGTTCGGATTTATATGTCTCTTAGTATATATCACACAGCATATATTTCTCCGAATATTTACCCTTAAAACTTTTCAGCAGTATCTATTAGTCGCACTTACATCATTGGTAGTGGAGTCGAGGGTCATGGAGTGCAATTTAATAATGATGTTACTTGGTGACGTAATAATAGTATGACATATACCGGGAGTTTCAAATTCGACCCTCATCATTGGAATCCCGGAAACAGTAAGAGATACGAAGATACTTAAATGGTCACAAAGTTGCGTATTTTGGGTAACTAACAAGATGCCGCCTGAAAAGTTTTTAAATTCAAAGTACTTCCGAGGGGAGACGGAAAAACCGAATTTTTCCAAAATCGTCTTAACCTTTCTTCTGACTACATCTGTAATGGGATTTCAAAATAAATTGCATAACAACATTACGAACATTCTCCTTCACAAGATAGTATAATTAGAATTTCAATATGACTTGTTCTCTAGCACCAACTTAGTTTTTTCTTATGGACGCCATATTGCATTTTTGCGCAGATTTTACTACTGATTTAAAAAAATTGAAGATCCTAAGCAGGCCTTGACATTATCAGATATTTTGTTGAGTGTACCCGATTTATTGAAAAATCGTCCTGGTTTTATTTAAAACAGGATTTCAAAATAAATTTTAGCATATTAGCTATTGCCACTCTTCCCTCTCTAGAAGAGAGCGAAGTTAAATTCTCAATTAGATTTCGATTTCGGTCCTCAACTTTGTTTTTTGTTTTTCTAAAGAAATTTTGCGCAATCGAACAAAATTTTTCATATTAATCAATATATTACATTTATTTGTCACGATAATCACGTATTTAATTGAATTAATATTATTCTTAGAAGTATTTAAATGTATAAAATTCCATATGGAAAAACAAAGTTGGTGATGAAAGTCGAAAGAAGAAACCTCGAATTGAAAATTTGAACATGCCATCTTGTAGAGGAGAGAAAGTGACAATGACAACATGCAATTTATTTCGAAATAGCATCACAAATAAATTCATAAAAAAATAAAAATGAATGATTTTCTGATAAATCTTCTATACGAAACAAATGACTATCTGATATTTTTTTTTTATAACTAACTTCTGTCAATGTCAATATACATATGACACATTTTTGGAACCAGAATCAAAAACTCCATTCATCTGTACAAAAATCCAATAGCTATAGCGGCCATAAGAAAAAATAAAGTTGTTGCTGGGCGACCTATTGAAATTCTAAATTATACTATTTTGTAAACGAGAAAAAGTAACAATGTTAATATATAACTTATTTTTAAATCCCACTACAGACAAAGGCGGGAGAAAACTAAAACAATTTTGAAAACATTCGTTTTTTTCCCGTCTCTCTTTGGAAATACTTCGAATTTTGAAACTATCTAAGCGTCATTTTGTTAGTTATCTAAATACGCAACTTTGCCCCCATTCAAGTGACTTCATTTATCTTACCGTCTCCGAGATCCCAATGGTGAGGGTCGAATTTGAAGCACCCGGTATAGTATCAAGAGCTATTATAATCGCTTATCAAATATTATTGACAAATAGTTGTGCAGCAGAGATCAAATACGCTCATTGCTGCAACCTGAAGAATTTTTTCCATGAAAAGCCCACATTACACTATATGTCCTGACCGTCTTACGTAAAAGTTCTTACGAAGGCATGGTAAGCCATTTTTTGTAAAAAAACGTGTAAAAAGCTGAGTAAATGAAATGAGAGTCCGAGTACAACGAATGTAGATATAACTATGGAATGACAAGTTCAAACAAACAAAAACATATTTTTTCTACTTTTAACAGTCTTTGATTATAAATGTTTTACAAATGAGAAATACAAATGAAAACGAGAATTCTTTTCTTGAGCTTTTTGCGGAAAACGAATGTCTTGTTTCACGAAGTAGTCACTTATTTGCTTTTTTCTTATATTTTCTTAACATCAATCAAACCATCAAGCAAGAAGAAGAATATTAAAATGCAAAAATAAAAGATTTGCGGGCTTCTGTTCTCAAGTACGATTTGATGTGGCGTGCATGAAAAGATTGGTCCGCATAATGTCAAATCACGCCGTGGATCAAAATATGTCATTGTTGTATATGTCGTAGATCAAAATATCCCTGCTGGCATTGCCGTATACTGCGAAAAGGTTTATACCCTGAATTGTTACTTGGTCTACCAGTCGCCATTTTTGTAACACAACACCTCCATCTCCACCAACAATCACTTATTCTATTTAAGTTACTAATAATTAGTGACCGACCGAATCTTGATGTTCAGCCGAAACCGGAACCGAACCTTCGGCTTCCGTCCTGGTTTCGGCCGAAACCGAAACAGAAACTTTCCTTTGACTTATGGGCAGCAGCGGTGGCCGCAGTAGTAGACTCTTCGGTCTCCTGATCAGTCGCCGTGCGCTGTGCGGGTTGGAATCCCGTCCCAGGAGAAATTTTTCTCTTTTCTATGGATGTTGTGATTGTCCGTAGGTGGTAGACGGTATCTGACTGTCGAACGCGGAGGTACCACCCGACGGATTTCGTAGGCGGGGCCAGAATGTGTGCATGTTGCATGCACACGTGTTCCCTCGCCAGAGTCCGTGTGGCGTTCCCCCTGACCCCTGTATCCCCCTGTAGCCCCACAGTACCCCATGGGTGTTTAGGCCTTAGGCCTTCGTGGTAGTTGGAGTATAAAAAAAAGAATGAGGATGTACATGATTCTTCGATTTTAGAGGTTTACGAAGTTATTAAAGGTCTTTGAAAACGTATCTCCCATAATGTATGTTTTTCTTGTTCAGTAAGGTTAGGTACTTGAAAAAACACAAAAGTTAATTTTTGAAATAAAAGAATGTATTCCATTAACATGTTGGTAGTTGAAATACTAGAATAATATAACAAAACGAATCATAAATAAATATCTATTATCTATTACATTGCACTTATATGAAAACAAACATGTATGTCCTGTAACTTCCATAAACATCACCAAAACAACTAAAAGTTTTTAACTCAAAATAGATTTTCTATATAGAAATTGACAATAAACTAGTAAACATAACCAAAAAGCCTTATATTATATGATAAAAAAAGTAGTTTTTCCGCATTTTCTCCTAGCAAATTGCTTCGCCGATCTGCATATATTTGCCCAGCAGCACTGAACATTTGCTCGCTGGGGATACTGGTCGGTGGTGCAGACAGGTATTTCAACACGGCTTTCCTCAACGTCGGGTAGGGGCTGGAGTTCCAATAAGAAAATATGTCGGCATTCCGCTGTAGTCGCGGCTCCGACAAATAGCACTCGATTGTTTGTTTTAGTATAGAAGTTTCATCATATCCATTATTATCACATGGTGTACCGCCGGGGTTATCGTCATGGGTATCCCAAAGACTTTCGTCTTGTTTCTGAATATTGGATTCAACCAGCACTGGTTCTGCAGAAGAAGAAGAAGAATGAATAGCATTTCTGTTCACCGCGTTGTCGCTACTACAGCTGATCAAAAAAGATACAATTTCTGTGATTCCGATGTCAACAGCATTGGGAGTTAGATACTTCGATTTGAAACGTGGGTCCAGCAATGTTGCTGTAATTAACGATGGATGCTCTTTCAAGAGGGACATTCTTAGGTTCATTGTCTCATATAACCGATTTTTCGTCATTGTCATACCCTCATCTTCGTTTTCCATTCGAGCTTGTAATTTCCGATTGAGTAGCGATATTAGAGGTATGATTATAGAAATACAAGCGTCATTCAATGATAAATCAAGGGTGGCTTCGTAAAAGAACTTCAATACTTCGACGAGTCGCTTCATAATTTCCCATTCGGTGGGACAAAGGGTATGTATTTTACCATGCTGAACAGTGTAGAGGTTTATAGCATTTTTTTGCTCTAACAGCTTCTGAAACATCAAATAGGTAATGTTCCATCTTATATCAATACTTTGAACCAGAGCATGTTCTGGCAGCCCGCATTGGATTTGGCATTCTTTCAATTTTCTTGTCGCTGGTTCACTGTGGTGGAAATGGCCTACTATCTTCCGACATTTTTTTATAATTTCTGTGGTGTTTTCATCAGCAAATAACGATTGCTTGATCACTAATTGCAGCGTATGCGATACACAGCCAAGAGACTCATAGTGTCCTGTCCGCATTGCACATGCCATATTTGCGGCATTATCACGCAACACTAAAAAAATCTTACAATTTAAGTTCCACTCATTGATCATTTCCGTAAATTTTCGTTCAATGTACTGACTAGTATGGTCTTGTTCCATAACAGCTGCGCCTAATATAACTTTCAGGCGTTGATGCTCTATAATGAAATGACCTGTGAGACTGAGAAGGGAACATGATTTGCTAGTGTTGGTCCATATGTCGGCAGTCACACTTAACCAATCGGATTTTGCGATTAATTTTTTGACTTTAGCCTTTACTCGTTCGTAAGTTTGCGGCATTAATGTTGTTCGGAAAAATTTTTCACTCTTCAGTCTATATTTATGAAAAGCATCAGGATCAGCAAAATTAAGTCTTTGGAATGCTTCACCACTGACCAACGAATACGGCAACATATCGACAATCATCAAATCCATAATCGCTTTGTCTATTCTCCGTGAAATTTCATGATCATCTGGCCATTGTACACATTTAGGTCTAGCCAAACTCGGAATGGTCGACTGGACCAGGGTAGGTTGATTACCCTTATCAGTTTCTAAAACCGCTAGAGAGACTTTAGTTCGTTTTTGTATGTTTAGTTCATTTTTTATGTTCTCTAATTCAGACTGCCGCTTTAAAACTTGTCTGTGTTCTGTGCCATGGAACTTACTTAAATGCTGCTTCACTCCATATAGTGTTTGTTTTTTGGGTTCTTGACTTCCTAATGAGAGCGACTTTTTGCAGATTTTGCAAACTGCCTTAGATAAATCATTTGTGCTCTTTTCAAAAAACTGCCAAATAGGATTTCTTTCTCTTTGAGACATTTCTATCTGAAACAGATAATTTTCATTTTTCACTCGATAATCAAATATAAATTGAACTAATATTATTGATCTTCATTATAATTATTCATTAATTACAGTAAAGTTTTATGAGCTTTTCTTTGCTGTTACTGAGATAATTGTGTAATATTCTACGCGTATGACCTACTGCAGAACCTGGTGTAAACTGATGATTTATTACTCTCCCTCTTATTTCGAAATAGAAATTATCAATAATTATAATATAGTATATCCAGAATACATAATTACTAAATACTTACCTTTATTTAATACGCACACTACCTAATAAATGTAATAAATGCGTGACCAGCTTGTCGGCGAAGATCAAGTGACGTGATGAAACGCGTACGGACACGAAGCGATCGCCCGACTACAACCGGACATATCCCGAGACCTTACGATCGTATGTTTCGGCCAAGCCGAAAGTTTCGGCCAATTTGCTGCCGAAACCGGAACTTCGACCGAAACCGGTTTTTTGGCCGAAACTTGGCCGAAACCGAATCCGAAACCGAAACTTCGGTCGGTCTCTACTAATAATGCTGGAGAGCATCAGCATTATGATACTGAGCTGACTTGCTGCTCAGCGGAGCAGGTCAAAGGTCTTTCGCCCAGAAATTACTGAGATTCTGACGGGCAAAAACACGAGAGTCTTGCATAATAAGAGTCTAAAGTGATGTGTGCTTATGTATGCATAGCAGTCTAACAACCTTATGAGGGTGAACGATGACCAAAACATGTCATAACGAATGTATTAAATCACAAAATACAAAGGAAAAAATGATTCCCAGGTCCCCAGATAGAGGATGTCATCGTAACAACTCATAATTGAACATATCAGCTGATACAATAAGAGAACGACACAAATGTAACTTGATTATCGGAAGTTGAAACCGGAATACTAACTTGATCTAGATTTGTTCTTTATTTTATGTTCCGTGGCATAAAAGTCAAAACGCTAATCGTCACAGATGTGAAACTCTAGCGTTTAATTCCGCTTGCCCGCTTGACTTTGTCCTTAATGATAAATAGCATCTGAATTAATCTTTTGTTGGATTAATTTTTCATTTCATGACTGTTTATCACCTTATTATTGCTTACATTTAATTATCAATCCTAAGTAATTATCAATGGACTATTAAATAACAGTAAGCGGAACGGCTGCCAAGGGTGGAAATATTAATGGTCAATGTCAAAAGTTCCGCGGTGGGATGTGGACCACGAAGAGAATAAGAACCGAATATTCGTATTCGCATTCGCGAATATCGACAGTAGATATTCGCATCCCTATAACCGACTAATTTCATACTGCGGCTGGCACATTTCCTCCAATCTCTTCTTGTAGAATCAAGAGACGCACCCCTATTAAACTCGGATAAAAACTCGGATATACTATGACGGATACGATTCTTTTAAGGCAAAGCAATAATGCATAATGGATGAGCCGCGAGCTGGTTCATCGTCATCGGCGAAATCAGATCGATGATGCAGCATATACAATATTACACAGCAGCACGAAACTCCCAAGAATATGAGGGATTCGCTGAACGCATAACGCGCATCCGTCTTATTATGCAAAAAATCCAGGCTAGGGATGGCCTATAGCAATATTTTTCAACATCTGTGGTCATGGGTATACTAATATCCTGAGCAAAATACCTATACCTATAAGGCTCTATATCGCGTGCAGGCCATTATAATCCGAATGTGGTATACGATTTTCGAACTCGTCTAGCGTGCATGTGAGACTCACTTGTGTTAGCACCGTGATCCTGTGCCACCATTCGCGTTGCCTAATTCCGAAAGACATGACCATGCACTCTTTTTTGCGGTGTTTGGTAACAGCCGTGATTTAAAAAATATCAGTTACTCAATTACAATTCGTTAAATATCTGCCATCACTAATCCAAGCAGCTTAATTTTTCTTCGGGTTGATAGGAGGGTGTACTGTTTGAAATGTATTTGCCGAGCTCTAAAATCATACAGGGAGTCCCAGAGAAGGTTCAGACTTCCATACTAACTAAAAAAATACTACTTATTTTCAAGGAAACATGATTTTAGTGAAAATTAAGAACCTAATATGTGGATTTTATGTTTCAAAGATGTTCCCCATTTCATAGCAAGCACTCATGGAATATGTTTATCGCAGTTTGCATGAACACACGTCCTGGAGTAAGTAGTCCTTACTGATATTGTGGTGAGTATATATTTTGCAATATTTCTGTAGGATGTCCTGAAGAAGAAATTAAATATTTTAGAAAGCTCAAAAATATCTCTCCACATAAGGCAGTAGGGTAATAGCCGAAATTATCGACTATGGGATGGAGTAATATATCCATCATACATTGAAAGTGCCTAAACCAGAGTCTAACGGCTGGTTTAACAAATCGTGCGATACTGCTCGTCAGCAGAACATCAAGGCACACAAACCTTCTTACAAAATCCCACTGTAGAGAACAGACAAGCCGGCGTCGAGTCCAGGAATAAATATAACGAAGCGATTCGTAGTGGCAAAAACCAGCATGATATAAAAGTTAGGCACATAATGTCACAACGTAATGGCAGTCGGTCTTTCTGGACGCTTGCCATCAGAATGAAAGCAACTTCTCACGAGTAGCCTCGCACCACTTATGTGTCAAGATAGAAGGATTGTGCCCGACTCAAAGGCTAAGGCGGGAGTGCTTGCCAAGATCTTTGCTGCCAACTCCATCATGGACGTCACCCCAAAACCAGAGTGCCGTCGATTCAAACGGTTCCCTACACTATGCGGAAGTAACATTCAGGCATTAGCCCGTAAGAAGAGTGCTCTTGACGCTTGACAACAAAGCTTGTGGTCCGAACTTGATTCCTGCCATTGTATTGAAGATGTGAGCTTGCTCCAGTTCTTTCGCGTCCTTCCAGATATCTTACGAATACGGCACCTTCCCAAAAAATTGGAAATTTGTTCATGTCCATCCGATCTCAAAAAAAGGATCTAAGACCGACCCTTACAACTACAAGCCTAGAGCTCTGCTTTCTGTTATAAGTAAAGTGGTGGAGAGGTGCATAAATAGCGAGCTTCTGGTCTACCTCGAACGTCACAGCTTGATTAATGACAGTCAGTATGATTTCCGGTACCAGCGATCCAAAGGGGTCTCCTAGCTTACATCACGCAACTGTGGAGTAAACTCTTTCAGTCTTATGGTGAGGGTCATGTTGCCCTTGTTATCACGGAAGCGTTCGATCAGCTATGGCACGCTGCCCTCTTAAGCAAACTTTTAACCTATGGCATTCCAGAGAAGCTTTGCGGATGAATTCCGCCTGATGTGCCTGCCAGACAGACCCGCCTGACTTCGGCCTCCTCCCATCCGAACCATGTTACATCCAGAATTGGCCGATACGACCCTTTGTCCCTAGGGTGTCGAGATTGTGGAACAATATGCAGGAGGAGGCTTTTCCCAGTTACTACTTACTAACCTTAGGCAGTTCAAAAAGCCGCAGTGTCCTGGTATTTAGGCTTATGCCTGCGTGACTGCTTCAGTGTAAAAAAAATCAAGTAGAGTATATTTCTACTGCAATTTTACAATCAGACATCTTATCTAGGCCAGTGTTAAAATGTTTAAAGAGTTGTGTTGATGCGTAGTTATTGTATATGCTGTGTCGATACTGTTGGTTGCTGGACGGGGTCGTCGAACCACCATTACCATCACCATCACTATCCGTCACACTTTCGCCATTTCTTCCTCCATTTCCAATTTATGTATTGTCAGAATGACGGCCGCATCACGCAGCACACCTTTATGCGATCGAAATAGCCGCAGAAGAAAAATTGTTTTAGACATTTGAGGTATAATCTTTATAAAGAACTTAAAATCCATATAACTTTGAAAATACGGCAAAGTTAATGAAGGTTTAATAATCCTCAACCTGTAATGTTAGTCGCGTTGAAATATAAACACCTTATGTCTTGAGAATGGAACTGTTTATTACCATGCTTCATTAATTTTACTGTACTTTTGTCTCTATAAATATTACCATTGCCTTACCTCATTGCTTTTGGAATCCTGCTGGAAATATACTGCATCGTGAGTCATCCTTTTCCATTAAGCAAGTGAGTAATGATCACAAAAACATTCCTCCAAACACAGAAAGCTACATATCAAATATCCCAGAGAGAATAACATTCAACGTAGTCAAAGCTAGCAAAGCATATACTTACATGGTTCCGCAAATAATTTAAACTACATAAACTGCGAGACACACATTGCATTGTACGTGGCAACTTCGACTCGGTTTTACTACCTAATAGCTTTTTAATGGAACTGCTTTGGGATATGCATGTTCAACATGTTGCAATGTGGGATACATGACTGCAACATAACTATTACTCGGTTGAATCTACTATCTCTCTTTGGAATATCTACCATTCGTTATGCGGAAAGATGTTAACGAATAAACAACAAGTATGTACAGGATGTCCCATTTTCGATGATATTACGGGGTATCTCGCTTACGAGTAAAGACAGAGAGTTGAGGTTTTCGTGATGTGCTACTTTTTGTGGAAAGACAGGTGGTATAAATAAAATTTCCGTAGCCCCCTTCGATTCTGATACAGGGCGAAATTGAAAATACTGCTTTTTGGGGTCCCCCTCATATCTTTGTTATCCTTTAACATATCGCAGAGCTAAAAACTGGCCTATACACAGTTTTTTACGCAGAATACAGTCGCGTAGTCATTTTTACTGTGAGCTGTCAATTTTTAGCTATACATCAAACTTAGTTTATTTTTTCTCGTTTGGATGAAAGTTTTATAAGCTTTACAGAAATATATATGGTATGCATTTTAAATAATAAATCGAAAATTCATATTTGATCAATACACACAATCATCCAGATGCGATCTTGCTACTCTGCTACTCAACTAATTTTCTTTGTCACATCTCAGAGATATACTCTACAGACTATTTCGGCATTCTGCTACCATCGTGTCGTTGCAGATATGATGTGCAAAGTCTGACCTCATATGGGTTTTCTAAAGCATCCTGACATGTTCGCCAAGAAATTAACGCACCAAAAAAATAGTAAAGTGACAGAGTAGCTTATTTTTATATACATGATGTTACGATTACATTGTTTCTCGTAAAAAATACCGTAACTCCATGGAGCAACTACCATAGCAGTTTAAACTTAAATTAGTTTGTGATCTAAGCTTATTGCATTTCTTATTTGCTCTTTTATCTTCAACATGAACACTGAAAGAACAACAAACATGACTAACTAAAATAAACAAAATGCAGCAATAAATAGTTATTCGGGTGTCTGAAAATGCAACCTTGCTCATACGTAAGTTTTAATTTATGTTTCTTTTTCAAACCTTCTTACAAAGGCACTCGAAAACGTATAGGTATATGGTTTCCACATTATATAATTAATTTATAATATAATTTTTCGAAATTTGAGCAGCGTAGTGCCTTCGGGTCGCCTACCTACAAAACTGTTCCAAATATGTAATGTCAAAATTGTTTTAATTTTAACTTGCATGACTTTAAATATTCGAAAAACAATATTTCTGAAAGTACTGTATAAGTATACTATGGACCTATAGCGCTTCACTCGCAAAAATTTACTAAATTGTACAATTGATTTTTTTTGCGGTGCGTTAATTTATTTGAAAAGTATATTAATGTAGAGAATACAGGGAACCTCTCAAATATAATTTTGATATCACTCTATAAGTAGCTGAAATAATCCCCCAAGTTACCGGCCGAGTACCCGGTACTCGGCTTTTTGAGAAAAGTAGTACTTGTTGCATCGCTAAACCTAAAAAAGACAGCAAGTTAGATCGATTCGAATTTGGGATAAAACACTTTTCAATAATACTAATATTACTACTAATTTCTGAACATCATAAAGAAAGAAACTATGAAAATATTACATTTTTGAAAGTTTTAAGTCACGAAATTAGCGACTCGCAAATTATACAAAAATAAAAGTTATGTCATCCAATGCCTTAAAATGTGCTCTTTTTATGAAGGTTTCCTGCATAACGCCATATATTTTTACAACCCTGTATCCACCGTGATATACCCGTATATTCAAATAATCCGCAGCTGTATGTTTAAATAATCTACAGCGATAGTGCATGGAAGACTCATTAAAAAAACAACGGCCAATAAATTCCGGTATTACGTTTTAAACCCCTAGAAGCGTTTT
Source organism: Acanthoscelides obtectus (assembly GCA_963669975.1). NCBI lineage: Eukaryota > Metazoa > Arthropoda > Insecta > Coleoptera > Chrysomelidae > Acanthoscelides > Acanthoscelides obtectus. The sequence continues at coordinate 31,227,734 of CAVLJG010000008.1, read as the reverse complement.
GTTTTAAGCCGACATGCAGTATACTGTGCCGCATACGATAAAATACGGGCAAATAATTTTCCGTTATCTATTAATTTTTCCCAATTATGATTTGGAGTTAACTGAAAATTCGGAACTATTTTTTTGACTGATAATTCTGGAATTACATTGCCAATAATTATTTTCGGATTAATGAAACAATTTAAACCGTTATATTTCATGTGGATTAAAGCTATTAAATATAGCTTTGTTAGGATAATTGTACATTCGGTAGAGACAGTAGTTTGGGGTACCTACAGTACAGCATTGACTTATTATAAAGAAGAATGCAACAGTACAACTCCAGGACGGCAACGAAAAAATATACTGGTGCTTTGTTTAAACCAAGCTTATCACAGATAAACCTCTAGGTTTGGAGAACAGATTCCTCTGTGAATCGCAATCTACCTCAGGAACTAGAAAGTAAATGCTTGCATAGCGAGGTAGCATGATGATGAGTGCCTGGTAACGACGCATAGAGACTTACTCTAAGGTGCAGTAACGCTCTTAAGGCACTCTAAATACAGGAGGATTTCCGGAAAATCTCTGATAAGTTAGAACACTCCTGGATCCTAGCTAAGAATGTCGTTTCCTTAGATAGGTATTGCGCAGGCCAAACAATATTTGTAACGAAAATACGTATTTACTGAATAAATCAATTTACTACTCGTAGTTCCTCAGTTGTTTTTGAACGTAGAAGCTTTAAATTTGGAAATTGGTCGTAAGAAATAGTTTTCAGTTTCGGAAACTACTACTCGTATATTCCACAAAAAAAGTTACAGTTTATTAGATATAATTTATTTTTGACAAAATAATGACTATGCGAAATTAACAATTCTCATCTGACTATTACTAGTTTGTTTGATGGCGTGTAGACCGTATCTACTATAGGACCAGAATCGGCGGTATCTAGCGGTCACAGTGGTGATCCGACTGATAATGCGCACTAGCAAACAATTCCAACAGATTGCTTGCTATGATGTTACGTTGTGTCAACTTATTTCAAGTAGTGTTTATTCTAAATATCGATGGGAAAACATATGAGCCGTCGACATTGTCATTCCAATATCACCTGTTCAATTATCACACCTGGGTTAGTCTGCTGGTTGGTAGGTGAATCCAGCGCATATACACACATTACCTGTGACATTCGGACGGCATGAAATAGCACCGGCCGGCGACAAGATGCGGGGGCTATAAATCATCCTCTAAAATCAACTGTTGCTCTGCCATGCCTCCCTGTGCCCGTGTGGCTCGACTTGAATTCGGGGCATGCGACTAATGACCGGTGTGAATGCCCAGGTCACATTGACACGACGTAAATAAGGGCGGCGTATAACCCTCAGGCAGCAGGATGCGAAAGGGTCTGACATAGCGTCGTAATAAATCGTGCAGAATAACGTTTTGCGTATAAGAGAAAATGGCTCAAGTAGATTGACTCTATACTTCCTACGCCTTCGTTGGATGTTTCCAAGAAAAGGGATGAGTCAAATCGTTTCAAAAGGGGAAATCGAATCGTGGTTAGATAGGTTCAGTTAGGTACGATGAACCTTCGACCTCTGCATATCAAACTATATAAAGAAAATCTATCATATTTCTGTTTCCATGACAGATGTAGGGAAAATATGTGTGACTTATTATGTCTAACTGATGCATAGTACCACTGAGAACAGCAACTTCTTAATAATAGATGGTCTTCCACTGCCACCAAATATGCAACAATTTACAATCATTTACCGCATACAGCATCCAACCTACAATTTTCATCCCCTGAAAACAATGTGAAAATGAGCAGGAATCTCTGAATCGTTGTAACACTATGTTCGATTTCATCTCCGCCGTCTCGGAATCAATTTTTAAAATCTACGGCTACCTAAACAGTAGAATTATTAAACTCGCGATAATATTCGAACTTCAGTCCGTCATAAGTACTGGGTCAAGCTACTTGACGAAATATTGAGAACCACCATAGAAGGAGTATCACAAATTAGAAGTTAGTCGAAACGGTACATTTATACGTCATAAAAATCAGAATAATATAAGTGTAGATATAAAAACAGTTAGATCATCATTTATAAAAGCATCGCAGTGGTAATACGTACCACTTTAGCGTTCCAATACCTAATATCCAAATATTGTCAAAATATATAATTACTTCTCCTGTAGTGACGATACCACCGTAGACCATTTGGAGTTTGTTACCTATTGCACAGTCGGCAGTGGCCTTTACGATTAAGAAGTTATTTCGAAATATGAGCACATTATACATCAGACGTTTATCATTTAATTTACCCGTTGTTACCAGGATCGGAAGCTGACTAATGATAGAACGTCTTCGACTACTACTGAAGACTTTACATTTACAACCCTACACAACCCCCTACAACCCACAACAGTCGAGTTTCAACCCCTTCAAAAAATGAGCCTTTGAAACGTAAAAAAAAAGTTTAAGCGATTTTTACTTTTTTTTTGTTTTTGCCCAAGCTACACTATCACGTGACCAATTTTCAAAAACTAATAAGCCTTTTCATCTTTCGCATAGTAGTAACCTTTTGTGAACATTTCAATATCCGAGCGCTACTTCTCAAGTTATAAGCGGTTATAAAATTAGGGGACAGACCGACAGTCAGACAGACCGACGGAAATCAGTGAAATGGCTTCTCATGATGTACATGTCATATAACATCTAAAAAATATAATATCTCAATTTCAAACTTTTTCACGATTACAATCGATTTTGAATTGAACACAATCGTTGGCGATCGTCAAGTATAGTCTGTCTATCTAATAATACTGCTTTCGTCCATCGAACCAACCATGTGTGACGCCGTCCCATGCTTATTGGCAATCGTCACTACGGTAGGTGAGAATTGTTTGCTAGCGTGCAGAAATGCCAGATGAATGCAATGCGTATCTATATAGTCTGGTTGCTGGAGTTGAGATCTAATGGACAAGAGATGCCAATAATTCTTTTTATGGGAATACTACTTGATGGTCGTTTTGCGGATAGGAGACACTGACTCATGTAGCAAGCAAGTTAAGTGGTTAAGACTATCTCTTTATTCAGCGCAATCATAGGCAAACATCAAGTTTTATTTTATACTCCAACCACCACGAAGGCCTAAGGCCTAAACACCCATGAGGTACCATGGGGGTATAGGGGGATACAGGGGAAAGGGGGAACGCCACACGGACTTTGTTTCAAACTCACGATATTGCTTTCGTCCGTTCACCAACCGTGTACGGCGCCGTTTCATGCTTATTGGCAATCGTCAGAGCAATGGACGATTCTAGGAGACGGCACTTGAGCTATGTCTGCATATCTTTTCGCAATTTTCAGGTAGAATAACATATATCATTAAATGATTATGAGTTTTCCTTTCTGGAGATCGTTAGCGAAGAACCTACCTACGAACTATACGTATAAATCAGGTCGACATTGTGATTGAATATTTATTAGCAAAAAAGTAGTATCAGTATTTCACTTAGGCCCAAATTATTCAACGCAAGCATCGACATACGTCAAACGTGTCTTTCTTTCTAGCACCGACAATACCGACTGGGGCTTACGTGCAGAAACGCATAAAAAATAAAAAAATGCACAGGCTGAATTGAATCCGTTTGCTTTCCCTCTCTGTAATCATGACCAACCGCATACAACGTTGATTCATGTTTTTTAGAAATCACCAGTTCTAAATAGGTCTACTCGTGTGGAGACAGACAAGCTGAAACCAAAGAAGCGGGTTTGTACGTGGGGAATTGTAGGCAGTGAGGAGGGCGGTCCATTCCATTTTTTTTTGTGTTAGCATATTTGTACGCTTCTAGAAACAATAAACCCTGCTCCTATTAGATATATTTCATACAAATATTTCCCTGTACATTTACCCTTAAAACGGTATGATACAGAGAAATATTCAATTCAATACACGCGGCGAACACAAGGAACGTAGGGAGATGAACTTTGTCAAGGACTGGGCAGATGGCAAAGTTTGGTTATAGCTCAATTTCTAGATCGCAACATTGTCAAATTGACGGGGACTAGGGACTAATTGAATGGGCCAGTTTGACTAACTTATAAATCTAATTTTTTTATACATGTTCGCACCACGAGCCCTACATAGTCGACTTACTTGACGCCATTTTTTATCATTTCGAACAGGTTTGACACTACCGTACAAGTTACTTCTGATATAATATTTTGGAAAAATGGAGCAAAAGTCAGTCATCCGGTTACACCATCACATAATTTCACTTATGCTGCTCGAATATTTCAGGTCTCCTTGGAAGCTCTGTTCTATAAGCGATCCCTCTCGAGCTCATTCTTGCGTGTATTTTTAAAATAGACCCGCTGTCGAGCGTCCCATCGTATCTGATCGATACACTTCCGTCTTCATCAATCAACTTTTTAGCGAGGCTGTGAGTGTATACGTTTATAGGGAATAGGGAAGGCCTGTACATCCCTACGTCGTTCCCATGGCCGCATAGTCTTAAGCCTTTCCTTTCTCGTTCGTATTGATTAATGGGCACGAAAAACGATTTGGCTCTATTTTGTGGACGTGCACCGATGCAGTTTGAGTTCAATGGAGAAACAATAGTAGGTTTTTAGGGACATCTTGGACGGTTGTTGCGAGCTTCAAGGGTTGAGTGATTGTCTGGGTGATTTCCTTGACGAAAATTGATGTTAGGATGAAGGTTTATACAAGGAAAGGTAAAAAGTTCTCGGTGTGACACATGCGTTCCAATCAGCAAAAATGTATAACTCTTGCATGGGCGCACATGTCATTTGATCGTATGACAAGTTCTATCAAGTACACGAATTTTGAAGTAAGTGTGTACTTCATAGTGTTGCGCGATTTTCATTAAGATGGATAAACCTGGATTTCGTGCTGACTCATATCCTTTGTGTTATATGGTAATTCTTCAAAGGTTAACAAAACCTTTCGGAGACTCTGATGCTTCAATTTCAACAGTCAACAAGTACGTAGCTGAGCCCAAACATTGTCGCACGTTTCTTGAAGATGACCCACGAGAAGAACGACCAAAAAACCACACCTGAAACTTGAATCAAAAGCGGATGCACAAATGACTTCCACGGCAATGTTTGGACCAGTTCATCAGGGATCTGACCGGTTTTAAGCAGTGATTCGGTAACATGAATAAGAGATGAGTCCATTAGTGAGTCTCAGAAACAAAACAGAAGTCGAAACTGTGACAAGAAGCCGGTTTTTTAGTGCTAAAGAAGAGCAGTCTATTACATCTGCCGAAAACGTTATGGTCACTGTGTTTTGTGATGCCACTCTGTTAATTGATCACCTTCCTTGAAACGGCTTAGAAGAGATACATGCGAATGCTATTTCAACCTCCTTGATCAGTAGGATGACAACATTTGTGAGAAGAGGTCTAGCTTGAAGAGGAAAAGGATAATTTTAATTAAGACAACACATCTGCTCTCAAAGGTGCGTTAACAATGGGAAAATTGCAAAATCTGAAGTATGACTTGCTCGATGATCCATCGTATTCTCTTGGCAGCCTCAGACTTCCATTTGTCCACATTTTTGAGGAAATTTTTTGCTAGAAAGCGCCTTGAGTGCGAAGAAGGTGAGAAGTTTCCAGATTATGCACTTTCGAGAAGAAAGTCTAATGTTGGAGAGACGTTGGACCTAGTGTGTCGGAGTTAAATGGGATTCTGTAAAAATGTATTAATTTTTAGCTGAAAATCACAGTCTTTCTTTGTCCGAGTGAGAAATTTTCACGCTACCCTCGCAGTACAAAGTTGATGGTAATGTTTTATTCAGTTACAAAAACATTGAAGCTTAAATAGGCTAATTAGGAATTTTTTAGACAGCTTTATTGTCGTTTTGCCTATAATCGTTATCTTATATTAATAGAGTATGTCACGTAATTCTTTGAATGATTGTTCAGCCTAGAACATAAGGGTTTTTAAAACAAGTAGTATGTGAGTGTTAGCATATATATGGTTTCTAGACTGTAAAGTTGGCAACTGATATTAAAAACTATAGAGCGGTGGCAATATTGTCGAATTTCTCCAAATTGCTGGAGATAATATTGCATAATAGAATTTACTCCGCAGTTCATAGATCTCTGTCCCCTTTTCAGCATTGTTTTCTTACTAAGAGATCCACAGTAACTAATTTAACAATCTTCACTCGGTTCGCTATTGAATGTGTCGATCGGCATGGTCAACTAGATGTAGTATATACCGATTTTGCTAAAGCGTTCGATAGGGTGGACCATGGAATACTTTTGAATAAACTTTTTTATTATGGATTCCATTCATCAGCTTTAGCACTCATTCAAAGTTATCTTCATGAAAGGAAGCAATATGTTACTTTCAATGGGTTCAAGTCGTACTAGTATATAACTAAATCGGGAGTGCCTCAGGGTTCAAATCATGGTCCTTTATTGTCTACCTTATTTATTGATGATGTTGTGCGTTATTTAAGTTGTAAAAAGCTGCTCTTTGCGGATGATTTAAAATTATTCAGGAATATTGAGTCTGAGACTGATTGTATTGCACTTCAGCGTGATATTGATTCCCTAGTGGCTTGCTGTGACGAGAATAATTTTTTCCTTAATGCGTCTAAGTGTAGTGTAGTCAGCTTTTCCAGAAAAACTTCTGCTTGTAAATTTAATTATAGAATTGGGGATGCTTACATAAATCGTTATAACTCAATTAAGGATTTGGGTGTAGTTTTTGACCATAAACTTAATTTTTCACTCCACATAGCTCAAAAGGTGAGTGAAGCTTCGCGGGCATACGGTTTTATTGTGAGAAACTGTAGAAGCTTTAGCCGCCCAGAGTCACTGTTGGTTTTGTATTCAGCATATATTAGATCGAAATTGGAATATGTATCGTTAATTTGGAACCCAATTTACAACTGCTACATTGATTCTCTTGAGCATCTTCAGAGAAAGTTTCTAAAATTTTTATCTTTTAAAGTTGACGGTATATATCCGCCCAACTAACAATTATCACTCCTATTAGAGTTGCAAGAATGATTATACAGTATTCCTTAAACAGCATTGTATACTGTAAGAACATTGGCAAAACCCTCTTAGAACTGCTATACAAGCGGAATGGGCACACCGAGTAGTCATTTAAGAGATTGTATAAGGGCTGCAGGTAACAGTTATACAACAAAAGTGTAAGCCTCTTGCAGCCGCTATAGGACATTTGCGTCAGTGCAAGATTCAGTTTTTGTCAACTATACAACTATTCTGTTACGTGATTCTACTTTATTGCAACCAAACTATTTCTTATGTATTGTATAGACGAAGAAGAATATATAACTAACATATCATCTTGTTTACTTACATAACGGCCATTGTGAATTTCATACACAGGTATATGATAAACTTCTACACTGTGATATATCACATTGAATTACTTGCGCAGCAAATTTTATTGTGATTATCGAGCAAATTAGTTACGCAATTTCTACGGGCTTCGTATTTGATTCATATTTTGATAATGATCAAAACTATGTCTAGATTTTTGAGATGGAAAACTGAACTTATCTGCGTTAAATCTTCCACAAATATTTACACGCAATTACACTAATGTTTACCACTTTATATCTGTAATTTCGAACTGAAACATAATTATTTAATATTAAATAGACGAATAAATGTTTGAGCAATATGGCGGGTGGTTGTGTATAATCCTGGCATCGTCCATGTTGTCTTTAGGTTATTAGAATATTTTGGTGTTGCCTGCAGGTGTTATACGTATACAACAATTTGACAAATGTCTGAAATGAAATACCGACAGAGTCAAATGATTTACCCAGAATTTGTACCAGATCTATATCTTCTGTTTGAATAGTTGATAAAACATTTTGAACCAATATGCATGCGTTGTTTGTCTTAAAACATTGGTTATGGCATTTTAACAAAAATATGACAGCAGAAAGTTAGGTTATGGTGAAGTTGTATACCAACATATTTAGCATATGTACAGCCTTTAAAAGTTGTATAAGTGCTTCCGTTGGGAGCAATTTGTTGGCTGAAGTAGTAAATTTGCACAGCAAAACAACAAGGATCCGGTTTGTTTTATAAACGTTACCATGGATGCCATAACACAACCATTTTGACTAACGGTCAAATATGACGTATAAAATAGTTGTATAAACGTTTATGCAGCAGTTAAAAATTTGTCCTATAAGGTGTTGTATAACTATGCTATAAGAATATTTTAAACACCTCATTTTAGAGCAAATATGTTGCAGAAAGCAAATTTGCATTCCACACAACATTAAGCCAGCATTTTGGTGTTCAGGCAACAACAATAAAGAGCTTTTATGGCTGAACGGTTCTTTTACCAAAAGCTTATAATACTACTTTGCTAGTTGGGCCTGAAAGTTTGTTATTGTCTAGGTTTCAAGTGCAGTCATTAGAACTGAGAAGGAAGTGTGCATCAATTATGTTCTTGCATAAACTACTGCACAATCAAATTGATGCTAATGAGATTGTGGCTCAAATAAACTTTAATGTTCCATCTATTCAAACTCGTACAGCTAAAACATTTTATTGCGACAGGGCTCGCACAAATTTGTTTTTGAAGGCACCCATATTTGTGATGTGTGAAACTTTCAATCCAGTATAAAATTATTGTGACATACATGCTGACAGTTTGAACAGCATTCTGGGAGTAGCTAGAAATTGCTTGGATAATTTATGATATATATATATGTTACTCACCTGAGTGAAATATGTTTTTTTTTGCTTCTTTGTCTTTTCTTCTTTAGATGTTTTCTGTTCTTGTTATTTTGATTTAACTTAGGATTGTCCTGTAAATGGTTTCCTTAACTGTTGGGCAATTAACGCTATTTATTATTATTATTGTTATTATTATAACTCATGCAGGTCGTTTCACAAGCTACGGATGAATGTATAAGAATCCATATTGCGAGAAATAACGAGTGGACATGGAATCACGTTTATGATTTTTTTTTGTCATGGTAATGATTTTGGAAACGTCAAAAAATAATCATATTCCACATTTTAATCATAATCAAGATGTTTTGAAAACATGTGTCAAATTTATTTATTATTCCCTAAGAACTCATTTAAAAGCCAATTTATACAAGAAACCAGGTACGCGATGCAATATAAAGGCCTCAGTCCCGTTAAGAGACGTCGATTTCACTTTTATATAAAATTTCATAAAGCTGCAACCCGGAGAGGCCGGAGAATTAATCTGCGTTATTTTTTATTTGTCGGTCGCGCGGGTATAAACTGGCGGGCGGCCGCCATATTGCCGTAAACTCTACCAAAAGTAATTACTATACCGGCGGAGGCAGAGAGAAAGAGCTTTATTAAAAACAAACTCCCAAACAAATGACACGTGGCTAGCGACGCGAAGCAGCTCTTTTTGCAAAAAATGAACGTCGCGACGTTATAACAGCACATTTTGATATTGGGAAAAAATAATAAAAGTCCTCATTATTTCTTGTCGAAAGATCAAAATGCAAAGAACAGAAAACGGCAAAACTTACAATATACTTCCTACGTTTTTAATAATATTGTAAATAAACATGTACAAGAAAATTTAATTTTGGGCGGTTACCCTTGTACAATTTTTGATAATTTATTTGTAACATACCATTTCACATTTATATGTTTTATTTATTTTTTTATATATGCATTTGTAACATCAACAAGTTACCTGCTTACGGTGACTGAGTGTTGTTTATATTTCTCGTTGTGGTATATTGTACTACATTTTTGCTTTTCTTTAACGTTATGTTTTTGTTGTAAAATTTTGCTGGCAATAAATATTATTATTATTATTATTATTATTATTATTATTATTATTATTATTATGATTACGATACTGAAACATTAATCGATACTTTATGAATGAAGAAACGGTCGTAACGACGAGTTTTAGTTACGCAAACATACCGAGTGTTACAAATTCGCTGATAGGATCTCGAAAACGGTAAGAAATATGAAGTCAGTTAGATGGGGTAAAGTTGCGCATTTAGGTAATTCACAAAATGGCACTTGCAAAGATTTGCAATGCAAGTATTTCTGGAGATGGACAAAAAACAAATTTTCCCAAAATCACCTTATTTGAGATAGCATTTCAAAATAATAACTACATTAAGACTGTCACTTTGTCTCCTCTACAAGATGGCATAATTAGAAGTTCAATATGACGTTTCGCCTCCTGTGGAAAATATTGAAAACAGTATTATTTTATGTAACTGATAGATAAATTACATCTTAATACGGGCAGGTGCAGGATTGTAAGCTACACTAGGAAGAAGTATTTATTTATACAGGGTGTCCGCAAAGTTGGGGTTTTCCTTTTCAGAAACAACTACCCTTGAAATAACAAAGGTAACGTGTAGTGAAACGAGGGCGACCAAGTAAAAAAAAATAAAGGAAAAAGTACTCACTCTCCAGTTGACGAGAAGGGCTAAGTACGTCTCTGCCCGAAATCATACCGCTCCAACAGAAAATGAAATCAGCTGATGCGCTACCGAGCAGACGCAGAAAGCACATTGATTGTCAACACTTAATGGCACATCTTCTAACAAGGAAGGCAAAATGTTGCGTAAAAAGTCTAGGTATTGCATCCCGTCCAATCGATTTGGGAGAATAAATGGTCGAATGAGCATACCGTTCACCATGCAAGCCCAAACATTCACCGAAAATGTTTGTTGAAAATGTGCCCGACGGACAGCGTGCGGATTTTCTACTGACCAAACATGAGTGTTGCGAAAGTTATTCACCCCATTACGCGTGAACGTAGATTCGTCTGTCACCAATATGCACTTCAAAAAGTCCGGATTATTGTCATGTTGATGCAACAACCACTCACAAAACCGCACTCTTGCTGGAAAATCGTCAGGTTGAAGGGCTTGTACACGTTTTACGCGAAACGGATACAGCCCCTCTTCACGCAGCGTTTGCCACACTTTAGTTTTTGATACTTACACTTCTCTAGCCACGTCTCTAGTGCTTGTTGAGGGATTCTCGTCTACGCGATTACCTCTACACGCGTGACCGTAACCGTCGGTTGAAGGTTGCATACTGACCTGACACACTGACCCCGACCCAGTTCTGTCGTCGGGTTGAGCCAGTGACCTTGTACCAGTCGGTGAAGTCGCGGCTACTGGACGGTATTCAGATATTTTTGATGTTGCAGAGCCCTTTATCTCGGTTCCCTTAAGACATTGGTGTATATGGTACTAAGAAAAATTGCTTATCTTTTCAAGATCTACACGTCGTGTAAAGGAAAACCCCAACTTTGCGGACACCCTGTATAAGTACTAGCTGACCCGACAGACGTTGCCCTGTTTTAGCTATGAACTGGGATGAATAATAAAAATATTTCGATATACAAAATTTTTTGTTGTTTTCTGGTGCGTAAATAAATATGTTAATGATGATGCCCACGCGGAAACAGCCGACATGCAACTGGTTGAGTGAAAAACTTCGTCATTTTTAAACTTGAAAGCCTTGCAATGTGGACACACAATGTTCATGGGTCCAATAGCAATGACTTGTTGTGAACTGTATTCGATTACCACGTCATAATTGAATGCAGCTCGATTGGGATTAAATGCAACACTTCTACGTTGTTGAATTTCAGTCCTTCGATCCCGTTCAACAGCATTTCTCGCTTCTCGTTGCTCGTCAGTTTGACTTCTTCGTATATATCTTCGACTCGCAGCATTGCGAGTTCTGCGACCTAGGTTGGTACGTCTAAATTGTGACATTTTGAAGAATCACAATTTTAATATAAGGCTTGATTGCGGTGAACTTCCACCGCTTTTAATTATTTTTGTGAAAATGCTTCCCAAAAAACTCGCTGAACAAACTGAAAACTGGATGAAAACTCTAATCGAACGGACTGTGTACTGTTAATTAAATGAAAAAAAACATTTATTTAACGATAATATAAATTTGCGGCGTGCGAGCTGTCAAGTTAAAAATGATAGAGTAGTGAAAGTCAATTAAGCAAAAGAAACGTTTTTCCATCCGCCATTTTTATTTATAGAGTTAACTGACAAAGATAGCAATTAGGCAATACTGCAGTTTCTTTTGAAGGGGCCATCACAAAGCATGGATTGTAAAGAAATGAAAGTCCAAAAACGAAAGCACCGTGTTTTCATAAGCAATTTTCTCTCACATAGCTAACTGTCAATAGCTGTTGGAACAAAGATGACGGAGAGGAGCGCCTGTCTCTTTTGGTACTTGGGATATTTTTTCTGCTGAGCATGCTCCATGCTCAAGCAAAGTGTCAAACGCGCGTAGCTCAAATAATCATTAGGTTTTCAATAATTTCCCAATTTTTTGCACAATTTTTTTAATTTCTCCTCCCGTAAGAACCTTCTATACAGTATTAGCCCTTTCGTAACGGAGGATCTTGTTACGAAATATGTCTGTCCTTACGGGGAAAACGCCGCTTGCTGATTTATAGGCTTCCCGTTCCAAATCAACATTTTATGACGCGCTGATCTATCCGCTTCCCATTAGGAATGACTATACGTCTTTGTATTTTTTATTATATTCTTTAGTGAAATAGCGATAATTATTTTAATTGCCAAAGACATTTTCATACAAAAATGTTGTTCAAAAATACAAACACATACATATATTTATGTAAATAACAAAAACATAACGTATGTAACAAAATCTGAATATACAAATGCAAATGGAACGTTTAAAATTTTAACACAGTTTTGCACTTCGCCGCCGGTTTGCAGACATGGTAAGGATGTAAAACTCCCCGACATTCTCCACTTTTGGAACATGGTAACTGGACTGCAATCCGCCTAGTACTTGTACTAGGATCATCCAACGCCAGGGCAACATGGCCTCTAACTCCGCGAAGTTTGGAGGTAGGTTTGGGGTAGGTTGGCGTCTGTTAGGAAATCTACGTTGATACTCCCGAAAAGCCGCTAAAGCATTTCCATCACAGAACCCTTACACAAAAATAATATCGGCGTACTCATCATTGCTAAATTCCATTTCACAACACTCAAAAATAGTTCATTTTGAGTAAAGACTTTTGAATGTGGACAATACTTAGGTAAGTCCACATAACAAATTTTAGTTGATTTCAGTTGACGGTTTTGAAGATATTAAAAATGTTTTTTATTTTAAAACTTCAACACACGGTATCTGTTTAATGAAGCCCTCGAGGAAAAAATGTTACATAGAAGACCCCCCTTAAAATGCAGTCCTACGTATGATGTTTTATTTTTGGTCACGACTTGTCAATCACCCAGTATTAGTTTGTTCAACAATCGTTTTGATCTTCTTGATCGGATATTTTCCCATTCCTCGGCGTCGCCATCGAAAATCGCCCTCAGAATCGCTATTCTGTAATATTTCTAACAACTTCTGATCTGTTAACCCACTATGAGACATTTCGAAGGTAAATATAATGTAAAATAATTGAAGTATTAGTACTCGCGTTCCAAGAATAATGGTCAAATGAACGTGCAGCAGCCTGTCTTGACGGTGCCACCTGTGTGACAATTCTCCACCACCGAAAATTTTCGTTTGTATACATAGTATTTGGTATAAACAAATACCGACATTTGCTGATCAACACGTTTCCCGTAGTTAAGTTTTGTACGCACTGAACTAGAGCAGACAAGAGAATGACATTGAAAAAGTTCAAAGAAAGTTTTTGAAATTTTTGTATTTTAAATCTAAGGGGATTTACCCGCAGCAAGGTATCAGTAACTTGGAATTATGTGAGCATTTCGATGCCAAAGCATTGAGTTGAAAAGGAATACATCAGCTGCAGTATTCCTTTTTAAATTACGAAATGACGATATTGATTGTCTTGAAATTTTGTTTTTTTACCACTGTGCTTGCTTTCATTTATTCTTTGTTATTTTCATTTAATTGTCCTATAAATAGCGGAACTGTTGGACAATAAAGCAATAAGTAAGTAAAAGCCTAGAGCATGTTGAGGCTACCTAGACACATTTCATATAATGTACCGCTAATCTAAGTATGTATGTAGAGCGTCCGTATCGTATTATATTCGATAAATGAGCACATTATCTGATTGTCCATCAAACACACCTATCAGGTATTGAAGCATTAGTGATCGGATTAATTGTTATTTTTAAAGAAATTCTAATTATGTCATCATTTAGGGAAAATTCGGTCTTTTGGAAATAGTAGGAAATGCGAAACTTTCTATGTACCTACCATTTTCTTAGTTACCTGAATGCGCATTCTTCCCTCCTTGTAACTGACTCCGTATCTCTTACCGTTTTCAAGATCACAGTGGTGAGAGTCGAATTTCAAACACCCAGTACAGCATAGCGATATTTAAAATAACAACTGAAAACTAAAAGCCCCAACGAAACCATTCGATTGGCGATTTCGATATTCACTAAGGGCGTATCCGATTGTAAACTGAATGCCCAGTCTCTAATATCATTTCGACTGTGACTGTTTTAGTCAGTCCTAGGATTGAGTGATCACAAAGCATAAAGCTCGATACAACCCAATGTCGTCAAAGTATGTAATGTGCAAGTATACATTTTGTCAGACGAAGGAGCGAGCTTTCCGTAGGTATCCCCTTTGAGTTATTAGAGAGAGTATAAACAAACCGACAGCAATGGTTTAGGGCTACTTCGTCCCTGGCGAACTACATGAGTTGATTGTTTTCCATGGACGCCGTTATTTTTGGCCTGATTTAGTTGCAATGTTGTCAAAATTTTTTGCATTATTAGTCCAGATCTTCGTATCCGCTCGCAAAATATTTTTACCAGGCCTAAAATTGCGTCAAAAATTGTGTAAATATTGCTTTAAACAGATTCAAAAAATAGTTTTTTCGCTCGCAAAGTTTTTTTTAACCTTTTTGGGTCATTCCGAACAGTGCCAGTTCTTATGAGTCGTAGTCCGTCTATTACTCGGAAAGTACTGCTTGGAATTCGATAAAATTCTTACACAAGGGTACTACGAGCACTATGCAAAGGACGACAAGTTTCATAGTTTTTGAGAATCGTTCCAGTGGCGGCAAAAAAACGAAAAAAAAAATGATAATTAATATAATCGTTCAAACATTTCAGGGGCGCCTAGAAATTTTCTGTGGAAGTTAACTATCGTGAGGTGGTGGTTTTATGGCGTGGGGAAGAGTATAGATCATTTCTTTAGTGTTAGTATGTTTATACGCTCCGAACCCCGGTAAAACTACGCACCTTTTTTGACAGGGGACAGCCGACCCTTCCTGCCCACATCAGGCATCAGTTATCTATTCTCTGTCGTACATGTACAATCGAGCAAAAGAGAAACCTACTATAGGTTCCTTCGTCCACTTTTGCTCTCGCGTACCTTGCTCAGCATCATTGCCTTACTATTGGTTAAATATCAACCCATTTTCTCTCGCATATATCCGAGGCAAAATTGTCAGCAGTGAGCCTCACACCGAGCTTTAATTCCAGCTGTGTCTGGTAGTCAAACCACCTACCACATTTGAGAGTAGGTGATTAGGAGTATTCTACGAACCTGTTAGACATAATTCACATCCCTTAGGTTGTTCCGTACATTTGTCCTTTAGACAGAATGATGGATAAATATTTTCAGCAGCCGCGTCTCTTGATGATATACATACGTCGCAGTCCGGCCGATGGATCGTCATCCACGCGAGGTTAGTCACGGCAACGTTCTTGTGCGCCCGCACGCATCGATCTTCTCAGGAAGAAGGAGGAGAAAGCATTCACCGGCAAGAGATAACGTTTTGTTAAGGTGTACCTACCCTTTCGAAGAGCGGGAGGTAGCAGAGTTTCTAAGGTAGGCAGGTCCTATAAATCCACAAAAGTGTATATAAAAACATGCCAAATAAGGGTATTCTGATTATATAGGCCTATTTGACTAACTTGATCCATTTCTCAAAGGGGCTAACCTGTGCCAACATAATCACCTGATAAGAGTATTGCGTGCAAAGTCAACCTACTTGACGTCATTTCTTGTTTGCGGAACGTTCCATAATTTTTTCGCATACAGATTTTTATTGGCTGGGTGCGCTGCTAAATGCGAAGCGGATATCCAAAAGCAATCACTGGAGCTGAATATTATGGCTGTATTGACCTTTTTTCTACCTTGTTTTCAGTCTCCTCATATAAGCCCATTCCGATAAATCGTATATTCGATATAGAAGGGGAATAAAAGCCTTGTTAACGGCCAGTAAAATCGATCAGCGACGAATTTTTATGACTACAGGAACTACTACCGAAAAAGGTCTCCAGCTTAGAAACATAGGCGCAGATCCAAATAGATTTAAACATCCAAATGATTCGAAACTTGAAGATTTATCAATAACACTCTATTTCACGAGTATCCATCAGGGAACAATGACAGCTAGTTATCTAGTAATATTTCAAAATTCGCCATATCGGCACAGGACACATAATTAATTCCGAGGGAACGGTGAACTCCAGGTAGACAGACCCGTATTTTGTTGTGATTCTTTGTACGCTACAGGTTCATTTTGTACATGCTAAGGCCGGCATTACACTATAATATAAAAGTTCTTTGACAAAGATATTTGGCAAAAGAAGCTGGAAAAGAAATGTGACAGTTTAATAGGCCATCTTTTATAAAAGGAAACTTTTAAATAGATGGTGTGTGGCGTACTGATGAGGTTTCGTGTGTGTCATCCTCATCCATTCTCAAAAAGTTAACATAACTTCTCTGATTGATCTTCCGCTGGCAGTTTTTGGACCAAGTTATTGTAGATCCTCTTCAACTCACGGCGAGCGATCCACGGTTTTACCCACAATCGCTTCTTTTTCGTTGTTAAAGCCACTACAATGGCTGCCGAAGTAAAACTAGCTATGGCAGCAACCTGAACGTCGTCGTCCATAGCTGTATTTGCACTACCTTCTTAAAATAATTTATAAAATGTTTTATGTTGGCAACAATAACATTTCTTTTATGTATAACTTTTGTAAAAGTAATTTATAAAATATCTTGGTCAAAGAACTTTTATAGTGTAATGCCGGCCTAACAATTCTTTTATTTAAAAAAGTTTCTTTGCATACGAAATGGCTGCTAATGACCGTGACTACATTTCAAGTCAGGTAGGAATAAAATAAGATAGACAGTGTATATTAATTATATCTCCTTTTTAGAACTTGGAACACCATATGTTCTTAAAGGGCAATAAAAGTCATACATTTAGTACAGAATGTGTGGAAATACTCGTATATGACCGAGTTGATAGAGGTTCGATTCCCTCAATTAGGTCTGAACATTACTCGGGTAATTCTAACAAGTAATAAAATAGAAAAATGTAAGTAACTATTGCAGGAAGTCATGAAATGTACACAACTGGGACAATGCAGTCCTCGTGAATACAGGCATGGGCCAACTGTTGAGAACTGCAAAAATCGAAAGGAAACGCGAACGTAGATTATGATTTTTCAAAGAGAGTAAGATATTCATATCGACACACCAAGTCAGCAAATTGATGCTATGCCATCATTACATATCGAGGAAATGGGAAATTCCAGGAAGTATATTTTTATTTTTATTCTGCTGTTGGAGTGGTATGACGCATTTGTGTCACAATAATATGGCATGGTGGTGGGTCGTTTTCGTAATTTTGGGTGAATGTATTAGCTTTGATGTGATTAGTTATGTGCTTTTGATGAACTACGTTACACTGATGACGGACAATAAACCAGAAACACGTGTCTATATTATTTGTACAGATACATTTTCAGCTTCTGGAGAGGACTACGCAACCTGTTCTACTGATATGTGAACAACAGCTCTGTATACGGTCCCGAAATCCATTATTGCCAACGTTACAATTTAACACAAAGATGTCACCTTTGTGATCAGCTGTTCACCTCAAAGCGTGATGGATACTCGTGAAATACGGTTTAGTGTATTTGGGATAACCGTTTGTTTTATACATCTATGGCTGCAGGCATTCGGTACTTTGGTAGAAGGAGTTAGTCAAGGAGTTGTTTGTCCCCTAATTCCCATAATCTGTAGTGAGGATCGAAGTGCATATACAAGTGTAGTTGACAAAAGTTAATTTTATGTCATAAAATTCATAATTTTAGTGTTATTTTTTTAAATGTGTGAGTGTTTGCATATACTTAGGTATTATTTCTGGTATGACTCAACGCAGGCACTTTGATAAGCAAGTCAAAAGTATGCACTAAAACTACGCAATTTTCGCGACAAACAATGCAACATAAACATTTAGAGTTGACTCCCAATCTGTTCGAAATCGTTGGTCAAAATCAGAAAAGTTATCTTCTTAGAACAGCTTTGAGTGCCTCTCATTATAATTTCATCTTAGATTCTCAGGAACTAGATAGTTTTTCGTCTGCATTAATTTGTCTACCATTGTAGGTGCTATGCAAAATGCTACCATTTGAGGAACCTGAGTCTTCACTCATTAAAGCGCAATTATGCCTCAAGGGCTCGTCTAGTAATAACTCATTTTCTGAGATGATTTAGATAAGGTTTAGATCCCCAAAATGGCGCCTATGGCTGCAGACGTTCAGCGCTCTCGGCCAAAATCGACAAATTGAATTTTGGTGAAATTGACTGTGCGTTGATGATACGAACCAGGGGTAATACTTATTCGTTATGCACGACTCTCCGGCTGACAGTAAACGAGAAATGAGAGGGATCTTGGGAAATTGGAAATTTGCAGATTAAGTCGCCTACTTTATTTATGAAATATTACGCTGCTGAAGGAGAAAATATGAAATATTTCGTTATAACGCAAAAGAATGGAGAATAAGTGACTCAGAGAGGCAAATGTTGGTTGAAACCCGTGGAAAATGCGATATTTTTTAGAACAGTTGTAGCCGAGTTCCATTTATGTTACATGATGATGACTTTTATCACCATTACAAATGCAAAATGGTTACCTTTTCTTTTATGCACTGATTAGTGAATATTCCCCTACGTCAGAAGGGTTGGCAAAAAGAAAAGGATTTTAAAATAGTACATTACATACCTAGTTTGAAAAATTCAGAATTGAGAAATAACACTGATTATATCACCAAATATATTACAAATACAATATCTGGTCAACTGGCTTCAAAACTGAGAAGCTCATATTAATGAATGCATCAAACCACCGATTTGGTTTGGAATGATCCATTCAAGGGGAGTGAGGTACAAATGTTTTCTTTTTGTTAACAATGAAAGACGCTATCGAGCGTTATGTTGATTATTGGGGAATTCAAGAAGGAGAACTACATAAGAAGCTATACCCAAAATTACTTATTTCTCAGACATTTTGAAATAGTTCGAAACATAAAGTTCGTTGTCAAATTGGCACAATGAGATTGACATTATTTTTGGTGGCTCACAATTCGAATAGATTATAAGAAGTCAAGGCTAAATGTTTACATTGCTATGTTTGTCGCTAAAATTGCATTTTGCCTACCAAGGTCTAAAAAAGTATCAGCGTTGCATCACATAACAATAATACTAACCTAACCGATGGAAACAGCTACCTTTTTCAGGCTTGTGCCGCTCTTTGCAAATTATGTAAGAAGTGCCACATATTGAAATCGCTTAATACAATATATAAACACACACACGTGATATATCTAGTCTATAAGAATAAGAAGAAAAACAAATCCTTGACTCTTCTACCTAGTCTGAAATTGTTGGGTCACACTGAAGCTGCCGGTATCACTTTTTTACATCCATCTCCCTGACATATACATTTTGCTATAGTTGTCGTCACCGTTATTGGCGGGTCAAAGTAAGACAACCAGTATCCCTTTATACGTATATATCTCCATATCCCTCATACATACACATGCAACCTACCCCTGTGTGTGAACGTCTGTTCGGTAAGCTCAAAGACATACGTTTTTTAGTTGTCTCCGTCTCGAAAACTTGATCGTTACGTATGAGTGCCCTTCAATCATATTTTTCAGAGTGACAACTTACTTGACATCGGCGTGCAATTTGGGTTGTTATGTTATCAATCTTCAATATAAAATTGTACAATGCCCGGAAATACGATCAATGGAGAAGGCCGACAGCTCGAGCTAAATTTATTATTTTCCAGGAAGAGAATGAAAACAGCGGACCCCTGTTACCCACTTCATGCGTACTGTAGAGAGTAGCAGATGCGCTGCAGATTAGTATGTGCAGTGTTCCGCCCTTGATACGGCGACTCGATCTGTTGACTTATTTCATATGGCGTTGATGACGTAACAGCCAAGAACGGTGACTACAACTATATTTATCTGCTTCTGTGAGCGAACGCTTGGATAAGCTCAGACATACGTTCTTCAACTTCGTCTTGCTACCTCACCAACGTATGCGTATTTCTATTCTTGTCACTGTCAGTGTGACAACACACCTGCCATATGGCGTACCACTTTGAGTTTACCTTTTATTGATCCTGAACGGACGATATCGATAATTTTTGCCAAAATTTTGGATTGTTTTGAAAAAGCGTTGGGCCTTTATTAATCAGTCCATGTATGCAAGAGCAATTGCATTTAAGAAGATCGGTTTGCCCTGTATGCAATTTTCTTGCGGTGCTTCAGCTCAGCACATGGTTCAGTTAATCGATTTGCTTACTTATTTCGTATGACATTGCTGACGTAACTACAAAAACAGTGAACAGTACAATAGGTGTTTTTTGTTTTTATTATCCACCTAGTAGAAAAAAATTAGTATACAAATGGATAGTGACAAGAAGCAACATATTCAACAGATAATCCTGGATATCCACGATACCTCAACAGCATAGAATTCAGGATCTCAGCTGTATGTCTCTTCTAGAACTTTTTATATTATACCGAGTGTTTCAAATTAGACCCTCACCATTGGGATCTCGGAAACGGTAACAGATTCGAAGTCGCTTAAATAGGGGCAAAGTTGCGTATTTAGGTAGGTAACTAACAAAATCGTGCTTAGAAAGCTTCAAAATTCAAAGTACTTCCGGAAAGAGGCAGAAAAAAAAGATTTTTCCCAAAATAGTTTTCATTTTTTCAAGACTTTATTTGAAGTACAATGTTAAAATAAACTACAGATAACATTTCCCCTTTTTCTCCCCTACAAGATGACATAATTGGAATTTCAATATGACGTTTCGTCTCTTGACTCTAGCATCGAGTTTATTTTTTCTTATAGACGTTATTGGACTTTTGCACAGATAAATAGATTTTTTAATTCTGATTTCAAAGATGTATCATATGGTATATATTGACATTGCATTAGTTATTCCAGAAAAAACAAAAGTTCCTAGGTAGGTCTTGAAATATTATCAGATAGTCATTGGTTTCGTATACCTCAAATTGAACATGGTAACAAAGTTTGGAAGACTGGGAAGTGAAATAAATCGAGCACTGGGCAATGTACAGAGAATGGTCAGGCTTTGCTTGCAAACTAAGAGACTACATTTCAAACACATTTATAATTATTATTGTTATTACCATAAATAAAATTTTCATTTTGTGTTAAGGGTTCACCATACTTTTTTATTGTATTGTAATTTTGATCGAACATAATCATGGCCAACTAAGGAAATACATCACTGAATTTAGAATTAAAAAGCCTATTTAAATGTACAAAATGCCAATATAACGACCATATGTTAAAACAAAGATGGTGATGGAAGTCGAAAGAAGAAACTTCAACTACGTCATCTTGTAGAGGACAATAAGTAACAATAACAACATGCAATTTATTTTGAAATCCCATCTCAAAATAAAAATTATTTTAGATAAATCTGGTATGCAAAACAAATCTGATAATTTCAGGGCCTACCTAGGAAATTCTTTGTTTGAAATAAATAAGGTTTGGCAATATCATGTATGACGTATCAGAATTAAAAACTCTGTTCACCCGTGCAAAAATCCAATATGGCGTCCATGATAAAAAATAAAGTTGATGCTGGAGGACAAGAAAGGAAATATCATATTGAAATTATAATAAATTATCCCATCTTATCGAGAAGAAAAAGTGGCAATGCTAATTTGTCTCTCTCCGGAAGTACCTACTTTGAATTTTGAATGTTTCTAAGGGGCATTTTCTTAATTACCTTCGTAACTTTTACCCTGTTTCCCAGATCCCAATGGTGAGGGTCGAATTTGAAGCACCCGGTATATAATATTCAAGCTCAAAGGACTGTGTCGGTAGAGAAACGTTCGACGCAACAGTTTTCCTAATACAAATAGTAAATGAATCACTAAAGACTAAATTGCTCTAACCAAAATCATGTCACGTCATTTTTTAAATTTTTTATCCCAATACAGTGATACATATCGCTGTCATCGCGTGTGACAATATAATCAAGAGGGAATGTGACAAGTGACATGGAGAAATGGCGGGTATTAAAGTGACGAGGAGGGGAAAGCCAGCAGGGTTGAAATGCTCAGACGGAAGGACCTTTAATAAATGATTACACTTCGACATGATGTATAGTTTTCTAATGATTGTGGGGTACGGCCCAACAGCTGATGGATTGTTTGTAGATTGTCGTCGGTATTATTCCTCACGGAACTGGCGGCGATAGATAAACAAAGGATGGATATGAACAGATGGAATGAATAAGTATTAGTAAGGGTTGAATTGGGTCTAATTGCTTTCCGTCTCTGTGACCATGTACCAACTGTATGCGTCACCGTTTCGTGCTTGATAGTATTCATCAATACGGTCTTGGAGACAGACAACGCAAAGCAAACAAAGTACATGTGGTTCATTGAAAAACTCACTTAGTAGTGCGCAATGTGGTGACTGCTGCCACCTACGTGCCATCGCTAATACGTCCGACCCTTACGTTAGATGCAGAAAGGCCCGTTTTCTCCAAGACAAGAACTACAAAGTTAGCCATGCTCGCAGCGGCATACTCATTAAAATCCTCAGCCGTTCGTTATAGATCCCACTACAGTAGAGTTTGCAGCATTTCGTCCTAGTGGGTAGCGCTGAGCTAAATTTCACACCAAATTTATTTAGTCATCTTAGTATCAGCATCGTACATTCGTATCCATGATGGTACGTATCCCAAAAGTGTGGACATACCCAAACATCTCGGAAACTAAGGTCGCTAGAAAAAAAATTTAGGATACCAAACTTTTAGGAAACCAAACAGCGCATCTAGTGGTAACCTTGAAATTTGATGTTAACATTTACCTTGAAGGTTATTTCAAGGGAAAGTTGATTTTTTCAAACGAGAACCCCCATTTTTTATTGCAGAAAAGCAAGCCCAAGAATGCTCCTCTTTAATGGAATGTTGTGAAGCAGCGAATAGCACGATATCCAATGACGCAATCTGATGGTGACCTTTGTTCTGACATTGGCTATGATCTTGAAGGTGAAATTGATTTTTTCAGATGGAAACCCTCAATTTTGATATTAGCGCTGAAAATGAGGTTTTGGAATATCCAAAAATTACCATTTAAAATCTCCACTGGCCGGACACCAGCCTGTCTCGCCTTCACTAGCCGGACACCGGATATTAGTCTGCCTCTTACTTCTTTCTTCACTTGCAAAGATTATCGGCCGCTCCAGTCTACTTCACAAAAATAGTTCATTCGAGATAGCCTTTGGGTGTGATTTTACTTCCGTTAATTAGGTCTTTGAACATGAAATTTTTCTCCATTTACAGCGATGGGATCAAAATTGAAGGTTTCCAGATGAAAAATTCAATTTGACCTTAAATAGCCAAGGTCAGAATGAATGAGATGTGACGTTGGGTGTTCTGCAATTTTGGCAACAAAACTTCTTCTTTAATATTCTTCATTCTCCAGCTGTCCGCTGCTTCACAACATTCCATGAAAGAGCAACAGTTGACCTTGAAATAACCTTTAGATGTAACTTTAGCCCCTGATATGTATATCGTTGAAAAGTTCATTTTTTGGCTTTCTATTTCTGCAATAACAAATGGGGTTCACATTTAAAAAAATCAGCTTGCCATTGAAATGGCCTCCAAGGTGGATGTCACGTCAAATCCAAGGTCACCACTAGATGCGCCCTTTGATTTCCGAAAATTTTAGTATTGAATGTTTTTTTCTAACAATCTTGATTTCCGATGGTCCTTGCTCAGTCTCATTCATCTCACTATTGGTTGAATGTCAACCCATTTGCCATTGCGTACATGCCTGGTAAGATTGTCAGCTGTGAGCGTCTCGCCGAGGGTCAGTTCCACCTGTCTCTGGTAGTCAGTTTATCTACTATATTCGAGTCGATGATTAGCAGTATACAATTCAGAAGTTGTTTATGCAACTTATGCATAGTACGGTGGGCACTTAGTGTTCTCTCTGATTGACGTGTTGTATATAATGGTGGACGTCATTTTTCCGTATCTTCGAGCGGACTCCATCATGCCCAATACTGTCCTAAGTCCTAAGGCCTTAATTCGCGCGGGTGGAACGATATTTGATTATATTTCCAACATGTCAATCAGGGCTACGTTCATAAACTGTACTTTGTACTACTCTGTAGTTTTAAAGTTCGTCAGTGTTTGATGAACCTGTTCCATGCTTCTCGGAAATAGAACAAAGTGTCTGGAACGTCAAAAGTGCGCTTTTCTTCCGGTGCTCAGCACCTTTGCAATAAGAGTGTTTTCCTCTGTCATTTGCATGGTTCATTGTTTGTTTACCTTATTTGGTAATCAAAAAGTGTTCAAATTAGCAGAATATACACCTTTCAGGATAAATGGGCTACCTTGTATCTATATCGTTTCTTATAATAAATATAATGGTCGTAGAAAACGTGGTTAGAAATTAGTCGGCTGTCATCAAGTGTTATTATGCTGTAAAAAAATAGGCGTTCTAAAAATAGAGTTTCAAGAATCAAATTCAAGCGGATAACCAAATGAAAATGGTATTTACCATTTTGGGTTGGTATTTACCGATCCGTTCAAGCGAGTGTGGTTATCAGTTTGGTTATACGATCCGTGACGTCATAAATCAGCTGTTATATGTCATAGTTATCACCGCAAAATTGTGGTATTTACCCAACTCAGGAGTAGTTTTATATTTCTGGTTATTATTTGAAATGTGACAAGTTAGAATTTTGCCGGGTATTGGATATTGTTATTGTATTTCAGCTTCTTTTTTGGGAAACTTGATACAGGCTGACTTCAGTTTTACCATAAAGTGGAGCACCTTTTTAGTTATACTCATTATTGTTGTTGATGGGGACACTTTAAATGTAGTTCCTATGCTTAAAAAAGTATCCTGTGTAGCCATATACCATAAGAATATTAAAATATGGCCATATAAACTCACTAGATGATGTCCACCTGTATACGGTTTTGCTAATATCTTTTTTAATCATTTCTGCTGAATCATTAAATGTTTTCTTAGACATGCGGAAAACTTTAGAGAATTGAAAGTTACCATAGCTACAAAGCCATCATTAAAAAAAACATCTGAAAAAAAAATTCTCCTATGAATATTGTGAAAGGTTTCTTTTTTAAACTTTCCATACACAGTTGTAGATAAAAAGGCACCGATTATTAAGTGATAATAAAAATAATCAGAGATGATATACGCGCTTTTCTAAAATAAACAACTTGCAACAAAACTGCAGCTAAAACTAACGCGTTCAAGCGATTCGTGTAACTGACTTCATCAACCCGTGTGTCATCTTGAACCATATGATAACCGCGGCACATAACACAGAAATTTTGGTTATTCGCTTGGATTTGATTCATGTATTCCAGAGTAAAATTTAATGTCAATCTAGAGTCCATTACTGTGTGCGGTATTACGTTACGAAGTGATTTACAAACCCAAATAAGAACTTTTCTATCTGCTTGGCATGTGACAAAACACAAATCCTGCCTGCCATACACCAAAAAGTTGAAAGAGAGCGCAATTCTATACTGGCGGCGATGGAAATCAGATAGAAAAAAAAAAGACTACAGACTAGAGAAAATCTCAAGAGAACAACAAGGACTGGAGTTTTTTATGCTTGAGCTACAACGCAGGCCTAAGGCCGACGTGAGGCTACACTTAGATACAGGGATACACGCATGACACGAAATCTATAGTGTGGAAACACGTCAGCATATGACAAGCACACATTAATAGAAATGCATTGCCAAGAGAGAAATTCTCTTGGGAGAGGATTCGAACACGGCGAGTGATTAAGTATGCCTGGAGGGATGCAAATGGAAATCAGCAACGGAAACTTATATTAGAGTCCAAGAGTGAATGTTCAAGGCTCATTGGATAGATGTTAGATAGTTTGAAACTTTTCTAGATCTCATGGGGGACCTTTGTTTTTTAATCTGCAGTAGTTTGTGATAATCACAACTAGAAGATTGAGCAACTCTCTGCATGTGTCCAACATACACAGCGTTCGACGATCATTAACTAATTGATGATAATATTTGGAAAACGTGAGTGTATGTGTGTACCGAGGTCTAAATAATTGCTGAGGCTGTCGTGCATGCGTTTCAGCGAATCAGTCGGGTGGCAATAATCCCGTAGCTGATAAACTGCAATCAAATGTTGATGGATTGGCATTTTGCATAAATAATAGATACAAACGCTGTCGTGTTTTGACTATAATTAATCGTCTATTTCTTCTGTTCTCAATTGTACTACAAACGTTTGGCATAATGAACAGAACGCCAAAATGCCATCACCTATAGTACAAATCAGTGGCATAGTCAACAGCGGGCGTAGGGCATATCTATTGACATTGTCGTAAGATGTCCAACTGTTTGCTGTATTTGGACGTCCATACATCCATTCCCTTAAACTTGCCTTGCATCTGTGTAATCAGACCTGACAGTCTAGCAGACCGACGAGATTTATAACTAGGAGCAAATATTCATCGAACCGATCCGTAAAAACAATGACGAATAGTAATAGTAGTTCAATTTCCCATACGTATCTTTACCTTCACGTAGGCACGTCTTATGTTAGATATGTTCTTGTAGAATATGTTAATATGGGTCCTTGGTATCAATGGCATTTGAGCATTTATATTTGTCAATTTCCTCTCGTTTAAATCATCGATGGATAAGTTTCATAAACAAGATTACCCCATTTACAGTTTCCACCAAAGTGCAATATTGATGCTTATTCGAAACGAGTGATAAAGTTGTAATTGGCTGATACTCGAACATAATTTATTAAAACCGACAACTGTTCTTGAGATCCGTTGCAACAACCAAGGATCATCGGATGGAATGGGATCTGTTTGCTTTTCGTCTCTGTGTCCAAAATCAATCGTAAAGAATGCTGTTAAATGTATATTAAACTAGTAATGTTTATTGTTTGTCTATTTTTCTTTTTTGACTGACGGGGATATCTATCTGACACTCGCAGGGTTGCCAAGTCTAACGACGATCACGTCCCGTGGTGGAAGGTGCGAAATGAATCTTTTACATTTGCTGGTTTTGAACTTTTTTCGTGAAAATTTACTAGGTATCATGATTATAAGCTTCTTTGGTAGATTGTTCGATCCGGAATGGAAAAGATCTCCTATTTATGAAAATATTTTTGGTATCATCTAACCGTTGCAATCAGTGCACAAACACTGTGACATATGATTTATAGCATAACCCGCTACCCTATCGATACAAATTTAACATACAGGTCGCCTAGCCGTGGGGATGCAGTGGTCGGGATGAATATCACGGCAGCAACTGATGATTTGGGCATGTCTGGTAACAACGTATGAAGTGAAACTTGCTAACTTCACAAATTTGAAGATTTTGTACAATTTCTTTGAAAATGATGAAAGATATGTCTGATTTGGCAGGGTAATGTCGCAGCCAAATGGCAGTCACTCTTTATGACACAGTCCGGATCGAAAGATGACGATACTAGTGAAATGTATTGATACTTCTAAATATAGGATCGTATCGAACATCCCTACTGTCAAGATGTATAACCCAAGGTACCGACGGAGCTATATTGCGGCGTCAAGGAAATAATTTTTAATTTTCATTTGCATTTTTTCAAGTGTTGTGCAATGATTTTGGGAAAAATGTCACGAATAGTCTTATAAAGCATAGTAGAGTATATTTCAACAGTTGGCGGAACTTACTCTTCTGGGACCAGGAGGGTGAAAAATATAACCTAGAATGTGTACTAGTGAAAAAAGAAAAATATGGCAAATTTGTAGTTTTTTTTGCAGGTTTTAGGTTTGATGGTAGCTTTAAGGCGTATATTTGGGAATTTATTAATCGCTGTGAATATAGTGTGGATGTTTGTTCAGTTCCTGAACAACGAAAAATATTCAACTTTATGGATGTATGGATATCAAAAAATCTGAATGGTTTTGTGGGAATATCAGTCTAAGATGCCATAATGGATCTGATGAACGGCAAGTAAATGAATGAATGTTTGGAAACGAGGAATATCTTTTGGTAGAGCCTGTCATCAAGTAGGTGCTTAATGGCTATCTGCAAGAGGTTTATAGGAAAAAACACCCAGTATCACATATCAATTGAATAAAATAATATAAACATGAATAAAAAATCAAGAATAGTAATTAAAACATGAATTTAATTCAAAAATCAAACATTTCTTAAAATTTTGGCTGAATTATATGTAATTTCTTAATATTCAATAAGCTGGTGATGTTTCAATGTCATCTCATCTCATACTTTGACAGTATTTTGTTTTCAACATTCATAGCTATTGGTTGCTAAAATTTTTTGATTGGAACTTGAAGCTCATTCGCTGTATCTGACGGTCTGTTACCCTATAGGTGGAGAATAACGGACTGTTGTTGGTGAAATTGACCCATCTAGGCCAACAAATTAAAGGCATGGAACTGAGCAAACTAATTAAAAGTGACTAGCTTATTTACAAAGAATTATTAATTACATTAGTGTTCGTGTTTTGCTTCAAAACTGTCAAGAAGCAATTCAATGAAGTGAGACCCCTGTGTTTTGCAACACACAACCTGTATTTGGAATTAATCTATTTATATTTTCATGTAATATAATTTGTATACCACTGTTAACAGCATAGGATTATTTTTTGATATTAAATATATTTTGTGCTTCATAATTAGGGTTGGTTTTTAATATTCTGAACCTTGTTCTTAGCAAAACTGTTAAAATAGATATTACCCTTATTGGGGTTGTTTTATGAATATATTTTCATGAAATAATCCTTCAATATCGGAAATCATTTTCAGTAGATTTCAAATAATGAACAAACGAAACCCCTGGCACATTCCTAGCTTTCCTTATTCCAGGCGCATTCTCGGCATTCTTTCGATAGTTCCTCTAGATCTCCAGACAAGTCAACGGTGTTGTCATCGTTTAACGTGCAACTCCCACTTCTTCAGTCTTATGTGTTTTGTGCTAGAAACTCTCTATGTTGTTCTTAGCGGATGCGGTTTTTCTGGACAGCAGCAGGTCGTCTTAACAGGTTAAATTCTCCAGGGGTGTATTGAATTTCTGTATTTGTATATTTTAGCGGTGGAATTAGTTATGCAAGAATGGTCTATGACTGCGATTTTAGTGCGCCTCTGATTAGATCCAGCATAAATGGGTAATTGGGGCCAGAGCAAATGGCAATTTATATTAAAACGGCCATACCAGCTGATGGTTAATATGCGGAATTACGTTTATTAGAACACATTCGTATAATTAGTATTGTGAAAACGTTAAATTAACCAGTACACTAGATAGTTACACAATGACCACAACAAAATTGCGATACAACCGCCCACACCCCCGCTACCCAATTTTTTAACCCTACATTTTTTTCAAAGACGATCAGGTTCATCTAAAACGTCAAAAATAACAAAGCTTTTGACATTTTTCTCCACCACAACTGGAACGATTGTCAAAAACTAGTAAGCTTGTGTGAAAATGTCATCAAAATCCGCCCGGTACTTTCCAAGTTACAGCGGGATCAAGGATTAGCGGAAAGACAGACAGACCAACGGAAATAGGAAACATGGTTTTTCATTATTTACATTATATAACATCCAACGAAATTTTCCCCCCAGTACATTAAACAGCCCCGCACGGGTATCATAGAAAAAACTTACTATATAAGATGTCAACTTGCAGTCTAGGTAGTTTTTAGAGCGCAAACAGTCATTCCACGTTTGCCCAATAGGATCTTTGTGAACGTCCATCTATGGAGGAATCACTACACGCATTATTGATTGTATTGATTGCATAGTTTTGGGATGCTGAGTGATCCGTGTCTGTAGTTTTTATTTCTGAGAAAAAAGTTGGTTAAATAGCAACATCGCATCTGGATGATTATGTGCAATGGTTTGCAAGAGTATAAAATCAATGATATTTGCTGTGTGAGAAAATCATTACTGAATATACCGAATATGACGGGTTATTTATATGCTGTGCTTTCTGAAGAGAGGTTATGTTCAAAGTTATAAATTACGAAAAGCTCACCGCGCCCGCTTGTGTGTAATTACTGCTGGCATCTACTATATATGGCTTGTAATTTGACAGTGTACAGTGAATATAATTATTTCTTACCTGTCTCATTATTGAAACTCAGTAAATTTGTATATGTAATTTCCAGAATGGATAAGAAAAA
The DNA here is from genome assembly GCA_963669975.1 of Acanthoscelides obtectus. Classification (NCBI taxonomy): domain Eukaryota; kingdom Metazoa; phylum Arthropoda; class Insecta; order Coleoptera; family Chrysomelidae; genus Acanthoscelides; species Acanthoscelides obtectus. Next base: position 31,197,216 of record CAVLJG010000008.1, on the reverse strand, counting down.
GTGGATGCGCAACTAATTTTTAGCTTTGAATCTCAATTAAGTGTATTTGAGACAATAACCCAATGTAATTATCGTCAACACAAACAACTTACAGCTTAGACCTCCAGTAATTCCATTTCAGAAGCAGATTTTACATCACATCAGAGCGAAATATTAATAACAAGCCTCATGACGTTTAGGCAACACGTACAACTAAGTGCTAAGTTAACATCTTGTAGAAAAACCTACATAATATCAAAAAACAGCATAATTTAAAAAAAAAACGGCATAATGTCATTTTCAAGATACGTGATACCCGTGCGGAACTACCAAGTACTTGTCACACGACAAAAAATATTAGAAGGGGAAACTATTAGACCATTAAATATGCTTATTATGCACGAAGAATATTTCTTCGTAAACACGTTATATCTTTGATTTTGGTTCTATGACCTTTATAATATGGACATACCAAAAAACAGTAGCAACAAGTTCACAACTTCTCGTATGTTAGTCGGTTCTTGTTGCGGTTTTCAAACAAAAAACAAAAACAACTCACACAGCTACAGTTACAGGCCAGCACATTAAGTTTAAGTTTATTTTAGACAGTTCCGTAAGCAGTAACTCAAAAGTTTCCTAAATTAATTTCCGAAGAAACTAAGCTAGAATAACGTCATGCATTACCCCTTTCTTGTCAGTTGTGTAGAAGATGGCTAGTGGGTATCACATAACTAGTTAACTGACATTGCCCTACGCAGAATATTACACAATTTAGTTTGGTAACAAAACAGATGTGCTTAAAAATAAAAATGTTTAATATCTAAATCGTCGGTGTTTTTTGTTATGGTTGCCAGTTATCTAGTCAGCCTGGCCTTAAAATGTTTCCTCAGGTGTCATCACCACGTTTTTTCATTAACGAACACCCAAAAGCGACGAGAAAGTTGAAGGTATCAGAATAATCTGAGAAAATGTCCTATTGTACTTAAAGCGATTTCCGGAAAAGCTTACGCGTCTGCGACTAATTCAAACGTTTTCGTTTCTACCCCGGAGCCGTCAAAAGTGGATTGATTGATCGCAGTTGCTCTTTCTTCAGGGCATGCAACTCGATATAAAGATGACGTGGTAAGTTTGAATATTTTTCCAAGACTTCGCAACGTTGCTTGGTAGGCGAATTGAAATATTTCTCAGAAGCCTTCACCGCTTTTTTTAATAATGAACCCTCAAAAGCGACGAAGAAACTGCAAGCATTAGACAATTTAAAAAATGATCTTATTCTGCTGAAACAAATTTCTGGAAAAACTTGTGGGTACGCGGCTAATTAAAATGTTTCAATGGCGTTTTTACCCGTTTTTTATCCCGGAGCTGTCAAAATTGAGTTGATTGATCGCAGTTGCTTTTTCTCCGGGGTATGCAACTCTACATACGAGAACCCGTAGTAAGTTTAATGACTTTTGCACGACATGGCAACGTTTATTGGTAGGCGAATTCAAATATTTCTCATACTCCTTCACGGCTTTTTTAATAATGAACCCAGAAAAGCGACGAGGAAATTGAATAATGTAAAAAAATATCCTATTCTACTTAAAACTTTTTCTGAAAAAGCTTGCGCGTGCGCGGCCAATTAAAACGTTTCCATGGCGTTTTCATCCATTTTTGATCCTGAAACCATCGAAAGTGGGTTGATTAATCGCAGTTGTTCTTTTTACGGGGTATGTAACCCGATATACCGGTGCGGTAGTAAGTTAAAAGACTTTTCTACGACATGGCAACATTACTTGGTTGGCGAATTGAAATATTTCTCAGACGCATTCACCGCTTTTTTAATAATGAACTCGGAAAAGCGACGAGGGAACTGAAGGCATTAGGATAATCTTAAAAACGATCCTATTCTACTAAAAACTTTTTCTGGAAAAGCTTGCGGGTACACGGCCAATTAAAATGTTTCCTTCGCGTTTTCACCCCTTTTTATCCCGGAGCCGTCAAAAGTGGGTTGATTGATCGCAGTTGCTCCTACTCCAGGACATGCAACTCGATATACCGGTGCCGTTTTGCATAGCGAAATCGCCTTTTAATCTGATAATTGATTAATGGCCTCCTAGTTATTTTCCAGTTAAAGCCCTGAGAGCCGTTGTTGTTTCAGCGTGGAGGAAGGAAATTGATGGCCACGGATATCGCTCGTTCTTCTACTCTCTATCGCCGAGTTAAATCACTTTTATTGAAAACTGATGCCCGTATTTTTTAACGACTTTGAAAAAACGGTTGCTTTTTTCTGTTGGTGCATATTTGTGCATCTACATGAAAGTGTAGAACATTTTTACAAAACGAAAAGTATGCCGTGGATTATTGCACCCGGTGTTTTGAAAAACTCCTTCAGATGAAAAAAGATTAGTTAATCTCTGAAAATACGTTTATTCTTCAATCTGATATCTAAGTTCAATACATTTTTCCAGCGATTTTCTATTTGAATGTATATACCTTTCCTGAAGAATCTTTGGATCCCTTTCATTATTAACATTATCCAGTAATAGCAAGACTATTTGAACTTTCAAGTACTTGACGTAAAAACTACTACATTGCTAATTATCTAATACTTAATTTGACCTAGTCTTGGTTGGAAGTCAAGTCGAGTAGTGAATACCTATTAGATTTTGGGGTTGCATGGAAGAGCAACTATAGTCAACGCCAAACAAAGTGGCGTGCACGTCATCAAGGTGGGTGTGTTGAAAAATTTACATTGTTGCCAAACTTTTTGTAAAATAATAAAATTTATTATTTACATATCTAGGTTTATAAGCAATATTAATCTCAAATGAGAACAAAAATAATAGTATAATAAAATTATAGATCTGTACTTGCATAATCATTAAGTATGACAATTATTGATCAGATGACACTATGAAACTACCATATTCAATTGATAGCTTAAAGGTACTGAATAAAAATCCAAATGGGGTCCTCCAAATTTTATGCATGGTATTTATTTTACAGAATTCATACAGAAAAATGCATTCTAAAATTAGGTAAGCTACTGGTGTAAGCTTTTTCTGTACAATAAAGTTAGTCGGAGTTTCTTTCTTCAGCGCTGTCTGAATCTGAATCTTCATCACTCTCAAAGTTGATTATTAAAGGTTCGTCTGGTCGATCAAAAATTCGTTCTCTTTCATACCATTTAAAAATTTCTTGCTCAGTATGTCGAACACTATTTTTCCACATGTCTGGGGTAACCGTTTGTAGAGCCTCGTTCCACATATCCAAACAGTCTTTTTCACTGTTACCATCTCTACCAATATGTCTGTTATAGTAACCTTTTGCTATGCCCCAAATTAACTCAATAGGGTTAAATATACAATGGTAAGGAGGCAGACGAAGAACTTTGTGCCCATGTTGTTCCGCCAATTCATCAATCACGTATATTTTAGGTGGTTTGTTTCTAAAAAAGCAGTTATTTTAAGAATAGGAATAAACAAAAGAAATATAAACTGTCGACCAAAATATATATAATTAAGAAGCATCATGTACCGAGCAACAATACTCAATAGCTCTGTTTTAAACATTGTGTTTAAAAATGGTATGTTTTGATTTGTCAACCAGTCTTGGATATTTTTTTTTGTCCATGCATTGTTGGGCACTTTGTTCAATATCATGCTGTGATAAGGGGCGTTATCCAGTATAATCATAGATGGACTCTCCAATTTTTCTAATAACTGATGTTGAAACCATTTCAAAAAATTGGTTCATCTCTCCATGGTAATCGCTCAATTTTGTTTTCGAAGAAAATATCGCTTCACTACCCTCAATAAACCCATTTTCATTTCCAGCATGTAATATAATGTATCTAAAATATATTAGTTTTAAATTTTATAGTGCAAATTGTGTAAAAGTACATACCTTTTACCATCTGTTTTAATAGCTTTCATGCTTTTTTGGTTTCCATTTTGCCAAGAGCGACCTATGGTCCCATTTTGAAATATCCAAGTTTCATCGAGGAAGACAAACTGGTATAAGGCCTCAACCTTGGCTTGATTGTATTGCCTTAGAAATTCCACCCTTTTCAAAGCTATACTTGGTAGTTCCATGAGCCCTCGTCGCGGATTGTCCTTAAGCCACTTAAATCCAAGATCTCTAAGCAACCGCCTTAAAGACGTGGCACTACCATCAAATAATGCCCTATCTCTTAATCGAGACCATAAAGTTTGTATCGTAACTTGTTCTTCTGAAACCATGTGTAATATGACATTATAATTTAGTTAACAAATTAATGCAAATTTCTGATAAGTTATTATAATAAGATCTTACTTTTGTGATACATATTATAGATCACTTCTCGAATGGCACTTGTATCCAATGTCGCTTTGTTGGTTACACGTTTAATATAACTCCGCTTTTTCTTGGGCGATTCTAAATTTGCATCACTTTTCACACCCTCGGAAATACGACTAACTGTCCTTAAACTAATTTTTAAAGCAGCAGCAACACGCTACAAAAAATGAAATAAAATTTCACTATTATTAATATACATTACATATAATTATTAGTAACCTACCTCTTGAACAGCATTTAAAGGCAACAAAGGCCCGTTGTTGTCCCTTTCTTGCTCAAAGTAGTGCATTAACGAGGCCACGAGTTCCTTACACCGACTATTTAACTGTTTGGGCATCTGTATATACCAAAATTGCCTTTATCTACTCGTAAAATGAATAATTTTGTTTTGAAACAAACAGTTGTTGATTTACAGTATGCGGGGCCAAAGGATTTATAAAGATTTGAAATGCCACAAATTGATTCAGTGTCAAAATTAATACAAATGTCAGTTCCCAGTTTAAATAAGTTTCAAGGTGACAATGTGTCAACGCTGCGAAATCGGTTTAGTGCGTTTACATGTCGATAAGTGATTGGAGCGTTTGCAAAACATTTTATTTCGCATAATGCGTCTAAATTTATCAGAAAGCAACTTATGTGATATTTTAATAACAATGTTTATATGACTATTAACCATAATAAGAGAGTAATGACCATTTTGCAATTTATATATCACATTAATATGAAACTGCAATAGAGCAATTGTTTGTGATAGAAACCTAGGCATTAGGTCGGGGAATTTTTATCGTGATGACGTGCACGCCACTTTGTTTGGCGTTGACTATAGTGGTTCATTCGATCACCTGACTTCCTTTGATCCACTACTAACTTAACACCTTGTATAGTCGAATTTATACTGTCAGATCCTTGTTAAATACGCTGACAGAATATACACGTATGGCCACGGAACTGATCGCTAGAACAATTTTCAAGAAGGTATAAGACTATGTAGTTTTTAGTGTGCAAATAAGTTCATCTCTCGTTTGTTTGCTATGATCGCTGTTCGCTGACGTTTAAGCAACACGTACAGCTACAAAACGAGTTCACAACAAGTGTATAACAGCCTGTGCTAAGTTAACATCTTGTAGAAAAACCTATAAAATGTCAAAAAAAAGAAATGTCACTTTTTAAGATACGTAAGATCCATGCCGACCTCCATTATTTACGAGCTGACATTAACTTTGATAGGCTATGTAGCTGCCATACATGGAAGAGCGAAGCCTCGGCAAGTGTCCATTAGGTTATATAAAGTCATCAGGGCGATCCGCACCTCGATGTAGGTTTAAAATTTCATACCCAGAGTGCAGTCTATGCGATAGTCATGTTGAGTGGATTTATGAGCAGTTTCACTGCTTAAATTTCACACGCCATTATACCGACTAGCTTTGGCAAACGTTTGAGTTATAATACTGCAAAAGATCAAGGGCTAGCGCACACTGATGAGAAAAATCCTTCACGTCCATCAGCATTCCATTCAGGATTTGGTAGTATTCGAATACTCGGTAATTTGGATACTATTCAGAATATGTTCATATGTGGTATTTGTTATTCAACTAAATCCTTTTTGGTCGATACTCGGTATATTGGATTTTGAGTACCATTCTGAATCTCAATATTCGAATATTCACTTTGTATTCAAATCCCGGTATCGAATCCTGTATTAGAATCCTGTTTTCGAATATTGTTTGGCTATGGAGAATACGTTACGCTTTACACAACTTCATGTTAAAACACGTTTGCGGTGGTTGTGGATGGCACAAACAAAATCGCTACGCAAAGTTATTTTGTTTGTGTGGACTGTGGCGTTTCTGAATTCGAGTCGCCAACAGGTCGCTTAAGGAAAAAGACATATATTTTACATGCACTTTTGCTTGTGCAGTATTGCCATTATATTATACAATTAATTTGGGTAACCTCATTGTGACTCTATATATCAAAATGTTATTTTAAGTTTTATTGAATACTAGCTGACCCGACAGACGTTGTACTGTCTTAGCTATACAAGTAATTGTGTATCGAAGTATTTGTACCTCCATGTGGCAAGCAAAATACGTCGGCAGCACTGTTATTCCCCCATCAACTTACTCTGAAAGTAGGCATAAAATTATGTGGAATGAATTTTGTTGCGCCGAATGACGTCATTTGAAAGCAATTATTGCATTGCTGGATATGAGTGAAAAAATTTATAGAATCTGGCCCATTTCTGGAAACCAATGAATGTAGTGACTCTGGTGCTGGTACTAAAGGAGTCAATTTGATCTTTCCACTGACGCAACATAATCCAGGGGCAACGTTCATAGGTCGTGTTTTCATAAGCAATTTTCTCTCACATAGCTAACTGTCAATAGCTGTTGGATTAAAGATGACAGAGAAAAGTGGCTGTTTCTTTTAGTACTTAAGATATTTCTTCTGTTATGCGTGCTCTATGCTCAAGCAAACTATCAAACACGCGAAACTTAAATAATCATTAGGTTTTCAATAATTTCCCAATTTTCTGTGCAATTTTCTTGATTTTTCTTTCCGTAGGAACCTTCTATACAGCATTAGGAAACTTCAAAAAAAATATTAATGAAATCGGTAAAGTCGTACTCAAGTTATGGCGTGACCACGCGGAAAAGGGATTCATTTATATATATATATATATATATATATATATATATATATATATATATATATATACAGGGTGGCCCATCCATGTGTGGACGGAATGTTACTCATAAACAAATACATTTTGGAAAAATTTATTTATCGCATGTTATACACGACATCTATATAGGGTGTCCCAAATTTGATCTACACATCAAAGTTGTAATCAGAACAGTATAAATCAGTTTCAAGCATAATAGAGAAAAACAACTATAACAGCAACATAAACAAACAACTATCACTACTCAAGACCTAATCTACAAAAACTGCTTGAAAATATCTCCACCATGTTGAATACACAGCCGTAGTCTTTGGATAAATGACCGTTGTACATCCCTCAGCATGTGTTCCCTTATGTTCAGAAAAGCATCCTTAATCCTTTCCTTCATATTTTCCGGGATAGATGGCTTAAGAAGTCCAGCGGTGTCATATCTGGTGATCTGGAGGCCAAGATATAGGCCCATCAACGATTGTTACTCCAGGTGTCTAAATAGTTACGCACACGTTTATGATAATGCGCAGGTGCCTGCCAATAATTCCTCCCCAAGCATTCAAGCTCCATTTATTTTGTAAATCTATTTACCTAACCCAGTAAGGGTTTTCCGTCGCATAATAGTGCATGTTATGCCTGTTGACAAAACTTATGCTGTTAAAAGTTGCCTCATCGCTAAAAAGAATCTTATCCAGGAAAGTAGTGTCTTCATTCACTTTACTTAGCATTATTCTACTAAACTCCATTCGAGCTGCGAAATCCTGAGAACGAAGGCCTTGATGCGAGCATAGGTGATATGGATAATACTCATGCTTGTGAACAATCCTTTGGACAGAAGTTCTGCATATATCAGTTTCTGCTCCAATATGCACTTAAATGGGGATTTTCCTGCAACTTTAATAGAACCTTCAACTGATTCGCCTCATTGGTGACACATGATTATTTATACATTTTTTACTATATTCCACTGCTCCATTTCATTCAAAACGTTCTCGTAGTGTGGAGAATGTTTCCGGCCTTGGATGTTGCATATTAGGGTACCGTTGCTTATAAATATGCGAGATGCGAGGAAACTATTTCTTTGGGCTTCGCCCAAAACCAACACCATATTCACCATTTCTTCTTTAAAAAAATTCATTTTCAAACACGTTTTTATTATAATGCTCAAAAAGCTAATTTTGACAGCTTGTAACTAATCAACAATTTATTTTTTTCCAAGGATGATGCGATATTTTATGGAATTAAGCCGTTCCATAAAAGACGTGCTAATAGAGAAAAAGTACAATTCGCGTTTTTGACCACCCTGTATGAGCAAAAATGAAAATTCGAAAAAGTAACTAATAAGATAAAAGCTGAGGTGTTTAAGTTTTTTTTATACAAAATTCAGCACTCCAAATTTCAAAATGGCGGATTGAGGGGTTGCCGAAGTGGACGGTTTTTCTGAACATCTGGACATCTCAGTAGCTAATTACCAAAACTCCATAGTATGATATCAGTTTTCTTCTTTTGAATTGGTTTATCCAAATATGCAATAAAATTTGAAACATTCTATTTAAAAAATCACAACTTTGATATGCAGGTCAAAATTGGGACACCCTGTATAATTACCAATATTTTAGAAATGTGCCCTCAAATGTCATGTATAACATGCCATAAATAGATTTTCCCAAAATATATTTGTTTATGAGTAATATTCCGTCCACACATGGATGGACCACCCTGTATATAGAGATAATCTGTAGATGTGAAATTGTCTTTTTAACGCTAAAGTACAACATCAATCATGCATCAGTTTTATCATGCAGAATTTCAATTTGCATCCTAAAGAAAAGCACGGTATACAAAAATATCCAAGATACCGTAGTAGTTGAGGTGAACTTTATCTTCTGTGATATTAATCAGCAATTATATATCACCTAATCTAGAGACAACGCAGCAAACGGAATTCCTGACAACATCAGTTTTGGAGCTCTGATAAGCTACATTGATATGTTAAAAAGGGCATAAAACCCCTTTTTCCTGTCTGACTGAAATATCCACTTTGACACAACCCAAACTCCGCATACTGCATCCTTTCCCGTCTTTAGTATTCCACTAGAAATAATAAATACGGCACAACCATTTCATCTGGGCCCCATTTGTCTTGTCGAACAAGGCAATCGTCCGCATGCAAACCAGACAAAAGAAAGGCTGTGAGAGAATGAATTGTCAGTGCAACGACAGCCGCTGCGAAAGAGGAGGAAGAAGAAGAAATCTCATTGAGATTCTGAGACAGCTGATACACATTGTTATGTTAATACGTCCGGAAAAGGCGGGACTCCGGGATCTGTCGTACGTTCCAGCTAAAAGATTATTTCTCCGGTCAGCCGGAACGCTTTGCTGAACAGTGGTGGAGAAAGGGAACTGAACGAATCTGCAAAACGTAATATCGAAATAAGACTGTGAAAAACGACATCTATTATCAGAATGGCAGCTAACGATTGGAACTATAAAAGTCTCAGCTCGCGTTCGGTAACCCAGTTGCTGAATCAAGTCTAGAGCATGCTGATGAGTTGCCTAAAAACACAAAACAACTGTCCATGATTGATTGTCTATGCGAGTAGACCTCATCTACTATACTGTCAGAATCGTCAGCCTATGCGAGCTTAGACCTTCTCAGTTTCAACATATAGCTGCTATACACTCTCGTCATTGATTCTGGTAGTAGATAGCGCTTTGCGTTGTCTTATTTTGATAGACCGTATATCCTGGATAGAGGGTAGTTGCTATGATTTCGTTCGTTGTCCCAGAGACCAAACTTACCCCATGCTGATGAGCCAGCAAAAAGCACAAATCAGCTATCCATGGCAGGCTGTCTTTGGTCGAACGGACGGAAGCAGCATGTTACTTTACTCAAGTGTTCATCGCGTTTTATCTCAATAGTTGAATATAGTCCTATGCTGATGTGCAACGAATGATTTCTTGACAAGCCGGAGCAACGTTAGAAAATTTTGAAAGCTGGGCTTCTGCTTATTACTTTAATTATCGAGGAAGTAATGCTGATCGAATATCTAAAACGTTTGTGTAAGCCTTACCACTCAATATGTTTACTCCACTGTATATGTTTACTGCACATTAATTGTGTGACGTAAGCTAGAAGGTTCCCATTCAACCTCTGGTATCAGATACCAAGTCGAGAGGTATTGCTAGACATATTTTTGAAGCTCGGTATTGCGGTACTTCACCATCACCTTGATGATCAGAGAAAGCAGATTTATATGTATGTATAGTCGAAATCACGAAAGATGACGATTACGTCATCATTTTAGTCTTTAGCAAAGACTAAGGCCCGTATCGTCATTCGTCCCTACAATTGTAGGGCGCCTTTATGGCCTCCTTGATTGTCGTAGTTTTCTGCGTCTCCGTGTCAGAACTCTATTTTGAGGTTATGTCACAAACATCTATTTGCATCAAATTGTGCTTGCTTTTGAGTTATATCATGTTTTATTAGCCTGAAATTTCCTACAATTTAAAAATAAAACATATCTTCACAATAGGAGAGCGCTGACGCTGACACGGGACGGGTGCAATCTAGAAATGTTTGAAGGAGATAAAGGAGTATGACAATCAAGGAGGCCATAAACGCGCCCTATAATTGTAGGGACGACTGATGATACGGGCCTAAGGACAGCGATTTGTAGGAATATTTTTAATGAAGTTTCAGATATGTTAGACAGAGACAAACAGAATTTTATTGTCTAAACGAACTGTATTGCTAATTTGCATGTATCCGACAGAGTTAGGCGATGTTTTCATGTTGCATGATCGATCATATTTGAAAGATGATTAGTTAGGTTATGTTAAAGCAGGTTAGGTTGTTTTTGAATAATACTTTGGTCTTTGGTGTTCCTGCCTTAAGGTATTCTACTCATAACTGTTTTTTTCAAAACCAAAACTCCCCACTAAAATTATTATTATATATATATTACACAAAACCATGAAATAAAATGAAAATAAAAATAATCAGTGAAATAATATATATATATAATCATAATACAGATTTGTTGTCATTATGTGCAAAAGTATAAGGACACCATCGAAAAAATCAATTTTTTGAGTTTGTGATTGGTTTTTTGTGTCTTAAACATCATTTTGTGATCGAATCTTGTATATAGACTAGAAAAAAGACTATTTTGTCATTATTTATGTTTATTGCATCCAAATATCTCATAAAGATGTTTAAAAATAACGAAAAGATCATGACAAGTCAAATTAGGTTCTCTTCATCAATATGCCTACCTCGTGCTTTGATGATTGCAGCGCATATTCTTGGAAGCCTTCTGACCAATTTTTGAAGTGTTTCAGGTGCGATATTCTCCTAAGATATTTTCGGATTGTAGAGCATCTATTTTTCACTGGTCACGTGCATGTTCTACACCTGCTGGTCGAGATCATCCCATAATAATTCGATCGGGTTCACGTCAGGGGATTGCAGTGGCCAATCCATGATTTTGAGCACACCTTCCTCTTCCTTGGACCGTAGATTGTTCATGCACAGATGGGAGGTGTGCTTGGGATCATCGCCTTGTTGAAAGATCAATCCGTTGCGGATCAAACCAATGCCAGATGGAATGGCACTTCGTTAAAGAATATTGAGATAGTGTTCCTTCCGCATTATTCCTTCGACCTTGACTCGTTTTCCAATACCATCGTAGCTAAAACACCCCCAGACCATCACGGAGCCTCCGCCATGTTTAACAGTTGGAGTAATTAATACATTCGAGATTATAACGCTTATCTTTATTTCGACGTACATACTGGCGTCGCCTAGATCCAAAGATCTCGAACTTTGATTCGTCGGTCCATAATACAAACTTCTACTGATTAACTGGCCACTCTTTATATTTACGTGCAAACAATAATCTTTTCCGCTTGTTTTGTGGTCGTAGAACTTTTCTCACAAACGACGTTTGACAGTAGCAACCGAAATTGGATTAGTCAGGGTTTTGTTGATTTCGGCACGAATGTCTGGTGCTGTTTTGAACCGATTTTGTTTGCTCATCAATAAAATGTGTCATCATCAGCTTGGGTTGTTTTTATTTGTTCGGCCAGAGCGTTTTCGATTAAAATTTGAGTTGGTTTCAGCACACCGCTTCAATGTGGTTTCCACTCCACCCTTCGAAACACCAACAATATTTGCAATTTCACGAATTGTTTTACCCAATTTTCTCAAAATAAGTATTCGTGAACCTTTTGCAAGAGAAATCTTCTTTTTTCTAGCCATTTTCAGCAAATATAATCGGTTTTGCGCATGTAAACAATGATCTGAATGAATTTAATAATTCTAGTACACACAGAACACAACAGAGGGCGCAAAGAGCTGTTATTTTATTCGACGCGCACTCAAATAATGATTCAGAATGACTGTTTACGATACTAGCGTCCATATTTGAATACTTCAAAATAAAATAATAGTTATTATACTTGAAATTACAGCGCAAATATGAAATAAGAATTTTTTATTCCTTCATAATTTCATCATTTTGACTAATCATAATTAGCTAATTTAATGCAAATGGATATAAATCTTAACAATATAGTCTGTTTTCTAATTTATGTACAAGATTTAATAAAGAAACACAGTAAAAACCAGGCACAAATTCAAAAATAGGTTTTTTGATGATGTCCTTATACTTTTGCACGGTAGAGTACGTCCATTGATTACTTCGGTACAATTTCTGATATGACGTAATAGCATCTTTCGTGATTTTGAGGTGGAGGAGTTTTAGTGGCTGAGCGAAGGCGTATCTCAATTTTTTGGCAGTAGTATTTATATACTTCTCACTCCAGTCGTCAGACATATTTCTAACATCGTTTTCCCGATATATTTGCCCCTAAAACCGACCAGTAGAATAATTTTCCATAACAGCGTCGAGAAACAGATATAGCCGCCAGCCGTGGCATGCCGCTATCTTTCCCTATGCCGGTGACAGTCACCGTCTGTGTGGTCGTATCCAGTGTTGCCACATGCTCTTAAAAATCCGGGCCAGATTTTACGTTTAGAAAGTGCCAGAGTTTGCAATTGTGGACAAATCTTTTTTTTACGTTTAAACTAATCCAATTCAGATTTTTTTGTGAAATTTAGGTCAATTTACCTATAAACTTGCTTGTTATGTACTTGCTACATTGTGTGGATTCAGGGAATTGCAGCGCTAAAATAACAATTTTGATGAGGTATGACAAAAATGCTAATTTTGACATTTCTATGAGAATTTTATCAAAATTGCATTTTTTGTCATAAAGCGCTAAAGTGCTGCAGTTCTCTGAGTCATGAGTTCACCGGATATCTAATAAACAAAAAATATAATAAATACTTATTATTTAAAAAAAATATTGAAGAAAATTACTTTGTGTTAATGAGATTAAAAATAAATTTAAAACGCTTACATACAAAAACAAAACCATAAAGAAGCTTACTCAGTAAGCCTCGTCTTACTAGTTGGAAACCACAATAGCCAATGTACGCTATTCAAAAAGTGATCAGATTAGACTATTAATTTGACCGAATAAATTGCATTAAAAATGGAGTGATGGTGGAAAAAATGGGCTAGATTTCGAAAAGAGAGGGGCTAGGGGGCCACTCCACCGGGCTACCTGTGGCAACACTGGTCTTATCAGCAGGCTTACTCATAGCCATTCTTGTAGCAACGTTGACGTTCCCTGTCAAATAGCTGGGAACAAGTAATCTACTTGACGCCATTTTTTATAGTCATTCTATCCGGTTTGAATTTGATCAGCACGTGAAATTCCGGACCACATTGTAGAACTTTTACAAACTTACTGACTTAAGAATACTAAGATAGTTGAACGCACCACCACTGCAGGGGTCTCGAACAATCGAACGACGCGACGTCCGACAACTGCACTTTAATTATGCATCCCTCGGTGGCTCGGCACAGCTGCAATTATTCACTAGGAGCGGCCGTAGCTCAGCAATGCGAAGGTGCGCGACAGCAACGTCGAAGCTGAATTGCAGCTGAATCTCCTCCAAAACGACCGATTGTAGACACGGAAAGGCGACACAAGAGGTTGGAATATTCAAGGAGATCGCCGTTCAGTGTTCGACATTGCGAACACGTCTGCGGAGCTATTCTACTCTTTAGTCTCCGCTAACGACCGAGTCGGTACTATGACCTATTTTACAGATTGCTTCCAATAAGGGATAAGATTGGAAATGAGAAGGTGCTTGGTTCGAGGTTTTATCTGATATTATGGGTTCAATTTCGAAAATGTTATTTGAAAGAGTATGTTGGTGGAGTGACGGTATAGAGTGGTAAAATAACACAGCCGCACCGGCAGCAATGCAAAAGTGCGCGACACCAACGTTGAAGCTGAATTGCAGCTTAATCTCCTCCAAAACGATGGACTGTAGACACGGAAACACGATATTAGAGGTTGGAACAGGGTTGCCAGATGGATCAGACAAAAATCCCCCAGAACCTTATTAAGAAAATACCCCAAATCATATTTCAGTAGTCCGAATAGACTAATTGACTAGTTGGAAAACCACGAGGGGGGTGATATCAAATAAAAAGGAATATATTTTTCCAACGAAAACGTTTTTCAAACTTGGTCCTTGAACCACGACTGCCCATGTAAGTAAAACGATACGCACATTCGCAATCACTTCGCCGTTTGGAGATTGGGAAATTGCAAATCCGTGGATCATTAAGACGAACAAATCCATGCGAAATTGCGACGAGTAATCGTCTAGTTGTTTCTCCCAAAACAAGCGTGTGAGTCAAAGAATCAAACGTTCAGTTTACAACTTATTATTCTGTTTTTCTGTGATCTATGGAGGCATATCTACAAACCTACAGTTGACATAAAGGTGTAGAGATGGGTCAGCGTAGATGTTTTGTGGAGATGGATGCGACATGAGGAAAGGAAATGCTACAGAAAGATAATATTGTTGTTTGGCTGTTATCACTTTTTTAAAGTTAAAATAAAATATCCTAAAAATACCCAAAGATTTTATGTTTCCCGAAAAAACACCCCAGAACATTTTATCCCCCAAAAATTTCTCAAGGAATGCAAAAACCCCTCAAATTTGGGGGAAAATCCCCCAATACGGCAACCCTGTGCTGGAATATTCAATCTCAGTGCTCGATATTGCGACTGTTTCTCAAACATTTTAAATCGAACATCCCATATACAATTTTCTTATGATATCCAGTTTAATACTACTGCATAATAAAATATAAGGTGTTCGATTAAAGAAACATGTTTATTGTACACGGAATTGTCTAGCATCCTGTATATCTCCAAATAATTTAGAAATACACACCTACAAGATGTCAATTTTGCTGCGTAAATCGCCTTCGAATATATTTTATAGTTTTTCTATCAAACTACTTTCCATTTTCGTTGAGACACCCTGTATATATTGTATGTGTTCACGAGATGTTTATCATATCGGTAAGTCTCCAATAAACGGTGCAGGAAGGCTTACCTACAGGGGCTAAGGCATCAAAATGTAACACCCTGTACCTCCAACAGAGAACACTTCTTGCCTTTGCGCCCAGTGAAACATTTGATCAGCACAACATGAACTATCACTATCGAATTTTCAGTAAAACTGAACTGAACTGACCGGTGGCAACGTATTAAGACTAGTCTTTTTCACGAATACCCATTACGGTAGAATAACAGTTGATTATCTAGAGATATTAAAAATTCCCCATATCGTCAAATTCTGACGGATCCGCCAACGCCAGGTAGACATAGCAGTATTTTGTTTTTTTTTTGTACGATACAGATTCATTTTGTACTTGCAACGGCCATTCGCCACATCGTATGGAAGAGCGCTGACGGATTGCATGTGTCCAACGTTCGCCACATGGCACGTTCGGGCTCTTGTCGGTGAATTTAACCCGCGTCAAAGGACGTTTCAACGTTGGAAGCATGGTTCTTTACGCTCCCGCACGAAATGACATGTGTTTGATGGTCTTAGGTTAGAACCAGTAGCGGCGAAAAACATTATTTACTTGTTTGCTGTGATTGTGGTGAAGTAGTAGTATGTGGGAAGTATTTTGATTTGAATACCTACCTATTCATAATGTATCTTCCGCAACCAACTTTTGAGGAGAATGAATTAAATTAGTATACAAAGTATAGGCTGCCATAACAACACTTTTTGCTAATATTTTATACGTTTCGCAGGTGGTTTATGGCTTGCCTAAGGATATGTATTTTAGTAAATTATAAATTATCAAGTGCTTATAGCTGTTTCATTATAATGTCATGTTGCAATGCAAGACTAGTTGAGAAATAGATTGGCATGCATTTCATAACTAACGAAAAAAATTAAATACCTAAATGAAAAATATGAAAGTACGAGTACTATCAGGATTTTGATGAAATTTTGACTCTGGGTTACTACTATGAAAATGATGGAAAAGCTCTGCAGTTTTTGAAAATCGGTACAGTGTCGGCGGAGTTATCGTCAAAAAATAAACAAAAAACAGCCAAACTTCGTTTTTCGACATTTCTGATGCTTCTGACAGACTTAAGTTTTGGTCGCTGAAATTATTTGTCGGCGCTCAAAAAAAATGTTTTATCGTACATTTTGTATAATTTTTCCTTCAGCTGTAAAGGTTCATGCGCGACACTGACACCGATAATAGACGTTGGCGCCACCATGTGTCGAACGTCCGAGACTAAAAAGTTCATCCCATCGTGTAGGAGACACACTTGCCAATTGTGGGGTGTCGAACGTTGTAAACAACGTTGGAAGCATCGTGTGGGACCCGCATTACTAGATTCACGATTCATTATTGCCAACGCTACAGAATAACACAAAGGTGTCCCCAGTAGACGTCAATCGTGATGGATACTCGTGAAATAGGGTTTAGATATCTAGAAGGAGCCAGTCAAGGATTTATTTGTCTCTTTATTCTCATAGTCTGCAGTAAGGATCAAAGTGCACTTGACAAATATTTGCGATTTGCGATAAAGTGGTTCTCAGCCTTAATTTTGATTTTATTAAAAAAACTGATTCCGGCTCTGGAACTATAAATTCCAAGAACATTTTCAGTTCAATTTTAAGCATTATTTTTTGTAAGATGTTGATAAAATCAAGTTGGTAGCGCTTATAATTTTGTGTTATGTGTCATATAAACTGGTAAAAATAAGATATTTGAATAAATAAAAATCTATTTTGCTAATTAATTAACAACATTCATTGGCTTTTTATGCATAGATAAATATTTCATTGTCTGGCTTAAAAGGTGTTCATTTTGATAGAACACAAAAAATATAAGAAAATCGAGTCCGGTCCTGGATCTTAAAACCGGCCGTCTAATTTTACGTTACTCCTGGATAGCTTTGCTATCGTGAAAAATTTCAACAAAATCGGTTCAATAGCACCCAAGATATATGATCCAAATTACTAGACGTATTCTGTACTGATGATTGCTAAAAGGCATGAAACAACGTTGTATACGGTTGGTTATAGCCGCAAAGCTGGAAAGCACGCAAATCCTACTCAGCCCGTAACTCATATTCCTTGAATACTTAAAACGACTAAATTGAAGAGCATAGCTGACAAAAGAACATAAATCTTAATAAATTAACTTTTCTTAATGAACCTCTGCGAATTCCTCAAGCCCTCTATTTTTGAGCGTTTGTATAGGAATCTGAAGCATGACTTTATACATCGTTTCATACATTTGCACAAAATTCGCAATACAGCTCCAACAGACGGTATGCTCAATTCAAAATACCTTTGGTATACTTTGACTGTCAGACTGGAAGGCTATCGAGCCATTATGTACTCCTAATCGTCCTCTCTTGAAATAGGAATACTGTGCGCTACATGGTAGAAGCCTTCCAGTTCAAATACGTTCAGAGAACATTTCAACGTACATATGCGGGATTCAGATCCGAGAACGGATGTATGTCTTTGATATAATTCTCGCCCGGGGTATACAAAACAATAATGCAGTAGACTCGTTCACAAAGGCACCTGAGGACAACGTAAGCGCCCAGGATAGCGTCTTATATTTATCGCTAAGATTCAGTAAAATATCCCTAAACATTCTGTTTGGGTCAAGAAGATTCACTCGATACTTCCAACGCAACTTTATAGCAATGTACTTTAAATATGCAATATGTATAGTGTCGAAGTCATCTTTTGCACCCTTTGGCATCTTTATTATTCTACTGCTATGAAAATCCCCTGATACCCTGACATAAGATTGTAGAATAGACTGAGCATCAGTGAAAAACAGTATTGTTGACTTAAACAGAGGAAATTACGGACTTTGAATATGAGGCAACCTTTGTTCGTTCTGGTATCTTTACTGTTCGCTGGCTATGGAAGCTCCTACGGCTGGTGATGTTATTCTAAAATCTTATTGAAGTAATCGGCTCTGACTACGCAGAGGCTGGGGCACCATTGTTGTTGCTGAATTCGGATCACATCCTCCGCAGATAAAGGATATCGCGTCTTCCTGGGTAGCTCAGGTTTCTGGAGTCACATACGTAAATATGTGTAATATTGTGTGCATCAGGTGGATAATACTACCGAAATCACCAATACCTAATTATAAAACGTCTGCCACTGTTATCAAACATCTATTCATTTGGTTTTTTACACCAAGATCAACCGCTACTGGTCCGATTTCCAAAAACTACAAAGCTTTCATCAAAATCTGACCGGTATTCAAGTTATACTGAGGGGGACGGATAGAGCGACAGACATATGGACATGTACGATAGCATCCAAAAAGCATATCTGATTTTCGAAATTTTTGCGATTATAATACTCCTCGCCAGTGGCATGAGAAGCAAAAAGTTTTATACACATGGGACCTAACACGGAATTCATATTTAATTATAGGCAGCAGCGGTGGTCGCAGTAGTAGACTCTTCGGTCTCCTGATCAGTCGCCGTGCGCTGTGCGGGTTCGAGTCCCGTCCCAGGAGAAATGTTTCTCTTGGCTATGGATGTTGTGATTGTCCGTAGGTGGTAGACGGTCTCTGACTGTCGAACGTGGAGGTACCACCCGGCGGATCTCGTAGGCGGAGCCAGAATGTGTGCATGTTCCATGCACACGTGTTCCCTCGCGCCAGAGTCCGTGTGGCGTTCCCCTTTCCCCTGTATCCCCCTATAGCCCCACGGTACCCAATGGGTGTTTAGGCCTTACCCCT
The DNA here is from genome assembly GCA_963669975.1 of Acanthoscelides obtectus. Lineage (NCBI taxonomy): Eukaryota > Metazoa > Arthropoda > Insecta > Coleoptera > Chrysomelidae > Acanthoscelides > Acanthoscelides obtectus. The sequence goes on along the minus strand of CAVLJG010000008.1, from coordinate 31,178,049 downwards.
TCGTGGTAGTTGGAGTATAAAAAAAAATGCTATACACACATGAGTAGAGAAAATATAGGAGTCGAACCAAACACTTGGCCCACTTTCAAGGTCAAATGTCTTCTCTGCTGGCATGATATTCTATTCCAGTGCAAAAAATACTTAATGGAGTTCTTACCTTTGTTCTTTGTTCCCCTTTGGTTTCTGATCAGCACTTCGTGGTCGTCTTCTTGCCACAGCTCTCCATCGGCTACAATCATACCAACTAGTACCATAGAGACAATGCTGAAGTACACCCACTTCATCTGAAACAAAAGGTACAATATTGTACTACCGATAATATGTAAAACTTTTGCACCAGCGTTTATTTATTATATATTTATTTAAAGAATAATAACATGTTAAAAACATAAAATTTAACATTTAGTAGATAAAATATTTTTAGGCATCGATCGTTTTGCTGTAGTTTTGAATAAAAAAATAAGTACACATGCATTTCCACATCATGACCTGTAGGTTGGAAGCTATACAATATATTGCTTTTAAAAAATGATTGTAGTTGAGTTAGTGATTCGACATTCTTACGTATCAACGACCTCCTTCCCTGTACGACTAATCCGATCCACAGCTTTGCAGACGATAGCACTCTACATGCAGGTATTCAGAGTGACAAGCCGATCTCTGTCGGTGAGCTGGAGGAAAAAAGACTAGCAGCAACTTCCTCTTTGGCGAGAGAATTGGAGGTTATCACTACGTGGGGATGCAATAATCTGGTACAGTTTAATGCTTCCAAAACACAGTACTGTACCTTGACGAACAAGATGCGCACTAGAGCTCATCTGGATTCGATGGGTGACCGAGTTCTACCAAAGAGCCGTTCATTTCGGCTGATCGGAGTCCAGGTCACCGAGGACTTGATCTGGCATGAAACATCTCGTCAATGGCGGCAGCTGCTGGGGAAACGCTAAGCTATTTGTATTTTTCTTCACATAACCTCCTCACTCTGTACAAGGACCAGATAAGACCTCGCCCCGAGTACTGCTCACATGTTTGGGGTGCTGTCGCAAGACAACGTCATCCATGGTAGATGCTGTTTAGATGACTCTTCTCTAACGGACAGTCCCCATACCCTTTAGCACCGACGGGCCTTCGGCGATCTAGCTCTCCTCTACCGCAATGTCAACATGCTCTGCTTCTCTGACCCGCCTGACCTCTGCCTCCTATCCTAACCGTGTCGAACTTCGTACATACAGAACAGGTCGATACGACCGCTCCTCTATCCCTAGGGTATCGAGATTATGTAACAGTCAACCTGAGGACGCTTTTCCCATTTCTACTGACAGGCAGTTCAAAAATCGGGTTAAGTTTCTTCAAGTCTTCTGTTTACGGGGCTGCTTTGGTTTAAAAAAACATGGGACATATAAGCCATAAAAACAAGCAGCACATGAGTGTGATGGTATGTTGTTTTGATGAAGCTCTTCGGTTGTCACATCAGGGTTTGTCAGATGCATTGTGTGGTAGCTGAAAAGCTTTCTCATTATAAAGTCATTTTATAACGCTGGTGCATAGCCGTATGGATCATTTACTTTCCACCACATACGAGCCATCATTTAATATGTATATCATATTTCAGATATTGCAATTGCAGTGTTATCATTCGTGTCAAATATAATGTAAATTCAATGGAAAATTGCTATTGCCAATCCGTAAAGTGCAATATTGTTCATGGGACCGCAATAAATGCATATTTGTCAACCGATTTTGATTAAAATCATTCCCGATTGCGTTACTGGAATATGTGATTCAACATCCCTCATGCGTAATTCAAGCTTTCTTGCTGCCTGGCAGGGGTAATAAAGGGTATTTCCCTTCTGGCACAGAAGTTATCGAGCTTGTGGTTTACACTCTTGGACAAAATTATACATGCAATCGTCGCACACTCCCATAACTGCTAAGCTTAAGCTACTTATAGCACATTGATGATTATATATATGTTTATTGTGCACAATATTTGATATTTACTTGTATTTTGTGACAATAAACATTATTATTATTATTATTATTATTATATATATAATCATATATAATTTTCTCTTCGTATATATATATATATATATATATATATATATATAAACATGTAATTTAGAATAGAATAGAAAGTATTACTGCCTTAGAGAGAAAACGCTATAACTTTTCTCAAACTACTTTCCCTAAAGTCAGTCACATACGAAAACGTTATATGCGAGAGTCCACATACCGATATGTCGCAAACATTAAGTTAATTAGAGTCATCTACCCGAAGATAGCCAACCATGTAGTGTATTTCAGCGTCCAAAAAAATTAAAAAGATGAAATGAGATGCAGTAGCGACATCTATGAAAATTTGTCACAACTATGTTTCTCCTCTTGGCAATAATTATAAATCTACTTTGAAACGGTTAGTGTCTCATAGATGATGCTGTAGCCAACTATATGCTCGCATAGCTATGTACCACTATCGTACTAAGCACAGAGGGGATATCTGCAGTTAACAGGTAAGAGAAAACCACGTCCTAAATTTGGACCTCTGAATGTCGTTTAAGAAATGGCCAGGAAACGGTTATTTCATATTCATAGGCCTAATTATTTTTTACATAGATATATAGCTGAATTTCGTCAAAATATCACTCCATCAGCTCAATTAAGCAGATAAGGCAAGTTAAGCATATTGAATGATGTTAAAATACTAAACAAAATAGCCATGTGTACATAATAAACTGATTGAGTAGCATCTGCAACACTTACGGCTAACTTGCGTTTGAGGTTACTAAAGTTACTAAAGCAAAAAAAAAGTGGCAACTGTTATGTTACTAGACGCATAAATAAAAATTATCTGTACGTCAGGCTATAAATTGACCCCCTCTGACTTCTTTATATGACCTTCCAGAAGAAAAAGTTGTATATAAAAGTTATATATGAGTTATTAGGAACTTCTTTACGGTATATTAAGAAGCTTTTCATGTAATATTTTTTATATCTCAGAAAAGAGCTATCGTATTGGCAAACCCTATCTGTTTTCAGGGAAAATTGTAGCTTTTTCTGACTCAATATATATGGTTTATGATACCTATTTGTTTTCATTAGTTTGGCCAAAAACTTTAAGTTTGTGTGTCATTTACTGATGCGTATCTTAGTTTGAACCAGTTTGCATCTAGCCGCATATGCAATCTGATATTGAGACGGAATACATATGATTAAGTGACAAAGAGACCTCAAATTTTTGACTGAAGTAGCAAAAACAAGCTTAACGAACCATATATATTGGAAATCAGAAAAAAAGGAACGATAATTTTCTTGGAAAATATACAGGCGTTCTATTTAAAAAATACAACTTTATTCGACAGCACTTTTTCTGACACAGACAGTATAAAAGGTATTACTTGAAAAACTTCATATTTGATTTTTATATACAACTTTTTCTTCTAGAAACTCATATAAAAAAGTTATAGAGGGGGTCAGTTTATTAGCCGGACACCATGTACATGTTACTAGGCCAAAAAGTCGTATCTACAGCAGGATTTCTATTGTTAGACTAAAGCAAAAAGGTGGCAGCTGTTACTAAAGCATAAAAGTTGTACACGACGCTAAGCGAAAAAGTCGTATTTACAACATGACATGACATGACATTTGTGCAGTACGGATTTTAAGAAAACTATTGTTTTTTGACTGAAGCACTTTGCAAATAAGTGGAGAAAATGTTAACGATTCACTAGATATCAAAAACCAGATAATCTAACCCTTTGAAAGTATATTTCTAATTATTCTACATTCATTTTTGTGTTCTACTACTGTCTCATAGATGGCGCTAGTCTTTCAGATCCGTTTTTGCACGCGGGAATATCGTATTATGTCGGTTATCTTCAGGTAGAATATATTAATCAATAGTTGAACTAAAACTAAACGAATCAGGTTGCTGGAAGCGGGCAGGTGTAGCGGGGAGAAGAATGGGTTTGGGAAATTCGAAAGTTGTACTGGTCGCGCCATCTATCGAACAAAAGCGCAAGCGGCGCCAACGTATCGGCCATTCAAAAATTCAAATAGTTGTTAATTATACTTCTTCTACTAACCTTTCACTGTTATCAAATTGGTATCAAAAGCTATCAATATTAATTACAAGGTATTCATCACAAAATCTCAGAAAATAATCCTGACCACGTTCCCCATGAGGAAGTATTATCAATCAGTCGAACAGCGTAGCAGCATCAGAGACATGAAAAAAGTTACTGAGTTTTGTACACAGTGAGGAGGTACGATGAGATCGAATAGTGGTGTTCATCCTCGGTAACACCAGCAACCCCGGATGAATGTGTCATCAAAATAAATCCAGGACAATTGTTAAATAATTAATTTTCAACAGGAAGCCAGTTTTGAAAACCACTCAACATGGTCATACAATCATTCCAAACACTTTGTACATTAATTATAAATTAAAGTTTGGATGTATAATTTGACATGTATTATGCATGTCCGTAACTGTAATTAAAACGTGCCAGTCATGAATAATTTCTGTTATGCACAATTTATAAAACGTTATTTCAAATTATAAATCGTTTTCCGGAGCTGTAAACGCGAACAAAATATTGCGCCCTAATAATTTTATGAAAAAAGGGGAAAATAAATGTAGCACCGGGCATTTTCAATTGTCGAGTAGGACGTGATGTTTATACGCGCCAATAATTCTGACGTACCCTGGAACAAATATTTTACATATAATAACATACAATTAAAATGACAGGGTGATACAGTGGTAGGTTTTAAATGCATATAAAATGGATTCATCAGTTGGTACCTCAGTTGAGCTAGGCTTCATCAATCGGCCAACTCGCAATAATCCTATTTTTGAGCAAGATAATGCTTAATACCCCAACAACGGTTAAGTTAGCTTCGTTTCTTGAACTGCTAGACCTCTAGACCTTTCGCCCATTGAACATGCGTGGGATATGATGGGAACAATAGTGACCTCTTCACCTTATCCTCCAAAAACTCTAGCAGGTCTTTGGAACCAAGTACATCTGGCTCGGGATGAGATACCTCAAGAAGACATAAATCTCCTCATCAGAAATATTCCCAGACTACCGGACTTAAGCACGACTTCTAACTATATGCGAAATGTCATTGAAGTAAAGTAATTTTTTCTATATTCTGTGTTCTTTATCACTGAATACATCAAAAATGCTTAAGGTCGCAACACCCAACAGTAAATAAGTGACAACCAATATTAATTATACTAAAATAATTATAGACTGGGAAATGTCAGATAGATTGATTGATATCCCAGAATTTCAATGCGGATTTTCCACAGGGATCAAATTTGTCTCCAACATTGTTTCCGTTATGCATTAGTGACTTCTTTTCCTAGGCTGCGATGAATCCGACTGACAATTTCGTAGATAACAGCACTACACGTGCAGGCATTCATAGCAATATTGTAATAATATACCTCTTTATTTATTTGTAACAGCATTGTAGGGTTATATGGCGAAATTTAGTCTTTGCTACTCTTACATTCAACGATAAAAGTGGCTCGTAGATGTTTATAATAATGGTATGTTTCTAGATACCAAAAGTTTTTGGATCCATTGTATTGCAATCAAAATGTTGACTTAATTCACTTCTGCGAAGAGAGTTACTTGGTCTTCCATTTTTGCAATGGAACACTGACAGAGGGCTTACTATTAAATAGCATATGTGTTCGGAGTCTGCTTTGAGCAAGATCGAGAAGACCATGCTATTTTATGAGCATGTGTATCTTAAGTCTTTATTATAGTTGCCGAAATATGAATAGTATACTACTACATTACAGGAATTTAGTTCAGGATTCACATAATTTTTTACGTAACTTCAGATACGTAGAGTTGAAAGACTTTTGAGATATTCAATATAGATCTTAGCTTTGTGTCACAATACGATATCAGGAATTTTTGCAGAAGGATACATATCAAACTTCCTCTCTAACGAAAGACCGGGAAGATACCGCTTACTAAGTTTCGCTTCAAAAAATCGGTTCAAGCATTTTATAACACTCACCGAGTCAGAACACCTCCGGATTTAGGCTATGCTTTCGCGGCTACACCACTAGACAGAAAGTTGATCCTTAGCAGATCCACAGCTCAGCTTTAGGTATATTTCAAGCATCATAATAAGGTACATTTTCGTGGCTGCGAGGCCTTAAGGCCTACTCTTCTAGAACGTAATCTACAAAAAGGGGAACAAATGTGAATCCTGAAATGCAAACTAGGTCAGAAACAGAACAAAACAGCTCAGTTACGTCGTCTCCCTTATCTCTTGTGTATACTCATAAAACGTGGAAAAAAATTGACAGTGTCGTATTATTGCCACTATAAAGCTTTAAGCGGAAATAACTGTTCCGGCATCGTAGTTTCTCGTCGCTTTTTTGTTATGCTGGCGCATTAAAATGGCCCTGTTATCATTCTTCGGTGTTCAGGAATGTCGCACTTCAGGGGAATTGTAGATTTTCCAGGGTTCTGCACAAGCATTGTAGATCTCAACTATTATCGAGACGAGTGCTCAAGAGGGATATTCAGGGTATAAACGAAAGTGCTCTGAAAGGTATTTTTGAAAAAGGTTGTCTTTACTAACCTTGGTGACTTTGAATTTGACCTTGCGCTTCATCTAAAAGATTATTTTAAAGTTAATCGTGTTTTTTTTAAATAGAAAACCCCGTTTTATTTCTTACGCCACTGGATTTTTTTTGGATCTTATATCATATGTACATCACAAAACACCATGTCACTCATATCTATCGCTCTGTCTCTCTGTCTGTTTACTAATACTTGACCACTCTATAACTTGAGAAGTACAGCTGATGAAATGTTCACACAAGGTTATTACTATACCAAGGACGAAAAAAGCTTTGCAGTTTTTTAAAATCAGCCCAGTGGCGGAGGCTCCTGATCATTTTCGGTAGAAATTTTGGAGGGGTTGGAGGATTTAGGGGATGGGAGAGGGTGTATGAAATTTTTTTGATCTTAGTATACTTATAAGCTCCCAACCCCAGTGATCCTATGCAGCTATAAGCCATATTTCACACATCATTGATTTCACGAACTGAACAAAGGGACAAGGTTGACAAATGATCAGTAACTACCGGTAGGGCAGGGAAAGAATGACCATGGACTAATTGTATAGGCCTATTTGGCTGACTTGATCCATCTAATGCATCTGCTGCAAATCTAAGATCACCTTTTAATGTCAAATGTGTGAGGCTAGAGAAAATTCCCGGAGGTTTATCAGGATTATTGATGAAAAAAATCAAGACGAGACATTTGATAACTTCCAGCATGTATTTCAATATTGACCTTGAATATCACTTTGACAGTCTTTCCGCTGTTAAAAACATTGACTTTGAAGGCGATGTACAAGGTTGAATGCATGATCACCAATAAAACCCTTGTTAAAGGTTACTATTATTAGATTTTAATACATATTCTGACGTAGAATTTTCCGTTCAAGTTGACCTTGAAATAACCATGAAGGTTAGGCTCAAGGACAGATCTAAGGCCCATGACATCATCTGGAAACGTACAGAGCCATACCGTTTCTTTAAGTTAAATCCGGTACTTTTTGAGTAATCCCATGATCGAAATCCTAAAAACAATATTCTAGGTATTTTAGGTAATCTGGAAAATTGAAGAAAATTCCAGGGTATACAAGGATATTTTATATCCCAGTGGGAAGATGCAATTCAAGAAGATTTTCTATCTCACTAGGAGGATATCTGAGACACTCCAATCACGATACTTGAGGCGATTCCGGAAGTATCTGGAAATCCAAGGAGATCTGAGGCAATCTCCGAACCTGCGCATGTACAAGCGGCACGTTACTGTCGCCATTATATCCCATGGTTGCTACCCCTAATGATTTTTCAGTAGATCTGACGTTTTTTTCGATGGAGATACAAAGAGATCCGAGCAAATCCGAGAAAGTCTAAGACCCACAGAAACCTGGGCAATGTAGAAATTTGGTTCCAGTAAAGTGCCAATTGTTAGAAATTCAGGTTATCTATATGATTACAATTTGTGAAAGCTGAAATCATGTAGGGCTATTTTTATAGGGATCAGAAGCTTTGTCAGTGCCAAGCTATTCCATCAAGCTGATAACAGACTTAAATTTGAAACTCTCTTGTTTCTTAAAGTATCGACAGCACCTGGGTTTTGGGCTTTTTTATACCGAAGCAGCCCAGCAGAAGCCTAAATGCCAGGGCACCGCGGCTGCTACGTGGATCCGAAAGAAACTTTGTTAATCCGATTTTTTAACTGACTAAGGTTATTAGAACTGAGATTATCTTCCTCCTGTAGATTGTTCCACAATCTGGATACACTGGGGACAAAGGAGCGGTCATATGGGTCAGTTCCGGATATACGAAGTTCGACATGGTTAGTATGGAAGGCTGAAGTCAGCCGGGTCTTTCATTGATGCAGCAGTAAAAGAGAGCTAGATCGGCCAAAAAAGTGAAAGGGTCTCGAGACTGTTAGACAAGAGTCATCAATCAGTTGGACAATCCTCTAAAGTTGGGGCGGCAGCACCCCAAACATGTGATCAATACTGGGCTAGGCTAGGCTGGATGAGCGGTAGGACCCTTTTTGTTCATCAAAGTAAATTAGTGTTTTGTAAATATTAAACTGTACAAGATTGTTGCGTCCCCAAGCAGTGATAAGCTCCAGGTCTCTCGTCAGCGAGGAAGTCGTTGCTAGTCTTCTTTTTTCCAGCTCACCGGCAGAGATTGGCTTGTCACTCTGAATTCCTGCATGTAGAGTACTGTCATCAGCAAAGCTAATGGGCATAATGGACATATTGGAACTAACGTTGGCACCAACATAGTATGAAACGTTGAAGCGAAATTAAAGCGGAACCTCCTCACATGGGTCGCACTTAGGCAGCTTGTAGGATATGATTGATCCAACCCAAATCCAAAAACTCAAGTCTCCACCCCTGCCTGTGATTTTTCACATCTCACGACGGATGCGGTGCTTTGGAAAACTGCAAGAAGCTCTTTGTACTTCTTACATTTCTTGACTGCGAATGCATTTTTTTGGCTCACTCCAGAATATACGGCGAACGGTCGTCCGGCAAGAAAGGTTACTCTAAATCACTTTTATGTTGAGCTTTAACGTAAAGTACACACCCAAAGACGCAGTCTCATCGCATGAATTATTCATGTTCTCAAAATATTACATCTTTTATTTTGTCTTTACTTTTTCTTCCAAACCAAGGTGTGTTTGGCATAAAATGAGCTTCAGGTACGTTTGATTACTTATGGCCTTGAATAGGGAGCTTAAAGTCTCGCGACAACGAAACGCTCAAAGTGAGGGGAATTTGTAACAATAAACAGGGTACAAAATGTGCGAGGAAAACTTCACAAATCCTTCCATCAGCTGTTTCTATTCTAGCCTTACTCAAAATTCGCGACAAGGGGATTTATTTTAGCATGGGGATATAAATAGTTCAAATCCACTTTTTTACAGCGTATTTTATCTATCAATTCATAAAACTGTGTTCAGCATCAAACAGCCCCTCGTATAATAAAGGAATTCGATGGATCAAGTCCGTCTCCAAGCCTCAGGCACTTCCAAGAATCTGGATGCCCTCTAAAATGTGCCTGTTTAGCATAGCTTTGTGAGCCATATAATATTCAGACTGATACATAGTCATAATATACAGATAGTTTTCCTCTTGAAAATGACTAATCGGGAAGACCTCCTGCAGGCGCCTTTGGGCACTAACCTTCAAACCGATGCACACCCAGACCAAGGTATTGTGGCTTATTATTGCCAATTACACTTACATAGTGTCTTATTAACAAGTCGAATGTTGTGATACCTGTAAGGTGCATAGGGGAAACCCGGGCAAAGCAAAAACTCCGGGAAAATCGAAATTCCCAAACCATGAATCGGCCATCGTGACAAAATACATAACCTTGTCCAACCATGACCAATAACCGGCAATCGGATGCAAAAAACTCACGTGGTCGAGACAGCAAAATGTATTTTCCAAAAAAAAGTATGTTAACTCTTCACTTCGTTACGCTGTCAACAGTTCGTAAAGGATTATGTTTGGCGCAAGTCAGCCCTCCTGAGCAAAAAGTTAGCTACGAAAATATATAACATAAGGAATTGCTGCAGCTGCCCATGATCGTTGGGATGACGAATCTTGCGTGACTACTATGCACAGTTTACGCAACCCACAGTACTGTGGATGTGGGAGCAATCGCCGACTGTGATATACGACCACATATGACGACCCTTGTCCATCGGAGGCGACACCGCACGAATCGACACCCGACTGTAGGAGATATTTCTAAGTTTTAAAGGTATATGTACTGGGACATCTATGACATATGCCTAATATGTACGTAGAATTACTGGTGATGGAGGTGTATGAATATACCAACGTCAAAAAATTGAGATATGTCAATCCCCACCCCCTGCTACCTCTAACCCCCAAGTTTTAACCCCAATGAAAAAAAAATCCGAAAATGATTAGGATCGTCTGAAACGTCAAAAAACGAAGTGTGAGCGATTTTTTTTTTGTTTTTGACCTTTTTTCCATCGCCACTGGACTGATTTTCAAAAACTATTCTGCGTCCTTGGCGCAGTATCTATATCTAGTAATATTGTGTACCAATTTCATCGAAATCCGAGCTGTGCTTCTCAAGTTATAGTCGGTTATAGGATTAGCGATCAGACTGACAGACAGACAGACCGATTGAAATGAGTGACATAGTTTTTCGTGATGTACATGTCTTATAACATATAACATAAAACAAAATATCTCATTTTCGAAGATGTTCGCGATTACAATACTTCATCGCCAGTAGGCGTGGGAAGTAAAAATGGCTTTGAAAGATAGCTGTGCGTGTAAGTAATTCCATTTATACAGTGCTCTTCTTTAATGCCCCCCTCCCCTTTGATTTTTGGATCAATTCAAAAAATTAAAACTTGAGGTAATGAAATTGATGCGTGGATATCATATTTTAGAGTAAAATTGACAGATGAAAATGTCAAAATGGCCGCTGGGCCTGGACCTTTACCTACTACAAAATGGTGATACATTTAATAATCACCTGAATAGATTGACATTTAAATTGATAATTCGAATAAATATGTTGAGTTCAGTTTAGAAGATACTGGAAATGGTTGCCTTGAACTTCTTGACACAATAACAGCCGGTCCGTAATTTCGAGTCGAACATTTTCAAACACAGTAACATCGATATTTCTACAAATATTTGTAATTCTCAACCATATATCCGTATATATTGAAGCAGGTACAGTTCCGTACACCTTTTACTTCAAATAGCCCCATAAAAAAAGTCTGAAGGTGTCAAATCTGGTGAGCGAGCTGGCCATTCCACAGGACCTCGACGGCCAATCCAACGACAGGGGAAATTGTTATCTAAATGATTCCTAAGTTGTCTGTAGTAGTGTGGTGGAGCACCATCTTGCTAGAATACAATATCAGTATCGAATTCATTAGGATTCGCTTCGACGATTTCGGTGACTAGAGGGTCAATAGTATTTTCCAGCATATCCAAATACAGTTCCCCAGTTAACGTTTGTTCGATGAATAGAGGCCCCACAATATGATTTCCCAACATCCCAGCCCAAACGTTAATTATTTGTGGATATTGAGTATGAGTTTCCCGGAAGACGTGAGGGTTTGTGTCACTCCAAAAACGACAATTTTGTCTAATGCACATTACCGTTGAGAAAAAATGTATATTCGTCACTAAAACAAACATTTTGGATATACGTAGGATGCCGTGCAATGGTTTCCGTCATAGTTTCTCAGAATTCTGTTCTTCGATCAGGGTCATCTTCAGTTAGCTAATGTACCATTTGAATTTTTTTTTATTTAACAGACAGTACCGCATCAACCTCGTAGGGTTATTAGCGGCGTGGACGGCACAATAGTCTATATATTGAAGTACATGTCAATGTCTTTGATAAATTTTACAAGTTTATCGGCTCGATGCAGTGACACTTCATTGATGTCATTAGAAAGGTGGTTGAAACTTCTGACATTTTGATAAGTAGGGCACTCCATCAGGATGTGAACCACCGTGAGCCGCTGGTTGCACGTTGAACCCACTGGGGCATCGGTTCCTTCGAAGACGTGCTTGTGAGTCACTAGTGTGTGGCCTATCCGGAGACGTGACCCATTTGAATGTTGTATGGGTGATACTTATTCTTTTTCAAAAGTCTCCATACAGTAGAAGGGAGACCTCACATACATTCGCGATGGAGGAAGTAGACTGTTGGGGATTTACTATGATCTCACCTATTATTTGAACTTGCTTTTCTTCCCGGATGCTCGGATGACCTGGGGGTTTTTTGTTGTTTACACTGCCAGTAATTGTAAATTTAGATACAAGTTCCCTTAAATATTTTCTACAGATAGGACGAATCAGGAAACGATCATTAAAAATTATTTCGGTCTCGTGAAAGTTACGCGTCGCACCATAAATAAAAATCGCTTCGATTTTTTCTTCCAATGGATGAGAATTGACCATTTTAAAAACAGTTCAAAAAGTATCTAGCACTAAAACCGAAAACTAAATAAGAATATTTTAACAGTACAATAATGTTTGTTTTCGTACTGATATTCTTGTCACTGTCAACAAAAAATAACAAAACAAGTTTTTATCGCTGTTGCTGTGGATACGGCAGGGAATTACAATTATTTGTAGAGATATGCATGTTAGTGCGTTTGAGTTCAAGTTATTATTAAATGTACCACCATTTTGTAGTAGGTAAAGGTATTGACTTTATATTTTAGGGTTATAAAGTACTCGTCGGGAGCTTCAAAATGATGTGCCACAAAACCCCCGTTTTCATATATTTTTTTCCAAGATGGCGCCCAGCGGCCATCTTGACATTTTCATCTGTCAATTTTACTCTAAAATATGGTATCCACGCATCAATTTCATTACCTCAAGTTGTAATATTTTGAATTGATCCGTTCAAAAAATCAAAAGGACTGTATACTAGCTATACAAGCAGAAACTAAATATGATGTTTTCGTATGTCTGATCGACAGACAACCATGGACAGCTGTTTCATGCTTTTTGGCTACTCAGCATAGTCTAGGCTTGGTCTCTCATCTCTGCAACAGCGAACGACAACAACGCAACTATCTTCTGTCCAGGAGATATGGTCTGTTGAAATAAGACAGCGCATAAAAATCGACGCTGCGGGGAGTGCATAGTAGCTGTCTGTTGGAAATGTAAAGATCTCAGTTCGCGTTTAATAACCCAGGCAACTTTCGCTAGCCCACGCCACTCGTACTCTCTTTGAACGCTACCTATGGAGGAATAGAATCGCATAACGACCTATCACATAAGACATGCAGCCTAAACCGTAGAAGGTACGGATGACCTCCGCTATTACCATCACTGAAGCAGATGTTACATCAAGTTTCATGAAGTTTAAGTAACGCAGAGAGCTACTGCAAGTGAACATAATATAGTGATTGCTAATTCCAAAGTGACAATTGCTGCGATCATATAGGTATCCTTACAATTTTGCAGTTACCTAATAAGTGTACCGGTTGAATGAAATGCGAAAGGCTTTTGCGGCCATCATCCAATGTTATTTGGTTGGTTTTTGGGTAGTTAGGCCGTCGTAAAATATTTTTACTTGACGTTTCGCCAACACGAGTGGTTGGCATCTTCAGAAGATGTTCACAGTTCGGAGTCCTTTGAGCTACTCAGTAGCAATAACAAGTGTACCGGTTGTTCAGTCCGATTAAAAATTCCTGGAAATCCCGCAACTTTCGGGACCGAGATTTTCCGAGACTATTCCCTACTGTGTAACCGTAACGCTTATAGCAGTAGTGCTTCAGCAATGACGCGTCATAGCTTAAATAGCAGCTCTCGACACGCCGCTTTGAAATTTAAATGCAGCCCTGGTGTGTACGTGCCATTCCGGCCGCAATAGCACTCTACTCTGTGCTCTTGCTGTATTTCATAAACCGAAGGAATAAAATTCAAACTAGGTGTCAGGAAGTTCACATACATATTCAAAGGTTGAAATGCAGCCGGGAAATTTTAATTTGTCCCGAAAATGCTGCAGCGCCAGCGCAGCTCAAACGAAACTTGTTTTAATTTAATAATATACCGGAATATATTCTGCTCCCTCGGGCACTGCTGGGTAATGGTGTAGAATCGGGTGTTTTGCTACTCTTTTTGTCATTCTGGAACATTGCGGATGGGATTATTGAAATTAATTATTATGTTAGTTTTGTTGGTTCGCAAACTACTACAGGAATTGGCTCTAGAAAATTCTATAGCTCTGGTTTGTAACATGCATTTTCTCACTATTGCATGGAACATTTCAGGATTCTGTTATAACTGAGACAACGGGATTTGCCTCAGTTCAGTGATTTTTCAGGAGGGCTTATTATACGAATCAACTTTTTATTCGTTTTCCGAAGAAAACCATGATTTCGTAAGACCCTCATTTTTCATGATTCCGTAGTTTGTGTGTCAAAGAGATCTTTACGTAGAACATTTCATGTACGCCCGATTAACTCTAATTTTTTTAATTAACTAATTTTGAGCACCTTTTTAATGTAATTAAAAATATATGAATTGCCTAGACTATACCAATGATAGTTGCGCCGTTGTCTAGCAACAAATAAATAAGAAACAGTTTGCGTGATACTTTCCAGCCCTAGGAGTTCGTGGGCTGAAAAGTGTGACCTGACAGACGGAAAACTTAAAAAACACACCTTACGCGCCCGGTTCTAGATAAAATATTGTACAATCATGAAAATTGAGATATTTTCGTTTCATTTGACAGTTATTTTAGTCAGTCGATAGAAGTTGCTCGAAACCATAGAAATAATATCTAGAGAGGTCCTATAAGAACATCCTAGGGCTATACAAAACGGTGCCAGATGGCGGAGCCAAAGATGACCTACTTGTGGAATATCGACACAAGACTGGTTAAGCTTCACACTCTGTATACATAAGTAGAGATTTATCAATGAAGGCAGCCTTAGTTCGGTCCTGCATCTTGAATTTACCTGTGAAAGATAATGGATGATGATTTCTTGATATCCGCAGCGCATCTCCTACAACCTACATCATCACGCCATGAGAGACATTTAAATTAGCATACACAAAATATCTACGAAAGCAGTATACAAAAGATAATCACGCCTAAGTTGTGCCAATCATAAACACAAGTCGCGTTTACAGATTTGTTCGATAAAAATCAATTCTGGAATCGGAACGTCCCCATCCATGTACCAGCATCAGTGACGTCACTCATGTTGTTCATAACAGATTTGAGGTTATGGTTAATAGTTATAGAAGTTGTGATTGTTGTGAGCTATTAGTAGTTTCAATCTTCAATAGAAACTGGAGGTCCGCCTGGGAATATTCCAGCCTAGTAACGTCAAGAAAAAAAAACGACAAAATGTCAACTTGCTTCCTAGATAGTTTCAAGTGTGTGGTTAAGTAGCAGTGTAGCAAGATCACATCTGGATGATTGTGTGTATGTGTATTAAGTCAGATATATTTGCTATGTGAGAAAATTATTACTGAATATGCTGCCCATGAAATAGATCTATTAGCCTTGCCAGACGGGTTATTTGTGTTGTCCTTTCAGAAAAAATGCATGTTCAAAGTTATACATTACGGAATTCCCCGTTTTTCTTTTGGGGTTTTCAAAAAAAAAATGGGAAAGGCGCATCGTACACAAAACATGCTCGCACTGTTAGGCGCTGATTTGTATTTTCTACTTGACATCGTAAAATAAATTTATATAAAAGTTAAATAAGTGGAAGTAAGAATTTTCAGGTTGAATAAGAAAAATCGGATGCGCAACTAATTTTTAGCTTTGCATACATCTCAAGTAATTGTATTTGAGACAAGAAACCAATGGAATTATCATCAACACAGATTATCACACAAATCCTCACTATGCACCGAAAACACAACACATGTTCAAGAGCTAATGCTAAGTTGACATCTTGATACTAATAGGCAAAGGTCCTATGGACCGCCCAGACAAACAAATGACGAATAGTCACAAAAAACCTGTATAATGTAAAAAAATCCGACATAATGTCACTTATCAAGTTACGTAATACCCCTGCCGATGACTTTTGGAAAAGTGTGAAAGCTTTCGGCACTGCAATCTAACATCTGTCGAAGTGCCTTAAAACAGTTGTTCAATACCAGCAATGACGGCAGAGAAAAAGTCCTGAAAGGGAAAAAGTATGAATCGCTTAAAACTTTTTTTGTCGTTTCAGGGAAAAAACTTGGGAGTGCGACGACCGTTGGAGTGTTCTGGTATAGAATCAGACGTACATATTTCTGCGGCGCAACAGCATAGTGTTTTCAATGCTCTGGCCGCGCCAGCACGGTGTCATGTCTCTCCGAGTTAGGTATCGGGGAGAGGCGACGGGACGTTTCCAGATGCACTACCGGTGAGGCAGGGCAGGTACCTAGGTTAAATTGTATGAACCTGTTTGAAAGACTATTTTCTCAGAAGGTCTAGTTTATGCTGAACATATTCCTTTATGTACTGATAAGGGTGTTGGGTGGGAAGTGCAGAGTTAACCTGCTTGACGCCATTTTTTTTGCATAAAGGTTCATTAAAAGTATAACCACTGGATGTGTTGTCTATAGAAATTAATAATAGTTTTAATCTGCGGAAGTAATTTTCTAATCTCGTCATCGTCCAAACCACGTATCAACTGATATCATATTAAACCTTCCCTCAAAATACGCATTTTATATCCGTATCCTCCATAAACTGTGCTCTGGGCGAGTAGAACGAACAATACGTCGTGAATTTTCATTAGAGCTCCGGGGGCAGGTGTTGAATCATGGAACTCCGAATTATGGCAGCTACAAATAAATATGAAACGTTGAAGAGATATTGTTTTATCTTTGTCAGGCGTATGTATACATATACGGAAAGGGCGGATAATATGTAGCAAGAGTTGCAAATAAGCATTGCAGTTGTGACTGATTGCGACAGAATGCTGCTTGAAGTATACGGATATGGTTGATCATGTGATTTATAACGACTATACTTGACATGGTAGGTGGAATCAAATTAATCAACAGACTTAGTATGCTCATATTGTTATTTAATCACAATCACATGACACTCTTGTTCACATTCCATGAACATAGATTATATTTGTGAAAATGTAGAGGAAGTTGCTGTTGAATTCATCTGAGCTACCGCTTTCAAATATACAAAGATTAATAGGCATGACACAACGTCATATGCGATTGGTCATTCTTACAGAGACGGAAAGCAAACAGATTCAGTCTAACCTGCAATTTTCCATAGAATGCCATTTGGTAGCTTTGAGAATACCTCTTTGGTGATTGGCGTCCCCGTGATGATAGTGGGCGATATGTATTTGTACATAGAACAGCTGTCTCTCAGCAGGTAGAACGTTAATCAACGATCATTGGCCTTTCTGTCATTTTCAGCGTATAGGCTAAAGATGTAAAACGCTTTGGCAAACCATTTATAGGTGGCGCTTGTCAGTTCGCCACCGGTTGCGCACAATACATCAAGGTTTATGAAAAAATTCTACTGATATAAATGATTATGAATATGTTTTCCTTAGAGTCGCTTGATACGTGCCGGGAAATCGCAAGCGGTTGCCATCAAGGTACCGGGCAATCCTTCTGAATTCTGAACAAATAAACACAGATTGATAGAGCTCAAATAATAATACTTTAATTGGTTAATAATTTTAGTAACTGTTTTAAGAAATGCATAACGTTTCAAAAATGTTGTTCAATATGAGAATCTTCGTTGTAGATCAAAAAGGGGTTGCTAGTCCGTAGAGCAGAGTAGAGGCAATGTTAATTCCAAAGTGGAAGGATAAAAATAAAAAAATCGAGAGAATTGAACATGAAGAAAATCATCGAGTTAATAGTTGTTATATAAAATAGGATAAGATAGTAATTTAGTGGTAATATATTCATTTACTCTATACATACAAGTAGCATACATTCAGTAAATATTCTGAGTGAAAAAGGTAAACACCCACGGATTTTAATAATTTTTGGCATATATGTTCAGTGTCCCTTACTAGTAAAATAACTAAATGTTCAGCTTGTTTCGTCAGCTGACTGCAGAAGCTAGTTCAATGATGTGTTGAGGATCCACGATTTCTTATACACTCATTGACACGCCTTGGCATCGTGCTGATAAGGTGGTCGATATCCTGTTGGGGTATCTCATTCCAGGCTACTGCAACTTCGTGAGTAAGAGCCGTGGAGGGTGTTGCAAATTTAAGAGCCTGCGTCCTATGATGTCCCAGACATGTTCAATTGGAGATAGGTCAACGTCGTGGTGGCGAAGGTAAATGGTTGATGCGATGTTGATCCATGAAGGCTAACGATGCTCTGGCAACATGCGGTCGGGCATTGTCTTGCTGAAAAATCGGGTTTTGTATGGTGTTTACATATGGAATAAGATGAGGCTCCACTACTTCCTGAATATAGCGTCTGATGAAAATTAGTGGTGATCTGCCACCATAAGCAATAGCACCCCATACCATAACTCTCACGGTGTGGTGACCGTGAAGCTCTCTGTGAAATTGTGGGTCACGTCTTTCACCACGTAGCCTTCTTACTCTTGCCCGACCATCGTGCATTCCCAGAAAGAAGTGCGATTCGTCACTAAAGACCACCTGGTTCCATTCCCGCTCCCATAGAATTCTTTCTCTTCACCAGAGCAAACGGTTACGCCGATGTTCAGCTGTGAGAGGTAGCACCTAATGAGGGCGATAAGAAAAAAGGCCAAACTGTCGTATTCGGCGATATACCGTACGCATACCAATCATCCTTCCATGCTCTTCAAGCCACTGACTAGCGATGGCTCGAGTACTACT
The DNA here is from genome assembly GCA_963669975.1 of Acanthoscelides obtectus. NCBI lineage: Eukaryota > Metazoa > Arthropoda > Insecta > Coleoptera > Chrysomelidae > Acanthoscelides > Acanthoscelides obtectus. The sequence continues at coordinate 31,159,135 of CAVLJG010000008.1, read as the reverse complement.
GAATCTGTCTCTCAGAACCAGAAGTCTTAACAGCTCTGTGGTCCCTCAGGGATGTCCAGAACCCCTCGCTCGCTGTACTCAGCAGTCTGAGTCCACGCTCGTTCACACTACAGTATTCTGCGTAAGGATCTGGTGGTCTTCCTAGAAGCTTCTCTTATCGATAGACGGGCTTCACGCAACCAGACAATTCGACCCCTCACTTAGCTGGGACACCCGGCGATTTCTACGCACTCTAGCCGTTTTGAGCAATCACAAAAAGGCTTCTCAATAAGCTACACGAAATTTAACATTTAACTGATATCGTAAATGTACGAAAACTGAATGCTTCTTTATCACCAAACAATACAAGCAGCCGCCACAAAAACTTAACAGCAAAACCTGACCATTTTATTACTTGTTGTTCATGGCAAGATAAATCGATATGTAAAAAATTCTTGAATTCCAATAAACATATGTAGGTGTATACCTTTTTTTGTCGCTATATAATTCATCCGTAGGACAATCCCTGTGCATAAATCAGTTAATTGTATGTTGAACTGTGATGGATAAAAAAAGAAAGAATAGAAAAAGTAGAAGGAAAACCTAATTATATTATTTATAAGAATAATAGAATTCATTATTGTTTGAGATTATTCCATGAATATTTTTTTATCCAAACGTGCTAAAGCCATTTTTTAAGCTTAATGAATTACGTAATTGTATTAAATCATGTGGTACATTTTCTTACAATTTTGGAGTCAAATGCAGTCCTTGGAAAATCTTAGATATCATTTTTCTGTACTATTCTTGCATACTCCTTGTATATTGTAGACTCAGGAAGATATTCTGCTTCCTATACGAGCCCCTTCCCTTCCCTTCCAAACACAAATAATAAAAATGTAGCAGGGTGTTATAGGTTTAAAATATTAACAATGAATATTTTGATAATATATAGTAGAAAACACCAACTTTATCACTCGCTAATCAAATTTGCAGCATAAAAATAACACATGTTGCAATTACAGCATATCAACCTATTTTCATTTCAATGCAAAATAAGTCTATAAGGCATAGGTGGCTGTGAAAAATAAAAGCCATGACAATTGTTTTTATTAATCATAGCTATCAGAATACGTTTAAAATAGTTTTGGATAGTTAAGGTTTTCAAAATGGGTAGAGGAAAGGTTATTGGTGAGAAAATTCGGTTACTGATAATTAAATTTTTTAATTCTGGGAAATCAAACTCAGAAATTGCAACTTTGTTAGACTTATCGCGGTACAGTGTGAGAAATATTGTTAGAAGATATAACGTAACTGGTTCAGTTAATATTAAGCCACGATATGTGAAAAAAAGTAATGTCACAAATGCCGACCGAAGAGCATTAAGAAGAATAATCGTGAAAGACATGCATGCCAATTATTTACAATTAAGTGCTCTGTGGAGTGACGCTGTTGGAAGGAGAATTTCGTGGTTCACAACTCATAGAGAGGCCCACAAACTGGGATTTAGCACTTGCAAGGTAAGTTTTCTTATAAAAAAAGTGAAGTAAAAACCCTAAAGTTGCACAACTTGTTTATAGGCCAAAGAAAAGCCACTATTAACTCCACTGCACAAGAAAAATCGGCTTAGATGGGCTAAAGAACATAGACAAGGGACACCTCAACAATGGTGTGCAATACAATGGAGTGATCAGGCCCGATTCGAAGTTTGTGTTGGTGACAGTCGCAGTAGAGTTATTCGAAAAAAAATGAAGCATTCCATGTTCACTGTCTGAAGGGAAAGGTGAAACGTCCAGCATCCATTATGGTCTGGGGCAGTATGTCATCAAAAGGAGTAGGAAAACTTCATTTTTTTGATGGAAATGTGGATACAAACAAATATTTGGCAATTTTAGAAGAATCGCTTTTACCAGTGATGGAAGAATGTTTGACATCCGGCCAAGGTTTTGTGTTTCAGCAAGATGGTGCAGCGTGCCATACCTCAAAAAAGGCTATAAAATGGATGGAAGAAAATAATGTACCACTTTTGAAATGGGTTTCTAGCAGTCCAGATCTGTCACCTATTGAAACTTTGTGGCACGGATGAAAAAGGTTCTACGACAACATCCTGCTCGTACAATCACCGAACTGAGACAAAAGCTTCAAGAAATATGGGATTGTTTTACACCAAATATTTGCCAAAACTTGGTTAACACTATGCCCCAAAGAATTTCAGCCGTAATAAAAAATAAAGGTGATGTTACCCAATGGTAATCTTTCAATTGTTGCTTTGTTAACTTCGCGCATTTATTCGCACATTGTTTATTTGTTCAGATGTTCTATTAGTTATAGGTCTAAGTGATTTCAAATTTGTATTTTTTACGACTAGAGTGTATCTAAAATGTTTTTGAGAAAATAAATTGTTTTAGAAGTAAATAGTTTCGTCATGTATAGTTTATAAAGGCATATTTTGGTACAAATCTTGAAGTGGGCCAACTGAAGTGGGAAGGGGCTCGTAATAACATCTAGGCATTCTAATGCTTTTCTTTTATGTGCCGAAATGCTAACAAAATTTTGTATGTAATATTTTTATCAGTTTTTATGAATTAAAGCATTATCGAGCCAATCTCTGATGAATTTTGGACAAGCACTTTACGCTTATATTTGTGGTACTTCTTTGTTTTTTTTTTTGTTCTTCTAGATATTCTCATTTTATGCTGTAATTATCATTTAAGCTATACTACTGCTTCTTTGTGAATGGTATTCACTATTGGGTAATAAACGTATTATTATCATTCAGTATTATTATTTATTATTATTACATATTTTTGTTTGATTCAGGAATGACAATTTTGTCGCGTACACTAATAATTTTGTGATGTTAGATGATGGTATGTAAGAAATGAAGTTGTTTGGTATCATGTACATACTTGTGCATCATGTTAGGTATAATATTGATTTACCAAGAAATAATTTTAAAATTGTCTGAATCGTACATACTTTTGATTTTTCAATATAATTGTTATTTATTCCGATAGTAAATAGAACCATTTTCTCTATAATTTAAAGAAAACCGATAATTATACGCTAGTTTTGTCAACGGCCGACTAACGGTTGCATTTTCCCGACACGTGTGAAGTGATTCAGACTTAGGAAAATTCCGATGAACTAGTCGAAACCGTTTCTCTGCTGAAAGATAAAGTGTTGTAGATGCCACACAACGAGGTACTCTATCTAATGCACTCAAACTGGCTCGTTGGCAGTGCTCGTGAAAAGTAAAAATGAGTCGTATTAGTAAGCAAGCTATGTAACAAGCAAATGCAGCAACGAGAAAGAATTGCGATACGTCTCAAATCGTAAACACGAGCAACTTGCAGCTTCTTAGCGAAAATCGCGAACGTCTGCAGTGGAACTTCGGCGAGAAAGAGCGTTTGCTATGCAAATTTTTATTACGGGATTATGCTGAAAAAGTTCCTCAACTACCCAACTCGCACACATACACCCTCACATAAAATAGAAATATGCGGAAACTTGCGCAGGAAGGAATTTATACTGGGTAACAGGCCGGAAAATTATTCTCTCAGCTCAATCGATAAATTCGTTGTCGTAGGGTGTACTTTGCGCTAAAAAAAATAACCTAATCTATTTCCTGTACTAGTCGGAGGGGTCGTGACTTTCGACAATCAGATCACAAAAGCGGATGAGATGAGGTACACTGCAGACTGCAATAGAAAAGCGAGAGAAAACAGATATGACTAGTCAGTCCTTGGCTAATAATGGTTCAATGGTTTTGTGTGAAGATAACTTGATACTGTAGTGGACATTGGAACTACCAGGAAATTAATATCAGAAGACAATCTTGACAAAAAGATAGCCCCGTAGTTCTGTCTAATAATTGCCTGAACGTGAAAGATTTGAGGAGTAAATTTATTCCAAAAAGATGACTGTAGACGGAAGAGGCAGCTAACAAGATTGAATTTGAGCGAAGCTTACAGAATCACCACGAGTTACTGGCCGCAGATATATAATTGAAACTTTACTGACGTTTTGACCTTCGAGGTGATCAGCAACGGCGTCGGTCGGAATTTTGCTTTTAAACAGAATCAACAGTTTAGAACATACATTGTAACAATAACACATATCCACTAAAAAGCCTAATTTATCACTCCGAAATTGCACTAATTTATGAACAACACTCATCATTAATTAATAATAAGATATAAGAGTCGCACTTTCTGCTCCCGTTGACTGTTCAACGGTTCTTACTGCCGCCAGCAGATAGCGCCACAATATCATGCTAATTTAGAAATATTATCCGAATACTGATCGTGTCTACAATGTGTTATGAACAACATTTTTAAAACGTCTCCCTCAATTCAGGTCATTAATCATCGGTGCGTCATTTGAATGAACATTATCTTTGATCCTCTCAACAAATGTCAAGGGGAGTTAGATTGCATGATCTTGCAAGTCTCCCTCGCCTTATGACACATGACCCTATTTTGTTAAGATAACATAGTTACCCAGTGGGACACCCTATACAGGGTGTTCCATACTTAAATGGGCATAGTGGAAGACCTTTCCATATCTGAAACTTAACAAGTTTCAAGTCCAGTTTTTAGGGATATACATGGTGGTTTATCTAAACAAGCCAAATCTTTAATATAACATATCTCACGCACTATTGAACCGATTTTGTTGATATCTTACACGATAACTAAGTTGCTTAGGAGTACCGTACAGCTAGAAGGACAGCTCAAAAATCCAAAATCTAGGTCCAAAGTCAATATCTTAACTCTTGTTTTAAATTTTTTGTTAAAATTTTTATTTATTCAAATATTATAATTTTAGTAGTTTAGATGACAGAATGCTTAGAATTGAACTATAGATGTTTAGGGATCTCAAAATTCCAGGATCGGATCCAGTTTTTCTAATCAACTGCACGCAGAAAAAAGAGCAATACATGATACGAGTATAAAAGAAGGCGAAGTTATTGTTATGTCCCTATTTATTTTCTTCAGTAGCTTTTCAATTATTTAATTTTACCAACTGTTGTTATACATGGTAGATCACACAAATTAATGTCATTTTGTGGCCTACATACTACGTTTTTAAAAATCTTTTACTCAATTTCAATTAGGTCTCGAAGGTCAATTTTACTGAAGTTGCATATTAAATACCCTTTCCCTTTTAAACAGAACTCATTTTGTACAATCAAGCTTTAAAAATTACCGAAAAAAGTAAATTGGGCTCCTAAAATTGCTGGAATAAATTCGAAGTTTAACTTACAGGGCGTTACACTTTAGAAAATACAAGGGAATAACAAAAACGAATTCTACCCTGGATTTTTTAGTTCCCAAAACATATTTAGCCCAATTTCTAGCATTATTATGTAACATCTTGATAAAATCAAGTTGATAAGCTTTACAATCTTCATTTTTGTCTCATAAACTGATAAAAATAAGATACATGAATAAATAAAAAAAAATAGCTCAAGAACTAAATCAATATATTTTACTAATTTATTATTGCCATTCATTTGTTTTTTGTACATAGGCAAACATTTCAATTTTCATCGAAAATGATGTTGATTATGATAAAAAACAAAAAAGTGAAAAAACCGTGTTCGGCCCTGGATTTTTCAAGCATCCGTCTAGTTTTACGTTACTCCTGGGTAACTTTGTTATTGTGCGAAATTTAAAAAAATAATCGGTTCAATACTGCCTAAGATATGTGATAAAGATTTGGCGAAAAGCTGAATTTAGAATGTTTTAATATTCAGATATGAAAAGGTCTGTATCGAAAGTACCTACCATTTCACTATGTCCATTGAAGTACGGAACACCCTGTATTTAAGATCATCTAAATTCGCAAGCAGGCTGTTCATATTTCATATGAGTGTATATCAAGGAAATCACCCGAACTGAGTTGGCGACGTAACGGCTTGTCTAGACGACTCTCTCACTCATCCTTAATTGAATTAGATGTTACCTCAAGCCCTGGGAGACAGGAGAGAAAGATTCAGAGAGACATTTCCGAAAATCCCGTCGAAAAAATCGACTTTCCAAGTCCCATTAAATTAAGCTCATAAAGGTGGTTTCTCCCTTCCTTTTCCTTGCCTTTTTTGGACAGCGTCGGATCTTGGTACATCTTTCTTGCGGTCTTGCTACAATGCCGGTAGGCGGTGTCGTTTTTAATTTGAAGAATTTATTATATTTAAGCTCTGTTGTGCCTACTATGGTGTTCAGACAGTTTCATCACTACGGATTTTGAAATGATCAATGTTCGCTTGTTAACCCTAATGGAGTTTTATAAAATCTATAGTAGGTTAAGAACAAAGGAGCAATTGTGCCATCCACTTTTCGATTAATGATTAATGTTGTAGAACTCTACGTTTTTCATGCCAAATAAAACCACATGAATGTGAAAATTACTTTTTCACTGGCGTTTTGCTCACAACGATAACCGTTTCCAAAGTACAGATCAAAGTGACAATTACATTATATGTATGTTATACCTATGTCTTTATGGTGACGGTTTATTTGTTTTTTCCGGATCGCTCGTGTATTATGTAAAAAACCTATAAAATGTCATCTTACAGACTAGGTAGTTTTTAGGGTGCAAACAGTCATTCCACGTTTGCTCACTAGGATCGTTGTGAGCGTCAATCTATGAAAGAATTACTCAACTGCACGCATTATTGGTTGCATATGTTTTGTGAAGCCGAGTAGTCTGTAGTTTTCATCTCTGAGAGAGTTGGTTAAATAACCAGATCGCATCTGGATGATTATGTGTATTGGTCTGCATGCGTATAAAATCAGTGATATTTGCTGCCAATGAAGTATATCTATTAGCTGCGCCCGACGGGTTATTTATATGTTATCCTTTCTGAAGAAAGATTATGTTCAAAGTTATAAATTACGATTTTTGACGTTGTTTGTGTATTCTAAAACTTTGTAGTGTAGTAAGTGTATTTGAGACAAGAATCCAATGGAATTATCATCAACACATATTAACACACAAATCCTCACTATACGCCTATGCATTGCCGGTCCCTTCTAGCTATAGTATACAACTAACAGCTTAGACCTCCAGTAATGCCATCTCTGAAGCAGATTTTACATCACATCAGAGCCAAACATTGATAACTGCAGCCTCATGAGGTTTAGGCAACATGTACAACTACAAAACGAGTTCACAATGTGTCCATCAGCTAGTGCTAAGTTAACATCTTGTAGAAAAACCTACATAATGTCACAAAAGACATTAAAATGTCAAAAAAATCGAGATAATTTCACTTTTCAAGAATCGTAATACCCGTGCTGAAATGCGAGAAATAGAACTAATGAATGTTGTAGTGTAAGGTATCAATTTGAGAAGCAGTATGATGTCTATAGAACTGCATTATGATGAGCAGCTTTCATTGATTGATGATCTTTTCTATTAAGCACGGTAGGTTTTGCGAAGACCAGTACTTCTGACACTAATGTGGTGCCGAAAACAAAAGAAATTGCAGAGTGTCCGAAAACCATGATTGTGTTTCTGGAGTGTTTAATAATCTCAGAGCATAGTAAAAAAAGGTGTAAAAATTCTTCTATTCTAAAAAGGAAATATTTTCTAACGTTTGCCATGTCCACTTTTTGGTGCGTTTTAGATTTTGTACATGTAAGTAGAAAAAAAATCAGGTTATTTGACATTTCTTTGAAACTATCTGGCTCTTCCGATACAATTTGTGCCTTGTTACGATCCTGTAATTCAGTCCACTCCGTTTTTCTCTTCGCTCTGTTACAAACATAAACTTACACAGATTCCTACTCCCTACTTCCTCAAGATGTGTAACAGGTAAACTTTGCGAGGCAGAGGTAATGTATTATTCTTAAGTGTTAGCTATACTTGACGCACACCGATAGCTGGTTCAATATTTTATGATCTCTGTCTTCATGGTCTTTCACAATGAGGCTGTTACACAGGGTGGTATCTGAACATCGAGCAAACATTCCAGGGCACATTCTTTGGTCTACTCTAAGATAGATGCCTGTACCTTCACCCCGGTTCCAAATAAACTCAACAAGCAAAATTTTAGTCAAATTCGGACCGTCATAGCTTTTTTACTTTTCCTTCCAATTCCAATTTTATCAATTTTTTTCCGCAGGCGGTAGGTACACTCATTGGCATTAATGTGTAGATAGGAGCTCTAGGTTGTAACCACAGTTTGAATTTTTGTAGAGGGTAAATCAAAATGATGTTCCATCACTCCAACTTTGAGTAGTTTTTGAAAATCGGTCCAGTGAAAAAAAGAAATAAAAAGATATAAATCGCAAAAACTTCATGTTTTGACATTCCAGAGACTAGGTGTATATTTAGTAACACAGGAGAAATATCTGCTTCAAATTCAATTTTTTTCAAAACACAAATTGCATATTTGACCAATGACAGGTGTATTTGCTGTCTGTCGTAGCACCCACGAAAAGTGCGATTTATAACTTTATGAAAACAGAAGTTATTCATGTATGTCATCCTATAGCTATTTAACCTTGAACTCCCCGAGCAAAATATTACACAATTTAGTTTAGTAGAATAAGAAAAATGATTTTTTCTTTATATCGAAGCAGCCGCGCAGGCAGAAGCCTAAATGCCGGAACACCGCTGCTGCTATGATGATCCCAAAGAAATTTTGTTAATACGATTTTTGAACTGCCTAAGTTTAGTAGAACTGGGACAAGCTTCCTCTTGTAGATTGTTCCCCAATCTCAACATCCTCGGGACAAAGGAGCGGTTGTATCGACCAGTTCTGGTTGTACGAAGCCCGACACGGTTAGGATGGGATGCCAAAGTTAGGCGGGTCTGTCTGGCAGGCACATCGCGCGGCGGTATCATGGAAGAGATCTCCGAGGAGCAAAGCCCGTTGGTGTAGCGGTAGAAAAGAGCTAGAGGTCTGTTAGAGAAGAGTCATTGATCAGTCGGACCGCCCTCCTCTAGACAGCATCGAGCATAGATAATGTAGTAGGGGCGGCAGCCCCCAAACGTGAGAGCAATACTCGAGGCTGGGCCTTATCTGGGCCTTGTATAGAGTGAAAACGTCATGCGGAGAAATGTACTTCTTAGCCCTAAACAAATAGCCTAGCTTTTTCCCAGCAGCTGCAGCTATTGACGAGATGTGTTCGTGCCAGATCAGGTCCTCGGTGATCTGGACTTCGACCAGCCGAAACGAATGGCTCTTTGACAGAACTCGACCATCCATCGAAACCGGATTAGCGCTAGGACGCTTTTTGTTCAGTACAGTACAGTACTGTGTTTTGGAAGCATTGAACTGTACAAGATTGTTGCGTCCCCAAGCAGTGATAGCCTCCAGGTCTTTTGTCACAGAGGATGTCGTCGCTAGTCTTCTTTTTTCCAGCTCAGCTCCAGATCGGCTTGTCACTCTGAACTCCTGCATGTAGAGTGCTGTGATCCGCGAAGCTGTGGATTGGGTTGATCGTGCAGGAAAGAAGGTCGTTGATATGTAAGAGAAGCAGTGTCTGAGCTAAGACCGATCGCTGGGGAACACCCGCGTTGACGTTGTGGGATGAAGAGGAGAACCCGTCAATTACGACGGATATCTTGCGGCCAGAGATAAAGTCAGCCACCTATGTGCAAAGTTTTTTTGGGTGGCCAAGTTTGCTTAAGAAGGCAGCGTGCCACAGCTGATTGAACGCTTTCGTGATGTCAAGAGCAACGACATGAGCCTCACCATAAGACTGGATAAGTTTACTCCACAATTGCGTGACGTAATCTAGGACGTCCCCTGTAGATCGTTGGTGTCGGACACCATACTGCCTGTCGCTAATTAAACTGTGACGTTCGAGGTAGTCCAGAAGCTCGCGATTTATGATCCTTTCCATCACCTTACTTATAACAGAAAGCAGAGCTATAGGCCTGTAATTGTAAGGGTCGGTCTTAGATCCTTTTTTGGGATGGGTTGGACATGAGCAAATTTCCAGTTTTCTGGGAAGGTGCCGGATTCATAAGATATCTGGAAGAGACGCGAAGAAAGTGAATTGACGGCACTTGGGCGTTGGGATCCATGGTGGAGTTGGCAGCAAAGATCTTGACTAGCACTTCCGCCTTGGCCTTTGAGTCGAATACAATCGTTCTATCCTGGCAGGTAAGTAGTGGAAGGCTACTGTGTGAGAAATTCTTTTCAATCTGCCTTGCCAGCGTCCAGAAAGACCGACTGACATTGCGCTGCGAGCGAACGCTTTGACTACAGGACCTGCTGCATCGGTCTTGTTTAAGCCCAACCAAAGCTAATTATGGGCATTGAAATCACCGAGAAGAACTACCTCTAAAGCGGGATGATTGATGTTCAGGAAGTCGATCTTGACGGCGAGGTATTCCAGTAGGTCATCCCAGTTATGGTCTCAGAGAAAGCGATAAAGGCAGTAAACAAGTTTGGGTGATGTTTTGGAGTTTAGGCGAAGCCACAGAATGTCCTTGCCCGGAGCAGGAAATACTGCTGCGGACAAAAGCCACAACTTCCCCGTTCTTTCTCAGATTGGAGTGCACCTCGTAGTTTGAGAAGTTAAAATGGTTAATCGGTGCACACTCTGAGATTTTTGTCTCCGCCAAGAAAAGCATGGCGGGACGATTGGATTGCAGGTAGTGATGAACCTCATCAATGTTGCCGTTAATCCCGCAGATGTTTGTAAGACAAATTTTATTTTCGATGTTGTTCCCTCGAGACCACCCTCCACCCGGATATTCCAAGAGTGGAGTGAGTTTACGTCGCACACGACAATGCTTGCAGTTCAAATATTTTCTAACCTTATTGTTTATTTGTACATATCTGTACAGCCTATTCTTAAAAAAAGTTTTTGTAGCCCATAAAATATCGCCTGATATTTGATCCATGCTCTAGGACACATGTATTGCAAGTTACGCCGCATCTTGAACTTTCCCAAACCATCACCGTTACGAGATAAACTAGGAGAGAAACCACTAAGAAAACCGGCTTTACAAACTAGGTAAAGCCAATTTATCATGATTCATGATTCCGAAAGCTACTCGTGCTAATGCGGGTAAACGACGTATATATCGTCATTGAGAGTACGAGGACCGTGTCTGTCAGTCCTGAGCTGAGTCGTTTAAGTCGAGATGAGAACGTTATAAATCCCAAGCACGTCCTTATAAATAAGCATGGGCCGTGGTCCACGCCATCCGATGCGGTACATACACATAACTCTTCTTGCCATAATTGGCAATCATGAGTGCTGGTTCCTGCCACAGACTACAGCTTCTGCTACCTTCTCTAGCCCGACAGCTCGTTGCGGTAATATAGACTTTAGGTCGGTCAAACAAGTGTTAGATTTAAGCCCTATTCAAATCCGAGAGCAAACTTGACTACTCGATCTCCGGTTCTAATCGCTTGTTGTAGCCATGCCTTGGCATTTATGGCCCGTTGGTCAATGGGAGCACGCGAACATCGCTCGCTGGTTTTGTTTTTGTAAATGGGATTTGAACACATAATAGTTCGCCATTTTTTCAGCTTGCTGCATGCTGTACGCCCAGGAAATTATGGCTCCATTCGACGTAGTTTGTCGTAGTTTTCGAAAATTTCTCAAATACCTTTCACCTAATTTTGCTGTAATTTGGCGGGTGGTATTTATAAAACTAAGCAGCTAATTTAGCTCAACTTGTTTAAATTAATTAAGTCCAGTGGCGTCTCCAGCAGGATTTGTGACAAAAAAATGTACGCCACTGACTTTTGTGCAATTTTTATTATGTCCTCTGGATTGAGCAAATATAATTACAACTTTTTGGTCGCTTGACTTTTTCGTATCTTGCTTAGTTTTCGAGACAAAAAGTCCACTTAATTGCATGTTCCCGGACCACACACACATGAGGAAACGTTTCTTTTAGGAATTATAATTTTTTATTACTGATTATGTAACAACGAATAAACATTAAACTAAATTACATTACATTAGCATCTAAACTAATTAATTTTAGTTTATCCATATTCCATATGCAATTAGGTGGACTTTTTTTCTCGAAAACTAAGCAAGACACGAAAAAAATTCAAGAGACAAAAAAGTTGTATATCTATTTAATCAACCCATGAACATAATTAAAATTGCACAAAAGTCAAGCCGCAAATGTTCGTTCAGATCTCGCCCTTGATGCCAATAGACTTAACAAATTTAATCAAGTTGTTATAAATACCACCGCAAAATTACAACAAAATTAGGTAGAGGATAATTAAAAAAATTATGAAAACCCATTTTTTTTTTATTTTAACCTTGCGAACGAAAAACTTGCGCACGTATGCTTATATGAACGGTATGTCTTAAAATTACTCAAAGAATCGTCTTTTTATGGTATATACTTAATTAATACTCTGTATATAACAAAAAAATTCACCGGGTCAAGCTCAATTAAAATTTGCATATTTACCATGTTTTTGTACAATATTGGGGGAATTTGACTCCCTCAGAAAATATGCTATCCCTCGCCCTTCAAAAAGTCTTGGAGTCACATACGATCGAAACTAAGTGCACATCAGGCTTGGATGACGATAGAGGCACATCAAGTTGAGTAGCGGAGCATATGATCGACTCACGAGGGTCGCAAATACTTCTCCACCATCTAATTTTTAATGATAAATGTAGCGGGAGATCTAAGATGAGTGAAATATGTCTAAAAGGTGATTTGAATCATCACGGTTGGGGGCGTTTAAGTATACCACTGTGAAAAAATAAGTAATATCCTCCCCGATCCCAACATGACCCCCCAATGTTTCGATCCCTTAATTTTTTTTCAAAAATGATGATGATTCCCTAAAACGTCAAAAAAAGTTACGTTTGAGCTGTTTTTTACTTTTTACCCCTAGCTCCGCCGCCACTGGATTGTTTTCCAGAAAATATAAAGCTTTTTTGCCCTTGGCATAGTGATGAACTTGTGTGAAATCTTCAATAAAATCCGACCGGTACTTTTCAAGTTATAGAGGGATCAGGGATTAGCGGACAAACAGACAGACAAAGAGACAGACAGACCGACGAAAATGAGTGACATGGTTGTTCGTGATGTACAATGTACATACAGGTATATCATATAAAACCCAAAAAACATATCTAATTTTCGAAACTGTACGCGATTACAATACTTCCACGTCAGTTGCATTTTTTTTACACTCCAACCACCACGAAGGCCCAAGGCCTAAACACCCATGGGATACCGTGGGGCTATAGGCGAAAGGTTGAACGCCACACGGACTCTGGCGAAGGAACACGTGTGCATGCAACATGCACACATTCTGGCCTCGCCTACGAGATCCGCCGGGTGGTACCTCTGCGTTCGACAGTCAGAGACCATCTACCACCTACGGACAATCACAACATCCATAGCCAAGAAAAAATGATTCTCTTGGGACTGGATTCGAACCCGCACAGCGCACGGCGACTGATCAGGAGACCGAAGAGTCGACTACTGCGGCTACCGCGGCTGCGTAGGAAGTATAAGAAAAATAAACGAAGGAAGGAAGGAATAGAACAAAGAAAAGTATTAGTGGTTTGACTACTGGAATAATTTTGTTATTCCGAAAATAAGTTTGATCGAGGTTTGGTAAAGTAATTTTATTTGGTCATAAACTCAGAATTTAATTTTGATCACAGTGTGAAGTGTTTGCGAACTTCCTCGACTGAAGGTTGCTGTGAGGTTCCAGTTGATATGGGATGTCAAAATATTTGTGAATGGTTGCATTTGAGATCTACCATGTGGTTCTAGTGATTGTGCGCCTAATGACCGTTTTATAACCGAATCCTGTTGGTCAAACTTAATTTTGAATTCCTGCACAAAAAAGGATAAAGCTGCCGAAAAGTAATTTAGAACTTTTTCAAAGTATCAGCGTATTTCTGCGACCGTAAGGTACCTGATAGAGTGTTCCCATGGTTATACCCTTCCGATTCACTGAGATTCCCGACGAAACATCCGGCTTTTTTTGCTATAGCAGGCAGCGTGCGTGAATAGAGTCCCTAGAGTACATAAAGTAAATAAAGGACTGGTACTACGGCCGAGTTAGCTACAATATATTTCAAAAAATTAATTTGGCTACGGCTGCTGAAGATGCCGCTATGACATCCCCGTGAAGGAGGACCACTAAAGTTATAGATAGATTTCGCATTCACTGACTATACTAACACAGCCTTCAAGCATGGTACACTACCATTCACGGCCCGTCTGAATTATAGATACCAATTAAGGCTTTCTAAGGGAGAAATCAAGGTCCACAGACATTGCATGATATGCATCGCAGACGACGTGATCTGTCAATATTACTCCCTATATCGACTGATGGATACCGCATGTCAAGATCGATCATTGCTTTTAATCTGAGAGTATATGTATCATGCCGTGTCCCACTAGAACAGACAGTAGGAGATCCGTCCATATGAGCTCCGTCTCCATAAGGTAGCAAAATTAAAAAGTACAAGTTACGGTCAAATAAAAAAAAATAGTTGGTAAATCCATTTGGTAAGCAGAACAAACCAATACAGCAAAATAATATCGAAGAACCCTATTAACCATCGAAAGTTTGGTGTCAAATTAAAACTGATTCCCTCTCCTCTCAAAATAGGTAGATACTTGAAATATGTCAAGGGCCGTAGTCGCTCGCACTCTTGATTAAATTCGTCCCTAGCTAATGCCTCAGAAATTCAAAAATCTCATCTTGGCTATAGTGCGGTAGGAAATTATATTGACAACAATTTATCACGTATTATTTTTTACGAAAAGTTGGTGGTTCCAAACATATTAGCCAGAAACTAAAATTTGAAGAGGTTCCTCCAGCACAGAGTATTTTTGAGGCGGTATTTCTGACAAATGGTACATCCGACAGGAAAAAATAACTCTTATTATTTTGTAGCAGCGCCCCTAGCAGCCACCTGAAAATTTGACTGGGGTGATTTCATCCATTATAGATACCTTACGTTTCACCTAGGGTCTTTGCGCCACAACATAAACTGCAACATGCGCTACGCACATTTTCAATATACAAAATGTGTCCGGCAAATTTTGAATAGGCAAAGTGTTGCAGACGGTATCCATCACAATGCGGCGTATGAGCTCAACCAGGTGCTTTTCCGTTTAACCAGATGAGAAGGAATGTCTTTATCGACTTGTTAAGATGCAAGTACAAGAATCTTGAGGTTGCATCTACAACCCAAATGAATTCAAGCTAAAAAGACAGTTTGTTCTTTGTTCATGTCAAACTTTCGAAAACGTTTATTTTCTTCATAAGAACGCACAAAGAAGAATATTGTGAGACAATTTAAATCCATTACAAAATCATTGAAAGAGCACCTTAAAACATTGCAATCCTGTTTCGAGACACACAATCCAAAAGAACGAACGAAAACGCACAGGTCACAAATTGAAATATTGATCAATATGAAACACTTCATGGGTGCAAAACATTAAATATATTAATATTGTTATTGCGTTTCCCATTTAAACAAGTAGCAGGCACACGTAGGCTGCGATTCACTATTCGCAGTGGTCGATTCTAGTGGTACATGGCGCTTCGCGATGTCTCATCTCACACTTTTGATAGTATCTAGTTGTTTTGCTTTCGTTCGTTGTCCGAGAGATCCACGCCTGGACCACGCTGAAGAGTACCCAAAAAGCACGAAACAGCTATCCATGGTTGACTGCCTTTAATGAAACGGACGAAAACAGAGCATGTTTCAAGAATATTGTGTGGAAATGAATATCCATTAAAAAATCATTCATTCATCATGAGGCATTCAATTAAAACGAACGATGAAAAACCATTGAACAACATTAATAACGCACATGTTACAAATTAAAATATGCATCACTATAAACAATTCCATGAGTATTTAAAACAAAATTATGTTATTGTTATTATGAGTTGCGTGCTTACAGCTTGTCTACATAAATTAAAACGCATGTTTAGGAGCAGATATAAGGGTGCTGGAGCGTGGCACAAGACAAACGAGCGGATAATTCAGTTTCCGTGCCTGGACCTAAACGAAAAACGTTCTATTTTATTGGGAGACAATGGATTTTCTATTGCTTCCTATCTACGAGCTCCCACAAATAATTATTGGAAACCCGGTTTGCTTTATCCCTTTATTCAATTCTCGGACACATTAAATCTAATATAATCAAGAAGATCTAGGACGATGTATGAATTGTACAGTTCTGTGCTATTAAATCTCATGAATGTTCTTCACATACAATAGAAAATGCAGTGCTTTATTCACTATGATTTTTTAAATAATTAGTACGATCTGCCATATACCTATTATAAAACGTTATTGATAAAATTCGGCAGGTTTTGAATAATCACGGTAGAGCTAGATCGCAAACACTCCAGGCCGCACCTCATACTGTGATCAAAATTAAATGTGTCTGACCAACCAAAATTATTTCTTACAAAATCTCGACAAAATTATTTTAGGAATTTGTAACGGTTTCACCGTCCGATCGCATTTATTAAATCACTTCTCGATTATCATTTCATTAATCCCATCTCTAGCTTTTTTGCTTGGAAAATTTTCCGCTTGGAGCGCTTGATGCGGAGTTCCTGATCTGCGATCTTCCTCGCGCTTCTTTTCACTTGAGCCGCCGATCGAACAACGGCTAGAAATTTCTTCTCAGTAGCACAAGGTTATATAGCACCATGTGCTAGAATTTTCTAGAATGTGTGTCCGTATAGGACAAAAATGATTGGGGCCACCCCCTTTCTCTTTCCCTTTCACTTTGCCTAGCCTTGGCCAATATTTTCACCCATGCATGTACCTTGGCAGCGCCATCGCCTTTAACTTCGCCTACAACTGGTTGTGAAGCCACTATATGGAGGTCACCCCTCATAACTGGGACCTCCCCTTCAAGCTCCTGGCCATCCTGGCTTCAGTCGAGTAAAAATGGACCAGCGAAAGATAAGTCGATAGCGTTATAGCAGCGCCAAAGATGTAAAACTTATTTTGTTATTTTTGTAAAATTGTAATGTAATGAAAATGCCTTTTTTTTTGTTGAATAAAATCTGTTAAATTTTTGTGTTCTGTTTGTTCTTCTATCCTCTAGCCATGCCATGGTCGACACACAGCTACACGCCTGTAGATGTCTTCATGCCACCGACTGAGCTACCGGAAGCTAATTGTAACCCCCTTTCTGTGATTGTGCAGAAAAGTTGGAATCTTCATTGCATTCCATCTTTTCTGGACTTTTTGCGGAAAGGAAGCGTTACATAAATTGGCACCCGCAACGTGAGGCTTCGATAGGTGTTTGGCTTTGTCGACAAGTGGTTTGCTAGTGGAAGATTGGCAGACAGAACATAGTTTTCAAAATTCTTTACAATCTTTGGCAGCATTTCTATTTTTAATTGCTTTTGGTACTCAAATTTCTAATTCCTTAATCATCCTTACTTTTTGCTTAATGTTTAAAATTTTTATCAAAAGATTAAAATTTTTCCACCTGTTTATTTCATAGGCATACTATTAACTTTTAAATTGTCTTGTTTAGTAGTCAGCGAGATTCATTGCCAGAATTTTTTTTCTCACATACTACTATAGTTTTTATTTACTGCTGGGGACAGTTATAACTTTTTTCTCATTGTACTTTTGAGATTGATGATATTTTGATATTTTTTTGTTGTTGAATATTGATAGTCTGGGGACTTTAGGTTTCCCAGCATTTTTGTCGAATATCATCAAACTTTTGATTGAGGTTGTGAATATTGTTGTTGATAGTTTACATATTCTTATATGCTTTTCATTTTTGACCACTAACCTCTTAGTTTTTGAAAGTATTTCTTCATGTGCAGTTTTTTTGATTTCTTGAGACTTTTCATGTACGCATATATAGCCTAATTGTTGGATCTCTGGTGTACTGATATAGCTCTCATGATGTTTGGTACGTAGGAAATTTACTTTCAAAATTATTTTTGCCTTCCCCAAATGTATTTACTTTTTGAATTTTTGACTGTACTTGAACTTTTGATTATTTGTTTTCATTCTGATGGCAATAATCTACTGACTAGAGTTATCTGGAGTAAATCATTTTGCGATTTATCCATTTTTCTGAATTATATGAAATTGATATTCATAATTTTTCGTATATTTTGGCGGTTTACTTTTTTTCAAAGTATTGACACTTGGACAGTGCGTTGATACTTACCTTTTTTTTCAAGAAACAAGTGATGTTTTTCTTGACTATATTTTTGCTACTTTTCAATGGGGGGGTGACTCCTGAATCATTTTTACCTATACAAAGACACACATACTCATTTATGGTAATTCAATGTCAACTTGTTTGGAGCATAAGTTTTCATAATTTTAACGTTTTATAGTTTTATCTGGCATATTCTTTGAGGGAAACTAGAACATTAGTGTCTGATTTTCCATTGGATGAACAGGACTTGAACGTCTCTGTACTTTTTTAATGTATGTCAGATATAAAATAATTTTTTTAAGATTCGGCTGCTCCTGTTTTTGTATTGAAACTGTTTGTTTGTATTGTTAGTTTTTTATAGTGTTTTGGATCCTTTTATATTTCCGCTCAATCGAAGGGGGCGAGTTTTTCGATCTGTACATTGGAGCGAGTAGGTTTTCCTATATTCATTTCCTAGTACAGATGCGAACGGATAAGAATTTCCTTTGATAATGAATAAACTTATTTGCTGTAAGAGGCAGCTGAATGTTTACTTTGGACATTTAACATCGTTGATCCTTCAACCTTTTGAAATATTACAATCAGTCCAATACTCATATTTCCGCTCAATCGAAGGGGGCGAGTTTTTCGATCTGTACATTGGAGCGAGTAGGTTTTCCTATATTTATTTCCTAGTACAGATGCGAACGGATAAGAATTTCCTTTGATAATTGCTAAGCTAATTTACTGTAAAAGGCAGTTGAATGTTTACTTTGGACATTTAACATCGTTGTTCTTTCAACCTTCTGAAATATTACAATTTGTCCAATACTAATATTACCGCTCAATCGAAGGGGGCGAGTTTTTCGATCTGTACATTGGAGCGAGTAGGTTTTCCTATATTTATTTCCTAGTACAGATGCGAACGGACAAGAATTTCCTTTGATAATTGTTAAGCTAATTTCCTGTAAAAGGCAGGTGAATGTTTACTTTGGACATTAGTCATCGTTGTTCTTTCAACCTTTTGAACCATTACGTCAGTCCACCATGTACAAAATTTACAAGTAATCATTATTTTTCTGATTCCAATTTAAAGTGTATACTTCATCTTTTGAATATTTCATTTTTCTGAGTGTACTCAAAATTTAAATTGCATTCCCGATCTAAATCATGTGACAAATACTGTGTATAATATTTTATAATGTTTTCATGCGTATATTTTCTGAATTTCCTTTAAATACTTACGTACTTCTATTTTTGAAGTCTATTGATAGTATCCTCTTTTTGAGTTCATTATAACTTTCTTCGAGAGCACAGACTTACATTGATTTTTGGTTCAAACTTTTGATGTTTGTTTACATATTTTTGAGTGGTTTTGAACTTTGACAGTATTTTGTAGTCTGGATAGTTACATAGATGCGTTGTGATGTATGCCTTTGAGGGTCTTGTACTATCCACAGTTTCTTTAATTGAAAGTGTTTTCTTCATATGCATTTTATTTTCTTCTTGAGACTTGTCATATATGCTTTCCGCCTAGTTGCAAATCTGTGCGTATTGATAAACTCTTGAAACCTCTGGCGTATAAGTAAAACTCACTTTTGATATAGTTATTTATGTCTCAGTTCAATTCAATCAGTTCAATTTGATTTGAAGTAATTGTCAATTCCTTCTTGAGATTTTTCATATATGCTTTCAGCCTTTGTGCACATTTGTGCGTATTGCTAAGTCTTGAGCTTGGTTGCAGACATTGCTTTCATGTTTCGCTATAGATTTTGAAATATCTGGTGATTTTGCTTTTGCATTATTGCATTTGTTTTGATAGTCTGCTCTCATAATCTTTTTTCCGGCTTCTTATTTCTTTCAATTTCTGTCTTGACTTGAAGTAATCGCCAATTCTTATAGATTCAGTATAGTAATTCTCTTTTCATACTTTACACTGGTAAATTATTATAGTTTTTCTAATCTTGTCATATTTCATATTTGAACTTAACTTTCATTTTACAATGATTTGGTTATTCTCAGTGTAGACTTTGAAGTGCGCTGATGATATCAGTGATCTACATGAGAATATTCCATAGACTATAGACATTCTTGTCTAGGGCTTTGGAGTGCACTTATGGTGACCCTAGAAAGTTGTCTTTCTCTCATATTTTTGCTTTAAATCAAAATTCGAATTCTTACCTATCATATTTATTTCTATTTCTTGTTCACTAGATTGTTTTTTTATAACTCCCATTTTGTCACCTACATATATCGTAGACCTTTGCATACAGTTTTTACTTGCGGCATTACTCTCATGTATCATGATTTATTAAAATATCTTGTGATTTTCGTTCCGCTATTTTGCATTTTACATATGCTCACTTGGTTTCTCATTTATTACTCATGAAATTTTTAATATTTTGCTTACCTTTGTATTTTTTTGAGAATTCTTTAGAAAATCATGCTCATTTAGCTCTGATATTTCCTCTCACTTTATAATTTTAATACTATTAGATTTACAGTTGCACTTGTGTTGCACTTAGTTTTTTTTGGAAATTTATTTTGCTCTTTTCTATATTGATCTTAAAAATTTTTTTGGTCTGGTTCTTATGTTGTCACATGACCCGAAAATTTTGATTGAACTTACTCTTGAATTTTAGTTCATTGATTGAACTTAAGCTATATTTTGACTTTGAAAATCTTACTTCAATATTTCATGAATGTCCCTTATATACTTTAATTCTCTGAAAATATTTTGAATTATTTTGTAGTCTTACAGACTGCTGGCGCCCGACAATTTTTTTGTGGAATCAGAACTGCACTTAGTTAACATCTTTTTTGATTAAAATACCTTCATTGGTTTAGTACTTGTAAATTGTTTTGTTATATAACTGGAATTCTTAATAGAATTTGTTAATTTCTTTTGATTTTTATATTTTGAAAATAGTAATGCACAGTTTTTTTTTATATTGGATATTGGTTTAAAATATCACTGTAGATAATAATCTTTTTGGGTTTGGAGTATTGCGAGATAATCTGGCAATTGTTTTGAGAAAGATTATTATTTTTTTAGTACCTCTTATGGTTTAGGTACTTACTTAGTTTTGAAGTTTTTAGTAGTCAGTCGTGCATTTTGGATGCCATTGTGATTCGTGCTTGGACTACTGCTGAAACTTTTGGTTTATTATTTTTCTCGTCTTAGGTATGACGATGTTTTATGTTTTGGGTTTTTCATCATATGATGATAGTTTTTTTTAAGTGCAACTTCACTGTACTTTTCAGCGAGTTGGTGCTATAACCATCCCTCTTGTTTGGTAGACTTGAGGCTATCCCTTTTTCTTCCAATTCTCTTCTAACATTTTTGTTTCTACCTTACTTTTACTACTTGTTATCTGGTCGAATGGTTGTACATTTGTCCTTCCGTGATAACTTTCAATTTCCTAGTAAAAAAAAAAATTCTTAAATGCTTCTTCGATTTTTTTTTTTTTGTTAAGTTGGGGCGAGTGTAACGGTTTCACCGTCCGATCGCATTTATTAAATCACTTCTCGATTATCATTTCATTAATCCCATCTCTAGCTTTTTTGCTTGGAAAATTTTCCGCTTGGAGCGCTTGATGTGGAGTTCCTGATCTGCGATCTTCCTCGCGCTTCTTTTCACTTGAGCCGCCGATCGAACAACGGCTAGAAATTTCTTCTCAGTAGCACAAGGTTATATAGCACCATGTGCTAGAATTTTCTAGAATGTGTGTCCGTATAGGACAAAAATGATTGGGGCCACCCCCTTTCTCTTTCCCTTTCACTTTGCCTAGCCTTGGCCAATATTTTCACCCATGCATGTACCTTGGCAGCGCCATCGCCTTTAACTTCGCCTACAACTGGTTGTGAAGCTACTATATGGAGGTCACCCCTCATAACTGGGACCTCCCCTTCAAGCTCCTGGCCATCCTGGCTTCAGTCGAGTAAAAATGGACCAGCGAAAGATAAGTCGATAGCGTTATAGCAGCGCCAAAGATGTAAAACTTATTTTGTTATTTTTGTAAAATTGTAATGTAATGAAAATGCCTTTTTTTTGTTGAATAAAATCTGTTAAATTTTTGTGTTCTGTTTGTTCTTCTATCCTCTAGCCATGCCATGGTCGACACACAGCTACACGCCTGTAGATGTCTTCATGACACCGACTGAGCTACCGGAAGCTAATTGTAACCCCCTTTCTGTGATTGTGCAGAAAAGTTGGAATCTTCATTGCATTCCATCTTTTCTGGACTTTTTGCGGAAAGGAAGCGTTACAAATTACAAAATTATTCGAATAATCAAACCAACAATGCTTGATCTTTTCCAATCGAACTGATTTACTTCTTTTATTTGATCTGTTCCTTTCTTCTTTTTTCTTCTTTTTCCCCTTTCCCCTATTGACTTGACTGGTATCTGGGTAACCAGACCTGACAGACAAGTCTTTTAACCCAGAGCAAAAGTCTACGGGACCGTTTTGACAAACAATGACGAACACTATCTCATTTAATTCCCGTCAAAACAAACAGCAGTTAAAATGATCGCGCTCCTGTTTGCTAGCAAGCAATAAATGCCTGGGTAGACAGCGACAAGCGCATATAAGCAACAATCGAGCGTTATATCTGTGTTGACGTGGAGTAAATGGGAAATGAATCGATCACAGATACATTTAGATGTTTTCTGAGGTATATCTTCAATTATCAAACATCGTTTCAAAGCTGTTTCCTCATAATCGAATAAAAACTGTATATAAGCTCATAACTAGGACACTTTGCCCCATGCTCCCATGCACGAAGATGTTAACAGGGTAACCCGCTTAATTTGCGCCGTTAGCGCCGCCTAGCGACAGTTAACGTGCAGTCGTTGTTCATTTGTTAACGGGGGCAACGCGACACTCTTTTGTTTTTGTACCGTGTGCGGAAGCTACTCTCGTTGGTTGATTGTTACTGGATGCTGTCATCACAGCATATACAACATTACACAGCAGTAGATTTGTGTTGAGTGGCTGACGCCGTGTAGTCATCGGCAGAGCACACGTTTTAAATAGAACAGGTATTAGGTCAAAAATAATAGAATTAAATCACATATATATTTTTGAGGAAATCGTTTTTATTTTACTTTCCATAGTATTACTGCCTGTTATAGTTTGTATGAGTAGATCTAATCCTGATCAAAACAGGGAAAAAGACGAGCTAACAAGAAAAGTGTGGATTCTTGTATAGATAAGTAGTATAAATACATTTAATATCCAACCGAAATCAGAAACATCAAAAAACCAAGGATAAATGATTAACTCTGATATATACCAGTGGCATATGAAGAAACATTGAACTATACCCTCTACTACCTAACAAAGAATCCAAAAGATCCAATGTGGGTGACGGGTCACTTAATAAGGTGTTGGAGTGGTGTTTTATTAGGCAAATATAAGGTTGAAAGCGATAAATCTTGTCAAAAATATGTTACCAAGGAATAACATATTCAATCCACTTTCGGATGCAAAGATCGAACAATACATGTTGCTGGTCCTGACATAAGGAAGTTAATGCAAGACACTGACAGATCAAGAACATATACTGAATAATATGTTCAGCAATTTGCGTGAACTGGATTGCTGTACGAAAACATAATGTACATTCTGATATAGACTTTTTGCCTCAGAATCTTTGCGCCGTAAGCGAAGTATGAGATAATTCAATAATTTTTGTATTTTCATGAAAATTGATGAATATTCTAAACATGATGTCGTCATAAAAATGAATATCGACTATTTTAATTTGACACAAATGGGGTTCATCCACTTCCTACGCCATACTGGGCACAAGTTACTCTCTCTTAGAAAAACATTAGCTATGAACGTGTATAACAAAAAATTAAATAAGTCATGGTTCAACAATGCGGTGTAGCCTACCGCTGACCATCAGTATCGACCAATATTAGCGACAATTCAGCACCGTCGCAATTCAAATCGGGATTATATTATACACGAAAACACGCTTAATGGCTAATTCATCCCTAGCCATCAAAAGCGAAGCGGCGCGCGTTCGTTGAATTGTCCGGCACGCGTACATCGAAGGTAGATATCGTTGCCCTCATAGTGGAGTTTTCAGGAGAGACTTAAAACTATTTATAGTAATAATTTTAAATAAATTTAATGATTTTATACGCCAAACTATTTTAGAATCTTATGATAAGAAGGTTAGCAATCCATTCTTCTCATATTTGTTTTTCACACATAGAATAAGGTATACATATATAATATATATAACGTGAGAAGTAGTCATTGCGAAAGCCAACGACTAGTTGGGTACAAAATACAATTACTTGTTAATTGGGAAAATTGGCAAAACTTTTAGGCTAAAGTTGACTCTTTTGACGATAAAATCAAGCTTTCGGCATTCTCTATGGAGCCATCATCAGGATTCTGAAAACACAATTATGATGCTAGCAAAGAAGACAGATTTAAAATGTCAGACAACTTACTCGTCGGTGAGGTTGCAGCCACAAGGTGTTTCAGAAAGAACGTAGAGAAGATCGAACTTGTCTTTAGTATAAAAACAGAAGGACGGGGACATTGGGCTTGTTAAAAACGACAGATACCTTCGTTAAAAGTTAAGAAAAATAAAATTTTTTATCAATAAACTGCTAATGGTAGCGTCGCAATTATTCACTCGTTAGAGTGAACGTCCCCATGTAGGCGAATTTTTGTACGATGCGCGGCAATTTTTGTCCCGTTGCAAAGCAAATCCGCATCCTGTGTATGTATTCTATCCGACCGATAAATTGATGATGAACTAAATAGTTCCGTAACCTAGGGTCAATATTAAAGATTGAACGTTACCAGTTCATAAACTCAACCCTTTGAGAAAAAATTCAGTCAAACAGGTCCTTCCCCCGGTAGTGGCAGCACGATCAGAGCACAGAAAATATTGTGCTGTGGCGCGGCAGAAATACGCGAGATCTCATACCAAAATATCAGAACGCTGACCAAGGTCAGCCGGAACGGGAGCCGCTGCCGATAAGTAACATACGGATCTGCTGAGAATGTTTTTAAGGGCTAATGTACGGAGAAATCTATGATGTGTGAAATATGTAGGTGCGTAGAATTTACCAAGGTATAAATGTACTGATATCAAAAAATTGAGATAAGACTCTCCCTACAACCATCACCCCCGTTTTTTTACTTGAAAATGTTTTCAAAAATGAACAGGGTCATCTGAAACGTCAAAAAACAAGTTTGAGTGATTTTATTATTTTCATTTTTGGCCTTTTTCTCTCACGCCTATGGATCTATTTTTAAAAACTAAAAAGCCTTTGCGTCCTTGGCATAGTAGTAACATTTTGTGAAAATTACACAGAAATCCAAGCAGTACTTCTCAAGAGATAGGAGGTTATTAGACAGAGGCCAGACCGTCAGACAGACCAACGGAATTGAGTGACATATTTTTTTCGTGATGTACGTGTCACATAACATCAAAAAACATATCTCATGTTCGAAAATTTTCGCGATTACAATACTTCCCGCCAGTAGGCGTGGGAAGTAAAAATCGATTATTTTTTCAACGTTGGTCGATTTGTGACAGATCGATTTTGGAAGGAAAAATAATCTATTTGTCTAGAAAAATCGATTTTTTCTATTAGTCGAAGAACTGCATAATTTTCGGTACGATAATAATAAAGCTAAGAGATCAACAGTAACAATTTTTCGGAATAAAAACTAAATAAGATGAGTATAAAAATAACCAAAACGACAACCTTCTGGTTTCAAACCTAGAAAACAAAACCGAATGTTTTTTAATAAGAAACTTGTATTAGAATCCAAATGGTGACGGTATGAACGGATGACCGAGGATAATAGATTTTCGATACTTGCCACGATTTTATTTTAGCCTGACCAACGCCTATGGATGGATAAGAAAAGTGCAATGTAGGTAATTTTTCTTTACAATAAAGCCATTGAAGTAAAATTATATATTGTTTTTAAGAGTGTGGAGTATTCTATTTGACAACCAAATTGAGAAGATTAAATAATGTGTAACTCTCTATTTTTTAGAGCGGCGGCCATCTTGGATTTGATTTTTCTATGCAACAGCATTCTATTCTTCTAATCAAATCTCTCTATTTGATACCCATATTGAGGCAGGTTGTCACCTTGAATTTGACATTTTCCTAATAATCCTAATATTCGCTAACGCTATTGGTACGTTTGTTAAAAATGTAATTTGCTACTTCATGGCGGTGACCACTTCAAGTTTTGCATCTGCCGTACAAGCGACTCTGTTTCAAGAATTGATCGAAGTGGTTAATTCATAAAATCGATTTATCAGAAATCGATTGTAAGGAAAATATAATGAATTAATCAATAAATAATTTTTAACATCCCTAGCGGCCGACGCGGATATTGAAAATATCCCAAGACTAGAAGTCGTTAACGCCCAAAAAAGTGCCCCAAGAAATGCACAAAAACGTGCAGGGACCTCGGACACTTTTTTTCGTTTTTTGTTCTAGTCTATATTTCTGAGCTTAAAGGCGAAGCAGTTTTCATACTCTCAGGCGTGTTGAAACATTCACCCCATTTCTCTTGATTTTTATATCTAATTCCAATGATGTAAGAAATTACCCTTAATGGATAGGACTTTTCCAACTTCAAAATCTCTAGAGTTCGGGCTATAAGTAGAGAACATAAACCGTTTTGTGCTAGAATAGGTGAGACAGTAATCCGAACAAACGCGAAAGATAATAGAAAATTCACTCGGCAAGGACACCTATTCCCATTTGGTCGAATTCATTTCATGGCAACGTTCTGCTGTATCCCGTTACCACTGTGGCAAATAGTATCTCGTGTAAAGGCGTCAAATACAATTCCACACTTAAACTCTCTACCTAACAAGGACAACCGTAAATGGAAACTTCATAATCCAAGTCAATTTTCGCTTATGCCACAGCATACTCATACGTACAGTTCTGTAATTCATCGTAAAGGAGGTCATACATTGCAGATTTTGAGTTGACGGTTAAGCTGCTTTTAAGGTTTGTTGAACAGAATGATTCTGGTAAAGTCTGTCATGTCCAAGTCAATAGTCAGGATTTGGATGAAATATGCAATATTATTCAAAGTATTTCTGCTTATTGAATTGCTGCTATATAGAGGTTGCAAGATTTGAACAAATCAGCGAAACACTTCCAAGATCAAAATTGTGTTTATTCTGTGACGGGAAAAAAGTTTGACATTTTATCTCTATTGACAGGTAACAAAATGTCACTTTTTATGAAATTACTTTTTACCCGGGAAAAAATGAGTACTTTTTTCCCAGATATTGTATAAGTATATAAGCAAAGCTAAATATTTAATTTTAGAATATTTTATTATACAATAAAGTTGCATTTCTTTTATATGAAAAGTACGAGTTCAATTATTAAATGTGCATTGCATGAATAACACGTTCCTTAAACTATTCGGTACAACAATCGAATTTTTTCTGTCATCACAAGTCCCGTTGATGTACTTGGTCGCAAATCCGTCCTATGTGCTACCGATTCCTCAACATACAGTTCAGCGACCGTTGTTGACTTCCAAACGCCATATTTCTTTAGTGTCATCAAGTTACCCCCAGATTCAACTGAAAGTGTAGCAGAAGATCTTCGAAATGAATGACCTGTTTATGAGTTAGCATTTTAAAGTTGAAGAAAATTATCCACTATTTCAGGAACCTTATAG
This sequence comes from Acanthoscelides obtectus, assembly GCA_963669975.1. Taxonomy (NCBI): domain Eukaryota; kingdom Metazoa; phylum Arthropoda; class Insecta; order Coleoptera; family Chrysomelidae; genus Acanthoscelides; species Acanthoscelides obtectus. The sequence continues at coordinate 31,131,318 of CAVLJG010000008.1, read as the reverse complement.
AACTGGTGTGTACCCACAACCTGATTGATACCTTTTCCATTGCGATATGCATAAAACAGGCGGCGATCCTTTGCTACCGCTGGACGAAGGGCTATGTACATTCGGTAACATTTAATATATTTTTCAGTAACTGCAAATCTCCTGTTAACATCATTCTTTGTTTCCTTAAGTTTCACAATTAATAACGTTCACGAATCTTCAATATCATCTAATGTTACCTGGCTGATTTCACAAATTCGACAAGCTCCTGCAATCCCAAATACAAAGACAACCTTGGCCATTAAATAAACTTCATCGCGAGCATTATTTAAAAAATCGCTAATTTGTGCACTCGTAGAAGTCGCAGTTTTCTTGGGCTTGCAACCTTTCCCATTTTGTTTCAGAAATGTAACTAGTTTGAAATATTTTGAAATGTCTACATTATTATTGGATCGTAACATACTTTTAATGTTTGGATAATTTCACCACACTGTTGATGGCTTTTGTTGTTGTGCCAATTCCGAAAAATAGGCCAATAATTTGTCTCCTGCATGTTTTTTCATCTTCCATTCCATGAATCTTAAATACGCGGTTTCATAAATTTTCTGAGATTTAGATGGCAGTAATTTTTGTGACGTTACTTTGCCTACTTCTACTATTTCCGATGGACTCAAATAAAACTTGGAATCAGACATTTTTTACTTTATAGTATTGAAAATAACTTCTAAACAACTAAGTTCACAATTTTTAAATCCAATCACAAAATTAAATTGACAGCTATTTGATTACTTTAAAAGTTTCCTTAGCAACGCAAGTCTAATTGTCGCTAAAAAATTATTAATTTTTTTCCCGGGGGACAAAAGTAATTTCATAAAAAGTGACATTTTATTACCTGTCAACAGGGATAAAATGTCAAACTTTTTTCCCGTCACAGAAAAATAACTATTATAGTAATCAACGATTGATCTTTTTGAAGCTCTACAGCTTTTTTTAACATTCCTTAACATTGATTTCTAGCTTTAAACATGAAACCAGGCACCAGCAATTTTGCAAAAATAACAAGCTTGTTTATATTATCACAATAATAATACGAGGGATGTCTTTTAAGTTTTGCATATAGAAACATAGTAGGACGCGCGGACCGAACGTCAGTACTGAATCTTAACCTCACTCTTTAGTAAACTTAAATGCAAAGTTTCACAACAATACCTGCAGTGTTCTCACTGCAGTGAATTTTTAAGTGTTACCAAGTCATTAGAAAAATGGAAATGAACCGAGAACATTTTCGCGCCATAATTTATTACAACTTTCAGAGGCAATTATCGCAACAAGAATGCCTTGCTGAGTTACTGTCTGTTTTCGGCAACGAAGCGCCACATCAGTCGACAATTTCCCGTTGGTATGGAGAATTCAAACGTCGACGGGTGAGTCTTAGCGACAATCCCAGGGTGGGTGCACCAAAAAGGAAAACGCCGATGCTGTGCGCAAACTCATCATTGAAGATATACATGTGACATATCGCGAGATTGAGGCGTCCTTGAAGATCTCAAAGACCTCAATTCAAAAAATTTTGCATGAAGAATTAGGAGTAAGAGAATTAGTTTCTCGTTGGATACCCCACCTGTTAACTGAAGAGCAAAAAGCAGCCAGGGTTAATTAGTGTCAAAAAACGCTTGACCGTTTTAGTTCCGGAAACTCAGAAAATGTGTACAGCATTTTTAGTGGTGATGAATCGTGGATTTACTGTTATGAACCAGAAAATAAACGACAGTCGGCTGTTTGGGTGTTCCAAGGTGAAGAAAAGCCAACAAAAGTCATATGTTCTCGAAGTGTTTCGAAAAAGATAGTCGCGACATTTGTGTCAAAAGCGGGTCATATTGCAACAATTCCTCTTAATGAGCAAATAACTGTTACTGCGGATTGGTATACCACCATTTGTTTGCCAAAAGTCATCACCGAGCTTCGAAAAATCAACCCCGAAAGAAGAATCATCCTCCACCAAGACAATCCAAGCTCGCACACAGCCCAAAAAACAAGGCAGAATTTAACGGAAGAAAACGTGGAATTATTGGACCATCCTCCATATAGTCCCGATCCAAGTCATTTAAAACTACCTACCGTGTTGTTCTGTTTCCAGATGCAAAACTTATTCATTAGTCGTAGGTTTGAATACGCTTTATCCTTGAGAAATCACAGCAAGGAACCAAGATGTGTTAGATTGTAAGATTTGGCAAGCCGCTGAACCATTTCGTGAGGTCATGCGACCATCAGGAAAACGTGCCTGCGATAATTCCAGAGTCCCTCACTGTATCACAGGTAGCGAAATACATATTGTTAATACACATATATTATCCAATTGGGATCATGAAAAGTCTATAATTATAATTTTGAGGCATTTGTAAACTCTTCACATTGCCTCAAGTCTGAGGACTGCCTTATGTTGACATGTAATTTGGGGAGGAAACGTAGCAAAAGCAAGCATAACACACCCGTAAGTTTTCGTAACTCCTCCAGGTTCTCCCTGGAAATCCATTCGTATGCGTGTATGGAACGCTTTGTGCTGCCAACATACTCTAATTTAGGGGCGAAACGTAGCGAAAGCAAACACAACGCACCCGTAAGTAAATGCATCATCCCGAATTGAATCCATTCTCTTTTCTCTTTGTACTTGGCAGATGCTATATTGTTATATGTATTATTCCAGAATGAATTACCGCGCTTTGCAACTGTGTCTTTATGAAGTCCTCTTCTTGGCTCGTGAATTTATGACAATAAATTGTGGAAAAGCACAAAATGTTACAGTCTTGTCATGTAGTCACAGGTTCTGGTCATACTTCCAAAGGAGGGCCAGTAGGTTTTCTGTCCTAGTGGTAGGAGATCTGACGCAATCAAAGGCGGCTTTTTATACTACTGGGAAGAAAGAAAGACGACAGCGTGTCATGCTTTCGATCTCTCTGTCGCGACTTTTGTCTTGATTGGAGAAGGAAAAGTGAACCAGTCGAGGTCCGTGGACAGTTCACACAACCACGTTTCAGTTTATTCCTTGAAGCAGACCATGGAGGAGCTTCTAGTTGATAGCTGTGTTGTCTCAAGTGCAGATTTTAGTGGTACGCTTACCAAAAGATTAGAAGAGTCATATGGACAGATAAAAAGTAGAAGCAAAAGGTTTTGTTGGGTCAAGAACTGCAAGCACGAAGAAACTGGGGAGAATGCAATTTGGCAGACTCTGAACTAAGAAACGGACACCTTAGAGATTTTAAAAATATGTTACGAATGTTTAGAGATACGTTGAATTTCCTCGTAGAAAGCGTTTCACCAGACATGCCAAAGTCTGACACCAACATTGCGATCTGCCTCGTTCTCAACGACTGGCGTTTCCTGAAAATCATCTCTCTTGATGACGTCGTCAGAGGCAAACTCACAACACCTCCTTCAGACGGAGGCAATTTCACGAATGCGAGAATAAGGCTATGGTACATACCAAGCTCCGTGAGAGGGCAGCTTAAGGAGGTCCGAACCAATCTAAGGAGATCCAAGAGATCCAATGCAAGCCAAAGAAATTCTAGAGAATTCTAGGAAATATGAACTAATCCAGCGAGGCCTGAAATAATTTCCATATCTGCACATGCGCAGGCCCTTCTGTCGCCAGTATAGGCTATGGTTTCTAATTAAAAATAATTGGAAGTCGCCTGTCATTCACAACGTCACCAACAAAATTGTGCTACGTTCATATCAAGGTCCTAGTATTATTTACACTAAGTGACATAGGGTTAGTTAAAAAATTTCAGAAAAATCTAACCGATGAAAGAAATATCAAAAATAATAATTTATTGGGCGATGTCTTATGCATTCATTAACACGTCTAGGCATACTCCTAATCAGATAATTGATTTCGTCTTGAGGTATCTCGTCCTGGCTACTTGTACCCCGTGTCGAAGTGAGACGTAGGGGCCAAGGTAACAAAATGACTTGGATGGGAAATGGATCAACGTAATTCTGGCTATTTGTGGTCGCGCATTATCTTTTGGAACACGTGAGTTGGTCAGCGTCGGTATATAAGGCAAAACATGTGGTTCCCTCACCTCCTGGATGTAACGTACGGCGGTCAAGTTGTCTCTGATTAACACCAAAGGTGGCTTGGTTCTATGAGCAATAGCCCCCGATATCATTATACCAACAATGTGGTCCACAGAAAATTGAGAATCTTGTCTTTCACCTCGTCGCCTTCTCACCCTAGCTCGGCCATCACGCATCCCCAAACAGAATTTGGATTTGTCACTAAAGACAATGCATCTGCACCAAGCTAGCCGATCACTTCAGTGCACAGGAGTGAGAGGTAGGACAAATTGAGGACGATATCAAGTAAGTACAAAACTGTTGATCCAGCGATAAACACTTCGCTTTATCATAGACTTTCCATGCTGTCCAAACCATTGGTCCGTAATTGAGATGTGTTCGCGTAGAGCCAAAAGCCTAAGACAGCATTTTGACGTGGGGCAGTCCTTCTGGCGCTCTGCACCTCGAACTTTTCGTGAACGGCATTCCTGATTCGATACCCCATAGCAAACCACCACCATTTTTGGACTTCTGTGCACGCTGGTGGCTATTTCTCTGAAGGACCAACCAGCCTCACACTAGCGCACTATTAAATACCAATTGTAGCTACTAAACTCAGCAGTCGCTTACATACTTTGTATAAGGACAGACGATATCACAAACATCATTTTATCGATATGGATTGAAAACTGATCGCGTTTATTCTAACCTAAAAAACCTATACCTAGAAAATCTTTGTAAAAAAGTCATTATTACCGGGTGTTCTTTTTTCTATGTCACTTAGTATATTATGCTATTATGATATAGCATAATGGGCAAAAACGTCTATTAAACTAAACTAATATATTGTATTAGTTTAATCTTCTGCTCCCTTGCGATACAAAATATTCCTTCCCCTAGCACACTGGTGCCATACCGTATATCGACTACCCGTTAAACATAATATACGCTGGAGAGTCCGTGTATACGGTAGAGATTAAACTGTCGCTTGACAACTTAGCAAAATCTGGCCAGGGAAAATTGGCTTAATCCGGATAGTTTGTTTAGGGCATCGCCGAAGCGTGGAGTTGCCGCCGACTGGAGCCTCGGAGTGTGCAAACTCGCCCGGAGCACGTACAACGGACGCTCCATATCCTCCATTCGATAAGGGTGGATAATATATAACTGACTATTTTATTTCTTCCATATGTTTCAAGTAAAATGAATGAGACCCAATTTTTTATGTAACATCTAAATCTCACCCTGAGGTTTTGATGATAATAGAATTCAATTGTGGCCAAAGGAAGCCATATCTGTAGAAATTACTTTTAAATGAATGAATCCATGAGCCACATACCATTCCCTAAGCCTCAAGCTCCGCGCTTCTATCAAAGTTGAGTATACGTATAGTTGAGTCCCAGCGCGTTAACATTCTGGAGATTCAAAGTGTTAGACCCCAGTATAGTATGTAGTTTTTCAGAGCCTCACCGCGACATAGAACATGCGCTGAGGACTCTGCCTCTACCTCGCCGCGCTCACACAGGGGATCCTCAGCCACTCCTATCACATGCAGGTGACGCCTGTTGTGTTATGGCCAGACAACAGTCCCACCAATAACCTTAGTTTGGCTCTATCCAAAAATAAGCAAAAGCGTAAATCCTTAACACTGGGCCCTTTGTCGTGCCAGATGGAGATGTCTAGAGATGCTTCTCCATTTCAGAGAGTATTGTCTAGCAATCCATTTCACCATTATCCTCTTAACTCTTTGCGCTGACACTATTAGGGCTGGCTTAGGACCAGCAAGCTTGCTCACCGATCCTACTTTCGCGAGACCGTCCGTCATAACATTACCCTTCATCCCAGTATGCCGCGGTGCTCACACCAACGATTCCGGATGCCTTGCCGCTAAGCTATTTCGATCCTCCCTGCATTGCAATACAAGGCTCGAAGTAATCTTGCAGGGACTTAGTGCCTATTTACTCACATTTTGGTCACCAGAGTAGCCTTTTTAAAAGTACATATCGAAATGACAATGGGAGCGTTCAGCCAACGTAAAGCTGGGCAGAGCTTTTATTCGGTGTAATAGCTTTGACAATTCGCAAGATTGATTAACATACTATCAAGCCTGACAACCAAGTGAACACTGATGCCAAACTGTTAACAAGTTATCCCACGGCTGCTGACGTGGTCATTGTCGTCTAAACCAGTTAGGTAAAAATAACAACAACAACAATACACATTTTACAAAAAAATTTCGTTCCACCCATCGACACTGACACCACCAACCTCTGTCATCTGTCATATGTTTCATCCTACTTATGATCCTGTGGCACACCATTTTGTGCAGCATCAGGTGGTTCACGATGTAATTTTGACTTTCGTTCTAAACATCTTTTAATACGTTTTGATATATTCCTGACATACAGCTGTATGTATTTTATATTAATTTTAACGAATGTACCATGTATCCAGCTTTCACCAGGCTACCAGACCTAACCGTTAATAACATTTAGCAGCAATCTCACATACTAATGTAAGTAATTTAAAATCATTTTGCACAATAGTTGCTATTTCTTCTCAATGTTATTGCAGTTCCTGATGAAGAAGGCAAAGTCCATTGAAATCTAGATACTAATAAAGTATAAAGAGTCCTCATTGCTTGCATTTTGTCGAAGTACCCAACTAAAGGCGGAAGCTTTATACAGGGTGACTTTGAAGTTGAGTCATTAATTTTCAGATAATGATTGTAGAAGGAAGATAAACCAAAATATGTGTGTAAAAATAAAAAAAAATAAAAAAAAATTTTTACCTTGTTTTATAAAGTATCCTCCCGACAAGTATTTCAGTGCGGACCTGTATTTGATCGTGAGGTCCCCTCTGAGGTCTTAAGTCACCTGATTCACGAGCCCGTTGTACTACATTAACAAAGGCACGAGGGGTTGGTTGCACTCGATTGGGAAACCGATCCGCATAAACATGTGCCATTTTTTATTTCGTTTGAGCCACGCAACAGATACCACCATTCACTGTCACTGACTGTATACAAATGAATGAGATACTTGAAAAAACATCGTTCCAAATTCTTTCGCTTTTTTGTTTCCGATGCGATGAACCGATACGGCGGATTATATCCGTTGTCGCCAAACACGACCACATAATATTGTTATTGAGACAGGGCGGTACTCAAACTTCCAAAGGGCTATAACTTTGTTACTTTAATTTTACCAGGAAAATGGTAAAGGAAAAAAACATTTCTTTTGATCAGATCTACTCACTGTTAAAATAAATGACTCAACTTCGAAGTCACCCTGTATATATATATATATATAACTTGAGACGTGGTCATTGTCGTCTAGACCAGTTAGGTGAAAAATTAAAGCTTCCGCCTTTTGTTGGGTACTTCGACAAAAATTTAAGCAAGGAGGACTCTTTATACTTTATTAATCTCTCTACCTTTCAATGGTATTTGCCATCATCATAAGGAGAGTAGTATGTGAGGATGTTGCTAAAAGTTATTCACGTTTAGGTTGAGGGAAACACCCAGTAACCTAGTGAAAACTGGATACATGGTAAAAACGTCAACATTGATTCAAACTACACACAGCTGTATGTCAAGAACAAATTAAAAAGGATAAAAATTATTTAAAACAAAAGTTACAAGTACATCTTGAACCACCTGAAGATTGCAGGATTCTATGCCCATCATCTTGTGCAATCTTCAGGTGGTTCACGATGTAACTTTTAACTTTTATTTTAAATAATTTTAATCCGTTTTAATTTGTTCTTGACATACAGCTGTGTGTAGTTTGTATCAATGTTTACGTTTTTACCATGTATCCAGCTTTCACCAGGTTACTGGGTGTTTCCCTCAACCTAAACGAGAATAACTTTTAGCAACATCCTCACATACTACTCTCCTGATGATGATGGCAAAGACCATTGAAAGCTAGAGAGATTAATAAAGTATAAAGAGTCCTCTTTGCTTAAATTTTTGTCGAAGTACCCAAGAAAAGGCGGAAGCTTTAATTTTTCACCTATATATATATATATATATATATATATATATATATATATGGTAACTTGAGACGTCGTCATTGTCGTCTAAACCAGTTAGATGAAAAAATAAAGCTTCCGCCTTTAGTTGGGTACTTCGACAAAATCCAAGCGATGAGGACTCTTTATACTTTATTAGTCTCAAGATTTCGACGGACTATGCCATCATCATCAGGAAAATGATTTTAAACTACTTACAATAGTATGTCAGATTGTTGCTAAATGTTATTAAAGGTTAAGTTGGGGGAAACGTTTAGTAACCTGGTGAAAGCTGGATCCATGGTAAATTCGTTAAAATTGGTAAAAAAGCACACACAGCTGTATGTCAGGAACTCGTCACAACGGATTAAAAATATTTGGAATGAAAGTTAAAGTTATTGCATGTTACATCGTGAAACAACCACTTGATGCTGCACAATGGTGTGGGACAGGATTATAAGTAGAATGAAACATTCGACAAATGACAGAAGGCTGGTAGTGTCAGTGTCGATGGATGACACGAAAGTTTGTAAAAATATGTGCTATGTCGCCAAATTACTTGAGGTGGTGTGATTTATCAGGATATGTTAAATAAAGACTTCTCAACCAACCCGAGGCAGATAATATATCTGTGTGTCTGCCAGGGGTAGGCATTTCGCTGCCAAAATCCGTCCATTCCACAAAGCGACAAGCCAGCATGTACGGGAAACAGGGCGTACGGTAAAATGGGAGGAGGTCTCAATATATTGCACAAAGAGGATAGCAACTACAAACTACAAAGGTAAAGAAATCAGCATATACAATATAACTTTAAACAACAATTGTCTTTCCAATTGTGACCCGATTTGGTTAAGTATCCTCAAAGGAAAGATATAATTTGGATTCCAAAAACCAACCGATGGACCATAGGTTTTTTACTTTCAGGTTTTTTCTCATAGTTTGTTATTGGATCCCGAATACGCAGATGTTTTGCTCTACCACCTGAAGGCGAAACTGCTGTGTCTTACAGTATTTTATCACAAGATAAACAACTTGGAGCTGTAGAAGTACTATTTCTCATTTCTCTTCAAGATTGCATAAAAGTCAACCGGTGTGTCGCGACAACAGTTTTAGGTGTGTTTTTGGGTTCTGGAGAGTTTGGCCTTATCGAGATGATGAGCAAGGGTAAAGTATCTGGAACACCCAAAACAACAGATAACATTATACTCATTTGTCACTTTGGGGGTCTGGCCATCTTTGGGAAGCGGGAATACAAATCTCAGGTGGTGCTGATTTTGCTTGGGGCTATCATAAAATTGTAATGATCACTTCGGTACAGGACCGATCATGTTGTTGCATCAGATAGCAATAGCCAAAACCCAAAAAATTAGCTGTCACTTGGAAGGCATACAAGCATAAAATATATTGACTACTATTATTTTGATCTGTACTTTAAACGTTATTCGACCTAACAAAAACTTTTTACTTTCTTTCCCATGTATTAGTGGTGGAAAAACTGTCCAAATGTGGTTTTGATAATAACTGTCTTCAACAACAACCTAGATAATAGATCACAGTATACAACACTGGACAAAGATAAGTTAAACATTGAGACGGTTAGGTTAAGGACACCCCAGGGTTCCATTCTGGGCCTCACTTTGTTCATAATTTTTATTAATGACATCTTCAAATACAACACTCAACGTCTCGTGATGATACTACCTATATCTACTTGAAGACCTTAGCAAAAAAACTGCACCGAACGTTGAATACACTGAAGACTGGTTATGTTCAAATGGAAGCCTTAAACAAAGACAAAACGTAAACAATGAATTTCTTATTGGGACATCATGGTAACAATATCTATGTATAATGTCTTGGCTTTCATCTGGATAGTCGCTTGGGCTGGGCAGAGCACAACAATAACTTGAGCACCAAACTTAGTAAAAGTTTATTTGTTCTTCGTAATCTAGTTAATTTCGTGATTCAGAATGTCGTTTTGCAAGCTTATTATAGTGACCTTTACTTCCATCCGATTTATGAAATACTCTTGTGGAGACACTCCTCACATGCTTCTAGGGTTTTCGCAATACAAAGAAAATGTGTGAGGGTAACAGGACTAGGAGTTTCTTGTGTTGATGCATTTATCAACATGGGCATTTTTACCTTGTCGTGTATATACATATATCTTAGAATTCCTTGTGAATGTCTGGGGCAATATAAGCAACAGCACCAGACACTTGGTCTCTCATAGCTACAAAACCAGATTTGGGAAAAAATTAGTAGTTCCATATAGAACGGTACAGAGAGCCAGATATGGGCATAACTACTACGGTATTAAGATTTACAACGTTTAACCAGAGTCAGCGAAGCCACTAAATTTCAGGAAGGTACTCGAGGGATACTTAATTAGCCTTTTATTTACCTCTGTTTATTTATGATTATTATTGTTATTATCATCAATAAAATGTTCATGTTGAAATCAAATTTTACCATTTTTATTTCCCAATAATTTTCATCTAACAACAAATGCATGGCCAACTAAGGAAATACATCGCTGAATTTAGGATTAAAGAGTCCATTCAAATATACAAGGTTCGAATATTAGCGTCCATATGAAAAAAACAATTTAATTTCGAAAGTTTCTAAACGGCACTTTGTAGATTACCTAAATACGCAACATTGTCCCCAGTTATGCGACTTCGTATCTCTTACAGTTTCCGAGAGCCCAATGGTGAAACACCCTGGATACTCGTATGCCTATTTGCCTAAAAGTACAATGTGCGACATACCCTAAATAAAGAAATAAATAACAGCTTTAATACTCTTAGACGTCTTTGTGTGAGGCTTAATACGAAATAAGGTTTATGCCAAAAACCAAACACTATAAAGCAGCTGAAGAGCCATATCTGGGAAGTTACATAAAATGTAAATAAGATGGCTCAGATTTATGCATCTTCCAGAGCAGGGCATTTATGCGAAATCATTTGTCATAGAAAAGATCCAACTTTTAACAAAATATTAAGAAAATTGGCTCCATATAATATATTTGAGAAACAAGTCAGTCAGTTATCTCTTCGTATTGGCCATCCTGTATGATGGTGGCGGAGAGAAAGCAAAAGGTCTGAAACGCTAGACTACAATGTTTGGCCTCTTTAAACATTGCGAAAATAAACTCTGTTGGCTATCGTGACTATCTCCTAGGTCCTGGCGGAAGCAAACATTTGGATGAATGTAGGTTGACTCAGGAATAATTTGCAATTTCGATTGGATTTTCCGATCAGACGATATTGAAATAAGCAAGAAAATTGATTGGCCGCCATTTGTTGGAAAAGTCAAAAGTGGTTCGGCAGAAATTTCTGAAAAATGCTGATTAGGATTCAATTATCAAAGAGGCAACCCAATGATATTTTCAACCTTACGGGTAATCTTAGGAGATTCGACAGGCGGTATATCTTATTCGCTATTACAACCTATGGTTGCTAATTCTAGTGTTTTTCAGTAGATATTACAAATTCATCCAATATTGATACAGAAGAAACTGAGTAAATTCAAATAATTCTTAGGAGATCCAAGGAGTCACGAGTTCCGAATAAGCATTAATTTTTTTCAAAAACGGTGAAAAAATTAACATTTACAATACAGGATGTCCAGAAAATTGGGCTTTGGTTTTCAGAAACAGCTAAATTTCAAATAACCTTCAGTTATTCTACGGTTAAACAGCAGCGAAAGCGCTAAAGAGGAATTGAAGAAAAGTAATTACTATTTATTTTATAAGGATTTTCAGGTACTTCCCTGTAACATATATGTTGTTTGTAAATACTGCTTGGAGTGATAGCTGTTCGATTTAGAAGCACTTGTTTTAGTTTGCAGCATTTGGTGATGTTTAGGTCTTCTACTGTGTCCACCTCGACGGTTTTATACGATATAAACAAACCTACGCAGCTCGGGATGGAAACATCGATAATCACGATCTGAAAAGACTCACAAAGTATCCATAGCATTAGGTTAACATACACACCGCGCGGCGCCTAATTTGGATACTAACGTAAGTACCGTTTTACGTTGGATACTGCGGCTGGTTCATTTCTTGCCTCGGTTATCTTAAGGTTTTGGTATATGTTGTGTTATCAGGAAAACTTTCATATTACAAGAGCTAAACGTTGTGTAAAGTCCCAACTTTAAGGACACCCTGTATAGACATACTTTATTAAGAAAGGTTTATCTCTTTGTTAGAGACCATCTGGCAGTCCAGCTAAAAGCCCGTATAGATTTTGGCACCCAACTTTTGACACCAAAAATGAATAAATCCCATTTCTTCCTCTACCTAAATGCCTGGCCAACAAATAAACCAACCTGCATCCCACAATATATCACCGTTCAGCAAAGAGCGGTCCTTTCCAGATATTTCCAACTCTCAGCCTCTGCGTTATGCTCTCTGGAAATTTCTCCTCGGAGTCACAAAGGCGGCCGTGTTTGGCAGCCGGAGGCCGTTGGCATTGTTCAATTGTCTTTATGCAATTAGTGTGTACTAAACAGTCGCCGCTGCTGCTGTAATTCACGAACAACGCTACGACAGAAAGACCAATGCGAAGAGGGGCGAGATGTTTCACCCGAGGTCCGCCGATATTTTTTGTACAATCGCCTCAAATGAATCTCATTTAGATCATGGAAAATCTTTGTAAACTTGTTACTACAGTCCTCGCAATAGCTGGCCAGATCTGTTCCGATAATATATTGAGAATGATTACTCCAAATTATTAGAAATCTACGCTAGATTTAAGTTAAACAGATTATATTTTATTATAAAGTACACACGATAGTATTATGTATGGCATAGAACATCAGGCAAATGGCTGCCTCGGATTTGCTGGCACATAGACGCTCTTTTGCTGGAAATCTCCATGACCATTTTGCATCAAATATGGCCTAATTTGGTTGATGCAGCGTTGTATTCCCTACTTCAATGCATAAGTGCCCGTGTTTTTAATTGGATAATATAGAAGAGGATGACATGTGATTTCAATAAGACGGTGCCATACGCATTACAGCCTATGAAACAATTCATTTAGTGAATGAGACATTTCTTTGGTGATAAGAATTGACTGAATTATCGAAATCTCGCAACATTTATGCAAAACGAAACTGTAAAACTTCGAGGACACTAGCCTGTGTAGTGGTCCTCCTTCTCAAAGAATACACACGATCTTCTTTCCTTTAATTCATTATTTTGAAACACAAGCTCACAAGAGGGCTCTTACGGAATACCGAAGTACAAAAATGAGCCATCGAAGCTGCACATACCTCCTTCATCTTCTGCCCTCCAAATATACCGAATTGCAACGTCGCATTAACGCCTAAGGTGATTCAATAAGCATTTATGTAGTGGCGAAATGATATGCACTGTAGAAGAGTAGCGTCACAACATCGTTAAAACAGTTTTTAGCGAGGTGTCTAAAATTACATTTTGGTATTAAAAATCCTAGAATCGCAGGACACTCTTGTTTTACGTATAGCGAAACTAGCAGGAAGTGGGGTGCTAATATTTCGATGCTCCGCTAATGATGTAAAGGCGACTATTGTTATTCTAACATATTTGGAATTTGAGACATCGTCGCTTAAGTTGTAACACCACGAAACGCAAAAAATAACGTGTATTGTCTTGAAAAAGCCACTGTGATTGCCGGAATGTCATCAGAAGTTTCATTTGCGACTAGACAAACATGGAGGATTATAAGATCATCCGATAGCGACTCCAAAGGCCGTTCGTTCTTTTTGCTCTCCTAAAAAGTTTTTAGTTTTAAGTTACACCGTGCTGGAACTCTTTTTATTGAGCAACTAAATGTTTGTGATTCATAGGTGGGTAGTACCAAAAAGTAGAAAATACGATACAAATTTGTTATTTAGTTTTACACTCTACGTCAATGAGTAATGGCAATTTCCAAAGTAGATTGTTCAAGAATATTGCGAAAAAACTATTTGTCATGTTCAATTTCTTTATTTAATTTTATACTCTTCAGTCTACATTGTTCATGTTCACTGAAAAATAAATACGAACATTTAAAAAACAAAGTGATTGTTTTCTTATGCACTGAAAAAGCTTTTAGGATGTAAGCACACAGTTTGAAGAATCTGCTTTCTTTTATGGTTATTAAGTTTAGCGCCCTTACACTCATTTTCAAACTTGTGACCGAACAATAATCCATTACAGCCTCTGTTAGAATCAGTATAGCAGTTACTTATATTGCACAATGTCAAGGAAACCAGAACGACAGATGGGTTATCGCCAATGGGTGGAACGCTAAAGCACTATATTTTTCAAGCCTATTTTCCAGAAAATGTTATTTATCATATATCGCTTAGACAGAAAAAATAATATGGATTACCCTGTATAAACACAATTACTCTATGACATGTCAAACTAGGCATTAAAGTAGGGAACCCATTCAGATGAACCATCCGCCTGTAACCCTTCTTCCCGTTATTTGGATATCTTGGTAGCCTCCAAGTGGTAAATCATAACAAAATTCTATTGTATAATGGCATGTGTCTTGATGTATCTATCCAGTTGAAGGGTGTATGTAAAGCTGGACATCCACGCTAATAATATGCATATCAGTTTGGTTTACTATTATGGATATTCAGATTCACGATTCCGCCACAATATGATCTGTACGAATATTTTGGTGAACAAATCATAATCCACTGTCTCTACCCACACTCCGGCGATATACGACGCGAACCCGTACCGAAAATTATCAGCGTTTGAAAAGCTTCATTCCATTCTTTGATTTCTTGCTTTTCATCTTTCACCCATAAGCAATTGGTCTATAAAATGCTCAAGTTGATGATTCCTTTATTACCAACGGCAGATTTGAGAGTGGGAGAATTAGGGGCGATTTTTAATATAATGATAAATCAACTTTCCTATTTTTAAATCGTCGGAACACAAGAGTTAAAAATATGAAATATACACTCCTTAAAGTGTTTGTCTCTAAGAATTCTGGTTGCTCAAAACTCTCATTGTTGTAATCATTACTGTGTATGTTTAGCTTTTGCTTAGAGTGATCCATCCGACGGCGGTAAAGCAGATGAAAGAAATAAACTGGCAATACTGGGAAAAAAGAGGGACGCTCTACATAAGGGCGAAGTGTGTCTGCTCCCCTGATTACTCATTGCCCACGGTCTGTTTAATAACTGGTCAGATTCCAAACAGAGGTAGTGAGGTAGTGAGTGTGTGGTTCAATAAAAATTCAAATGATTATGGAGTATATATGTAGTATAAAATAATAAAAAAACTGTCAATTCCATGCAATTAAAATAAAAATAATATCCTTTAAAATACAAACAAGTAATAAATCAACCCAGAATTCTCAAAAAAGAACAGTTTCTATATAAATCCATAAACACAAGTAACAAATAAACAAAAACATTCTTATAAAAATCTAATACGGGCCACGTAGCAGTCTGAAAAAAATACATATTGTTATTCAAAATAGATTTCCAGTACACAGTGAAAATGTTTCTGTACTTATACACTGAAAAAAATCTCCGTCCCATTCCCCCAAGTTGGGAATATCATTTCAAAGCGAAGCCTGACTAACTAAGTGTTTCAAAAAGCTTTGTGAAAACAGTTTAGCTACAGTTTGCTTTCAGTGACAAAAAGCACAACATGAAAATGAACAAAAAATCAGGCCGAATTTTTTTCTTAGGATGCCATTAGATGTAATAATAGTTAGCCTTCTAAATGCTGAATCAACTAAACGTAAGAGTTAAATAGAAAAATACGACTTTTTCTCTAGCTACTGTCAATTTCTTTGTCAGCCAAACACACAAAATACAGCTTTTTTTTGTCTTTGAGGTGCCGCGCCGCCGACTGCATAAGCCTACCCGCTGGTTGTTCCACTTCCACATTCATAAGAAAAAAATACATGGACTCTTAATACCTATTTTAATTTAAAATATTATTTTGTTTCTCAAATGTCTGGTAGTATTTTACGACTAAAAACAGGATAATTTCTTTGATTAATGCATTAATTTGTAAATTGAATCAAGAAGGAATTATTCATTTCTTATTTACTTCGTCGCCGTCGCTGGATGGGTGCAATTCCAATGATATTAGAAAGAAGGATGGGACTCTTTGAGCTAGGCCTACAAACTCCACGCCTCTGTTCCTATTCTGGTATGGGCACACCGGCGTATTCAAAGGAGGGCTTTGGGGCTCCTCGGAGTCTCCACTCCCGAAGCGCAACAGCTCATTACGCTTCTTCTACATATTACAGCATTTTATCCTTTTGTGAAGTGTAGCTACCTAGACTAAGCGAGGAGTTCCCCCTACTATGCTGTTTTCTATCTCCAAGACAGGCCTCTACCCCCCCCCCCACGACCCTGGATCCTGAGCCTCCCAGATCTTTTTCTGGGTAACACCACTGGTTGAGCAGTATCTCAATCTACAGGAAACAATTACTAACGCGAAATCAACCACAACAGTGGCTCCTACAAATCACTTTTCTGAGCACACTTAAAATTTCCGTTATCGGACTACACTAGGAAGTGACATATGAATAAAATTAACAAATCACAACTGATCATAATTCTTTGTATTAGCATTGGGAGGATATCTGGAACAGCAAAAATTCTAGATACTTGGATTTCTGCTTAAAGTGGCTGAACCTACCAGTATGTCTACAAAGTAAGAAGCATGTAGATCAGAATGCAGATTTGTATAGACACAGAAAGTGGCTAAACTGAATACTGGTGAAATACTTTTCAGAGCTAATGTAATTAGTTGCAAGAAGGACAAATAGCCAGCGCTAATTTTGTAAAGTAAACGTTTTTCATATTTACATTTTAGATGAGAATGTTCAGTTTCCAAACGTAACTAGTAACTACGTTCGGTAGCCTAGCACTTACGGCTTGTCTATTCAATACCAAAAATCCAACCTACCATATCAGAATTAATCAAACAACCTGCTTCTCCCTGAATATTGACATCTGAATGAAATATTTTGCTTTTGAAAAGCCTGGATATATATTACAAATAAAGATGTAATCTGCTTTGAAAATCACACCATATTGAGAATTTAATTAAACCTGTACCTCATCGACAGCAATAGCCCACCGCCACTGGAGACAACTCAACCAAGCCAGGCGCCTCTATAGAATGCGGTTCTTTTATCTATAATTTATTGCTCGGACATTACCTTCCAGCATCAGTAATGCTTTTTAGACTGTCTTCGGCGCTAATACAACGTTGCAATTCAGTATTTTGGGAGGCCAGAAGAGGTATGTGCAACTTCGATGGCTTATTTTTGTACATTACCGTTGGACAACAGTCCGTGTTAGCTTGACTGACCTCAGAGCTCGCTCAATGAATACTTTTTATAAACACTAAATCTAAAGTCTGCAAAAGTAGCTCACTTCGCCACCCCTTAAAAACTGGCAAGGAACTATTGTAGTAGCGAAAAATTGCTAAAATGAGATATGTTTTTTGAATGTCACTCATTTCCGTCGCTCTGTCTATCTGTCGGTCTGTCTGCGGGTCTGTTCGCTAATCCTTGACCCGTCTATAAATTGAAAAGTGCCGCTTGGATTTCGATGAACTTTTCATACATGGTTATTACTATGCCCAGGACGATAAAGTTGTGTAGTTTTTAAAAATACGTCGAGTAGCGGCAGAGAGAATGGCCAAAAAAAAACGTTTTTTGATATTTCGGAAGATTCTGATCCTTTTCACAAACATTTTTGCAGCGGTTAAAAATTGGATGTTGGAAGTTGTTAGGGGTGGGGAAAGTTATATGTCATTTTCTTGGTGCTATCAACCCTGGTAATTCTACGCACTTATCAGACATATTTCATGCATTATAGATTGCCTAGTGTATTTGCACCTAACACTTTAATTTTTATTCCATGCTCGTAAAATTGACCGAAACACAAAAGGCCTTGTAGTGCTGGTAATTGCTGCATCAAAGGATTCAGTATCACATACTGAACAGACAGAGATAAATGACACTCGTTTTGTCCACCTATTAAGGGCACGTGTACACATAATCAAACCGTTTGTTTCTGAGAGCATCTGGGCTAATTAGACGTTGAAATTTTAGCGTCGACGGGCATGCAGCATCGCACAAAGGTAATATTTCAAAGCTAATGAGATTTTTTCCTGTAACCAGCTCGGCCCTTTTGCAATCCAGCGGTAGATTGCTCCAAACAGGTAACAAAAATAAAAGTGGGTCTGCACCTCGCATGATGCGAACGAAATTGGACCTCCGGGGAACCGCTGGGGAATCACCGGCACTCCACTTTGTTGCGCTGTTAACAAATCTAGGATGAATATAATTTGAGTGATGTGGCGATGTTTCTGCTCATTTAACCTCTGCATGTTGAAGCACCTAGTTTAAAAAGTCAGGTAGATTGACTCATGCCTTCGCAGATTAAACCTCTAGGGAATCCTTAGGGCTTCTCCATAGGTCACTTTGTTGGGCTGTTATTAAGTGGAGGATGACTATAATTTAAGTGATGTGGATGTGCTTTTGCTCATTTGACGTACGCATCTTGATTTCTAAATGACTGACGTAGGTAATGTATGAATCAAGTTATACTAAGTGACATATAAATCCGAACACCCAGTTTAAATGGTTTTATTTTAATAAAATTTTGTATAAGTACTTAATGAAACATAATAAGTAAATGATAAAAATTTCAAAATGATTGCACTGCTTTAAAGCCCTTTGACCTTTAATAATGTGTGGATGCACCCTGATGTGCTACGCATTCTCCAACACGCCTAGGCATGCTTCTGATCAGGTGGTCAATGTCCTCCTGTGGTATCTCATTCCAGGCAACCACCAACTCCTCTTGAAGTGCTTCTAGAGTCTGAGGAGGACGTGGCAAATTGAGCAATCTCCTACCCATCATATCCCACACGTGCTCAATTGGGGATAAGTCGGAAAATCTTGGTGGCCATGGTAACAATGTGACATCATTATGTTGAAAGAAGTCTATTGTGACTCTTGCAACATGTGGTCGGGTATTATCTTGTTGGAAAGTTGGATCTGCCAGGGTGTCAAGATAGGGTAAAAGATGGGGTTCTAGAACTTCGTGGATATAACGCTGCGCGTTCATGTTACCTCTGATGAATATTAAAGGTGACCTGGAACCATAAGCTATAGCACCCCAAACCATAACTCCAACAGTGTGATGAACATGTCTTTCAACAAAAAACTGTGGATTCTTCCTTTCACCACGTCGCCTTCTAACCCTGGCACGACCATCATGCATGCCTAAACAAAATCGAGACTCGTCACTAAAGACAATACTGTTCCATTCCTGATCCCAGAGTGACCGTTGTTTACACCACTCAAGGCGATTACGTCGGTGTTCTCGAGTTAAAGGGAGGACCCAGTGTGGCCGGTATAGGTCTTCCGTGTTCTGCAAACCATTCATTTGCAATGGACCTGGTAGTGGAGAAACGGTCCTTTAAGGCCAATAATCTTAGGCGGCGATCTTCACGGTCTGTTGTTCTACGGCGGCGTCCAGTGCCCCTTGCTCTTTGCGTACGGCCTTCTCGAAGCCATGCCTGACAACACCTAACCACAGTGTCTACACTTCTTTGCACTCTAACTACAATTGCCCACTATACGGCCCCTATCAAACTCACTAAGTTGACGAAATCGTACAGGTTTCCGTACTCTAGGCATCGTAACCGATCGTAAAGGATATCAAGAACCAAAATCCGCCAACGTTGATTCTTTACTGCGGCTGAAATATTCATTTTTAGAGCATTAGTGAATTAAAAAAAAGCTTTATAAAAACCGGAATGTCCAACTGATAAGGCTGAAAATTTTTTAACACTTGTTATTTACAGTAAGATAAATACATTCACCAACTTTTATTAAAATAAAACCATTTAAACTGGGTGTTCGGATTTATATGTCACTTAGTATATTTTGAGTCATCAATATAGAATCTATTAGGCATATTGGTAACGGGTCCAGGTCAAGTTCTCATGATTTGTTTGTACATATATGTCAACTTCTGCACAGGTTTTTGCAGAAATGTTTCCTACACTATTTTCATAGCTATTTTTTTGTGAGCCATTGCAAATAAACATGATATCTTCTGCCCTGATGGGGCGCTGTAGGTGATCCGTTGTGGATACCAAAAAATTGACAGGAATAACAGGTTAGTATACTGTAGTATACTGTAAAGACGAGATGCAAGACCGAGCTTTTTAATTGCTACTAACGACTGAAACTTAAGCTAGACCTACGAGGTCTGTAAATTAAGTGATGAGACTGGCCATGTAGCATTTGATCTAGCATACTGGTGACAAGTTTGAACTCGCTCGAGTCATTTGGTTGTCCGTAGCGATTTTTTTGGGAAAGCTTGTTCTAAAAGTGAGTGAGATCAATTTCGTGTAACGGTGTGCTATCAGGTTTTGCTAAAAAAACCTAAGGATACAGTATTTTGTCAAGAGCCCAGGTAAATACCGACAAAATTCGGGATCTTGTGCGTACGGCACTGGTATTATGTAAAAAACCTATAAAACGTCAAAAAAACCTATAAGATGTCATCTTGCAGACTAGGTAGTTTTTAGGGCGCAAACAGTCATTCCACGTTTGCCTACTAGGATCGTTGTGAACGTCCATCTATGGAGGAATCACTCAACTAAACGACACGCATTATTGGTTGCATATGTTTTGTGAGGCCGAGTGGTCCGTGTTATGTGTATTGGTCTGCAGATGTATAAAATCAGTGATACTTGCTGTGTGAGAAAATCATTACTGAATATGCTGCCAATGAAGTGTATCTATTAACCGTGCTCGACGGGTTATTTATATGTTGTGCTTTCTGAAGAGAGGTTATGTTCAAAGTAATAAATTGCGAAAAACTGAGTCGAATTACGGGAAATCATCATCGCGCCCGCATTGTGTGTAATTACTGTTAGCATGTATATGGCTTGTAATTCGACAGTGAATATAATTATTTCTTATCTCTCTCATTTTTTAAATTCAGCAAATTTGTATATGTAATTTCCGGAATGGATAAGAAAAAGTGGCTGCGCAACTAATTTCTAGCTCTGAATCTCAATTAAGTGTATTTGAGACACGTACCCAATGTAATTATGATCGACACATACAACTTACAGCTTAGACCTCCAGTAATGCCATCTCTGAAACCAGTGGCGAAGCGTCCATGTAACCATTGTTACCATTGGTAACAGTTAAACATCTTAAAAATAAATATTTTATGACTAAGCATTGTGAAATAATTTCATTTATTCGTTTACCAACAGCGATGTGTGATAGTAATTCAGTAAATAGCAAATTAGCCCCAAGAAAATAACGCGCCCTATAGTGTCTAGGTTTTGCGAACACGATGAAGCTGACTCGCCTCGACTTGGTTGTCGGTTGTTACCATTTTCATTTATGGATACACTTGGTAGTCCGTCGGGGACCGCCGGAACCGGCTCGTGTCTAATCGTGGTCGCCCGAGTGCGTGGGGCGCTGCAACTATTATGTGGGCTTGTTACCATTTTTTGATTTGGTTACTCACTTCTCACTGGTTAGTAGCCATTTTGGTTAGCGGCTGTAGTGTGCGTGAAATTAATCATGGATGGGTGTCGCTGCGTAATCAATCAATTACTTGAAAAGTCATTCTCCTTGTATAATTTTCAAGAAAAAAAGGAAATAATTGACAATGGAAGACCAACACCTATTTTAGATAATTTTAAAAAGGAATAAAAAAACGTTGTTTGATATTTTAAATTAAGTTGGTATATGGAAACACTTGGTTATGTAGTTGCAAAAAAACAGATTGCATTGTTGGCGATGTCTTCTGTTTTATACAGAAAAAAATGGGTGGACCAGCGGCGGAGTCAACGATTTAAATAGTGTTAGGGTTCAGTTTGGAAAAACAAGAATCGAAAGATGTCTTAACCAAGCTTTTAGGCTGCACACTTCTAGATACCGTATGTTTTTTGGCAAAACAGGAATTACCGTCTATTTTGAAGTGAATGACTCTGACAATAGAGGAAATTACAGGGAATTAACATTCATTGCCAAAAAAGATCAAAAATTTTCCGAACATCTAGAAACGTCGATTGTTTTTTGAGGTATATCAAGTGCCCCAGACGCTCAGTCCAGGAATGTTTACCTTAATTTAAAAATAGTTTAAATAAAATACCTAAAATAAGCAAAAACTTATATTTGGGAGGTTCAAAATAAGCTTTTTTTAATAAGATTTTTCACATCTGGTTTTGGTAACAGTTTAGCAAAAGTCACGCGTCGCCACTGTCTGAAACGAGATTTTACATCACATCAGAGCCAAACATTGATAACAAGCCTCATGACATTTAGGCAACAGGTACAACTAAGTGCTAGTGCTTGTAGAAAAACCTACATAATGTCAAAAAAAACAGTATAATGTAAAAAAAATCGATTTAACGTGACTTTTCAAGATACATGATACCCGTGCGAATCGTCGGTTAACTGTCAGAATCATCGAGTAAGAGTTCATCGATCATGTGAGACTATACATCAAGAACAACTGGGTGTTGTATCACCATAATGCTCCTTGTCACACAGCAATGTCGATAAACGCGTTTTTGGCCAGTGAAAACATTCCAGTCGCTCCTCAGCCTCCTTATTCGCCTGAAGGGCTCTTCCAGAAGCTTAAAAATCATCTCAAGCGAATCCAGTTTGGGACAGTTGAAAACATTCAAGCTGAAGGCTATTCCAGTATCGGAGTTTCAGCACAGCTATGAGGAGTGGAGGAAGCGTTTCCAGCACTGTGTGGCTTCAGAAGGAAGTTATTTTGAGGGTGAGAATATAAAATTGTAATCATATTTAAAAAAAAAATAAAAAAATCAGACTCATTACTCAATCCTTGGCTCCGTCACATGACGATATTTCGTATAACCAAATAGCTCCTCTCGAGAGACCATCTCGACGTTTGAACACAACATGGTGGACATTGACGATCCTTAATTATCATTTGTTTAGCCAAGGCGTAACTGCCGGTGATATAATGGTATAGGGAATTTACTCTTATTTTTAATTCTAAATAAACGTACTCTGAACTTCTGATATCATGCCGATGAAATTTTGTAGGAATTTCGGGCGTAATAAGCATCCGATTAACGCACTAGATACTCGTAAATAACGATTATACAGATTCCACCATTCTGTATTTTTTATTTAAGCATTTATGTTATTCGGATCAAATCAGCTCTGTTCCGTCAATATCAAATCAACGCATTTTCCAGACTTGTCTCAAGAGAAGCCGTATTTTCCTCTTACGGTTTTTCCTTAGTCTTTTCGCCTCGTCTGTTGACTTTTCATACGCGAGATACAACTTCTCGCCGTGCCGTTTCGACTCCATAAAACCCGCACGCATTAACTCCTGTTAACTCCCACTTTCAGAGACTGACGTTCCTTTGCGCGCTTCGCACTAGCGTCGTGCATCGTCTCTACTGAAAAAATATCTCTGAGGAGGAGGATGCGTCTCTCTACTCAAAGGTTGCTCGTTTTCATTTCTATCCTTTGCAAGGACAAAGAGCTAGAAATACGTTCGCTGCCAGTAACAAGGCTCTGGATACGAGAAAATGCGAAGCGAAGCTTTGAAGTGATAAGTTCCCGCTTTATACGGGATGTCAACGAAAGTATGGGGTGTCCTTGAAGTTGAAACTTTATGAAGCGTACAGAATAACAGCAGTCATCATACCTATCTATGAAGTGAATGATAATACGGATGTCACTAACTATCGACCTATTTCACTTATATCAAGTTTAGCTAGTGTTTTTGAGAAATTACTGCTTAGAAAAATGATTAACTTTCTGAATAAATTCAAAATTTTAAATTCAACTCAATATGGTTTTATAGCAGTTGAATCTCCAACAGATGGGATATTCAAAATAGTAGATGAAATTACCAAAAATATGGATTAAAAGGTACCACCAATATGCGTATTTGTCGATTTACAAAAAGCATTTGACACAGGTAACCACAATATACTTCTTCTGGAAATCTTAGAAGGAAAAGGTTTTCGCGGATACCTTTAATGGAAAATTACTTATCAAATAGGCCGCAAACAGTAAAAATATTAAATTCATGTAGTAAGGAATGTTAAATGTGGTGTACCACAAGGTACAATTGGCCCTCTGTTATTCAATGTTTATCTGAACAATATAACGTACTTAAAATTAATAGTACTGGTAAAATAGTCAGTTTTACGGACGGCGCCGCTATACCGTATAAAGGTAAGGATTGGAACGACTTGAAATATTGTATCCAACATGACTTTTGTAAAATTATCCAGCGGCTTAATAACCGAACATTAAAAATTTACTTTGCTAAAACTCATTTTTTATCATTTTCGTCACTATCCAGTCATCTACCTAAAGTAAATGATAAAAATCTAAAAATCAATATAGTCACTATTATTGGAATAACGAACTTATCGGTATGGTGTTTATTGAAGGTGGTGTCTGAGGCTTCGGAAGTGTTTTCAGATTGATACTCACGACTTTTCCATGCTGCGTATGTTTATGGTTATTTCGTACAGAGAGCTATTGGCATAGGCCGTTTGCAAGAGCAACAGGTGAACATACACACTGCACTGGAAGGCCTAGACTATACTCGGATACCGAAAAGGAAAAGAGCAGCGGAACACATCGCACGCCAGTGCGGCATCTCATTGAATATGGCGGGATAATCACGCTCCAACTTTGCCAATTGCCTCAGTAGCTTGTGATTTGCTACTCTATTCCTTTTCGATACCAGGGTTATAGACTGTGAGGTTTTTGCAACTGAAAAGAAATTTCAGGCTGATCGCATCTTTGAAATTTTTGTATTCAAATCTGTTATAAGACATGTTTTTCAATCATCAATGTTTTTTCTTTACATTTCAGTACTTGCCCGACTTTGGGCATTTAAAAAACATTTTTGTCCAAAATTCACCCATTTTCTAAAATTTAGCTTAATATTTTCACTTCCCACGCCTACTGGATGTTGTATGATATGTATTTGACGAAAAAAACCATGTCACTCGCTCCCGTCGGTCGGTCAGTCCGCTAATCTTAAAACAAACAACCTATAGGCTAACTTGAGAAGTACCGCTCGGGTTTTGGTGAAATTTTTTGACGTTGCTATATTTGTACTCCTCCAACCTCACTTATTCTACACCACATATTAGACATATTTCACTCATCATACATGTCCCCGTTCATTTACCCTTAAAACTTAGAAATATCTCCAACAGTCGATACATGCAACGTGGTCTCCCGATGGACAAGCGTTGTCGTCGGTGGTCGTACGCCACAATCGGCAATCGCTTCCGCACTGCTGTGTGCACTGTGCATGGTGAAGGGCAATATCTTCCTTCACGCGGGATTAGCCATTGCAACGATCATGTGGGGAATTCCTGTCAGAAGTAGGAGGAAGGTCATTTGAATTTTCGTTATACAAGTTCGCAGCTAATTTTTTCTTAGAAGGGCTATTTTGTGACAAACATAATCCTTTACAAGCTAATGACAGCGATGCGTGGGGATTATAGGGTCAACTTACTTGGTGCCATTTTTTTATGAGCGTATGGTCGCCCCAACACTTTCTATACCCCCGTACTAATTTCCCAAAAGATTGTTCATCTAATCACCAAAGTGGCGAATGGACAGGGTGCTAAATAGTTTGTCCAACGCCCGTTACGTCACGGCCATGGCCTACTGTGCTATACCACCGGGAAAATATTGACAACGAACATCAAATACGAGGGTGCAGCGAGCACATTAGTGGTAAATCAGGGTATAATCTGCGGTAGGCCCAGGGCCGTTTTGGCACACGGACCTACCCTGGTGGCACGCACACTACGCGTCCGTCACACATGGTAGGACGATGCTTGCTGGACCGTATGGGTTTTAAATCCCCCGCTGGTCAACAGCGAAATGTTTGCGCATTTTGAGGATGATCAATAATAAGTTTTGCGTACTGTATACAGGGTGTTTGGAGGGTGAGTAGCCAAACGGAAATGGAGGATAGCTGAGGCTATTGGCTATTTACAATGCCTCAGTTTTAAGGAGAAATAATGTTTTTTTCTTTTTTTGAGAAAATCCCTAGCTTTTAAATTTAAGTTTCAATATTTTTTCTATCTACAGTCGCTACGGCGGAAAATTGATTTTATTCTTTAGTCTACTGTTACTTCATTCAGATTCAACCAACATTTGATACAAACATTTGAAGAACAAGTAACAGTGGAGCAACCAACTTCCTTAAATCAATGGAAAAAATGTTACGTCCACTTTACAATAAGTAAAAAAATAACACAAAAGAGTACGGGGTTTGAAAATGTAATTAAAAACTTATCTAGTTAACAATCTTCCTAACGGTATGCCACATATAACATAAATAATTAGATAACTCAACATAAAATAAATTTATTTTCAACGACTCGTGATAGTGGATGCAGTCAAATCATTCCAATTACCTAATTGAGCAGGTACAAACTTCTGTCTCATTCTAGCACAGCTAAACCTATTGTTCTCTTTTTGCTCGGTTTATTGTAAATCTTGTTCAAATTGAGTTCCATTATTTCTAATACATGCATAACATCTCTTTCTTATTTCTCTTGTGGTATACTGTATAGTGTTATTTCTCGTTTCATTATCACAAAAGCCTTATTAATTTTTTCTATTAATTGTTCTCTTGTATTAATGGGTTCGAAATACACTAGTGCTTTAGCACGGCCCCAGACGTAAAAATCAAGCGGAGTCGAGTCCGGCGATCTTGCAGGCCATGGAATCGGACCATCTCTGCCAATCCAAGCGTTGGGAAATGCATTGTCTATGTGCTCCCGGACTGCTAATATCCAGTGCGCTGGGCAGCCATCGTGTTGGAATGTCACTGGTTCTTCATTGTCAAAATTTAGAACTCCATTCATGAGTTCGGGCAGATCACTTATTGAAAAATTTAGATGATTTTTCCCACTCAACTTGTCCGGTAAATAATGTGGACCAGTAAGTGTATCACCAATTACACCTTTGTTAGACGGAAATGGTTTGACTGCATCAACTATCACGAATTGTTGAAAATTTATTCCTTTTTTGTTGGTTTATCTAATTATTTATGTTAGGTATATGTGGCATACCGTTAGAAAGCTTGTTATCTAAAGAAGTTTTTAATCACAATTGAAAACCCCGTACTCTTCTGTGTTATTTTTTTTGCTTATTGTAAAGTTGACGTAACATTTTTTTCAATTGATTTAAGGGAGTTTGTTGCTCCTCTTTTACTTGTTCTTCAACTGTTTGTATCAAATGTTGGTTGAATCTGAATGAAGTAACAGTAGACTTAAGAATAAAATCAATTTTGCGCCGTTGCGACCGTAAATAGAAAAAATATTGGCGGCTTTTTTTGTTGATGAAAAATTTCAGTATCAGCCAATCAGTGGTTGCCTGTAAGGAGATTTTACACTTCTCGCATTAGGTAAATACTCCCTGAGCAAATAATGACTGTCTTCATTCATGTAAAGCACATAATTTTACAAATAATTTTAATTGTTTTACTATATGTCAATACATAGTCTATTTTATAATTGAAATTATTATTGTTATTTTAATTTATTTATCGCATTATTTTAACAGCTTGACAGTCTCAGGCTACCTGAACAATTGGATTATTTCAAAATAAGTTGGAAACGAATGATGTATGTCGACATACGGAGCATCCTCTAGCTTTTTCAGACCCCAACAGACAGTTGCCATACGTTCAAAAAATTCTCAGATTAGAATTAAAAAAATTCTACAGATACCTCGGTGGAGAAGGCCATTATTGTTTTATGAATGAAGCATCTGCGATATAAAAACTTCTACGGTTCTTGTTTAGATAAAAGCTGGTATCAACACAGTAGAGTATACAGGGTGTTCACATAGAACTACAACGATTGATGACTCAAAAAGACAGTCATGGAAATTTGGATTTATAACTGAAGAGAGCAATTCAATTTTTAAATTCTTTGCGAGATTCCAAATCTCTACCTCATACCCAGTCTAGGTTATGTCCACTTTTGCCTGCGTGCCTAAAAGTAAAAAGGTCTGCTGGTGTTAAATTAAATTATTGATTACAATATGCCATTGTCAACATAAATGAAATGGAGCGGTCACATTCTGACGGCTGATTGAATTTGATACTTGGTTAAATCGTTACAATACACTGTTGTTTTTCCTGTTACACGCTGGTAGAAAATATGTTGCGGAAATTGTCATTGTCATGTATCACTTTCCGCACTCGGAAAATAACTATTATCGAATCGCTCCTACCAGTTATGCTAAAAACGCAATTTTTCATATCCGCCCTCGCCAACTTTTTAAGAAATCGATTGCTGCGTTTCTACGTGAGAGAATGTTCAAACTTGACATCTTTTTATGCCTGTTTTTTGACATTATGTAGGTTTTTATGACACTGTGTAGCTTTTCTGCAAGACGTGAACTGGGAACTAGTTGTCATTCACTCGATGCACACTTATAGCAAGCGCGGAATGAACTTATTTGCACACTAGCTTACTTAGTCAACGAGTTGACTTATCGTTTTTTTTTACATTATATGCGAGATATTATTCTGTCCCGTAGCTCAGCTAAATTTTTGGAAGGGGCTCTGAGTAAACTTTTTCTAACACCGCTCCCAAGTAAAAAAATTGAGTGGATTTAAGTCAGGTGAACAGGCTGGCCACGAAATTGTACCACACCGTCCTATCCATCTGCTCGGGTATTCCGCATCAAGATCTTCTCTTACTGAATGGGCATAGTGTGTCGAGCAGTGATGGGCGCATTGTATACATCATGGTGAATATATACGTCTCGATATCCACGTATACAATGTATAAAATGTATATAATGTATATTGTATACAATAGCAAATCATAGTTCAACTAGTTGCATAAATATAGTGCTAGTGAAAGTCCCCTTCCCTTTTACATTTTCATGTGTACGAGGAAGAGAGAGAGGGGGACAAGCGGGCACCACTTGTGTAGAAAGAGTGCGCCACACACCACGTTGCCTGGTACCACAGTGATGAAGGCCAGAGAACACAACTGTAACTTGCTGCAACGCCTTGTTTTCTACGCTCAAATACACATTTCTGTCGAATCTGTTTGGGATCAATTCCAGATCGATCCTAATGGTTCTCCGATTTTAGGTGGAACTGAAAGTTCAGGATAGATACAAATTCTACAACATTGCATTATTGGTTTGACTGTGGAAGCAGTGGAAATAATGAAAATATATATAATATTTATTTATATACGTATACAAAGATACAGTTTTAAATAAATTAAGAACAACAAATGAACCCTAGTTCATTGATTTCTTTGTTCTTGGAGCGTCCAACCATATTTTTTTTAAGTTATCGGTTTACTGTTTACCAACTTTCTGACGTTTGCGAATAAACCTAACCTCACTTATGCTATTCTATACATTTGTCTTCATCATTGTATACATTGTATTCATTATATACGCAATGTATACATTGTATTCATTGTATACAATTAATGTATACGCGTAAATGCCCATCACTGGGGTCGAGCAGTCTTCTCTGTAAATGCTTAGTGGCACGTCTTGCAATAGTGAAAAGTCTAAACAAATTTCGCCATTCAAGAACTCTGGCAGCTCAGAGGGTACAATGATTCTCCCATTTAGAATCCTGGCCCACATGTTTACTTCAAAACGATAGTGTGATATATCTTGTCTCATCAAATGTGGATGTTCTATGTGCTACTCGTGTAAGTTGTGTAGATTCATGTAACCATCGTTTTTAAAGGTCAGTCATCAGTCCAAAAAACTTTCTCGAAAAATCGCGGATCTTCCCTTTGTCTCTGTAAAATTGTTTGACAAAACTCAACGCTTGGAAAATAATCCGAGATTGTACGTGGTACGGGTGGAGCTCGTTCTATCTCAAATCTCGGTGAGCTGTACTTTTGAGCACTTACTTATACTTGCTTTTCGGGTCTTCTTCGACTGCTTACAGTACGACATAATAGTAGGAAAGGAAATTGTACCTTCACCTAGTGCATGTTTTGGGAATCGTTCCTGAGAGAGTTAAAGGTGCACATTCACAAAAACTCGGTAACCGGGATGACGAGCAGCATTTTGGTACCTCTCACGATAAAGCACAGCTGCAGCGCTAGCATTGCAACTACATGCCCCATAAATGAGGTACATGTATTCCTGTACGGTGTACACAGACATGGTGGCACTACCCAATCGTGAATTAATAAAAGTGACGTTACTATATGTCTTGCATGAAAAAATTGAAATATGTAGTAACAGCAACTAAAAGATCATCACAGAGTGTAGAATTTTCTAATTTTTTAAAGCCTATAATTTGAAAAGTACTACGACTTGATTTTTTATATTTTTATGTTATGACTAACTATTATGGCTTGGCCTATCTCCCGTTTCCGGCTTGTTGTCGACTTCTGGGACCTGTATACAAAAATGTACTTGGACCACACTATACGAATATCCTCGAGTACATGAATTGCAAAGATTCAATTTCGTGGGAGGCAGATATTAACACAGATATACCCCATTATGTATAACATCCTCGGAACAATTCTAATTTGCTGCCCTATCTCTGCCCTACATACAGGCCCTTCCATATATCACCGCCATCCCCCTTACCCCTCGCCCCGACCCGAACATCCTTCACCCTGTCTCTTAATTGATCGATAGCGTTTATATTGCCCCGAAAATATCATATTTCATGTGGGAGCGGTGTTTCTGTCAAAAGATCAACACAAAAGAAGACCACGATGACGTTTATATGCGATTCCACTTCTACTCGAATTGGGCTGGAGTTGCTGGAGCCTTTGTCGAATCAGCAGTGATGTATACACATCGATGCATCCCCATTAGTTGGTTAGGGTTGATGCGAGATCGTTCGCGTATATCGCTTCATCAGTTCAATGAATACTCCCATCGGTTTTTAGATATATCTATTCATTTACGAATATGAGCTACAAAGCAATCATCAGAAGTTGGGTAGGCAAAGTGAGCCATGCAGTGCCCTGGAACGCTAATAATTATAGGAAGACGGTACATAAAATGGCGTCAGGTAGGTTTCCTATGTACTTCCCACGCAACGATGTCAACAGTTCATAAAATATTATAATTATAGAAAGCTTATGTTAAAAAAAAGTAATTTACGATTGTTTATCAATAAGCGCTGTAAATTTTATATCGTCACATAGAACCCCGATCCACACCGCCGCGATCATTGTTAGCTCATTAGTGTTCACTAACAATGTGGAGATGACAGCAATTTATCTCTTACATTCCATACATGTACACAGAATCGCAACCTCGCTAGCGGCAGCGGTCAGTTCGCGACAGGTGTATCTTCTATCCTCGTTGCGCTCGACGGAGGCTTTCAAAATATTCCCTTCATTTCAAGTATTAAGGACAAACATACATGTACAGAAAAATCTGTGTGAGGATGTTATGTCTAATAGGTGCGTAGAATTACCGGAGTTAAAATCATATGAATACTAACGCCCAGAATTTGACCGATTTTTGATTATTCGTTTTTCGCCCTTAGCTGTGCCACCAGTGAATTGACTTCCAAACCCTGCAAAGCTGTTAGTGGATAGACGACAAACAGACAGACGGTAATGAATGACATGGGGTTTCGTGATGTAAGTACATCCTCATTTTGTAAATTTTTCTCGATAACCATCCTTTCTCGCCAGTTGGCACGGGAAGATAAAATTGATTGATTGATAACGAATTAAGATTTACTTCGCATGTCACTTACTTATGTCAAGTATCATATGGTTATTTGAAACAACTTTTCCCTAGTCGTTACTTACTTATTTTGGATACTAAACTTAAACTTTGCGACACTTGTTCACAAGGTCATTGTTAACAAGGCCCCTGTATATTTGTTGAACAAGCTACTATAATTTATATATTTTTTGTATTTTTTTTTTTGTAGATTATGGTGTGTACTTGTGCAAACGTTTAATCATGATGTTTTTTACCTGGGTTAAGTTGAAAAACAGCTATGCTAACACTTCGCCTTTTTACCTGTGCTACTTTGTACTATGTGAATAAAGCCCTGTTATTATTATTATTATTATTATTATTATAAAATGACGTCAAATATACAGCGTCCATACTTCCCACGCCATCCCTGTTGCCTGTTGCCATCAGTTCTAAAGACGATCTGTTTATTCTCAAACTTAACACCAAATGAATCAAATTTAAGAAACGATCTAAACAATTGCAAATGAGACGATTTATTTTTGCTTATTTAGGTAATAATTGTAGTAATATCTCTTAGAACGAAAGCGGAAGAAATTAGATCATCTCAAAAAAAAACTACAGAGTGAGGCTTAATCGATAGCTCTCTTATTGCCGATCGTATTCTACTTGAAAAATTGTTTTATGTCATAACTGGGTACGTAGCGAGTCAAACATACATTTTCGGATATGGAAAGCACTACATTTTATTGCAGATTTGGATAGAACCTTCTACATGAAGCAATTTGATATAACACACTATGGGTTATAGATACCTTCAAATTGTTGAGATATTGAACAATCTATCAAAAAAACACTCACCTTTGACAGCTCGCACCTCCGCAACTGTTATAGCTAGAGTAATGAATGTTTTAGCAGAATGATTTTATTATCCTATATTTTGTTCCTATCTGCTTACTTTTTCAGTTTTTTGATCAGTTTATACAAAGTGTTCAAGAAAGCAAAATGAACTATTTCTCCAGATATTCAAATCGAGCACTCCATATATACTAAGTGACATATAAATCCGAACACCCAGTTTAAATGGTTTTATTTTAATAAAATTTTGTATAAGTACTTAATGAAGCATAATAAGTAAATGATAAAATGATTGCACTGCTTTAAAGCCCTTTTACCTTTAATAATGTGTGGATGCACCCTGATGTGCTACGCATTCTTCAACGCGCCTAGGCATGCTTCTGATCAGGTGGTCAATGTCCTCCTCTGGTATCTCATTCCAGGCAACCACCAACTCCTCTCGAAGTGCTTCTAGAGTCTGAGGAGGACGTTGCAAATTGAGCAATCTCCTACCCATCATATCCCACACGTGCTCAATTGGGGATAAGTCGGGAGATCTTGGTGACCATGGTAACAATGTGACATCATTATGTTGAAAGAAGTCTATTGTGACTCTTGCAACATGTGGTCGGGCATTATCTTGTTGGAAAGTTGGGTCTGCCAGGGTGTCAAGATAGGGTAAATGATGGGGTTCTAGAACTTCGTGGATATAACGCTGCGCGTTCATGTTACCTCTGATGAAGATTAAAGGTGACCTGGAACCATAAGCTATAGCACCCCAAACCATAACTCCAACAGTGTGATGAACATGTCTTTCAACAAAAAACTGTGGATTCCTCCTTTCACCATGTCGCCTTATAACCCTGGCACGACCATCGTGCATGCCTAAACAAAATCGAGACTCGCCACTAAAGACAATACTGTTCCATTCCTGATCCCAGAGTAACCGTTGTCTGCACCACTCAAGGCGATTACGTCGGTGTTCTCGAGTTAAAGGGAAGACCCAGTGTGGCCGGTATGAAAACAAGCCAAAACTTCTCATTCGTCGGTAAACACTTCCCATGCCAATTGGTCTTCCGTGTTCTGCAAACCATTCATTTGCAATGGACCTGGTAGTGGAGAAACGGTCGCTTAAGGCCAATAATCTTCGGCGGCGATCTTCACGGTCTGTTGTTCTACGGCGGCGTCCAGTGCTCCTTGTTCTTTGCGTACGGCCTTCTCGAAGCCATGCCTGACAACACCTTACCATAGTGCCTACACTTCTTTGCACTCTAACTGCAATTACCCGAAAAGAAAGTCCGAACTCCCACTATACGGCCCTTATCAAACTCTCTAAGTTGACGAAATCGTACAGGTCTCCGTACTCTAGGCATCGTAACCAATCGTAAAGGATGTCAAGAACCAAAATCCGCCAACGTTGATTCTTTACTGCGGCTGAAATATTCATTTTTAGAGCGTTAGTGAATTAAAAAAAAGCAGTATAAAAACCGGAATGTCCAACTGATAAGGCTGAAAATTTCTTCACTTGTTATTTACAGTAAGATAAATACATTCACCAACTTTTATTAAAATAAAACCATTTAAACTGGGTGTTCGGATTTATATGTCACTTAGTATATTTCCACATTTTTATAATTCCCCTTTTCACAAGCTTTTTTTGATATAAGGTTTATGGGGGTTTGTACGATTAGTTTTTGAGTTGTTTAGGATCACCTTGATTTTTCAAAATGCACAAATTCTAATCTGCCAACTACATGATACCTTTTATTTTGAATTTTATTGTAGTATTTTTCAGTTAAGTATCTTGATATCGGGTTTAAAAAAGATTAGCTGTAACTTAAAAACCAGTCGTTCATAAACCTTATACTAAAAAAGTGCTTGTGAATCTAGGATCAAAAAATGTGAAAATATACAGGGTGTTCAATTTTAAAATTCCGAGAAATTGTTCATTTTACGTTCTTGACCACTTTGTATGAACTGTTCAAATAACGGAAAAAGTAAGTAGATAGGAGCAAAATATGGGACCATAAAAATTCAGTACTCTAGCTATTAGCTATAGCATTTGCGGAGGTGCGAACCGACAAATTTGGGTATTTTTTTCGCAGATTGTCCAATATGTCAAAAATTTTAAAATAAAACACTATAGTGTATAAGATCAAATTGCTTCGTATGTAAGGGCCTAACCAAATCTGCAAAAAATGTAGGGCTTTTCTCTTAAAAAATGGCGTCAGGTGGGTTGACTCTGCTCTTCCTATACAACGCTGTAATCAATTTATTGTAACGTGCCAAAATCACGTAACCTTTTTTTTTACTGTTTCGATTACTCAGCAGTAATTTGAATTATTTATGGTAGAGTGCTGATTCCTAGGCCAAACACTTATTAACGATTTTCTTTTGGCAAATTTCATAGTTTATTGATTTTATAATTTCACACGTATTATATCTTTCTTTCTCATTGACTCAGTATTGTGTTGGAATCTTTTGGACACTAATGTTATAGTATTTTATTAACGACTATCTCAGAAATTTCCTTATAAAATATAGTTAAGTTGGTTTTGCTAGGGTCCGCCCATTGGCAATCAGCGCCCCTCTGTGGTTTCTCTACGTACTAACATATATAAGAATATTTGGTTTCCTGTCAAGATACCTTTTTTTAAAAAGTTAGGTGTTCTGCGCCATTTTATTTTTCCGGTTGAGACTGTCGTGCGTAAGTCGTTTCGTTTGTAATAACTTCCAGATTCTGGGATATTAGACCCCAAACCCCAGTTAATGGAGTAGCGCCTTTTTATTTTGTATCTCACGTTTAGTTGTTTTGATTTGGGTGCGGTAAGTTCTATTTTTATACCATCGGACCACGTGCATTAATGCATGTCCTGAAGAAGTTTGTTGAATATCTGCTTCCTTTTAGTGGTAAGACATTGCCGATAACCACCATTCACACTCCTCCAGCTATGTTTTGTAGCTACTTTGCGAGCGGAATTACCGGAAGCCACCCCTTCCCTTTTGTAAAAAAATCCTGATGTGAACAGGTAAAATATTATTTTAATTGGGTATTTTATAGATATTAATAAATTGATTATTGCTGACTGAAATTCTTGGAGTGTACTTGATTTTGTTTGACATTTTACGTATTCAAATATGGGGCAGTGCCTACATGTCACCTTCTTTTGGGCTTACTGCATACATGATTTTGATTTTTGAGCTGTCATAACTTTTTTTAGAACAAGCGATAACTTTCTGATGGTATATTACGTTGGTACATTTTTATATTGTTTGCCTTTGCTTTACTTTTCTTGTGAAAGAGAATGTACATGGTTTTTCTTCAAGTTCGAGTATTTAAATGCGTAGTTATGTCTCAGATAGAGAATAAATAGGGAGTAGATTTTTAAGCAGTCTTTCTCTCTCTAGAATTTTTTTTATACCGTAAATTTTGAGAACGAGGCAAGCAGGCCGTACCTTGTGCCGTTCCTCACATCACTGCCCACTGCTGACCATTGGTTTTTGACCCGAGCGTTTGTGAACCGAGGACATATCGGCTGCGCCTAGGAAGAAGACCACTGTCCAGATAAGTTTAGGTTAAGGCGTTAAGATATTTCTAAAGCCTTCGCACGTGTACCATGGTAAACGTTTTGCAGGGTTGATTATCACGGTCTAACAATTTTATTGTGCAGCAGTTTAATTGTAATATCCTTTTTTTTAACTTGCACTCCAGTGGTGGAGCATATGTACTGTTTGATTAGATAATATATTGTGATTGTTTTTAAATATCTTGGTTTATTTGGCTCTCTGTATACTATTAATTAGGTTTCGTCATTGATGTTAGATTCTTTCACTGGCGCTCTTAACCCCTCCTACTCTCCACTTCATTGAGGTAGTGCCTAAATTTTCACGCCACTAGTCAGCTGTTTTGCATTGACAGACCCTTAAATTTTATTTATCGTACTTTATTTATTAATTAATTAAAAAAATGGAAAGAGGAAATATACCACCATTTCCTCCTGTTTATGATAAAATGCGTACCATCACAAATATCCGGCACCAGTTGATCCCTCTCAGAAAGAACATGGATAAAAAAAGGAGCTAAATGGACCATATCAGTCAAACAGGCTCATACAATAAACTGAAAACATAAGTGAATAAAGGTGTTATGTTACAAAATCTTTGTGTGGAGAAAATAGACTTTAAACATTTTATTGAGACTTTTAACATTAAAATTTTGAAAGTTTAGTTTAATTAGTTTGTTATTATCTTGTGTTTGCAACAAAATAATCATAGAATGAAAGAATCACTCCTTAAGGTTAGTTTAATACAAAAAAGCAATTTTTAAAAAATGTTACATGACACCTTTATCCACTTGTGTCTTCAATTAGTCCATAGTCCAACAATTCGACCTAACCTACCGCCCTACCAACGATACCGACTACCCAGCGACGTGGCATCGCGACACGAGGATGTAAGCAAGTATATATCATCGAAAAGATAGACAGACAGACAGACCGACGGAAATTAGCGACATGATTTCTCGAGATGTGCATGTCATATAACATCAAAAAATCAGAATATCTTTTTATCTTTAGAGCCACTACGTAGGTAGTTATGAATCACCGTGTCGACGTGTAAAGATAAAAATGTTTCAAGTGAGGAGCATACAGTTGGCTACTCGGAGAAAGCTATTTCCTGTATCAAAAGCTTCTTAATAATAGAACGAATACGAATACCACACATGTACAATTCCGATGTTCGGGCATTGATTAACGTATTCCACTTGATAGCCAAGAAAAATATGCATTAGGAAGGCGCCAAAGAGGTATTAAAAATCATAGCTCCATCTACGAGACATATACTCTCTATTTTCAAATTGGATTTCCTAATTTATTTTTGGGTTCTTTCAGATCCCTTTTGGATGCCAAAATACAGCATATGATTGGCTATTCTCGGGTAGAATACGCTGATCAATAATATAATTTAGTAAACAATCGGTCAGCTATTGTTTCGAACTTCTCCAGATACCCCACCATACTTCTAAGTGAGCCAACTCTGATATGTTCTTGAACACAAACGCATTTATTGACATTGCTTCCTGTTACATACCACAGCACATCATCCCTTGTCTATCCGGAATAATACCCGGTACACACAACGTCATTGTATCGACATACCATTGGAGCTAATTACTACAGAGGAATATTACCTATGTAGCTACCGAACAGCATCCGACATGAATTTTGATCCTGGTCCTGTTCTTAATTGATAGTAATTAAACCGGAGACAGGTTGGTAATTAACAGTGACTTAAGACTTTGAGTAATTGTAGATCATTAGGGAAAGCTTGGTGCTAGGGGTAGTTGGATACGATAAGGATGGATTTTGTTCGTTATCTTTTCTGGTTGAGTAGGTTGAAGGTTTGATTGGGTTTCAATCTAGTTTATCATGCATGGTATGGCAATAGCATCAGTAGGTTAACTTTGGCATACAACAAGTTATGGGCTGATTCGCCAATGTTTAGACGAGCTATAAATTTGTTGAGACCATTTTTTATACCGATGCGCGATGCAGCCGAGTAGACAGAAACCTAAATACCGAAGTACCGTGAATCATATAAGGAGCTCAAAGACAAACAATCCTATAGTGGAACTGACTAAGGTTATCAGAACTGGGTAAAGCCTCTTCTGACATATTGTTTCACAATCTTGACAAAGAAGCGGTCGTAGCTGCCAGCTCTGGATTTACGAAGTTTGACGAGATGGGCATCATGGAGGAGAGCGCTGAAAAGCAAAGCGCGTTGACCGACTGCCCATCGGTACGAAACAATATCGAACATGGACCCTAAACGTGAGAGAAGTACTTGTGGCTGGGTCTTATCTAGGTCATGTATATTGTGAGGAGGTTATGTGGAAAAACGAACTTCTTAACCCTAAACAAATAACCTTTTTCTCAATAGCCGTTGCAAATGACGAGATGTATTCGTGCCAAATCAAGTCATCTGGACTCCAGCCAGCCAGAACAAATGGCTCTTTGGCAGAACTCTGCCATCCGTCGAAACCGGATAAACGCTAGGAGGCTTCTTGAAGGTCAACGTACGTAAGCATTAAACCGTGCCAGATTGTTGCAATGATAACTTCCAGATCTCTCATTAGAGAAGAAGTCGTTACTAGTCTTTTCTCTAGCTTATCAGGTCAGATCGACTTGCTACAGTGAATACCTAAGTGTAGAGTGCTGCCAGCTGCACATCTGTAGATCGGATTGAAAGGAGTCCATTCATATGTAATAGAAACAATTTTGTAGCCAATATCGATCTCTGGAACCATGCTCTTCCCTCTAAAATTATGTATATGCCATTCTAGATGATGAACTTTTTTTGTAAAAATGTATTATTCAGTATTGCACCAAAGTTTATTATTATTGCGAACTTTTCTTCTACTGTTGATACAAACGAACGAAACTGCGCACTGTGGCGTAACTGGCTAATTTTGAATATTTCCACAAATGTACCTATAGCCTGAAAAGTTGCGATGTTCTCTTTGGAATATGAAAACGTGGTGTATATAGCCTCTTATCACTTTCAGAGCAAAGCTGGCATCATTCGTGATCTATGCAATTGATATATTTTTTAAGAACCTTTTTTGTAAGCAGCAAAATAAAAAACTAAAAGCAGTATTTTGCATTATACATTATAAGGCACATGCTACGCCTGAGATATCACTACCATTTGCTCCAGAAACATAAACATACCCATTATCAGCGAAGTTCAGAATTTATAGATGTCCATGACTGAGTATAATTAATTTAGTATTCACCAATAGCTAATTGTATGAACAAATCACGCGTCGTATGTCTGATATGATATCGGAGTTATTTATTGAGAATGAAAAACAATTAGCCAGTCTTGTGTGAATTTTATAGTGCCTCTTGAGGCTACAAGACAGTCGTTATGAATATAGCTTCAATCCAGTATCCAGTATATGAAGTAGTTATGTATCGCGTGTTTTGATCCTAAATAAACCGAAGAAATCGCTATAAAGCGTCAGATAGTCAACTGTACAGGGTGTTTCAAATTCGACCCTCACCATTGGGATCTCCGAAACTGTAAGAGATACGAAGTCGCTTTAATGTTAGAAAGTTTCGAAATTCAAAGTACTTCCTGAGAGAGGCAGAAAAAACGAACTTTCCCAAAATTGTTGTAATTTTTTCCTGACTTGTTGTAGTGGTGGGATTTCAAAATAACTTGAATCTTAACATTGTCACTTTTTGTGAGAATTTCAATACGACGTAATCGTCTCTTGTCCTCCAGCATCAATTTTATTTTTTCTTATAGACTTTGCACAGATGAATACAGTGTTTAATTCGGATTACAAAAATGTATAATACGTCATTCATTGACACTGCCAAACCTTAGTTATTTCAGGAAAACGATTTCCTAGGTAAGCCTTAATATTATCAGATTGTCATTTGTTTCGCATACCAGATTTATCCCAAAATCAGTTTTATTTTTCCTGACTTTATTTGAGACTGGATTTCAAGATGGCGTAGTCAAATTTTCCATAAGAGGTTTCTTCTTTCGACTTCCATCACCGACTTTGTTTTCCATGTGGACACTAAATTGGAATTTCATACAATTAAATGGTCTTTTCCGTCCTAAATTCAGTGATGTATTCCCTTAGTTGGTCATGAATTTGTTGTTGGATGAAAATGATAAGGAAATAAAAAGTTATGGTGAAACCTGAACACAACAAAAAAAATGTAATTGATGGTAATAACAATATTAGTCATAAATAAGCAGAGGTAAATTATAGATCTTCAAAACCTTACTCGTTATTTTGTAGGCAAAGTCTGGCTCTTCTCTTTTCATTGTTCATTGCTCGGTTTATTTCCCTTGCTCTCAGTCTTTGAAACTTTGTTGCTGTGTTCAATTTGGGGTCTGGTCTGGTATAAATGAAATCTGATACTTTCAAGGTCTACCTTGGAAATTCTGTGTTTCAGGAATAACTAAGGTTTGGCAATGTCAATGTATGACATATCATACATTTTTTAAATCAGAATTAAGAACACTATTCATCTGCGCAAAAATCCAATATGTCGTCGGTAAGAAAAAATAAAGCTGATGCTGGAGGACAAGAGACGAAACGTCATATTAGAATTCTTTCTGATTATGCCATCTTGTAGAGGAGAAAAAGTGGCCATGTTAATGTGCAATATATTCTGAAATCCCACTACAATTAAAGTCAGGAAAAAATGAAACGATTTTGGGAAAATTCTGTTTTTTCCTCTCTTTCTCTGGAATTTTTGTTGATTACCCAAATACGCAACTTTGATCCCATTTAAGCGTCTTTGCATCTGTTGCAGTTTCCTAGATCCCGATGGTGAGGGTCGAAATTGAAACACCCTGTATAGGCAATTTCAGAGTTGGTAGCTGCAAAAAACAACCCAATGTGAAACTCATCTTATATACGAGCCCCTTCCCACTTCAGTTGGCCCACTTCAAGATTTGTACCAAAATATGCCTTTATAAACTAAACATGACGACACTATTTACTTCTAAAACAATTTATATTCTCAAAAACATTTT
Source organism: Acanthoscelides obtectus (assembly GCA_963669975.1). NCBI lineage: Eukaryota > Metazoa > Arthropoda > Insecta > Coleoptera > Chrysomelidae > Acanthoscelides > Acanthoscelides obtectus. The sequence continues at coordinate 31,090,144 of CAVLJG010000008.1, read as the reverse complement.
AGATACACTCTAGTCGCAACAAATACATATTTGAAATCACTTAGACCTATAACTAATAGAACATCTGAACAAATAAACAAAGTGCGAATAAATGCGCGAAGTTAACAAAGCAACAATTGAAAGATTACCATTGGGTAACATCACCCTTATTTTTTATTACGGCTGAAATTCTTTGGGGCATTGTGTTAACCAAGTTTTGGCATACATTTGGTGTAAAACAATCCCATATTTCTTGAAGCTTTTGTCTCAGTTCGGTGATTGTACAAGCAGAATGTTGTCGTAGAACGTTTTTCATCTCGTGCCACAAAGTTTCAATAGGTGACAGAACTGGACTGCTAGAAACCCATTTCAAAAGTGGTACATTATTTTCTTCCATCCATTTTATATCCTTTTTTGAGGTATGGCACGCTGCACCATCTTGCTGAAACACAAAATCTTGGTCGGATGTCAAACATTCTTCCATCACTGGTAAAGGCGATTCTTCTAAAATTGCCAAATATTTGTTTGTATCCACATTTCCATCAATAAAATGAAGTTTTCCTACTCCTTTTGATGACATACTGCCCCAGACCATAATGGATGCTGGAAATTTCACTTTTCTCTTCAGACAGTCAACATGGAATGCTTCATTTTTTTTTGCGAATAACTCTACTGCGACTGTCACCAACACAAACTTCGAATCGGGCCTCATCACTCCATTGTATTGCACACCATTGTTGAGGTGTCCATTGTCTATGTTCTTTAGCCCATCTAAGCCGATTTTTCTTTTGCAGTCGAGTTAATAGTGGCTTTTCTTTGGCCTATAAACTAAGATTTCAATAGTTGGGCCAACTGAAGTAGGAAGGGGCTCGTAGTAGATGATCACCATCTATCATACTATCACAGTATCTTCCAGATTCTTTTTTGTACGCCATAATACAGTATATATTGGCTATCTTCAGGTCAAATACTATAATTAATGCTTAAAGTAAGCTCAATTTTACAGATTCGATCATCCTCGGGGGTATTTATGGCAAGGGAAGTTCCCATTTTCTGTAGATCATTGATTTGAGATACCCTCACAGGAAATAAAATTTGCAAAACTCACGCTTCACAATCACATTGTTTTTAACGCTATTAATTGAACTGTCATAAACAGACTATTGGAATGCTTCGGAATGCAAATAAATTGAAAACAAGGTTAACGAATTAGCGCAGTGATAAAAACAAGAAATATTTACCGCAATAGAGATACGCTTTTCACTTAACCTCTCGCCCGGCACGATAAAAGTTTAAAGCAACGTCATATTGAATTTTGATTTCGCAAGAGTTGCTGTAGTTGTTTTCTTTCCGGTAATATCGAAAATATCCTGTAATATCCAGAAGATATTTAGTTGCTAGTATGTGAGCATTTGTAACATACGTCCCGGATAACATTTTTTTATCATGTAACCATACCTATTCAGCTTAAAAGCGCTGCACCGCTGGACCGCTTTCCGTTGGCTGATCGCGATCATCACATAATGCTCCTTAAAAGTAATTGCACTGACGAAATGTGCTTTGTTTCACTTAAAGGGTTGATCCAGAAATAAGATTCCCAAAGTGCTCTACCCACACTGGAAGGTGGAAGGCGAAATCTCGCAAGACCGATGCACGCGCCTGTGTCCCTACTCTCGGTTCCCCCCTGGCCACGCTTCGCTCCTTCGCAGGGTTGCCATACTGAGAGATTTCCTTTTAAGTCTGGGGGATTTTTACTTGGGAAATTTTTGGAGAATATAATGTTCTGGGGGATTTTGTGAGGGAAAAATAAAAACCTTTGGTATTTTTGGAGTGTTTTATTCCATTCTTTACTAAGCAAAACTGACCATTGCTGAATACAAATTTCATTTTTCTGTAGCATACGTGTCTTCTGTTATGCAGTTTTACCTCATACATCTAGTCTTCATCAGTCGCACCTATTCCCACAAAAATGACCCAACTTTATACCTTTGATATGAACCCGCAGATTGTTCTAGTTATCCTTAGGTCATACATGTGTTTTGGGAGAAAGCTAGACGACTTCTCTGCAATGCCAAAATCCCCAATAACGAAGGTTAGATTAGAAAAAAATTGACAATCCTCTTTTGATACTAAACTAAATCGTAAAAGTCTCCCGCATGAGGCCTTGAAGCTAACCAACTAGGAGATAAATCACATGTTTTAGGAATAATTTCTGTCTGATTTCATAAAGTGTCTCTAACACCCTCTATATCGGATCACAGGTTTAAGACTGATGGAGAGGTTCCAGATAAATATGCTCGGAATCCTAGGCATACTAAGGCAGATCTTGACAGTAAGCTTGGAGCAATCCCATACAGACTTTGTAGGGGCTCTAACATAGAAGCAGCCGGCGAGTTTCTGAGCAGGGACTTGACGGCTTCATATGAAGAAAACTGCCCGTTACGCAAAGTTTAAGGTAAGGGCAAGGCAACCTTCTGGTCCAAAGAATTAGAGGATAGAAAGCGAGCGGTGCACAAACTTCTTAGCAGAGCAGCACAGGAGAAGTTCTCCTCTATGGGAAGACTACAAGAAAACGTTGCAGGAATACAAAAAGGAGATTGGAACGGCCTCCAGAGAATCCTGGAGGAACTTCTCTCAGTCCATAAATGACATTCCTTCTACTGCTAGAATACACAGGGTCCTATGCAAAGATATTAAAGCAAGATTGGGATCTCTGTATCTGTATCTCTGAGGGAATCCTACTTCTGAGGGAGGTACTCTCAGGCTTCTGAGGGATACGCCTGAGGAGAGGACTGGCGCACGGCTAGGCAGATTGTCACCTTCGAAAGGACGGTATGGGCATACAAAAGTCGAGGTCTGGACCACATATTTCCGGCCATGTTACAGCAGGAACCGAGTTCGGTTGTTCCTCACCTGTTGAAGGTGTTTCGAGCATGTGGAGCCATGGGCTTCACACCTAGAAGCTGGCGGCAGGCTAAAGTGGTATTCATTCCTAAACCGGGCAGGGCTAGATATACTGGCCCGAAGGATTTTCGTCCGATTACTCTTTCATCTTTTGTGCTTAAGACATTGGAAAGGATGGTTGATACGATACTTAATGGATGGCCCGCTGGAAAGGTGTGTAATTCGCGCAAATCAGTTTGCATACCAAGCTGCGAAATCGACTGATCTGGCCTTACACAATCTGATCCGTAGGCTGGAGAAGACTCTAGATCAGCGAGAAGAGGCACTCGTGGCCTTTTTGTACGTTGAAGGTGCATTTACCACAACCGACTCTATGAGACATGTCTTGGTTAGGCACGGGGTAGGATCAATCCTAATAGATTGGGTCCTATCTACTCTGGAGGGTCGGGTAGCAACAGCTATGCTGAATAACGTAAGCTGCAGCGTCAGCTTAGCTAGAGGCTGCCCTCAGGGTGGAGGTCTGTCAACTCTACAGTGGTGCATCGTGGTAAACGAACTCCTCTTTAGGCTCAGCAGTATGAGTGTTAGGGGACTTTTTGTAAAACAACCTATGAAATTACGCAGCGCGCTCTGGGCTCCGTGGAATCGTGGTGCAGGGAAGTCGATCTTTCGGTTAATGCTGGAAAGACCGAGCTGATCCTATTCACTAGGAAAAGAAGGCTTAACGGGCTGGTCATGCCGACCTTCTTTGGGACTAGATTGATTCTATCCCAATCAGTGAAACATCCGTGTAAAGTGGCATACTGACTCAACACGACGATACTACGTCCATCTCTCTTGTACGGCTCCCTGGTCTGGTGGCCTTCCATTAGAACTAAAACAACTAAGGTCAAACTCAATAAAATTCAGCGTTTGGCCTGTATTAGCATTACAAGTTCAGTGCGAACAACGCCAGAGTAGTCGCTCATCGACCTTGGAGTCAGGGCAACTGGGCCTTCTTGAATCCTGTCAAGGGTCATACTGTCATATTAGTCGAATTGCAAAGGGAAGAACAAGTCCTTCTAAGCAGGGGTAATCGTATTACCCGTAAATATAGCTTCAACCGCAAGTGTATTGTGGAGTATCCAACGAGGGAGGAGAGGGACGCCGGTAGCCGGAGACTCTCCGGAGTGAGCGGGCAGGTCTGGTACACGAACGACTCGGTCACCGAAGAATGCTCAGGTGCTGGGGTCTCTGGGCCTAGAAATAGGCTATCTCTGCCTCTCGGTGGATACACCACTATTTTCCAGGCGGAAATCTTTGCCATTCTGGCTCGTGAATCTCGCATTCTAGAGGAGGGTGGGCCTATTAGAAGAATAACAATCTTATCCGACAGCCGGGCTGCAATGAAAACACTGTTCTCGATTGCCTCGCAGCGAGGCATTCGGTATCGTTAATATGGGTACCGGGGCACGCTGGGATAAGAGGCAATGAGCTGGCGGACGCTCTGGAGAAGACAGCAAGCTCGTGGGTCCTGAGCCAGCTTTAGGAGTGACCGCGCATTGAGCTAGGAAGAAAATGAAGACGTGGGTTGCAAGGCAACACTCTCAGAAATGGAGAAGTATCTCCAGACATCTCCGCCAGGCACGGTAACTCACTGAAGGGCCCAGTACTAAGGATGAACGTTTCTGTTTATCTCTGGATAGAGTCAACCTAAGGTTGATGGTGGGGCTGTTGTCTGGCCATAACACGTTAAGGCGCCACCTGCATGTGATGGGGGTGGCTGAGGATCCCTTCTGTGAGCGCTGCGGGGTACAGGAAGAGACCTCGGCACACGTTTTGTGTCGCTGTGAAGCTCTAAGCTACTATAGGCAGACTATACTGGTGTCCATTACTTTGGACCCTCAGAACGTCAAGGAGCTTGGACTCAAGGCGATTCTCAACTTCCCTAAAAGGGCGAGGCTTGTGATCTAAGGAATGTAGAGGTGCGTAAGGGCACGCTTAAGCGGCCTATGCACTGGCTCCTTATGGTGGCCGGAATGCCTCTAATTTCACGATTCATTTCTTCAGCAAATGTTACTTTATAGTAGACAAGCAAGTACCTAAGACAGGAAATAAAAATATAATAAATACTAAACAGTTCCAATTCGAAACTTTGAAAGAAAGGGAAAGAGCAGTGATTATAGTCACTATTACACAGGTCATCTGTTGGTTCTTAAAATTGATGATCTCAGGGTCCTTGTGGATTGTAGTCTAGTCCGTCTTCTTGAGAAGAAAAACTAAAGATGATGCAACATTGTCCCTAATATAAATGGTAGGATTTGACCCCGGTAGAGTGGCGCAGGTGAAGCTAGCATTTGATTGTATTTGGACGCGGTACTCCCAGTGATGTATGACATGATTATATGTTTGGGGCTTAAGTTTGTCGTTTTTCTCTTTTTTTCTTCTAGAAGTGGAATCAGATGACTGTTCTCACTATAATACATTTCATACCTAGGTGGAGAAGAACGCCATTACTGGTCAACACTTGTATATCCTGAGGCGCAGTGCCGAGGAATATAATGTACGAAAATTCTGTGCCCAACAAGCCATATACATGAATAAACGCATTTATTATTTACCTTACGAGGGTTTTTCATTATCATTATTTGCCTAGGAGGGGCAATGTTACTTCTCCTTTTAGTGATGAAGTAAATAATTTTCTGCTGTTAATAGTGAAGAGATTCATTTTAGGTCACGTAATTTTCAGTTTTTCCTTACACTCTTGTCCAACATTAAATCTCCTTTCATTAAAGTGTAAGGGGAAGGTGGAAAACGGCAGGGGGGGCCTATGGTGTAGATACAGAGGAACATACAATATTTTACCGTAAAAGTGGGAGTTGAATATGCCAAGATGGTGGTAGGGCTTGTAAGACTTTTTTATTTTTAATGGGGTTTGTATGACATCTCCTTACTTAATAACCATAAAATATAAAATCAGTATCTTTCAAAATGGCAGACTGGTGAGGTGTGAAAGTAGAGCATCGTTGTGTAGTCTGCAGACATCAAAAGTTTACCTCTCATTAGCCTACCAAGCAAGGTTAAAAATGTTTTCCAGATCTATTAAGCCACGTTGCCTGCTCGAAAAGTTAAGACGAACTTTCAAACTACCCAGTGGAATTAGTGCTATGAGCAAATGCAACAACCCCTTAAGCATTACGAAATGTGATTTTGGTTGAGTACTCTTACTCCGATTCACAAAAATGGCGTCAAGTAAGTTGACTCTACTTCCCACGCAACGCTGTCATCAGTTTGTACAAGATTATGTTTTTCACAAGTTAGCCCTTCTCGGGAAAAGGCTACGAACTCATATAACAAGAAATTCAATGACCCTGCTTCTCCCCCTGAAATAAATTCCTGCATGCACATATGATCTTGGCGATGACCAATTCCGCGTAAATGACGATAATGGCCATCACCATGCAGAGTGTACAGGCCTCAGCAGTGCGAAAGTGATTGTCGACTATCACGAATGACGCCCGTCCATCGGGGGACTACGTCGCACGCACTGACACGCTACAGTTGGAGATACCTCTAAGTGTTAAGCGTAAATGCTCAGGGACATCTATGATGAGTGAAATGTGCCTAATAGGTGCGTAGAATTACTGGCGCTGGAGGCGTATAAATATACGAATGTAAAAAAATTGATATGTACCGCCATTAGCTAATCCAACCCCTAAACTTCAATTTTCAACCCCTACAATTTTTTTTCCGAAAATGATTAGGAGCATGTGAAATCGTCGGAAATAAGTGACATATATAGCATAACATCGCAATATCGAAATTTTTCGCGATTATAATACTTTCTCGCCAGAAGGCGTTGGAAGTACAAAAGAATAACCCTTTAGGGTAGCACTATGGAGTATTAATCGAAAAAAATTAAATCCACATGATGCCAAATTCTTTAGAACTGTATAGTATTTTCTCCTATACTATTGCAGCAAACGCTGCATTACGTTACCTCTCGATTCGATGTTAGGGTGAGTAGACTCGTTACCCATTGCGTCCGTAATTCCTTAATTAAAGACAGTTAATCTGAGAAGGGGAGAGAGGCCAGAAGCTGAACGCTGAAGCTGGATTCGAAGCTGAACCTGTCGACCCGATCGACAACCACCATATAAATTAACCAGCTAGTTTCTTTCGATTACGGCCGCAATCCGACTGCTGCTACGGAGATAGAAATCGTTTTTCCCCGATTTAAACTTAGATTTCGGTTCAGTGATCTTCATAAATCTGGTTTCTGTACATACCGTCGGACGATTGCTCTGCGAAGCGTGTTTACTTGGAGAGGGAAAAGGGTCCATTTCGGTAATAGAAAAAGTATCAGAATAGGCATAACAGGACAATAGTCCATATTTTTAAAAAAAAGTTTTACCTTTTGCTTTCAAAAAATAAAGCAATTCCTTCAAAGTATATGCATAAAAAGAAGTGAAGGAAAAGGTCTCGCTTCTGTAAAGTTAAAGGTGTTAACGTTTTCTTATTTATAAAAAGAAGCATTTGCTTAAAAACTAAAACTAAAAAAAGGAATCTAGGTTACAGCAACTTTTCTCATTTTATCATTAGTTGTCCCGGCATCTTAGAGCCTGCATCTTAAAATTTGTGCATTTTCGTTAAATAAAATCTATTTGTAAGAGCTTGTTTAAGTGATCTATGGTTGATTAGTCGCAGTATTGTGTTAGTTATGGCTAATGTGGTGCATTTACGTACGTACAAGAAAATACTACAAACCAAGACGTACACCTCGTGAGTCAGATTTCAAGACGTTGTTTAGATTTGAGGAGGAAAATGTAGTGTGGTTGGCAAATTACTTTCTTGGCATGGATTTCGAAACTCGTGGAGCAGCCCAGTCACCTGTGCAGAAAATGAAAATATTTCTGCGGTATTGTGCGAACCCTGGATTTCAGGGCGGAATAGCTGAAGAATTGGGATGTTCGCAGCCCACAGTGTCCAGAATATTTCATGACGTGCTAGAGCGAATTGTACAACAAGCCGGAGAATTTACCAAGTTCCCAAATACAGAAAATCAAATTATGCAGGCCAAAGAGAAATGGTTGACCAGGTTCCGTTTTCCCACAGCTATTGGAGTTATCGACTGCAAGCATATTCATCTTGATGGAAAACCAGCCCAATTTGGAGATGAATTTGTAAATCGAAAAGGTTTCGCCAGTATTAATGTACAGGTTACATGCGACCAGAATTCTAACTATCTAACTAGTATAGATGCAAGTTGGCCTGGATCAGTCCATGATGCTCGTATATGGAAAAATTCGGCAGTGTGTGAAGTCATGAAAAAGACAATAAACACTATTCTTCTAGGGGACAGTGGGTATGGTATAATGTCATGTCTTATGACTCCTTACACCGACCCCCACGAGAAATTTGGGTAAGTAGAGCGGCGATTACCTATCCTGAAGTATGGATGCAAAGTAAAACTGACCAGTATTCCAAAAGTTATAATTGCGTGTGCTGTGTTGTAACAATATAGCTAAGCAATTAAGAGATGAAGATTTTCAAGTAAATGACGAAGATGAAGAACAGAACTTGCCATTTGTAGAGAATGAAAATGTAGATGCTATTCGCGCACAAGGACAAAGGCGGCGAGAGGAATTAGCTCGTCTTATTACCAATAAGAGTATAGGTGTATAATTGGGAATAAAACTTTCATGTAATGCTATGTATATGTCGTTTACTTTAAACGTACAAAAATGTATTTAGTTAAACTAAAAATAAACTTACACGTTTGGACTGGAAAAAAACGTTTAATTATTTTTCCATCGATTATTTTCAAGCGGCAATCCCTTGGATCTGATTTGATCACAGCTGTGTGCTGTGTCACAGTCGCTTGATTCTTGTATCTTATTGCCTGGAGAGTTGCGCTGTTATCAAGCTTCCACAAAGAATATCCTCACTAGCGGCAGAGGCATGGTGAATGGCCAAACCAACAAACTGTTACAGCCCGCGTATAAAAAATCCTCGGCTTTAAAATTTCATTTACAGCCTCCATCAGTATTATTCATGAGGACAATTTTTATGATGGCGAAATTTAAACGAAGCGGCCATTGGAACTTTTTGGGTTCGCCTTCTACGAGGTGAAAAAGCGGTGATTTAATACGGACTTGCTAGATAAATGCAAATTAGATCCTCTAAAAAACTGAGGCTTTTTCATCCTCTGTCCCGTTTCTATTGAACTTTGCCATACAACTTAATATTTCGATATTTATTTAAATTATTTAGTTTAGATGGTTACCATAACCATGGTTTAAGATGTCCTTCAACATGCATTGACGCAACTGACCTTCAAATAAAATGCCGAAGTGCGGATGGCCGATACATGGAGTGTCTAAACGTACTAAGCCATACAAATACTCGTCATTGTTTCGCGTGATTACTGTAGCCAGTTCGTAATACAGTTGGTACACTTTTATTCAACAAATATAGGGGTATGGTTCGTTTTAATGCTATGTCTTGTCATCTGTTTATACAGGGTGTCCCAGAAGTCGTCAAGCCATAAACTGGGGATAAGCCTAGTAATAATAGTTAACAGAAAAATATAAAAAACCTTAGTCGTGAATAATTATAATATTATATTCCATATATTTCAAGTCGTTTTATTAATTCATAGTTGGCATTATTATGAGAGGTACCCAAATGCAGCTTCTCAAATCAAACACATGGTGAAGGAAGAATTTCCTTTCCTCGCAAGGACGTGGTACTACAAGCAGTCGAAGAAGACCCGAGTACTTTGGTATGTCAGATAGAATCAAGCACGGGAGTGCCCAAAAAGTACAACCCACCGAATTTTGTAAAATGACAAGTTCCACCCGATCCACTTACAGCGAGTAAAATATGTTCAGTCCCGGGATTATCTTCCAATAGTTGATTTTTGTCAAACAATAGTACAGAAACACCAGGAAGATCCGCGATTTTTAGAGAAAATTTTATGGACTGATGAGTCGACATTTAAAAAAGATGGATTAAAGCATCTACACAACTCACACGAGTGGCATGTAAACAACCGCATTTGATGAAACAAGATAGATCACAGTATCGTTTTAAGCATGTGGACCGGGATTCTAAATGAGAGAATCATTGTACCCTTTGAACTGACAGAGTTCTTGAATGGCAAAATTTATTTAGACTTTTTACAAAATTATTTACCAAATTTATATCAGGACGTGCCACTAAGCATTTACAGAGACCGGTGGTACCAGCAAGTTGGATTCGCGGCGCACTTTTCTCGGTCGAATAGAGAATTTCTTGATGCGGAATAGCCGAGCAGGCGGATGGGATGCTCTGGACCAATTTCATTGCCAGCGTTCACCTTACTCAAGTCCACTCGATTATTTTACAGGGGAGCGGTGGAAATTTTGCTGATCTACGGGTCAGAATTTTTTAAGTAGCTGAATTTGTTAATAACGGAAAACTCGCCAATCTGATAACCAAATCATTTTTAACTTTTAAGTTTGTACTGATATTGAAGGAAGGCAGTTTGAACATTTGTTGTGAATTTAGTAAATACATTCAAGAATTAATAAAAGTGGCGTTACTATCTGTCTTGCTGTCACTACGTAGAATGGCTGTGTCCGTCACGCTATGTAAGAAGAAATCACAATTTGCAGTAATGGGAAATAAAAGATAATCACATGGTGAAAATTTTCTGATTTTTTAAGCCTTAAATGTGAAAAGTACGGGACTTAATTTTTTTATATTTTTATGATAACTATTATCAATTTCCTAATTGTAAATGTTATTTAACCTTAATAATGCACTTAAAACATCAGTATAGCCACAAAATACACTTAAGTATTATTGCCTATAAATCTGAAAGCTATTAACAGATTTCCTAGAGCATTCACATAAAGACAAGGTTGGTTGTAAATAATTATTTTTACTCCTTAACTACGAACATAAAAATTAAAGATTCATTACAAGTTTCAACAATTTCAAATTATCTAGCCAGAAGCAACTAGAATTAATTACAGCAGTGTCTTCCTAAAAGCTACGTTGTATTTCTGGAGGAATTTCTATGATTTTGAGTGCTCGAGACACATTACGAGACGCTGCCAAATACAATCGTAAAAAGTGGTAACTGATGCTGTGTAGTCCTCCGCTGTATTCTCATTTTAAACACATAGTTTGACTCCCCGGAAACCGAAGTAAAACTGAGCTGCTAGGATACATAGTGAGATGATGCGGAAACCCCTCGTATAGCATTGTATATGCTTAAAAGCACTTTTATTTTTTGCAGTCACCACGGAATTTACAATATGTTAGAAAAAATAAAGCCTCCATGACGCCTGAAGCCTGATTGCAGGATCACTTGACCGATTTGTTACACACTCTTTTATTTAGTATGTGTGTTAGTGAGTGTAAGACAAATCTTGGAACTCAATTTTGAACCAGTTAACCGTAACCAATTAAGCTGAAACTTCGTACACACGTTTAGTGTGACAATGCACCTTCGGCCATTTTAAATCCAATACGGGACTTAATTTTTTTATATTTTTATGATAAGTATTATCAATTTCCTATTTTTTGGACAATAACTTTTTGCTCCTTTCAATTTGGATTATAAATACTATAAGTGACGAATCATTGTAAACATCTAATTTTTGCTCAAGAGCAATAAAACCTAACTTTTCTCATAGTTGTAGGAAACGCGTGATCATCATCACCATCTTAGAAGACTTGATAAAGTAAGTATGTTTTTTTTCTTTTACAAAAATGTAATATTAGTACCTATGAAGCCAGAACCTATTCGTTTTCTGGAGAAATGACAAAAAGCTAAGAACGACAAACAGACAAACCAAGATAATATCGATTTTCATAATGTAGATATCACTGTTTCAAGTTGAAAAAAAAGCAAAATGTTTTGAACTGTAACATTCTAAAGATCACCTCCGAAACATTTTCGAATATCAAACTCTCCGCAAAGAGGAAGAATAAATAGGTAAACATTATTTGATAAGACTCCATGCGATTTCATTTTAAATATAGTTTAAGCAAAGTATATATCATGAGCTTCCGTTGATTTATACTTCCTGTTAACGACTACGCCGTTCCATTCGGAATAATATAACGAGCAATTTATAATGTAAACAATTATCTTTGCGAATATTCGACGACTATCAACTTTTGCTGCTTCCAGTTCAAAGTTTACAGACTACGAAGAAGCAAAGTCACTTTAGGAAAAACAAAAACCTTTTATGTTTGAACTTTTTAAGCGTTGCTGCCAAGTTCCTCAAAAACCAGATGTTTTTTCATATACTACATTTTCATCTTCTTCCCTCAAAAATTTACGTGAAATACTGATAATATTTATCTCACACTTTAATATTTTTATATTTATTAAATAATGCCTTTGATCTGTGGTGTTATAGGGAAACAGTTTGTCTCTTCATTTAAATTAGTGAACACACACAAAGTATACTTTAAGGCTCAAATATCAATCATTTCAAACCTATTTTCAAAAGTATTTGACGTTTTTCATCATTTTATAAGTACTTCAAAATATGCGTACGCGTATCTAAAATTTAGAGTAGAACACATTTTTCGTTATTTCGTATGGATATATCGTTTTTAGAGAAGCAGAAATCGCTTCCAAAACATTCAAAATTTGCTTGTGAGCTTCCTGAAAAGACTGTTTTTGGATTCTTCAATGGTAATCTTCATCTGATGAAAGCAGCTTAGTACAAGAGTTTGCGTATCTTTGTTCGAAAGTCGTATTGGAAATGTGTACTTACTCCCTTGAACAGGATAATCATGAGTAATCGCTTCATTATCATGCGAGTATCAGAAAAATGTCAGGTATGCATTAGGACGACACACATTCAAGACATAAATATACTGCAAAATCTGAAAAATGTTATTTAACCTTAATAATGCACTTAAAACATCAGTATAGCCACAAAATACACTGAAGTATTATTGCCTATAAATCTGAAATCTATTAACAGATTTCCTAGAGCATTCACACAAAGACAAGGTTGGTTGTAAATAATTATTTTTACTCCTTAACTACGAACATAAAAATTAAAGATTCATTACAAGTTTCAACAATTTCAAATTATCTAGCCAGAACTAGAATTAATTACAGCAGTGTCTTCCTAAAAGTTACGCTGTATTCCTGGACGAATTTCTATGATTTTGAGTGCTCGGCACACATTACGAGACGCTGCAAAATACAATCGTAAAAAGTGGTAACTGATGCTGTGTAGTCCTCCGCTGTATTCTCATTTTAAACACATAGTTTGACTCCCCGGAAACCGAAGTAAAACTGAGCTGCTAGGATACATAGTGAGATGATGCGCAAACCCCTCGTATAGTATTGTATATGCTTAAAAGCACTTTTATTTTTTGCAGTCACCACGGAATTTACAATATGTTAGAAAAAATAGAGCCTCCCTGACGCCTGAAGCCTGATTGCAGGATCACTGACGCAATCGCATAAAAATACTACAAACACACCCAGACGTAAGCTTCCTGAGAGTCCTAGGGTATTTTTGCAAGCTTTTATTTAACTTGACTGATTTGTTACACTCTCTTTTATTTAGTATGTGTGTTAGTGAGTGTAAGACAAATCTTGAAACTCAATTTTGAACCAGTTAACCTTAACCAATTAAGCTGAAACTTCGTACACACGTTTAGTGTGACAATGCACCTTCGGCCATTTTAAATCCAATATGGCGAATTCTACAAACTAACGATTGATCATTTACATTACCCCTATGATATGGGTATCAACTGAAAGGGTTTGATGAAAGAATTAGCAAAGTGATGCCATTCTAAATCCAATATGGCGGCGGTCCCACAATGGCGATTTATAATGTCCATGGTCACAACTATGATATGGGTATGAAATTAAAAAGCTGAATTAGAGTAACACAAGAGTGTAACTCGCTTTTATTTGAAAACTTGAGATGAAGGAGATACATTATCATTTAAGTATTTCCAATCTGAAAAAAATATTCTTAAATATGTTCCTTTCATTAATGGCTAAATAAAAACTTGTTTTAAAAAATGTATCTTTTATTTTATTTATCCTCAAGTGAAAAAATCTCTGTAGATATCTTCCTGTCTATACATCTGTTATGAAAAGCACATTTCCGTTACATTTTTCTCCATTAAAAATGTCATATACGTCAAGAAGTTTAATGAACTCCTGTATGTAATATTAACCAGGCGAATGTCTTTTCTGCAAACACAGCGACTGGCAACAAGCGACGATGTAGCCCTGGAAGAGATGAGAACTTCGCCACACTCTGCTAAAAATACCTGGCGATATTTTTTCCCTGTATTCAAAAATACTCGTCTATTTTAGCGAGCAATGGCGACAGAAAGCCTGCCTGATGCGTATATCCCCAAACCATTTTGCTACTCTTTTCATCGGGTTTTATAACATTGATAGTCCGAGATCCCACGTACGACGAAATGTGTTCAAGGATGCAAATTGGACAGACAGTATAGTTTTTCTATTCCTAACTGAAACTTGATTAACGTATTCTACCTGAAGACAGCCAACTATATATTACTGCATTTCGGCGTCCAAGAAGGAATCTGAAAGATATTGGCGCTATCTATGAGACTGTAGCAGAAACACAAAAATGAATTTAGAAAACCACTTTGCAGAGAGTTATAATCTTTGGTTCTGCTTCTGTCTCATAGACGGCACTAGGATCTTCAATCCATTTTTGGCCCCTCAATGGCTATTTTAATTGGGTATCTTCAGGTGGGATCAATGCTGAAACCGATTGAAAACCATGGACACACACACTTTACACTGATGGACTTAAATATTTTAAGTGTTTTTTTAGTTTAGTACTATCGTCAAAAGTAGATCAATAAATTTGCAATACTCCATGCGATGTACATGGGATGCAACATAAAATTTTATCCCATGGCAAGTAGCTACAATGCAGCTAGGTAATGTTTATATTTTTTTAAAGTATCCGCTTTGCTTAGCTCTTGTATGCATATATATATATATATATATATATATATATATGATGATGGCAAAGTCCATTGAAAGCTAGAGAGAATTAAAAAAAGTATAAAGAGCTTAAATTTTGTCGAAGTACCCAACAAAAAGCGGAAGCTTTAATTTTTCACCTAACTGGTCTAGACGACAATGACCACATCTCAAGTTATATACGTATATATATATATATATAATACTTTCAATAAGGTTCGCCATGGTCTATGAACTAAAAAATATGGCGACGTAATGAAAAAAGTATGCGAATCATCGCATTTAAATTTCAAACGTAACTTACTTAATTTAAAAGACGACCCAGTTTAAGGCCAGACAGACGAAATCGTAACCGAAAAGAACGCTAAGAGAGGAGCTATAATGAAAGACGGCCGGTTTATTCATGGACGGTTAGCGGAAACTTTATATTCCTGGACCAAATATTGAGCTAATTATATAGAAATCCTTAAATGTTAGGACGCTTGGTGATTTCTTCCCGTTTGGATAACCCATACATCAACTGACGCACAGGGAATGACAAACGTATCTTTGTGCAAGAATGTTGAGGACATTTGAATCTTGAGAGTACTGTAAATTCAACCATCCTAGGTGACAAAAGTTTACTAGATTTTTTGCTGGTAAAATCAAAGGACAAAGTTGGGTATGCCGTGTTGAGTTGAAAAGACGCGGCCGTTTGGAAAAAGAATAGTCATTCCTTTTTTCAGAAAATCAGTTTTAGCGATAAACATTGTGCTTGGGAAACAAAAGACAGCTGAATGATGCATAGGACATTATTTACCACAACTATTTGCAGGACTTGAAAGCCGTCGCTGCTCTTGTGGTATCTTCACATGGACTACGCACCGGCGAATCTGAAATTCAAATGATGGATCATCTATTTTATAGCCTTGACTTGATACCATGTGATTTTGGCTGTTGCGTTTACCAAGTCAACGAAATGAACAGGCGTGCATCCAAGAACGAGTTGAGAGATGTTGCGTGATTTGGTTCTTGCATGTGGTGGTATTCAATATGATGGAAAATATTTTGAAAATCAATATATAGCTTTTCCACATGACATAAGTTATGCCACGCCCCATGTACTGGTAATCAACAGTGCCAGTGAATTTTCATGTACTGGTTAACAGTCCATAAGCCGCTGTTATGCCAATGCTGCTTTTATGCCTGAATTATCGTGTTTTATGACAATTTATGTTACTGTCAAGCATATAAGAATAAATATTGGGATTTGATCACAACTTTATAGTTATCCCATACATGGTCCCCTGATTCAAGTTATCTACCGCCTTAGGACATACTTGACATTGAAAAATGCTTTTTCATAGTTAGCTTTTGGTTCAGAGTAACTAAGGCCCGGTTTTTCAGTCCCAAGTTAACTGCAACTTAACTGCTAACCAGAAGTTAACTCTCAAAAGGCGTTTTTTAATATCAAGTTTCTCCTCAAATAGTAGTGAACTTCAGCCATGAAGTTGTGGTCAAACCGCAACATTTAAACTAATGTGCTTGACAATGACACAAGTTGCCATGGATGACACAAATACCAAACAACTCGAATCATATAGAATTTGATAATTCAGGCCTAAAAGCAGCACTGCTGCTTATAGATGGTTAACCAGAACTTGAACAACAATTCACAGGCAAGTGATAGTCAACTTCCAAGTCATAGTTACCTGACTGAAAAGTTAACCAGCGATTAGCCCCCGGGCCTTGACGTAGTAAGCTATCCAGATACTTGTTTTCTTTGTTTCACGTGATGAATGCAGCTACAGGTGCGATACGGCTGGTCCACTGCAACATGTTTATATAAATCGTATCGGCGATTTTTATAGTATCTCGTATCATCTACTTATATCATGTTTCCTAATTTGTTTAACGCTCACGCTTAAGATCCCAGACTAAAAGCCCGTCTGCGATATCCCGAAACCATTTTGCTACTCTTTCATCAGTTTTTTATAACATTGAGCTGATAGCGTTGAAAGGATTGCTAGCTCCAGGAAATACCTTCGTTATTTTATTGTAAATCAAAATGCGGGACGTTGAAAGCATGCTGGCTACTGAAAGCATCCGTTAATGCATTTTATCATGTAAGGAAGGAAGAATTTGAAATAAGAAAGGATCGCCATGGCTGCAGGCAAGATCTACTCGTACTTGTAGCGTTTTCTTTAGACAAAACTACTGCAGATTTCACCCTGGTTCATCCTAAATTTGCGCCTCAAAAGAACAGGTAACATCTGTCAATCCGTGTCTCATGCTAACATCAATCAATAAAAAGTTTTCTTCCATTCAGTGGACTTTACCATGCTGCTATGGTGAATTCTCGAAGAAGAAAATGGTAAACTATGCATATAAAGAATAGTTGCATGCAAAGAAGCTATACAATGTGGCACTATTAACAGATAACACCCCTAGCAGGAGTGCAAAACTAGTTCAAACGGACCAGAACAACATGAATATATACACTGGTTCGATCAAAATAACGTAAAATATGCACAGAAGAAACAGGATAGTTTCACCGAAAGAAAATGTTATTAAAGTGATTGATTATTTTATAGACGAGATAAACTATGACTAAAGCAAGCTACAATCATCCATTTATGCCGTCTTTTAGATTCTAGCATAATAAAAGGTGTACAATATGCTGTTACATGTATTTGTAGCATTTTTCTTATTAGACATATTTTTTCAGATATGTAGAATGGCTGAAGTGCTTGCAGCATGAATCTAAAACAATTTAAGCGCCTGTGGAAGACATTTTGTACTATTGTATTATGTTAATAATGTTAATGTCAAACACGTCCTTCAATCTGTCTGTCGGTCTGCTTTCCAGTGTTATGCTGGTCTGTCTGTCTTTCTCTCTGTCGGCTAATCCTTGGCCCATCTACAACTCAGAAAGTATCGCTCGGATATACAGGGTGGGGCATAAGTAATGAACCGGTTTGTCAAACTAATTGCTTGTTCTGTGGTGGGAGTAGGAAGTGGGGAGAGGTGTCATTGTGGGTGTTGCATCGTCCCGTTTTCAGTTGACGCCATGATTTGGACAGGTGAGCATCGCGACTTCGTTGTGCGTAGGTTATTACAAAATGGCCGCTCCGTCATCGCCACGCAGAGAGCTATTCGCGTACATTTCATGATACCGCGTAATGTTACGGGTCCTGGTGGTAAGACAATTAGACGTTGGGCCCGTACATTGGAAACTGGATCCACTAAAAGAACTGGAAGACCCAGCTCTGTCACAACACCCGAAACTGTGAAGGCTGTGAGGACAGCAGTTGAATTTTCACCAAGGCGCACTGCTCGAAGGCATGCGATTGCTTTGGATATGTATGCTTGCTCTTTAAGGAGAATTCTGCATGAGGCACTGTCTATAAAATGATAGTTGTTCTAGAACTGATGCCTGATTATTATATCAACCGTGTAAATCGTTATCAAGAAATGCTTGAACGAATCCCCGAAACATCAACTTTTTTCAGCAGCGACGAGCCCCACTTGCACCTCTCTGGGGCTGTCAATAAGCAGAATTTTCTATACTGGAGTGACAGTAACCCAAGGCAACTTTATGAGAGACCTCATCACTCACCTAAAGTGACTGTCTGGTGTGCGATGTCACAATTTGGGATCATTGGACCTTATTTTTTGGGGAGAATGCTCGAACAGTAACTGTCACAGCTGATCGTTATGTTTCAATGCTGCAAAACCTCTTTGAGCCACAATTTCAACAATTGAGTGACAAAACTAATTCAGGCGATCTGTGGTTCCAACAAGATGGGGCTACTGCACACACAGCTTGGATTTCTATAGCAGGTGATTTGGGATGGCCAGCGTGTTCGCCAGATTTAAGCATGTGCGACTTTTTTTCTGTAGGGTTATTTGAAGGAGAAAGTTTTTAAACACCGCCACACTTTAGATGAGCTAAAGACCCGAATTGTTGAGGAAACATCCACCATACCACCATAAATGTGTAGGAAAGTAGCTCAAAATTTCAGAAATAGACCACATCAGTGTCTGCTGCTGAAGGCCACCATTTTGCTGAAGCTGTGTTCAAAACTAAATAAAAAAAAATAGGGTTACATAAAAATTATAATAAAAAAAAGTTTTAAGCCTGTGAGTTATTCAGTTTTTGTTTGATACCTCCTTTAAACCGGGTCATCAGTTCTGCCCCGCCCTGTAAAATGTGGTTAGCAAAGTTAAAATTATTATAAGACAATAATGTGCAAAATAAAGCAAAGCTAATTTTTTGCAAGTCTAGCTGAAAAATTCGAATTTAAAAACTTGCTACAAATGCTAGTTCGATTGTATTATTTCGCACCCTCAAATTCCTATTTTTGCTTACATAAAAATTATAATAAAAAAAGTTTTAAGCCTGTAAGTTATTCAGTTTTTGTTTGATACCTCCTTTAAACCGGGTCATCAGTTCTGCCCCGCCCTATAAAATGTGGTTAGCAAAGTTAAAATTATTATAAAACAATAATGTGCAAAATAAAGCAAAGCTAATTTGTTGCAAGCCTACCTGAAAAATTCGAATATAAAAACTTGCTACAAATGCTAGTTCGATTCTATTATTTCGCACCCTCAAATTCCTATTTGCACTCCCCCTCCAAACGTATCAAGAAGTTAAATCCCCCGGTAACTTCTATGTGAAAACAAAATGGAAACCAAAATTCGAACAAAAAAGCAAACAGCATAGAAACTTTTTTATAATATAAATGGAAAGCATGTATTCCTACTTTTATATTTTTATTTCGGAGCAAGTTTTGTTTGAAAGCATAAACGGTAAAGTTGAGCATGAAAAGGATTGCTACACATTTGCTTCGTAGAGGTAATATAATCCAGTCAGTTGGAGAAAATGTTATCTCAAAGCGTGAACGAACACGTTGTGATAACAGAAAAAAGAAATAAAGAGACCATAAGCTTGGTGGAATTTGTCTCCATTTTTTGTTTCTGCAGTTGAAACTTCCCTTTACACAGCATATAGTTCTTGTAGAATAAGCAAATTTTCCTGGTAACACATACACCAAGGCCTGAAGATAATTAAGTTACTAGGTCCTTCATTCAAAAAAGAATCATATATAACACTGATAATTCGTAACTAAGCATTTGTCAAGAGTTTAATGACTTGGGTATATTAGTTGATACCAGACTTACATTTGTTACGCATAGTGATGCTGTTGTTAGCAAGGACTATGAAAGTTTGGACTTCATAATCAGGAATTGTATAGATTTCAATAATGAAAATCATCATGATCCTGTTGTATAATTCATTTATTTCAAAATTGAATACTGTTCTATAATATGGCATCCTGTCTATGAAGTTCACTCTAATAAAATCAAGGGAGGCGGTTTATGAAATATTTATGGTACAAGGAAGATCGTACGTATCCATTAGTGGCTTCAAGTTTGATGTATTAGTAGATATATAACCTATACAACTTGGAGAAGCGCAGAAACTATGATGCTTGTGTATTTGTATATAAACTACTTAACAATGCGATAGACTGTGAATTATTTACTTACTAAGATTCTTATTCATCTACCTAATGCTAGAACGCGATCAAATTCAAAATACTTTTACTTAAGCGTAGCTAGAACCAATGCGTTGCTTTCCTCCCCGATATATGTAAAATGTAATAACTATAAACGTGCAAGAAACGCTGTAGATTTGTTATTTTGTAATCATCGTAGTTTGAAAAGATTTTACATAACAGTAGGTCATTTGGTAATTTTAAGATATTTTACAACATTTTGATGTCTTAAAATTGATTCCTGTGTCCCTATCCTTTAAATGATGTAATAAACCGTACAGATAGTGTATATACGACTAAATAAGTAAATTAAAGGGCTAGGCGAAAAGATGCGACGCACACTGAGTGTCTTCAAAATGCTGCTGTATTCAGATCGTTTTCCTTGATGTTTTAAACCCGCGGCGTGCAGGTTTGTCTATCCAGAACAATGGTCGGTGCAGTAGAAGACCTAGACAGCGCCAAATGTTGCGAGTTGAAGTTAACAAACTTCATCTTTGCTTCCCACGCCTACTGGCGATATTTTAATCGTGAAATTTCTCGAAAATTTAATGTTTTTTGGATGTTATATGACATGAACATCACGAAACATCATATCACTCATTTCCGTCGATCTGTCTCTCTATCGATTTGTCAGTCCGCTAATTCTATAATCGCCTATAACTTAAATATGGCTCGGATTTCGATGAAATTTTTACCCAATGCTAGTATTATGCCAAGGACGCAAAATCCTTGTAGTTTTTGATTACCGGTCCAGTGGCCGCGGAGAACTAGGCCAAACAAACAAAAATAAATCGATTAAACTTCGTTTTTTGACGTTTCTCACAATCCTGATCATTTTCGGGAAAAAAATGTAGAGGTTAAAAATTGGGGGTTAGGGGTTGCAGGGGATGAGTTTGAATATACATATCTCAATTTTTTGACGTTGGTATATTTATACCCCTCCAGCCCCTGTACCTCTACGCACATATTAGGCATATTTCACTCATCATAGATGTCCCCGTACATTTACCCTAAAAACTTGAAAATTAATCTGTGATCTTTGGTATCTTCAATGGGTATCTTACATTTATGGTGACCTGTGACTAGTCTGGGGTACGCGGTGTTAAGTGCCAAAAAAGACATTTGAAATTTGTTGGACAGTTGTCATTGTCAGTTGTCAATAGTCAGGATGTCAATCTTATGTCATGTTACAGTTAGGTTACAATGAGAGTTATGGACAGATGAATTACTTATTTGTACTAGGTGGTTATGAGGCAGCAGCGGTGGCCGCAGTAGTAGACTCTTCGGTCTCCTGATCAGTCGCCGTGCACGGTGCGGGTTCGAATCCCGTCCCAAGGGAAATTTTTCTCTTGGCTATGGATGTTGTGATTGTCCGTAGGTGGTAGACGGTCTCTGAGTGTCGAACGCGGAGGTACCACTCGGAGGATCGCGTAAGCGGAGCCAGAATGTGTGCATGTTGCATGCACACGTGTTGCCTCGCCAGAGTCCGTGTGGCGTTCCCCCTTTCCCCTGTATCCCCCTATAGCCCCACGGTACCCAATGGGTGTTTAGGCCTTAGGCCTTCGTGGTAGTTGGAATATAAAAAAAAAGAGAAATCATTAAAACTTCAAGTAATCCAAGCTCCTCTAGTATCTTTATTACCAGCACCCCTCATATCTCCTACAGTCGAGTGTCAATACGTCCAACGATGGACAAGCGTCGTCGTCGCTGGTCACACAGTCGGCAATGCAGTCTGCGTTCACTGTGCATGGTGATGGCCAATATAGTCATTGACGCGTTATTGGTCGTCGCTACGACCATGTGCACCTGCAGGAATTCTTATTTTTCTTATATATGTTCGTGGCTAACTTTTTTTTCTCAGAAGGGCTAACGTGTGCCAAACATAATCATTTACGAACTGACGACAACGTAGCGTGGGAAATGCAGAGTCAACTTACTTGACGCCATTTTTTTGCTGTTGTCTTACTGCCCATTGGTTTTATTGTTCCAAACGCAACTATTTTTAAAAAGAAAAGTCCGCATGCAATTCCTTAAACTGAGAAGATCTTGTGGTTGTCTCGCCTATGAATCCCCCGCTAAATGATACCACAGACATATATTTGAAATATTTACTGACGTTTCGGCCATCTCGGTGGCCTTTTTCATAGTACAAAATAGCTGACAATATATTTCATTTATCTGCCTTCCGGCTTACAGTTAATTTGTTTTTGTCGCTACTATACAGAGTATTCCAATAATAATAGTCCAAGAGCTCCTGAACCCCGCAAACCCTGCAGTCCAGCACCGCCCGCGCAGACATTTCCAAATGACGCAAAGCAAAGCGACAACCGAGCTGGAAATTATCTGTTTTGGATGTCACCCTTGCTTATTGCCAATAAAGCAAAAAAAATACCAACCAAATTTTGAAAATCGGTTGTGCCTTGACCATATAAATGCTTAACGATCTTAACAGGCATTTTGCAACCCTGCAAATCAATGAAACTCCAATCCTACTCCAATTATAAGCACCTGATTTGATTTCTGACAATTGCTATCAATAATTCACCCTTCAATCAATATAATGGACCACCCCTGAGATATTCATTAACATGCCTCTGTGAAGCAGGAGAATACCCATCAAGTGTCACAATGGACAAATGAAATACAGAATGACGTCTATTTATTCCCCAAAGCAGATCTTTGCTGGAACAAGCTGCTTAGGAGGGTGTTTCTCCCCTGTAAAGCAGATTAAGGGATTATAATGATACTGAAAAAGGAACATTGCAGTTTGAATGGTGGCTGTCAAAGATGAATGAACTGATAAAAGGCATAAAGTAAGAAGAGGAGAAAAACAGATAAGAATAATGTAGTATAAAATTAAGTGATCAGACGTCAGGTCACAATATTGTGGATTTATTATAAAGGGTGTTTCATTTTTCAACGACTTCACTTAGTCGTCATATGACAAGGGAAACTTTGAAATTGTCATATGCACTCTTTCCTTTTTCATAAAGGTGATGCCCGCCTCCTTGCAAGATCATGCAATCTAACCTCACTTGACATTTTTCATGGGGTTTCCTCGAGGACAATCCACAAACAATTAAACACCTGAACTTACCTTGTGGTTGTCTTGCTGATGAATTTCCATATGACAATCAAATAAAAAGCCACAGAAGTAGTGTCGAAGGTTTCCTAAAATATCGGCAACTTTCTTAAGTACTTTGAAAAAGGTAAGTAAATCTTCAGTTCCATTTCTGTTTTTTTTATTTGGGGGCAAGTGGTACATGCATTTCTCTAGTTATTGTTAAATTAGAGCCTCCATTAAGTCATTAAGTGTGAGATGGGCACTTGAGGAGAATAATCTATAAAACATAACTCCTTTTCAAAAACAACTAGATCTGAAATAACAAGCGTTAATTTGTGGTAAAACAGCAGCGAAACTGTATTTTTTTACGGTACTTCAAGTACTGTTTTGTTTATAAATACAGCTGGAAGTTGTCGCTGTTCATGATTTTGTTTATATTTGGGGCTGTCTTGGTCTTCGACTATGTCCATATAGACGGCTTTTGCACGACATAAACAAACCTACGCAGATCTGATGGCTGACAGAAATATCAAATAATACTCAAAAACAGTCGCGGAGTATCAATAGGTTCTTGAAAACGCTAACAATCAACTAATATCAAGTCGATAACTACGTTATTGTTGTAGGAATGTGCCAATTTCGGTTTTCAAATTTGGCTTATTCATAAATTAAGTTCACCTGCACACCGTGCGGCACCTGATTTGGTTGCTGACCCACATAGACATAGTACCACAAACCAGCGTAGGAGAGGAGGGAGGAATGGTCGGAATGGCTTATTTAGGGCCATATCGTCAGTCGGTCCTACAATTGTAGGACGCCTTTTTGGCTTCCTTGATTTTCATAGTCTTTTCTCTCCTTCAGAAAGGCTGGGGGATTTCTAGATTTCTACTGTTCCGTGTCAGCGTCAGCGCTATCCTATTGTGAAGCTATGTTTGTTCGAATTGTAGGAAATTTCAGGTTGATTCAACAGATGATATAAATCAAAAGGATGAATATTTGATGGACATACATATTTGTAACTTAGCCTTAAACTACTCGTAGAGCGCTGACTCAGTACAGCAGAGAACTATGAAAATCAAGAAGGCCATAAAGACGTCCTACAATAAATAATTTATTGTAGGAACGACTGACGATACGGCTTTCAGAGTTTTTCGGGACTTAATATTATAGTCTAATCATATTAGCAAATTTCCCCGAAATAATTGTAAAGTCTGCTTTTATTGATGCAAGATGTTCAAGGGGATATTTGAAACATGGTCGCATGAAATGGGTACACCAATTTTTGTGGGTAAACTTTTTAATTGACAACAAAAAATGAGAAAATGTGTTTTTTGGGATTCAATCGAAAGTGTTGACAGCAACAAAAAACTTTTTATATTAGATTCTTAGGTATTTATGAGACCTACAAAATAAGACCACACGTAACAAGATCCGACTAATAGCAAAGATGTTATGGTCGAAAAACGAGGCAAAATGAAGGTTTTTGCACTTATTGGTAATGCGACGATAATTTCACGCAACTACTCGAAATTCTTCAAATCCGTAGGATTCATATTTCTAAATCACAACAACAAAATTGGATTATACTGGGCAAGTAGTTTTTTGAGAATTTCTAATTGTTTATCTCAAAACACCTGTTTTCCGGCCATCACTACCAGTTTATTGAGCAATATACAGGTTCGCTCAAATAGCATTTAATAGGAAAATACACGTGTTCACCTTGCCGATATGAATCACAAACCATTCCTAAAGATAAATGTTATTTTTATGGGAAAAACAGATATTACGCTTTTTCTTCTAAACAAATTCAAACATTTCGTACTTGTGAGTAATCGAACACATGAGCTACGATATTCGAAAAACATGCGTTACTATACATTTTAAAACAAAGCGGATAGCATAAGCCATCATTTTTTGCATAAAAATTTCATTTATCTTCCGGAATGGTTTGCGATACATCATATCGCCAAGGTAGTGTATTTTGCTATAAAATGCCCTTTGAACTAACCCTGTATATTGCTCAATAGACTAGTAGTGATGGCCGGAAAACAGGTGTTTTGGGATAAACCAATCTACTCCAATTTTGTTGTGGTTATTTAGAAGTACGAATCCTAAGAATTTCAAGTATCTGCTAGAGACCATCGTTGCATTACCAACAAGTGGCAAAACCTGCACTTTGCCTCGGTTTTCGGTCCTAACTTTTTTGCTATTAGTCGGATCTTTTCAAGTGTGGTCTCACTTTGTAGGTCTCATAAATACCTAAAAATTTTATATAAAGAGTTTTTTCGTTTCTGCCACACTTTCGATTGAATCTAAAAAACACATTTTCTCATTCTTGGTTGTCGAATAAAAAGTTTTCCGACAAAAACTGGTGTACCCATTTTATGAGTCCATGTTTTGAATACCCTCTTGAACAACTTGCAGCAATAAAATCATACTTTACAATTATTTCGCAAACCAGAGGTATTTTCGTCAAATACGATTAGACTATTATTGACTGACCTATACGTTCTATAAAGGAAAGTAATAACTTTATATATATATATATATATATATATATATATATCGAAGCAGCCGCGCAGACAGAAGCCTAAATGCCGGAACACCGCGGCTGCTATGATGATCACAAAGAAATTTTGTTAATACGATTTTTGAACTGCCTAAGGTTAGCAGAACTGGGAAAAGCTTCCTCTTGTAGATTGTTCCACAATCTCGACACCCTCGGGACAAAGGAGCGGTCGTATCGGCCAGTTCTGGATGTACAAAGTTCGACACGGTTAGGATGGGACGCCAAAGTCAGGCGGGTCTGTCTGGCAGGCACATCGCGCGGCGGCATCATGGGAAAAAGCTCTGAGGAACAAAACCCGTTGTGTAGCGGTAGAAAAGAGCTAGATCGCCGAAGGCCCGCCGGTGCGAAAGAGTCCCGAGACTGTCTGTTAGAGAAGAGTCATCAATCAGTCGGACCGCCCTCCTCTGGACTGCATCGAGCATGGATAATGTAGTTGGGCCGGCAGCACCCCAAACATGTGAGCTATACTCGAGGCTAGGCCTTATCTGGACCTTGTATAGAGTGAGAAGGTCGTGCGGATAAAAGTACTTCTTAGCCCTAAACAGATAGCCTAGCTTTTTCCCAGCAGCTGCAGCTATCATTGACGAAAAGTATTCGTGCCAGATCAGGTCCTCGGTGATGAATGACTCTTTGTCAGAACTCGGCAATCCATCGAAACCGGATGAGAGCTAGGACGCTTTTTGTTCGTCAAAGTACAGTACTGTGTTTTGGAAGCATTGAACTGTACAAGACACTGGAACACTCTGTATAAACAAGCATGTTATGTTTCCAAAGTTGTTCGTTTAAAAACAAATTCCCGTAGTATCTATCTGAATCGACATAGTAATGCTGTGACGTCCTGCGCACATGACAGAATGGTTCAAACAGTAAATATACAGGTAAAAGTACAGACTGGTATCTCAATAAAAATTGTATTCCGAAAATGAAATTATGTTTCTGCACTTTCAAAAGCAACGATAACGACTCCGAACCAAGAATTAAAAAAAAATAAAAACAAACAAATCTTTTCTTACTGACGCGAATCTTCTTATCACTTTGATAACTGTAAAAAGTGTCACTTATAATTTGACCTTTCTATAAGCAACTGCAGCTTCTTTAAACAACAACGATTCACGTAAAAGTACTCGCATGTGCATGGCATTAGATAACGTTAATATGAACTAAAACATTGCGTATTTTTTCCAAAATTGGTGCTTAATCCCACAAAGCTCAAGGTGTTTCGATAGACTATAGAAAAAAATGGCGTCAATTAAGTTAACTTTTCGCTTCTCACGCAGCGTCGTCATCCGTTAATAAAGGATTGTGCTCAGCACAAGTTAAACCCTCTCAGAAAAAAGTCTACTAATATGCACAACAAAGGAATTAGATGCATCAAGTCAGTCAAAAGGCCTATACAATTTGGATGGACTAATGGACATTGTTTCCCTTCTGTACCGGTAGCACCGCCCATCTGGCAAAGCCGCCCTCCCGCATACCGGTCCGCACCACGGGGCAACGCGGTACAGCGGCTGTATTAAAAGGAGACTCATGAGGACAGGCACGCCCGCCGGTGAACCCAGGGAGCAGGAGTAGAGCCGCGCATCGAAAACGTGTCTCTATCATCTTAAGCTTTAAGAGTATATGTACGGAATAATCCATGATGTGAGAAATATGTCCAATAAGTGCGTAGAATTACTGGGATTCGAAGCATATAAGCATACTAACACCAAAAAATTGAGATATACCCTCCTCTACCCCTTATAACCCACAACGCTAACCACTACAAAAATGTTTTCTGAAAATGATCAGGAGCTTCTGAAATGTCAAAAAACGAAATATTTTTTTACAATCGATATATTATCGTCTATCACTTCAATCAAGCCGTAAACAGTATTGAGCAAACGTTTTGTTCTAGTAAATCTAATAAATATTGGACGAAGTACAGAAGGTGCTGTGAGCATCTGTCAAGTAGCTGACTCTGTGCTTTTATTGAAATTTTTGTAATTAACTTCTAATAGAGCACAAGGCCAAAATACCCGATTCGAACCCGGGCAGCTCAGGGCGACTAGGTTAGAGACACAGCGTCTACCACCACGCCACCACTCTGCCTTAGATTGATCAGATTAGTTCATAGTATTGATATGTACACGTCCCTAATGTGTCTTTTCGAACTACCTTGTGGTTTTTGATTCCTGTATATCCACAGAAACGTTGCTAAAGGGTAGATACAACACAGCGGGAGTACTGAAAAATGAATGAAATGAAAAATAATATTGTAAATTGGATACTTGAATGAAGAATCTGCAGCTTATTTTGAACGAAAACGTTCTATTCAAAGGTATCTAAACGAAACAGAAGACATATTAAGATGCTTCCGTAAATAGACAAAATCGAATAAATTTATCATTAAGCTGAATTTCCTGCTTCCTTGTTTACTGGCGGTATTATAAATATTTGTATATGGGATCTCTTATTTAAACAAGTTGAAAGCATCTCATCTAGGGCGTAGTGGAAATCTGTTAAAATTAAATACGTAGGATAATGTGTGTCGGCCAAATACGATAATTTCATAGATTCGCCATTCTATTCCATTTGCTAACAAAGAACTATGTCTCAATCTTAGTAATTGCAGTAAATGATTAAAAATGTATTTATTTGAGTATGATGGATATAATGGCAGCGATATCTATTTCCAGAAAATTACTGGTAGTAGGAACATTCCATGCATATTAACTTTAAAAAAAAAACATTTTTCCGGAGCTTTTCTGTTTGAAAGATAACTTCGCATACGTTAAACGATGCAAAAACTGGGAAGCTGAAGAACACAATTGGGTGCGAATTTGCCACAGTTTCATCTGTGCTTCAAGGAAAGAACAAGCTGTAGAAAATAGATAAATGTGCTTGTGATTGAAAAATGCTCTCGATATGGAAATGCAGGTAATATTTGCTTTTCATATCGTTTCTATTTTCACAAGGCAATATAGCAATATAACAACCTCCGTACTTTCAAAGCAGAATCATCCTAAAAGTTACAAGAATGTTTCGATAAATGTTTGTGGGGGGAAAATATTTGTGAAAACGAATTAAATAAAAAACGAGTGATATTCTCGTGACCCTTAAGACCACTGTAGAACAAAAAAGAGTCAGTCAGTTTTCAAAACATGATATATGTATCGAGGGTTCCAAGAATTTTCCGGTAATATTCTGTTGGAAATTATGATATTGGATGCAAGTCGCTTTGTGAATACATTATCTTCGTTTCAAAATAAATACGTTTTGCAAATATTTTATGACTGAAAGTCACGTTGAACGATATACTGTCCATGTTTTCATGAAAATTTACGAATATTTCGTGGTTCTGCTGAGAAATTATGATAACAAATGTACCTACCCTATTTCGTACAAAAACAGGGCTAAATGAGTATACGCTTCAATTGAAAGACATGCGGTGATTTTGTCACTAAAACATCACTTATACATACCTTGCAAGATGCTTTATACCTAAACGACTGAAGCTTTGTCCACCAAACATAACCATGTATAAAGCAAGAGATAAGATGCTTGAAGAACACAATGGGGAAGGAAATTCATGATAACATAGATTAACATATTCCAAAATACGTTAATCAATGATCATACATAAGATTATTTCCGCTTTAAACAGAAAATAAGCTCTTGAAAATAAGGGGTTATGCTTATGACCTGAAAAGATTGATATCAAAAAGCAGTCAATAATTGCCTTGCACATCGTTCATATTTTCGCAAATGTTGAACTTTCAAAGCAGAATGTTACAGGAATTTTTAAAATACTTGAGGAAAATGACTACTTGTATCTCTTCAAAGTCCTTCGTATTCGAGAATTTTCATTTTCTCTATTTGTTACTAGATGCTTCGTAGCATGTTCATGAAGATTTATCGCGATTTTGGATATATACCGTAATAACAGGGTTAAATGTATATTTGCTTCAAAAGAAAGACATGCTGTGAAGATTTCATGACTGAAAGATGACTTCACATACCTTGAACGATGTTCTGGTACCTGTATAACCCTTGAAGCTTTACCGACCACGACCGCGTACGGATCTTCAAGAATCTCACTCGCGTCTCGTTTACCACCGATGAACCGACTCTAGACCGACAAAACTACGGACGGGCGGCGACCAACGGCAGGATAGAGCAGCAGGAATGAGTATCGTTAGCAACTCGATAGAGTGGAGGCTGTGTGGTGGGTCTGTCTGATCGTGTGTCGCCGAGTACAGATGGCCGCTGTGTGTCGGTAGAGGCAGTTGGTGGCAGTGGCTGACTGGCTGCTGCGTGCTATCGATCACTGAGAGCAGCAGGAGAGGGCAGGAGCAGAACAGAGAAACAGAGAGCAAGCAGCACACGCCTGCTGCTGGTGCTTATATCGCGGCGGCGGAGGTTGTAGCTGCACGCGCCGCATTGCCTGCTGGGTGGACATTCGAGAAATATGGAATATAAGGCGAAAATGTTATTTTTATTTTGTAATGCTTGATACATTGGATCAAAAGAGCTACTGTTCGACGCTGCTGCTGCAAGTGCCACACTCGCTATACTGTAGTAGCTGATTTGGTAGTATATTGAAGAAAAAGAAAAAAATGCCGACAAGCAAGTTGTCTCTACACTTCCTGTGTGACGCTGTCATCAGTTCATAAAGGATTATGCTTACAACGTAAAATAACCGCCCGAGATTCGATATTATCCATATGAACAACGCGCGTCTACGGGCTATGAAGCACTCGACGCTGAGAGAAGATTGCGAGAGGACCTGATTGAGACATTCAAGATCATCAGTGGCTGCTGCTCATGTGCCCTTCAAATATTCAATATGAGTCAGGATCTTCATTTCCGATGGAATACAGAAAAGTAAATTTCATTTCAAATTGTGAGGTATATTCGTGGAACTCTCTTAGTGAAGAAATAGTGTGTGCAAAAACTGTCAATGTATAATGTATTCAATAATAACCTGGACAAGCAACTAAAAAGTCAGCCCAGTGAACATAGTGACGTCTAATGTCCGCGTTTGCTGGGCACTACTGACAGACCAACAGAAAAGATGTAGAACTTCATTATGACGGTCTAATGTCACACCCAATTATATGACGTCATAGCATATCATATAATAGAATAAAATACAAATCCCATATGACGTGGATATGACGTCTATCTGAAGTCGATATCACGTACAGTCGCTCGCATAAATAATCGTGCGGTGTATTCAAATACTCCTGAAAAAATGAGGAATTGACAGCCACGCCCCACAGGCAGTGAGTTCAGGAGTGGTAGAAGGGCGACCTACCACTCTTGAACCCTCTTTTTCCGAGATGTCGTTATCACCACCGCAATTTTTCGCGAGCATTTGTACAAAGTGTATCGAAATGGTTAATAATGAACTAAAAAATACCGGTTGATCTCAAACATGTTCGAGTCCTCCAATGGTTCAGAATGTGTTTGTAGCAAGTTATCAAAATCGCTATGCTTTTTCACGGGAGGCCAACACACTTCTTGCTTACTGGGTGCCATTTAAGCCTTACTTACTATGTGGCAGTACTATCGTCCCTACTAAATTATACCACAATGTTCCTTAAAGACGACGAAGCCTTCGTGATGTCGCTCAAACCCATAGACCTATAAAATAAAATAGCCGAACCATTACCAAACGGTTAACACGCATGGAGGTTGGACAGGGGTCGAGCTCACCGCCAAGCACAATCTTGCGTCTTCGCTGCTGATCGGTTGAATATTATACCGTTCTGAAATTTTAATATTCTAGTACCTAAAACTTGTTTTTTGTTATACAGAACAGTTTCTAATAAATTTGCTATTTACGGCAATAAAGCGTGATGTAAGATGACAATTTGAAATATCGGAACTTATATTAGTATTAACAAAGCCATATCAACAAGATATTTTTGATCGAAGAATTCCTGATACTTTTTTTATAAATATCAAAAAAGTAGTTATTAATATTTGGATATGTAGCTTACCTTAATGTTCACTGAAAGTCTATATTTTCTTTGTAGGTATGTGTTGATTTTTCAGTACTCTTACTGTCCTAAAAAAGACGTCAAAATGACAGCCTTTTAAGGGGCGTCTTGTTGTCGTCATAAAAAGCCTCAATAAAGACGTGATTTTTCAGTCAATGACGATTCCGATCAACAGTGACCGAATAATGACGTCATTTTTGCGTCATCATGTTCACTGGTGTGATGCACGTTTCCTGCATGATCCATCATAAAAAAAGTCTTTACACAACAAGATCATCGGACTTTTCCGCCTACTGTTGTAGTGCTAATAATAATAATAAAAATGTTCAGCACAAGTTGGTCCCTCTGAGAAAAAGGTTAGCTACGAATATGAATAAAAAAAATTACATTGATCACGTCAGTAGTACAAACCCATATAATTACTCAAAAATTCTCACCCATTTGAAAACAATGCGGTCTAGAAATTTTCCCCCACGCTAGCACTAGCTTCGCTACTTGCCAACTGCAGCCACCCATCGGTCTGACATCGCTCTACGTAGGTATATCTAGGCGCGTGGCTTTGCTGCCACACAAGTTTAGTGTTAAAAACATTTCTCTATTATGCTCTCTCTCTCTCGAGTATGGTATGAGAAGTATGTGTAATAGGTGCAGGACAGACAGACCGACGGAAATGTGTGATATGGTTTTTTGTACATCTCATATGCAACATCCAAAAAAACAGATTTTCTCATTTTCTAAAATTTTTACGATTACAATACTTCCTCGCCAGTTGGCGTCCACATCCACAATCAATCAAAACATTGGGAAGAGGTGAACGATAATAATAATAAAAGATGGGTTTCCCAAAAACTGGAGAGTCTGAGTATAAATTCATGAACGCCCACGGAAGGAGCCAAGGGAGACCATTGGACCTTAAAATTTGCGTATTTGGCATGATTTTGTGTACAATTTCGGGGATTTTTATAACTTGGCCTTCCATGAGAAAATTTGCTACCTCAAGCTTTTCAAATAGTTTTTGGGGCAGGTACAGTTTTAAATCTCTCGCCGATAACCGTTCCTCGTAATCTACCTATTTTTATGGAAGAATAAATTCTTCTGGCTTGCCCTAATTTTGCTTTCAATGCATATTAGCCCTCAATCATATCGGGCGACTATAGGCAGGTACCCCGTTCTGTGGTATGCACCGTGTACTGTAAGTCTGCCGCTTACAAAAAGTATAAACAGGAAAGTAGAACGTCGGCAGCTCTTGGGGCCCTTAACTATACCGCTGAATATGAAAGGACGTCCACTTGATTCCTCAAGAAATTAATAACAAAAAAACCCAGAAATCCGTATGAAAAATCTTCGTAAGCGCGTTTCCATGTTTAGCATGAACCGCATACGATATTTGCAGTGCTGTTTACTGATGACAATGTTACGGCGGTATTTTTCAACTACAATTTGATAATGCTGACAATATATAATTGTCAAATTGTACTTGAAAAAGGCCACCGCTGTGCCCGAAACGTCGTCATTAGTAAACAGTATTTCAAACATATGTATGTGATTTCGTTTAGCGGTCAGACAAACATGGAGGATTATCAGCATGAAATCCACAGGATGGGTTTCAGGTGTTACATCATTCATCTAATTCGTTATATCATGGCAAACGAGAAGATTGTTTTTTTAAACAACAGCAAAGGCAGAGCCTAAATACTATTTCACCTTTTCTCGTATACTGAGCACACTCTGTATGTTTCTGATTTAAGCATATCATAACTGGTTGACCATGGCAAATGCTGAATTTAATAAATATTTATATTAAATAAATAGCTAAAAATATGTGACGTGGATTCAACATTTGGGGAGCGAACTATTCTTCTTAAAACTACTCCTAAAACTTGCACTTGGCAACGGTGTAAGATATTTTACTTTTTAAAATAAACGCCAGGAGGACCGTAAACGTCATCGAATTGTCAGCGGAAATGTCAAAACATATCAAATGCAATTGACAAATTACTAATAACAAAAACAACGCCCAAAATCCAACAAATAAGATATCTTTAATGTGTGAAGTGCACAACTCGTGAAAATGGTATATTTGTAATCTTATAAAAAATAAGAATCTCCGGGAATCTCAATTCTTATAAAATATCTTAAATATATTAAATATAAGTCAATATGCCTGCTATGGAAGAAAAGGACCCCAACATCGTCAAGATTGCTGTCGAAATGACCGATCAGGTACCCCAATTAATAAAATTCAATCAAAAACAACCCCTAGCGGGAATAATTCAAGTACTCTGCAATGGTTGGAACCTTTCAGACCCTGAACAATATGCTTTACAATTCAATGAATCCAACAACAATAATTATATCACAGAAAAGAATAGAAACGAGATTAAAAACGGATCTGTACTAAGATTACAATACTCACCCTCAAAAACAGCACAAGACATTCTACTTAAGCTCAACACAGGGAGCCCTGAAGAAAAAGCACATGCAATGAATAGACTATCTGTCTTAAGTGCAGATATGACATTTGCTTTGGATTTTATAAATAAGCAGGGTCTTACATTGATTATAAAGCAAATTGAGAGTGGTAAATGTAAAGGCACAGTATTAGCTCACACATTACTTTCTTTTGTTGAATTGATGGAACATGGTATCGTTTCATGGGATATTTTAAATGGAGATTTTATCACAAGGGTAGCAGGATTTGTAAATAGTCCACAGGAAGCTGAGGTAAGTCCTTTTCATTGATGCATCACTTTTTTTGTGAAAAAAACAAAGCAAATTACCAGCAAGGTTCTGTTAACCCTGTAGTGTAGATAGGTCAAAACTAAAATTCCACTAACAGACTTGGCAAGTCATATCTCATAACAGAATCAAATTTTTTTCCTGGAAATAACCTATTGAGACACACAACTTTACGAAACTATCTTACAAATACATCAACACATTGCTTAACATCATTAGCTGTCACAATAGCTGACATGTTCAAATACAAGTATATATATATATATATGTTACCGGGCAAACCCGATTTTAGGATAAACTAGTTTTTCCTAGGCCAAACCAGTTTATCCGAAGAGCGATAGGATGAACTAGTTTATCCTAGCCTAAACTGGTTTTTCCTGAAATAAGTTAATTATGATTAGGAATAAAACTGATTTGTCCTAGTCTGAACTATTTCAACCCGCGATTTAACTAGTCTGAACTCGTCTGAACCTTGGTTTGGCTCGCCGGCGCCGATCGCAAGGATTTAGTTTGCACGCGTACGTTGACTGTTATGGAGCGTTCGTCTTATTGCAAAATCGTTGCGTATTGTGCGTGTTGTCCATAAGCTAAACATTCTGAAACATTTCGTGATTGTTTATGTATCTAAAGTTCGCAGAGTATTTCTGTATCTCATTAACATGGATGAGGCTTCATCAAGTGGGCACGTAGGTCAAAAAGAGTGGAGGCAGAGATTCTTGGTAGAGGTTTTAAGATCTGAGGATGAAAAATCAACTCATTTTAATGTTTTGACAAAGGAAAAGTATTTGGCACTTATCCAACAAGTGGAAGAGGCTAAAAAAACGGAATATAAATCACCCTTGCAACAAAGAAGATTGAAAAGATTTGATGTGGTGGAAATCGGAGGTGTAAAGAAACTTACCGCACGAAATGAAGGAAATACAAATAATATAAAGTATTATCTCACCGCTGATGAGTTATATGACGTTATTGATGCAGCTCACATAGCAGTGGGACATGGTGGTCGCGACAGAATGTTGGCTGAAACTTCTAAAAAGGTTGCGAATATCACAAAAGAAATGACATGTCTTTTTTTATCTATGTGCATGGTCTGTCAACAAAAAAAGACGAAAAAAAAGAAAGGATTAGTCTCCAAACCGATTTTGCACACCGAAATGAATAGCCGATGCCAAGTTGATCTTATTGACTTCCAGACACAACCAGATGGAAAGTTTAAATTTATATTGGTGTATCAGGACCACCTAACAAAATTTGTCCTGCTTCGTCCATTGGAAAGCAAGAGAGCAGAAGAGGTAGCCTACCATTTAAATGATATATTTTTAACTTTCGGGGCCCCATGCATTCTACAATCTGACAATGGCCGAGAATTTGTGAATCGTGTAATTTTAGAAGTGACAAGCTTATGGCCAGAGCTCAAAATCGTGCATGGAAAACCACGACATAGTCAAAGTCAGGGATCAGTCGAAAGAGCAAACCAAGATATTGAAAACATGCTGAGTGCTTGGATGAATGACAGCGAGACAACTAAATGGTCAGAAGGACTAAGGTACATACAGTTTATGAAAAATCGGGCATTTCATTCTGGAATTAAACAATCGCCTTATAAGGCCAAGATGATCTTCAAAAACTGATTGATGGAAAAAACATAGATGGACATGAAAATGAAGGCAGTTATGGATACGAAGATAGGGATGGAGACGAAGATAAGAATGGAGACGATGAAATGGATGAAACCTCACAAAATATTTTAGAAGCACGATCAAAGGCTGCGCAGAGCCTTGAAAAACAAGCCAAAAAGATGAAATCAACCTCTCACAAGGTGCATCCACCAGCGAAAGTTGGAGATAACATCATCATACCTACTCCTGATGTAGACAGGGCTAAAGGAGATCTTCGGAACGTTATTGGAGTTGTGCTTGAAGCATCTGATGACGGATTTTATAAGATTGGGACCAAGCATGGTATCCTACAAAAATTATATTGCAGGTAATTATTCATTTTGCTACGGTTTTTATTTGATTTAAATTGAATATTTTCATTTCAGAAATGAATTTGATATCTGCACACAAAAGTTTTTATTGGAAGAAGAAGTAAACAAGAACAATGAAATTTCGTTAAGAACCGCAGCGATAAAACATTCAGTTGGAACAGGCCAAGGTTTCTTTAAGTGTAGTTGCACCAAGAAGTGTATGTCGAATCGATGTCTTTGCAAGAAAAATAACGTTCTCTGCAACTCGAAATGCCATAATAGTTTGACATGTAATAACAAGTAAATAATAAAAATTACTAAACATGTTTGTAATATGTAATGGTGTTTTCTTTAATTACTAGTAAAAACGTTAATTTTGTCAAAAGACTGTATGTAGACTAGGACAAAACAGGTTTTCCTAATCATAATTAACCTATGTCAGGAAAAACCAGTTTAGGCTAGGATAAACTAGTTCATCCTATCGCTCTTCGGATAGACTGGTTTGGCCTAGGAAAAACTAGTTTATCCTAAAATCGGGTTTGTCCGGTAACATATATATATATAAAAGTATAATTTTGAAAATCATATTTTTTTCAAATAACTCAAAATTGGAAAACGGAAGCCAAATTCTGTATACTGCATGCAAATAATACTTATATTCCGCAACTTTTTCCTCATTTAACCCAACATTTTAGCTCTAACCATTCAAGAGACCACTTCTTTATCTTGAGCACACTGTATACTGAACTGTTGTTTTTGCAAATATCCCTTAAATGCTGCGGTAGCCAATAAATACTTTAGCAATGTATTGATGCATATATAACATAGCTAACATCTTTGATTAGCTCAATATTAGCTGAAGTATGATGCAAATGTTTCAATTTTACACAAAAATATGGAAAATTACCTAATGAACCAATTTAGAGAACCGAGAACAAAATTTAACTCATTTAGAGCAATAGATTGACTCTTTATCTTGAAGAAAAAAAATAATTTTACGGATTTTTTGTTTTGGAAGGCATTCAAATTGTCAATCCAAGGAAGGAAACAATGAAAAATTCCGAAGTAAATTACTTCTGGCTGAAATATTTGCCAAACAAATCATTAGATCGCAAATGGACGTCATTTTTGAATTCGTTGGGGGACGGTCATGCTTTCCAATGATGGGAGTAGCAAGCAAATGGAATGTTGTCAAAATCGTTGAAATTAATGTTATTATTCTAGTTACCCATGACAAACAGTTGAAGATGTCTTTACAATATGTACAACGAACCAGAAGTTAAAATGGGAATAACTTTATTATCAGTGAAGAAAAAGAAGTAGATGTGTTGGCCTACATTGGAATAAACTATACTATATGATATATATGAATTAAATACATACCCTCATTACTATAACAAAAAATAAAATTCTGTCATTAAGGTTCTAAGTGTTCAGAATGGCCTCCTCCTTGATCACGACAAAGTTCAACTTTATCAATTGTTGCTTAAACCAGATTGATTAACTATTTCACAGGATTCTCCGGAATGCTTCACTTGTTTTATGCTCCAGTTCTTCGCGAGTAGCCGACGTTTTATATTCCTGATTTTTAATTGCCTCCCAAAAAAAAATCTCTTAGTAAGTTGTCCATCGA
Source organism: Acanthoscelides obtectus (assembly GCA_963669975.1). NCBI lineage: Eukaryota > Metazoa > Arthropoda > Insecta > Coleoptera > Chrysomelidae > Acanthoscelides > Acanthoscelides obtectus. The sequence continues at coordinate 31,051,777 of CAVLJG010000008.1, read as the reverse complement.
AAATTATTGGCCCCAAAAGTTTCTCTCCGATAATACCCTTCCAGCAGTTGAAACGCGTGGCGCTTGCCGCAAACTCCAAACCTCTACAAACATTTGACTTTTTTTGTGGACACAAACGTCGCCATCCACACGTTTGCGTATGTCAGTGTATTGTGAAAAGTAGCAAGCATGACAGAGATCAAATACAACACAAACCTGACTCTAATATTCTCTATTGGTTGTTGATTCAGCATTAAATTAATTCAATTTCAGTCCACCTTTTACTTTTGATGATAATGATCAGGATGTATTTCTGCTGCTGGCGAAAGATAATCCATATCATTAATATTACTTTAAAAGAGTCCTCAACCTCTGACCTATATTTGACAGACCAACTATTGGCCAGTTGGATCCACCGCATGAACTGGAAAGGCTAATTTTCTATTCTCTACAGGGATGGAAACTATTGACTAAGATAAAAATCTAATTATTCACTACTGAATCGTTATCCCTTTTACATAATTTGTTTATAAAAAAAATGTTTTATTTTTATACTTATTGCGCCCTAAAATTAGAGCTACAGCATAATTTTCTTGCTGCCGAGTTAATCATCTCAAAAGAGTTAGCTCATTGATTAATTCATTTGAACAGTGTACTTCATTGAGTTATACAACACTGTAGGGCAATTGAACCCAGCTTATTACTGAACAAATATACAGGGTGACTTTGAAGTTGAGTCATTAATTTTCAGATAATGATTGTAGAAGGAATATAAACCAAAATATGTGTGCAGAAATAAAAAAAAAATTAAAAAAAAAATTTTACCTTGTTTTATAAAGTATCCTCCCGACAAGTATTTCAGTGCGGACCTGTATTTGATCGTGAGGTCCCCTGTGAGGTCTTAAGTCACCTGATTCACGAGCCCGTTGTACTACATTAACAAAGGCACGAGGGGTTGGTTGCACTCGATTGGGAAACCGATCCGCATAAACATGTGCCATTTTTTATTTCGTTTGAGCCACGCAACAGATACAACTATTCACTGACACTTACTGTATACAAATGAATGAAATAATTCGTTCCAAATTCTTTCGCTTTTTTGTTTCCGTTGCGATGAACCGATACGACGGATTATATCCATTGTCGCCAAACACGAGCACATTGAGACAGGGCGGTACTCAAACTTCCAAAGGGCTATAACTTTGTTACTTTAATTTTACCAGAAAAATGGTAAAGGAAAAAACATTTCTTTTGATCAGATCTACTCACTGTTAAAATAAATGACTCAACTTCGAAGTCACCCTGTATATATATATATATACAGGGTGACGGGAAAATAGATGCGGAGCCGGTGGGGGGAGATAGTACAAGTCAATCTGAGTCGATTTTACTATAGGAACTACTGTCCGAAAATTAGCCGTTTTCGAATCATACTAATTTTTAAGATTTTATAAAATTAACGTGAAAATTGGGTGTTTCATTCGATTTTTTTTGTTTTACAATAAAAATATTCTAAAATACGAAAAATGATACTCAAATGTACATTATTATGTACGTTATCTCATTCAGTAAGCTTCAAAATAGTTCAATTTTTGTTAAAAAAATTATTCGTTCATCTCAAAAACTCAATTTACCTACAAAATTTTCGTGCAAAACAATTTTAAAATATCTACGTTTCATAACCTATCAAATGAGGTATCAAGGTCACAAATCGATTAAGAATTGGCAAAAATATGAAAAAGCAATAAAAATACTACACTTACAAAATCATACCTTAATACAGAATAATTTGTTTGAAACTACATTTTTTTATTTTTATAATACATTTTCAATATGGCGCCCTGTATTTCTAATGCACACACGTGCTCGTCTTATGACAGCTGATTTTACTACCGCCGAATTCCTAAGAGAGGCTTGAATTTCTTGTGCTGCATGTATTATCCTGTTTATGAGGTCTTCTATTCTACGAAAATTTCTTAAGAAATATTCTATTTGAATTACTTGAAGACGTGCCGCTACACACAAGACAGAATGATATTTCAGCATGACAGGTGCCCAGCACATTTCAGACTAAGTAGCACGCAGTCCCGCTCTCACACTTATGGACTTTTTTGTGTGGGGTCGCATGAAAACTTTAGTATACTCTGATCAAAATCCTGTTCCCACAATAGAAGACCTCAGAAACAGGATAATACATGCAGCACAAGAAATTCAAGCCTCTCTTAGTAATTCGGTGGTAGTAAAATCAGCTGTCATAAGAAGAGTGTGTTGCATTATAAATACAGGGCGCCATATTGAAAATGTATTATAAAAATAAAAAAATGTAGTTTCAAACAAATAATTATCCTGTATTAGGGTATGATTTTGAAGTGTAGTATTTTTATTGCTTTTTCCTTCCTCCTCTTATAATAGTCATATTTTTGCCAATCTTAATTGATTTGTGATTTTTATACCTCACTTGAAAGGTAATGAAACGTAGATGTTTTCTATTTTGTACGAAAAATTTGTATGCGACTTTATCTAGTAAACTGAAGCTTTTGAGATGAACAAAGATTTTTTTAACAAAAATCGAACTATTTTTAAGCTTACTGCATGAGATAACGTCAATAATGTACATTTGAGTATCAATTTTCGTATTGTAGAATATTTTTATTGTAAAATCAAAAAAAATCAAATGAAACACCCAATTTTCAAGTTTTATGACTTGGTTAACGTATAAAGGACGTTAATTTTATGAAATCTTAAAAATTAGTATAATTCGAAAACGGCTAATTTTCGGACAGTAGTTCCTATAGTAAAATCGACTCAGATTGGCTTGTACTATCTCCCCCCACCGGCTCCGCATCTATTTTCCCGTCACCCTGTATATATACATATAAACATATATACTCACCACCAATGCACAAGCGAGACAGGGGACGCACAAACATTTGGACGCGTCACATGTGCTTGCAAACCCCTTTGATATGAGACCAAAAATCGGCATTCAATCAAGCCAAACGCTCTATCTGTTCGTTTGCGTTTGTGACGATTTGTTGAAGTTTGCTAAGCTTGCGGACGCGGCATTACAAAGATTCATGCCTACCGAAAAAAAATTAGGTCCGATCTGAGAGCCAAGCCAAGCCAGGTCGTGGAATTTTAGTTTTGCCATTGCCATTTCGTAACATTAGATTACACTCTTTTTGGAATTTAAGTAGGCCGTGAATCACTCATCTCATGACATAAAATAAGTTTCTCGCTACAGTATATAGTGATTATAGTTAGTATTAAACAATTGCTATTCCAGGTAACTCAGGCTGCACTGTCAATTTTAGAAAATGTAGTTCTAAACAGCACTGAAGGATATGGCCAAGTAGAGAGAGAAGTCCCAATAAGCTCACTAGTATCTCACCTACAAGCCACATCGGTGGTTCAGCAAAATGCTATAGCTCTCATTAATGCTCTACTGTCAAGGGCAGATTTAGCAAAACGTAGATCCTTGGTAGTAATGCTGTCATCAAACAAAGTCAGGACTGTTATACAAAATAATATTTTACAAACAGGAGCAGCTAAAGGAGCAGAAATGGCACATCAGCTGTATGTTTTACAAACATTGATGTTAGGGTTGTTAGAGCAACGCATGATGACAAAAATGGACCCACAAGACCAAGATGGTCATGAGAAAATCAAAGAATTGCGGCGCATAGCATTTGATGGAGATGGGTCTAACATTGGAGGTGTGCCTAGAGGCCCAGGAGGATTCACTAGGGATTATAAAAAACTAGGATTCAGAAATGATATTAATCCTGCATTGGATTTCACAGAAACACCCCCTGGATTGCTAGCACTTGATTGTATGGCATACTTTGCAAGAAATCATGCAGATGCTTATGCTAAATTGGTTTTAGAGAATAGTTGTAGAGCAGATGAGCATGAATGTCCTTTTGGAAGAGCTGCTGTTGAGTTGGTGAGGATTCTTTGTGAGCTACTGAAGATAGGTAAGTAAACATCGATAAATGAACTCATTTTCTTCAGCATCTTTTTCTACCACCTCTTGGTATATGCTACACCTAAATAAATTCTTGTTGGTATGTACATTTTCAAACTGCTAGGTCAAAAAAATAAAGCAAGTAGTTCAAAATGAAAACGCAATATTCACCATATCACCTTCTGACGCACTTTATGTAAATTGATTTTTTGCTTGAGTAGTCAGGTGTCTCACTGATTCCTATAAAATCCGATTATACGTTTTTTATTCTAACTAGCATTGACGTAACTCAATTAAAACTAGAATAACCGTTGAAATCATAATGGCTCCTCATAATTTCTGAATAAACGAAATACATTTCGTGTTACTAGGTGAGGCGCCCTCAGAACAGTGCATAACATATCAACCTCTATTTTTCACTCATGATCACCCATTTGAAGAATGTTTCTGCATCTGCATCGTTTTGCTCAACAAAACATGGAAAGAAATGAGGGCTACATCAGAAGACTTCCAGAAAGTTGCTAGTGTTGTCAGAGAACAGATTGCTAGGGCCTTAGAAACCACACCTGCATCGTTAGAACAATTAAAAAATAAGGTAACTATGATTCATTGTTGCGTGTTGATGACTATCTTGACTAGCTCTTCACGTTCGAGGAAAGGGTAGTGGCTAATTTTCAATGTTTTTTTTGGCATCTTTTATTTGTAAGATCTTATTTTTTATCAAACTACTCAATCCAGTATCTCTTAAACGTCGTTACCTAGTACGACAACGAAATTCATCGCTAGTCATGATCTAATGAAACTACGCCACAATTCCAAGGTTTTAAGTGAAGTACTACTGTTTTCAGCTGCAAACGTTAACATACAGTGAAATCACTCAACTGTGGCAGTTGCAAAGAAATACTAGAGAGGAATGGGAATCTCATGCTAAACCAGTGGTTGAATTGAGGGAACAAATTACGCCTGATATTTTGAGCTTGATCAAACAACAGAGATTGGCATTCCTAGTTGAAGGTAAGTTACAGCTCTTTTTGCTACAACCATGTAGTATGCACAACACTAACTACTATGATAATTCAGCAAATCAGTATCACGTCTATTTAGGTGTCTTTGTGTGTTAATTTTCGTACTGTTGGCAATAAGATCTGTTAAAATTCAGTAAGCAGAACTATTTTAATCAATTATTGATTATGATATTTCTCAACTGACCTAAAATATATGATGATTAACAGCCATACCAATTCTTTCGTTCTGAATATATGCTGAAACATTTTTGATTACTTTATGCAAAATAATTATCGCACTAATGTAGGAACTGGAAAATACGATTCAATAAAAGTACACCTCAGTCATTGACAATATAGGGTATATTGAATGCCAGTAAATGATCAGCTGTTATTTGTCAAAAAATCGTTAAATCAAATCTTATCTACAACCTTTGATTAACCTGAGGATAGCCAACCTAATATTATATTCCCGCGTCCAGAAAATAATCCGAATTAAAATTAGATACCGTAGCGTCATCTATGAGAAATTGCCACAGCTTTTTGTTTCTGTATTTATTATATACCTGTATACTTTGAAAAGGTTAGTGTCTCATCGATGGTGCTGTAGTCACATATATGCTTGTTTATGTTCTTATAGACAGCGCCATCTACGAGATACTAACCTTTTCAAAGGATATAAGAGGAACAGCTGCAACAAATTCTCGTAGATGACTCTACAGTATCTCATTTTATCTCTCATAATTTTTTGGATGCGCAAATATAGCGTTAGGTTGGCTTTCTTCAGATAGAATACGTTAATCAATGCTACGACATTAGTGGTAACATACTTAGATGCATGATTTTGCTTTAGGAACAAGATTCACGAAATATTCAGCCCGCGGACAAAGGATCAAGGACAAATTCTGGTACATGCGTCTCTCTCCCAATCACAAAATACTCCACTACGGCGACTGCGATGAAAAAAGCGCGCCATCTCACGACGAGCTACCGTCAAAGCTGGCTGTTTCTGACATCAGAGCTCTCTTGGTCGGCAGAGACTGTCCGCACATGAAAGGGCGTAAGGTAAGTGTGGAAAAGACATATAATTTAGTTTCATTTCTTGGCGAAATTATTTTTATTGTTTTGGTCCAACATTGTCAATCCAAAGTTTCGCGCTCGCACTTCGAAGCTGTCTACCCAAGATAAGCAACGATTTAGCAAAAACTGAACAAAAATCATGCAAGAAGCTAAATTGGCTATGGTCACTTTGGAGACTTTAATGAGCAATTGTTTCATTTTCGTGTTCCGTTGGTACAAGTGAATGAAACGTTCTACGTTTAGGTAATTTAGGGCGCTGAATACGAATATAATCGTCCATAAATTGTGAAGTATCTTGGGATAGAATGTAAGGTAGCATATTTGTCGCCTGCAACCCCCCGTGGATCGCAGTTGCCAAATTGGCCTCTAAACTACAATATTACGTTAACATGAAAAAAGAAAATCACATATCACTTGGATCTAAAATATAAAGTCCTTAATTTCCTATTGAATATTGGAAAATTTTGTGATGATTTTTTTTCTAGTGGTAAACCATTAGTTCTTAAAGCTTGATAAATGAGATATATTTCAAATGTCCTAGTTTTATACTTTTGAATACAAAACATCTTGATCTTAATTCATACGATAGCATACCAGACCTTTTCAAAATAAATTTGCTAATATAAGTTGGCGCTTTAATGTTTATAATTTTGTATGGTAAAATTAAGTTTTTCTTTTCTATGATTTCCTGCGAAAAATTTAAATGTTTTCTCGTGTTTTCGATTGATGTGTACTTATTGCAATTTAATAGTATTCTAATACACTTGTTTAATAACATTTAGCTTATGATCTATTGAACAAGAAATGAGTAATGATGAGCCATAATTGAAATGTGGATATATTATTGTGTTATAAATAATTTTTTTACGCCACTGAGACAATTTGGGCAAAATTTTGCCAAAATATCCTTTTTTACCATTTTTTTACATATATTGACCACTTGATTTTGGTCTAGAATAACTCCTAAATATTTAATTTTGTTTACAAATGTTATGCTCTCAACATTTTTATCGATGTTGTCCGATTTTAACACTTGACAGTGACACCGGAGTCCGATTAGCATACACTTTGTTTTGCTAAAAATTATTACATTGTATCCAAATACTCAATTCCCTCATTTGTTCATTTAATTAGAGGCCAAAATTTCCTTTTCCGTCTCCTGTTATCACTAGCGAACATTCAGGAAATTTTGAGCGCGGAATAAGAATATGGCGATAAAAAAAATTATGAGAGGTCCTGGGGTCGTATTTGGGGTAGAAAATTGGCATATCTTGTTTCTGATTTATTCTTAATTATATTTCTTCTTTTATTTTCCAGAGAGAGAGAGAAGTACATAATAGAAAACATAGTTCAAATTAGAGAAAGTCATTCTAAAAACCAACCAAAATTATAAGCGACAACGAGTTTGGAATTCAAAAACAAAAAATACCATGGATGCTATTTTCACATTACCCCAACAGATATACTCAAGTTTAAATGATGAACAAATTTGAATAGCTCTTTTTGTGATTTTTCCAAAGCGTGTTTGCTGACGATACTACAATACTTTTGGAAGACTCAGATACAAATGAAATTAAGAAAAAAATTGATAGTGATCTACAATTAATCAAAAAATGGTGTGACAACAATTATTTGACTTCAAATGTTAATAAGACACATTTTATGACATATAAGTGCTCCCTTGATTTTATAAATTTAAATAATAAATTGATACACAAATCAGACACCATGAAGTTTTTTGGACTGATCATTGATCATAAATTTGATTTTACTATTCATGTAGACAAATTGCTTACTCGACTAGCAAATATTTCCTTCACTATAAGAACATTTAGTTACAACATAGGTAAAAGTACAGCCTTAAGCAGTTATTTTGCCTTATTTGAAAGTAGATTGAGATAGATCATTCCCGTTTGGTGTGTCTGTTCCCAAAATTGTTTAAAAAAGTGCTGATTATACAAAAACGATATAATAGATATATAACCAAAAGCAATCCTATAGCTACATACAGGTCTTTATTGAAAAATTCAATATAAGTTACAATATTAGGCGAAAGCAAGATTTTAAATTAGTAGTAACTAAATCAATACTAGTGAGAGACTCAAGCACTTATAATGGACTGAAAATTTACATGTGTCTTCCTGATGCTATCAAAAGAATTAACATTTTACATATGTAATTATGTTATAGCTTAGTTCTGTTAGCTTTGTTGTTAAGAATGGTTGAATTCTTCCGACAATAAAGCATATTCATCTATCTCTCTAAACAAAATAAATATGTTTTATTTCTCAGGCATCCCACCAGCTAGCCTTCTCGTTAGCGTTAGAAGGCGTAGACCTACAATCCCTCGACTGCGTAGCCCCAGACGAGTTAGCATGGGCTTATTGGACAGACGGTATCAACTCGCTTTTGGGGCAACGGATGCAAAGCAAAGAGACTGAAAAGGACCTCGATACTTTGCTCAGCATGGAAATTAAGTTGAGGTTATTGGACGCAGAGGGTGTGACCATTCCTCAAGATCCTCCACCGATACCGCCCGATCCGCCACATTATCATTTTTGCTATGATCTGAAGTGAGGCTGGGATTATCGCTATATATCCTCCACAATGCTTCAACACTTCAAAACTGGTTAACCATTAGCAGCTGATCATTAAATGAAATTCAAAATACTCCATATTATTAAGTGACAGTGAGGCTTACCTTGTACGGCTTCGTACTTTCAAGTGGCGCCGACGTTTGCATGTGCATTGTTTTGCATAAAATAATTATGGAAGTTTTGGCATCCAATCAGTACGGACCAATCGAAATGGCTGCTATCATGACTTCATTTGAAGTCAGCCTAGAATTGAATAAATCGTATACAATATTTGGTGAAAAAAGTTCCGATATGCTGAATTTCAAAAGATACACTAATGCCGACAATACATAATTAACACAAAGGCGCCAGCAATATGTTGAAGCATCGTGGACAGTAGTGTATATCACTAGTCGTGGATTTCAGTTTGTGCCATCTTTTAAGCTTATCAGAGTAAGAATGCATTTTGGTTCTCCAAAAAGTTTCATTTGAAATCTGTGTATATTTTACAACCTTCCTTTCTCGGCACTTTCGGCCGCGTTTTTGAATTGTGTGAATGATACCAAAATTGCGTGCTATAATTTGTAGAAACTCAAATGGTGGCCCAGGGGTGCTGTAAACTGATATGTTCTGAATAAGATGCTACTGCTTTGATTTGCAGGCTGACTGCATACTAAATTACTTTAGTAACATGTGAAAGAAGTGTATTTGAATCATTGCAAGAGTTTGTTCAATCAAACTAGCATTCAAATAATTAATTGTATTTTTACATTTTGATATTTCTTGTGTTAAGTGATTGTTAATCTTTATACTAGCATTTTATACACCAAATATTATTTATACTATATGCGTATTTTTATGTATATTTATGTCTTGATTTGTTGTATGATGTACATTGAGTCTAATTGATAAGGTAGCTTTGTTTATCAGCAAAATTGAGCCTCTGAAATATGCCTATTTTTATTATATTGATCTCACAACCAAAACCAGGAGCTCCCCTTTGAACAATAAAATATAAAGCAATTTACATAGTTAGTTTTTCTACCAAATTTAGTTTTTTACATCAAAGATCAAGTGTGAATTTTGCATCTCTTTTTGAAGTATTTTTTTAGGATTTATTTTGCTGACTTTATCTCAAAAAAATGTAACCAAAGTTCTTATATTCGTCAATAAAGCATACCAGTTAAACAGATGATGTGTCTTTATTTTCATTTCTGACGACATTAAGACGAAAACAAACAATCTACATAGTTCTTACCTACAATCTAAAATTGTCCAATTTACCTTGTGGCATTCAAAAAGATTGCGCAGCTGCCCCCCTTTTCCCTAGCTCCGCAAACATTAAATGGAGAGAACATTTAAAAAAAAATATTCATGTACAGAGTTCTCCACAAGCTGAATCAATATCTATTAGACGAGAAATTGCTAGGATTAGTTGAAATCTGTGTTAGAAAGTTGCGTATCTAACTGATGGAATCAAGTATATCTTTGATAAGCATGCACCATTAAGAACTGTACGGGTTAATAAACCAGCTGCCCCTTGGTCAGATATTAAGCTTATGATAAAAAAAAATAACAAAGCTCTAACCGAGTTCAAAATTAACAAAACTGAAGAATCTTGGAATAAATATAAATGACTGCGTAATGCAACACTAGCTAAAATTAGAACTGTACGAGCTTATGCATCATTTATTAATAATCAAAACGACTCGGCTGCCTTTTACAAATTATCGAAATCAATTCGATTGCAAAATTGGAGAAATAATGGAATTCCTCTGCACTTAAAACATCCTACAGAAATAAACAACTGTTTTTGTTGTTTTTAATAAAAATACTCACACCTGCAAAGAAAAAATTCAATACTATGAAACACTTCACTTTTCAAATCATAAGTTTAGTTAGCCCATCAATTTTTCAGATCTATCTTCATTGTCACATTTGTTGAAATCGAATGCTTTGGGAACTGCTGGTGTATCTCTCAGAATGGTAAAAGTATGTTACCCTGCAATCTCTTCACACATCCTGCATATAATAAATTATTGTTTAGAAAGGAGTATATTTCGAAATTTATGGAAAAAAGCTCTGATTTTACCACTATCGAAAATTAACAATCCAAACTCATATACAGACGTACGGCCCATAAATATTTTACCTACACTTTGAAAATTATTGGAAAAAGCTATGTACATTCAAATAAATGACTATATTTTAGAACATGAGATTCTACGATGATTCCTCACTGAGTTTAATGCGCAGCTTCCTGATAAACAGACCGCAAAAGGTAGTCGTTGATTCAGAATTTTCTGCAGAACGTTTGATTTCCTCAGGAGTGCCTCAAAGATCAGTTCTTGGACCACTTCTCTTTATTTTGTATATAGCAGATATAAACAGGGTTGTGAAATTTTGTTGTACTCAGTTTTTTGCTGATTACTCACAATTATAGCAAGCCTCAATAGTGAAAATTTATAAATTTCGGAAGCACAAATAATAGAGGACCTAAATTCTATTGAAAATTATGCAACAGAACGTAGTTTTCCGTTGAAACCTACTAAATCCAAAGTTATTATTTTGTCTCCTAAAAATCTAAGGTCCCTTCTTAAAAATAATTTGAACATTTCTCTTAACGGCCATGCTATTCAGATACATATATTCTAGTGCTAGTTATTTTCAAGGGTTAAGTGGTATAATAGCTTGTAACTAAACTTCGCCTGAATAAAAATCGTTTATTAGTATTATATAAACTTGATTTTGCTAAAACCACTACATACGTTACATATGTTTCAAATACGAACGTCGCCTTTGGGATCTCGGAAACGGTAAGGCGAATGCCACACGATCAGTATTTACTGTGGTCCATACCATCAGTGGATTTATGTGTAACATTATGCATCAATAATTACAGGCTACACGGTCAATAAATATCACATCTCATGATAAATATATTGACGGATCACAGTAAGTACTGATCTTGTAACCTTCGCCTAAATGAAGCGGAGTACTCTATGGGCGCAAGTTGCGTACTAAAATGGAACTTGGACAATTTGGAAATTCTAAGTATTTTTGAATTTACTCCAGGTCCTGACTCCGAAATACTTTTCAAACATCCACATTGTCTACAAATTTCGAACAAAATACACAATACCATGACCACTTTTTCTCTTCTACACAGTAACATAATTAGAATTTCCATCTGTCGTTTCAACTACTAATCTTTTAAAATCATACCGTTTTCCATGTCTTCATTATTCCCCTTAAATAATATAAATGAGTTACATTATACACACATATGAAGTTGGGCTCTTGAACTTTAATATTTAATGCGTAACATCTTTGATATTCTATGAAATAAATGAGAACATATACGATAATTTCAAGGCTTACTCGGGATTTTTTTATAATAACACATTTAAAGTCAGAATTGAAAGCTATTCGCCTGTGTAAAAGTGGCATACATAAGAAAAATCAAAGTTGAGACGGGCGACAAGAGTCGAAAAATCATATGAATTTTATATTTATGCACCTTGCAGAGATCAAAAAGTGACAATGTCAATGTGCAGTTTATTTTGAAATCCTATTTAAAATAAATTCAGAAAAAAATAGAGATTTTGGGAAAATTCGTTCCCTTTTCCGTGTATCTCTTGAGATACTGGAAGCGTCAAAACTTTTCAAATGCATTTTCTAAAATATATAAGTAGGCAACTTTGCCACCGTTGCTCCGACCCGTATCTCTTACCGTTTCGGAGATCATATGGTCAAAATAATACATATTTGTTTTTCAAATGATTCTAGAACAAATTATAGGTAGGAACATATTCTTCTATATATTCTATAAAACTACTTTGGATGTTTCATATATTATATTATCTCAAGTGTTGCTTTCAATTTTTTCAAACGATTAAATTAATACTTAAAAAAGCATCTCGAGCAATATTTGCTTTTGAATGTTTAAAAAAAAAAGTTTTTTGAAGGTGCCCTCCCCCCTTCCGTTTTGAGCTGGGTACGCCCTTAATTCTACGATATCCTAATGAAATAAAGAGGAACACGCATAAAATATCTTACACACTTTGACTGTACTATACTTTTCTCTCAGCATCAGTGAGGCTATGATTAGGCAACACTGTGGTGGCACGTACGTCTTGTACCCCGAATTAGAGCAGATACTTGACACCTTGCCGATAAACGTCAAAAAATCGCAAATACACTAAAAACGTCAAATAGATTTGTATTAGTTGAGTTGGAAGATTGACGTGTATTTTTGGATATGTAAACATTTTGAATAAAATTCCGCAGTACAGCCCCAAAAATGTATCTTCCTGGGAGCGGAATCTTCGTCGTCAAGGGCGAGATGTCCGTCCTGATGACTGCTATGAAACGGGGCACAAGGTGGTCTTCACATTCTTACCAAGAAGATGACGATGGTCTCATGAAGGGCCTCCAAGAGTTGAAGGAAGTGCTGAATGCTGTGGATGATCTCAGTCTTGTAGAGCCTAACACATTTTTAACGCCATTCTTGAACGTTATCCGATCAGAAGAGACCACAGGGCCTATCACAAGCCTTGCTCTGTCAGCTGTTAACAAGTTTTTGAACTATGGGATCATTGGTATGTATAGCTGACTTAATAGAGGTTGTGAGTTTGCTTCGAAGAACCACAAAATCTTATGAGAAGGTCTTGAAGAAGGGCAAGTCTTCCACATTTCCAACAACCTTATTAATCTAGATTTACAATATATATATATATATATATGTACATACACCAGAAAGCACAATTTACAATTAAATGCATCTAAAGCAACAGCTTTACTTTTTTGCTCCAAAAAACACGGTACTTTCCTTTAATCAAAATTAAATAAATCTGTCAATAGTACCTTACTTGCATTTTCCCATTTGTCATAAAATGTAGGTTTATGCGTTGATGATAATCTCAAATTCTAGGAACATGTTAGCCATGTGTGTAAGTCTAATCTCATACTTATATATGTAAAAAAATATATCAAGAAGGAAAATTAAGAATATATTATGTAACTTATTGATACTGAAATATGGCTTATGGCAACATGGTTTATCATCCATTTCTGGATAAAATACATGTTGCCACTATATGAACAATTTAAGAAGGTACAATCATGTTTCTTACTCAACACCTTCCATGGATTGGTTAAAGATATCTGATATGTTCAAATACAACTTTGTCACATTTGTAATTATTAAAAACCTCTATTTCCTCTTATCTCTTACAAAAACTTATAGGAATTTGTTTCACAATTTGAACATGTGTGAATATAGGACAGCTATATCTCAATGCCCTGTCATGTACAACGAGTGAAATTAATTCATTTGTCAAAAACTTAGCTTTTCCAAAAAATAAACCTATAAGAATTGTTTATTAAATGCTTACTCATTTTTTTCTTGTGTTTTAATATTATGTGCTTTTGGAAAACATTTTGTCTGTCACCCAATTATTTCCTTTAGGCTAGGCTTTAGGTTAAGTTATTAATAAATGATATCAATGGTTGGGTGTGAATGGCCATGGGTCAGACTTCACCATTTGTAACTGTATTTGTTAGAATAAAGTTGATTGAATTGAATATTGAAATATGAAACAGTTTTTGAACTATGGAATCATAGGATATAACTTTTTTCTCAAACAACCCGAATAAATGTTTTTTAGAAGTCTAAACTGTGGAATCATAGGATAAGGCTGACTTTCTATAGGCTCATGTTTGTCCTAGAAACCCCAAATCCTAAGCATATTAAATCCTAAGGGCTATCAAAAGTTGTTCTTTCAAACTGTAGATATATTAGAAAGCTGAAATCTAAGCATTGGGAAGCAAAAATGTAAATCATTGTAATGTTATACTTATCTTAGTTTTACTAAATTCTCCCAGAGTTGTGTGTGGATATAATTTAAAATCAAAAAGTATAAAATATGAGACATTCAGAAAAATGAGTATTTGTTTTTTTACTAACTGATTAAATAAAAATAATTAATATGGCATAGTACCATCCTCTGCATTAGCATAATAATTCTAGCATTTTTCATTTTATGAAGAATCTAGAACTATGATAATACTTTACTCTACTGATTGATAGTGGTTCTACAAGAAATAACCTATGTTAAGAAACTCTCATGGGGGACACATTTTATTATGTCATTATATTATGCAATGTAATTATGTTGCACATGATTCATTTCTTTAGTGAAGTTTTTGTCTAACCATATTATAATACAAATCATAGAATCTGTTTAAGTATGAAACAATTTGTGGATCATTCAGCTAGTTCTAATAAGAAGTAAAGGGACTGTCAAATACAGTCATCTAAACAAATTATTGATATGATGTTTCCTATATACATGATCTCATCCAGTCTACTGTAAATGACAATTTGGACCTATTAGACATCATTGTTGGAAAGAACCTAATACCCTAATACTATATCTAACTAATAAGAAAAATTAGTAAATTGTAAATTTTGATATTTTCTTTCCAGATCCTTCATATCACTCTTTGCCACAGACAGTTCACAGTATTGCTGATGCAGTAACACATGCCAGATTTGTTGGCACTGACCAGTCTTCTGATGGAGTTGTTTTAATGAGGATACTACAAGTACTTCACACCTTGACATTAGCACCAGAGGGAGCTAATATTACCAATGAGAGTCTGTGTGAGATAATGCTTACTTGTTTTAGGATATGCTTTGAAACTAGACATTTTAATGGTAAGAAAATTTTGCATAAATATTGCTTGACACAATTTCAATAGCAGATATATTGAAAGATAAAAACAGTAAGATTGATGCTTATAAGTCTTGTACATTTATATTATTTTCTAGAATTGTTGAGGAGAACTGCTGAACATTATCTGAAAGATATGGTACAGTTAGTTTTTAGGAGACTGCCACAGTTTTCAGAAGACTTAAGGGCAGTCACTATAAAGCAGCTGAAAATGAGCTCTAGTGCCATTGATCAGACCAGAACTAGAAGAAAAAGTAAGAGTGCCAAGAAAAAAGAAAAAACTGGTAAGCAATTTTCTTCAGCTGCCCCATACTCCTAAAGTAATTGTCAATTATAAGCTGCCCAAATGGACCTTTTTACTTCTTTATTAAAATATATAAAGTATTTATATCAAGTTTTTAATGATAACATTGTTATTATCATAAGACACTGTTAAATTTTCAGAAAATGAAGATTCACAGTCAATTTCAAAGCCATTGCCTACAAAAGTAAGCCATTCTTCAGGTAACATTGTTGACATGCAAGGCACTATTTCACAGAATATCCCACATACTCCTGAAAATGAAGAGATCTCTAGTTTATTATCCAATTCAAAAGAAAGTATGCCTCAATCCAATGTAGATATTACTGTAACAAAAGATTCCAGTCCAGTAGGTGAAGATTGTAAGGACAATGCTCAACAGGTATACCTTTAAAAAAATGTTGCCAAAGATATGATGTATATATTTTTTTAGCAATCTGATGGCTTAACAGAAACACCTATTGAGGAAAATGAAAAACTAAGCTTATCTGAAATGACTGAAAAAATTGAAGAGCAACACTCAGAAAATCAGCCATCAGAATCAGCTCATGAATATGTGAACCAAAGAGGTAAATATCAAATTAGATAATTACTGATTTAAAATTCTTTCTTTTTTTAATATTAACGTTATTTAGGAATAAGATTCACTCCTCAAATGCAAGAAGAAGTCACATTGTCTCCATATGGTCTAGCAAGTGTAAGAGAATTATTTAGGTTTTTGATTAGTTTATGCAATCCCTTGGATAAACAAAATACAGAAGTGGAGATACATCTAGGTCTGACACTCCTCACAGTCGCTTTTGAAGTGGGTGCAGATAGTATAGGGAAATATAACACTCTTTTGGCGTTGGTTAAGGATGATATGTGTAGGAATTTACTTTCAGTAAGTAAAACACTGCTCTAATATTTTCTAACATAATATTAATTCACGAGAATAAATGTAAGCAGTGCCTCAATAGGTACTTTGGGATTTTTTTAAATTGAACCAACAGTTTAGAAAAATTTCATACGTCTGTATATTATCAGAATGTCGAAGTATGAGAGTTACGTTTCACAAATAGTATTCTTCAAATACCCTCATCATTTTGTATGTCACCGCTTAGTACAGTCGCGACTCAATTTCATCAACTTGCAGATAGTTTAAGTAGACATCATCCTTGAGGAGACCCTCATACGTACAAATTGTCTATTTGGGTTAGATGATATGATCTTGCAATCCTGAACGTCACCATTGCGAAAAATCGCCCAGTCATCGGGAAAATGGTTGCCTATGACATTCCTACCAGTTTTCCATGTCATATGACACATGGAAATATCTTGTTGAGAAAACATACTGTTAAGGTTCATATTTTGTCGATAAAATCAGGCTTTCTTCAAGAAACCAAGTAATTCAATGCTTTTGTGTTGTAATTCATTATTACAGATTGATATGATGATAATACATAATTATTTTTTTGAGATATATAAATGAATTGAAACTATTTGTACTTCTACGCAAAATGTTCAGAAATGTCCCTTTGATGTTAAACACACAATCAAAAACTTCAAATTTACAGGATATGAAGCAGAAAATACAAGAAGGATTTCCAAATATCAGTGAACACATGCTTGAAAGTGTGAAACATTTATTTGAAGACTTCGATTGCGTATTCAACATCAAGAGGGTATTTTAAGAGCTGTTTCTATAGTAGTACAAATAGTTTAAATTTTAGTTACTTATATGCGTCATTTTCAGACATCTCAAAATCCGGCACCTTTCCAAAAAACTGGAAATTTGCTCATGTCCAACCTATTCCAAAAAATGGATCTAAGACTGACCCTTACAACTAGATGCCTATATCTCTGCATTCTGTTATAAGTAAGGTGATGGAGAGATGAATAATCGTGAGCTTCTGGACTACCTCGAACGTCACGACTTGACTAGCGACAGGAAGTATGGTTCCGGCAACAGCGATCCACGCGTCACACAATTGTGGAGTAAACTCGTCCATTCTTATGGCGAGGCTCATGTCGTTGCTCTTGATATCAAGAAAGCGTTCGATCAACGCGGGTATTTGCCAGGAATCAGTCTTGGCTATGTCCCTGTTCCACTTACATATCAACGACCACCTTTCCTGTACGATCAATCCAATTCACAGCTTTATTAATGACAGCACTCTGCATGCAGGAATTCAGAGCGTAAAGCCGATTTCTGCCAGTCAGCTGGATAAAAGAAGACCAGCAGCGACTTCCTCTCTGACGAGAGACCTGGAGGTTATTATAATCTTGTACAGTTTAATGCTTCCAAAACACAGTACTGTGCCTTGATGAACAAAAAACGCCTTCATCCGCTTTCGATGCATGGCCGAGTTCTGCCAGAGAGCCGTTCATTTCGACTGATGAGAATCCAGATTACCGATGACTTGATCTGACACGAACACATCAAGCTAGACTATTTATTTAGGACTAAGAAGTACTTTTCTTCGCACGACCTCGTCACTATACAACGCCCAAATAAGACCTCGCCTGGAAAATCGCTCACTCTTTTGGAGTGCTGCCGCTCCGACTAGATTATTTATACTCGATGCGGTCCAGAGGAGGGCTGTCTGACTAATCGATGACTCTTCTCTAACAGACAGTATCGGGACCCTTTCGCACTGGCACGTCGTCGGCGACTTAGCTCTCTTCTACCGCTACACCAACGGGCTGTACTCCTCAGAGCTCTCCTCCGTGATGCCGCCGCGCGATGTGCCTGCTAGACAGACCCGTCTGACTTCGCCCTGCCATCTTAACCATGTCGCACTTCGTATATCCAAAACTGTACTATACTGCCGCTCCTGTCTCGAGGGTGTCGAGATCCTTGACCAATCTACAAGAGGAGGCAGTTCTACTAACCCGAGGCAGTTCAAAAATCGAATTAACGAAATTTATTTGGGATCCTCATAGCAGCCGCGGTGTCGTGACATTTAGACTTCTGCCTGCGCGGCTGCTTCGGTGTAAACAAAAATAATTTTATATGACAATATCAATCTGTAATTATGAATCACAACACAAAAGCATGGATTTACTTCTTGATAAAAGCCTGATTTTATAAACAGATTGTCCATAATCATTTACACGTTTTTTGCTTCCATGGATGGTATGACTTGTTTGAATAGAGAAATATGGATTTTTTAAACAAATAGCTATAAAGCAGAAATCGTTTGAACAAGCCGGTATTTTTTTGCGAAAAAGTACATTCATGAAATTCGAAAATTAGGTTAAAATTGAGTATAGTAAAATATTTTTGACACAAGATTCACTACCGCAACTATCAAAGTAGCAGGTATGCAGACTATCGAACTTTGATGTTTTTTATATATAAAATACCCAATAGCCCAACAATTAATTATCAAAACCCGTATGTATGTTGTAACAATCTCCTTTTGAAAGGACCTGTCCAGAAATATAATTAAAATTGGAGAATTCCAAATCGTATTTGATATGTCCATCAACCCTGTATAATGCTAATACTTCCTAAAAAGTGTCTCCAGATACCATACATAATAAATCGTCAATAAATAGTTCTTTGAATAGTTGTTGTTTAGGACCAATACTCCATCCTGCACAGTTGGAACGCACTGTATATAGATAAGCCAAGACGTTGAAAAATGAGGCCAAATTTAAATCCCAAAGTAACTAATCTGAGCCCCTTTATTTTTCTAGTAGTATGGTGCAATAATACTATAATTGTATAATTTCTAGTTGCTCAACACAGAAAGACTATCAGTCTTTGCCGCCGACCTGCAAGTATCCTTCCTAATGTTCGAATCTTTACGCATGCACTTAAAATACCAAATGGAATGCTACCTCAACAAACTAATGTCGATCATAGTAAGCGACTCAGCCAAAATCACATACGAACACAAAGAGATGGCGTTAGACAGTCTGTTGCAACTATGGCGAATTCCTGGTTTTGTTAGCGAACTTTATATAAACTACGATTGTGATATGTATTGTACGAACTTGTACGAAGAATTGACAAAGTTATTGGCCAAAAATGCGTTATCTGCGACTACTGGAGTCTATCATACACATTTATTGTCTTTGGATGCCCTGTTGTCTGTGGTTCAGGGAATTGAGAAGAACTGTTTTAGTTTGAAGAATGACAGTATTTCCACTCTTGGTGAGTATACATACTAAGAGCAAATATCCTCTGACAAAAATGTTAAAAGCCTACAATATTTTTGGAATTGCTAAAGATGTCCAGAACAGGATTTTTTCCACCTAAACAAAATGAATTTTAATCTAAACACCTGAAACTTACCCTGTGGTTTCCATGCTGATAATCCTTCATGTTTGTCTGTTTGCTAAATGAAACCACATATTTTACTGTTATGTGTACTATTTAATGATTACATTTAACACAACGGTGACTACTTGAAACAGGCCACCATCAGTAAACAGTTTTTTAAACATATGTGATATCATTTAGCGGCCAGACAAATATGGAGGATTATAAAAATTTCTAATAGCTTTGCTTAAATTTTTGCTTATCCTCGTTTTTTTTTCATGTATTGATAAAACATATTTGAAATTTGTACAAGGATAGGCAATTCAAATCCTCTGTATTTGTCATAGATGTAATCAGATATTCGGATTTGATTTTTATAGATAAAACGAGACCATACATTTCAAGCTATCTCACATCTGATGGAAAACTAACTGCCTCCGTAGCAGAAGTAAAGTCACATTCTAAGAATGAGGCCTGGAAAAGTTACGTCACACTCGAATTTATTACGTCACGGTTCTGTGCGAAATTTGATGCTTGAACTTTTGAGGGCAAGTTTTGCCATTTGTCTTCTATTAGAAATACTCGGAATATACTTTTTGGATGCAAAATATTGATTTTCCATTGAAGTGAAAATTTTAGAAATCATCCCATTTTTGTGTCTGATTCTAGAGAAACAATCTCGCGTGAAGGTGACTGAATCCATCCCACCCAAAGAAAAACTAGCCGCCATTAAAGCTATAAAAAAATGGTTGCCTCAAGGTACCGAATATTTCAACCAAAAACCCAAAAAGGGTATCCTATTTTTCCAAGAACACGGCGTATTAAAACAACAGCTCGATCCTACCGAAGTCGCTTATTTTCTGAGAGAAAATTCCGGCCTTAGCAAAGCGATGATCGGGGAATATATCAGCAATAGGAATAATCTACAAATATTGGAAGCTTTTGTAAAGACTTTCGACTTTACTGATGTGAGAATAGATGAGGCTCTAAGGGCTTTTTTGGAAACATTCAGACTGCCTGGGGAAGCACCGACGATATCGTTGATTTTGGAACATTTTGCCGAATATTGGCACGTAAGCACACATTTTGGAACTTTGAACTTATATCTAAGAGGCACCAAGGGTTCTCAGTTTGATAATCGTAGATCCCATAACGTCGTGTTGTCAGACAAAGTTGTTTAATAGAGAAAGGACTCTTTGGAAAGACGTTAAAGTAGAGTTGCCTTTTGCAAATGCATTTAAGTTCATTTTGCAGATAACTTTTCTTGGCATAATTGTGACTGGTATCTTGAGCATCACAACAGAGACATCTTGTGGTTGAAGTGTATTCATAGACATTCTTTCAAAGCGGCCCTGTAAGTCTTGTACCTCAAGACGTCTCCATGGTTGGTAATATAGCCAACTTGATATTGATAACAATACACTTTATAGTTATAGAATGTCTTGTGAAGTAGTTGGCTATGCGTATGTACATGAGACGAAGACTAAATATAGGAGGTTAAACTCATAGAGTGGGGGTGAAGTACCAAGCATATACCCTATTTCACGAGTATCCATCACGGTAGAATGACAGCTGATTATTCAGGGTGGCCGCAAAGTTGGAGTTATTCTTTTACACGACGTGTAGATCTTGAGAAAATAAGCGGATTTTCTACATCAATGTCTTAAGAGAACCGAGTTATTGGGATCCGCAAACTCAATCAAACCTAAACCAAACCGAAGCCGGTCCTATCCATCCCTCGATCACGTCCACAGTGCCAGTGTACAGTTATACGACGTACGACTACGATGTAAATACGCTAGTAGGCAACCTTACCTAGACGCCGGTAGTGTAGGTTAACAAACCATTACATTGGTAACCGATTACTGTTAAAAAAAATGGCACACTCACACACCAATAGCGAAATAGTCGAAATGACTTTAATTTACAGTGAGTGTCTCCAAAATGCGACCGAAGCTTCGCGAGCGTATGGAGATCGTTTTCCCAGACGTCATCCTCCAAGGCCCCGTAGATTTGTTTACCTTGTGCAGAGACTCAAGGTTACGGGTCGTTTGGAGGAATATCGATGTGGGCAGAGTGGGAGACCGAGATAACCCCGAATGGTGGAAACTGAGGAAGAAGTACTGAATCTCGTAGACAAAACTGCTCCAACAAGCACTAGGGACGTGGCTAGACAAGTGCAAGTGTCGAAAACTAAAGTGTGACAAACCCTGCATGATGAGGGATTGTACCCGTTTCACGTGCACGTACAAGCCCTCCAAGCTGAGGACTTTCCTGCAAGAGTGCGATTTTGTGAGTGGTTGTTGCACCAACATGACAATAATCCGGACTTTTTGGAAGTGCATATTAGTCACAGATGAATCCAGGTTGAATAACTTCCGCAAAACTCATGTGTTGTCAGGAGAAAATCCTCACGCTGTCCATCGGTCACACTTTCAACAAACATTTTCTGTTAATGTTTGGACTGGAATGGTAAACGGCATGCTCATTGTACCATTTATTCTCCTGAATCGGTTGGACGGGATACAACACCTAGTCTTTTTACAGAACATTTTACCAACCCTGCTAGAAGATGTGCCTTTGAGTGTAAGATAATCAATGTGGTTTCTCCCTGACGGTGCACTGCCCCATTTTAGACGCGAAGTGCGTGAGTTTTAAATGAATCATTTCCGAATAGGTGGATCAGACGTAATGGACCCGTAGCATGACCTCCGCGATCTCCAGACTTAACACCGTGTGATTTTTTTCTTTGGGGCGAAATGAAACGCTTGGTGTACAAAACTGAGGGGCACACGGTTGACGAATTACGTCTGATAATTGAGCAAGCTGCTGCATTCATTCGGGGAAGGGACTCCACTCTAAAAGCCTGCACCGATGCTTGGCTACGTCGAGCACAGACATTTTTTTTGAATCCAATGGCAATAACTTCGGACAGTACTTACAAAATACTTTCTCCAAGAAAAAGTGACAGCGACGTCATATTTTCGAGCTCTTTTTGGAATATCAATTCAACTGACCAGTGGGTACTTTTTCATTTTTTTTTTACTTGTCGCACACGTTTCACCATACATTAGCTTTGTTATATCAAGCGTCGTTGTGTCTGAAAAGGAAAACCCCAACTTTGCAGACTCACTGTATAGTAATATCTCAAAATACCCGATATCGGCATAGTACACATAATTCTGACGGATCCGTCAGAGCCGTATTTTGTTTTGACCTTTTGTACGCTACGGATTCATTTTGTACTTGCTAACAGCTCTTTCGTTTAGAAAAGTTAATTTGCATACAAAAAATAAAACGCCTCAAACAAGTTTTGCCAGATTTATACCCGATTTATTATTGCCAACGTTGCAGCGTAACACAAAAATGTCACTTGCTGTTCACTTCATTACGCTTCAAAGCGTGATGGATGCTCGTGAAATAGGGTATACCCCCTCCTCTCGTATGTACACTGCGCAGAAAATGATTATCAGGTTATGCGCATGCGGAACTTCTCTCTGTTGCTGAGATCCTGACTGTAAACAACTCCAGCTTTGACAGTTGGGACGAGTTGCAAACAGTTGCGGAAGGTTATGTTAAGTTTCTTGACAGTTTTCAATGCGCAGGTGCTCTACGTCCACTAGACTTCCGTGAGCCACACCATCCTTGGATTCTAGTCTAACCTCCTCTCTATAGTCTTTGTGGTACATGATTTAACTAAATCATCTTCAAACAAGTTTTGACATATCAGGTTGGAACTCTTGGTGACCCCCACATCTTATTACACTAGATGGAAATACTAACAATGGTAATCCCCATGCTTCTCTGGCCAATAAAATCACATATATTGACAGATCTTCACTGTAGCAAACGTTTCAATTGCAAAGGTGATCGTCTTCAGAGCACTGACATATATTTATTACATTAATAGATGGTTTTATTTGCTATAGAAGCAATGGGGGATTATCGACATGTAAACCACAGGATAAGTTTCAGATGTTACTGACAATGATTTTTTGTAGAAATCTAATGGAGAACCTTTTGCGGACGTAGATTCCGCGTTTACCCTGGCGTATGCGATAATAATGCTCAATGTAGACCAGCATAACGAAAATGCAAAGAAGCAAACGGTACCAATGACAGCAGCGGCTTTCAAGAAAAATCTTAAAGGTGTGAATGGCGGCAACGATTTTGACGAAGATATGCTTGATGAAATCTACACTACTATCAAGTAAGTAAAAATAGAAATTGTAAACTGATTCCTTCCTTTTAGAAGCAGAACCAGCATATGATATTTCATATAACATCCCCTGGTACCGAGTAACCCATTCTCTAGCTCAAATTGGGCACCAGGACACATTCCTTTTTTTTTCCTGGGTCAATTGGTTGCGTAGATTCCAAATATAAATGTCGGTCCGTCAACACTTCACTATTTTTTGATTATCATATCAATGACCTTTCCCGTCCGATCAATCCAATCAACGGGTTTGCTGATGACTTCACTGTCCAACAATTCAGAGTACCAAGGCGATCTCTGCCAGTGAGCTAGAGAGAAGACTAGTAGTGACTCTCGAGCAGAAACTGACAAGAGATCTTGAGGTTATCACTGCGGTTTAATGCTTCCATAATACAGTACTGTACTTTTAATAACAAGAAGCGCCATAGCGCATCCGGTTTCGTTGTTTGGCCGAGTTCTACCAGAGAGCCGTTCGTCACCTATGACTCGAACTAGCACGAACACATCTCATCAATCGCGGCAGCTGCTAGGAAAGAGCTAGGATGTTTATTTTTGGCTAAGAAGTACTACAGTCCTAGACTCTGCTCATATGTTTGGGATGCTGCCGCCCTCACTACATTACCCATGCTCGATGCTGTTCAGAGGAGGGCTTTCCGACTGATCGATGACTCCTCTAACGGATAGTGTGGGGACCCTTTGCCACAGACGGGCGATCTAGCTCTCTTCTACCGGTATGTCAACGGGCTTTACTCCTCAGAGTTCTCCTCCATGATGCCACAGCGCGATAAGACTACCAGACACACCCGCTTGACTTCAGCCTCCCATCCTAACCATATCGAACTACCGACACCCTGAACTGGCCAGTACAAACGCTCCTTTGTCCCTAGGGTTTCTAGATTGTGGTACTATAAGATTTTCAAAATTTCCTGCGAATCTGCGATCTATATTCCGAATCCGAAGTCAGTTTGATGCTATGGCCCGCGGAACTTCAATCTCGTTACTAATAAAGCACTTATTTCCATTTTTCTTCTCAGTCTCTGCAGCACCATAAAATCATGCCTGCTTATTTTTAGGAATGATGAAATTGTGATGCCTGCAGAACAGACAGGTTTGATCCGGGAGAATTATCTATGGAAGCTCCTTCTTCGAAAAGGCCAATCGAAGGACGGTGTTTACCTCCATGTAGGCTTAGGCACTTGCGACAGAGAACTATTCCAGCTCATATATGGTCCATTTGTTGCCGCATTGTCCTTTGTTTATGAGAAAAGTGAGGATCAAGCAGTTTATAAGAAGGTAACGGAGAACAAGTGCTAAATTTCAATAGTTAACGTTTGTTTCCGAGATCTTACGGTTATCACGTTGGGACTTTCCTTTCCAGACCAACTAAGCTTGAAATCACATACCGTATGTGCAGTAAAACATATTATATAAAATAAAAAACGTACGAGATAAACATACCTACGCAGTACATGATGAAAATAATCTTAGCTTCTTAGTAGACTAGTGAAGCAGGACACACACCGTAAACTATCTTCAAGTTCGTTATTGTTCTAAACACAGTGTCATTTTCGGTTTTTTCAAATCCGTTTTACCAATGTACATCTCAGTTTTGCTACACCACCCACAGTGTCTGGGTTTGATACTGACGCACGTCGTAACTTATCGTGGCAGTGCCAGATAGCAGGTCTTTTTTGAACCTAATAATTCGGTTATCTTAAGATTTTCAGGTATTTAACTGAAGAAATCTATATTTAGAGAAGCTATACAGGGTGTCCAGACAAGGATCCTATGCATGGAGATCTCAGTACCTATGGGAGATGCAGGTTAGGTTAAATTAGAAAAATCTGGCTTTTGGGCGTATTTACATGCCGTTGAGAAACTTGTAAAAATTTGATGGCTTGAAGTGTTTGAGAAAGACTAAAATTTGACCAAATCTTTTTTATTTTTTCTTACTCTGTTTCAAGATATATCAAAAAAAGAATGGAACTTTTCCATAGGCACTATATGATGGTGTTTTTAAATTTTGTGCCTGACGTTTCGTTTTTTAGAAACTATGATCAACTGTATTTTTATTTATTTTTTTATATGGTCCGAAAAAAGTTCACTCTGTATCATTTAAGGCCGTATCGTCAGTCGTTCCTACAATAATAATTGTAGGACGCATTTATGGCCTCCTTGATTTTCGTAGTCTTTTCTATACTTCTGAAAGGCTGGGGTATTTCTAGATATCTACTATTCCCTGTCAGCGTCAGCGCTCTCCTATTGTGAAGTCAGGTTTTCTTTTTCAATCGTAGGAAATTTCAGGCTGATAAAATAGATGATATAAATCAAAAGCATGATGAAATTTGATGTAAATAGATATTTGTGGCATAATCTCAAAATAGAGCGCTACAATTACTGTAGGGCGCATTTAGGGCCTCTTTGATTTTAATAGTTTTCTACTGTCCCGTGTCAGACTCTCTATTTTGAGGTTATGTCACAAATAACTATTTGCAAATCGTCCATGCCTTTAATTTATATCATGTGTTATATCGGCCTGAAATTTCCTACATTTCAAAAATAATACATAACCTCACAATATGAGGCGCTGCCGCTGACACGGAACAGTAGAAATCTAGAAATACCCCAGCCTGTCTGAAGGAGATAAAAGACTTTGAAAATCAAGGAGGCCATAAAGGCGTCCTACAATTGTAAGAACGAAGAAAAATGTTTTTTTTTTATTCTATTTTCTTATTTAAGTAGGCGCTGCAAACAAATGCTTAATGTAAGATTATGTGATTACTGATAGTTGCATATTACATAATGATTATGATGAAGTAAACTTTTATAAAATGATGCTTAATCTAGTGATATTACTATTCATCATTGTCCGTCAGAGCGGTCCGTGGAACCTTCGCTCTTTGTTAAAGTAGGTAGTAGGTCGGCCAGGTCTGGTTGCTCAGATACCAGACGAAGTCAGGGAGAAAGAAAGGATGGAAGGGGGAAGAGCAAAGACGGTGAAGTGTACCAGTTAAAAGGGTGCCTTGCTATTTTTAACTGGTATTCGGTTATTTTAAATTGATCCAAAAATTTATTTAGGAATTTGTATGTGTGGCAAAAATCGTAATTTTGGGGTTGTTGTGCGATTCCGCTTGACTATAACGTAACTGCGCCTGCTTGTCTGATGTAGTCCCTTAGGTAAGGGATGTCGAGGTCTCTGTGAAGGGTCTCGTTGGAGACATACCATGGTGCGTTAGTGACGGTTCGCAAGGTTCTGTTCTACAAAACCTGCAGATTACGCATATGCGCTTTGACGATAAAACACCATGCTGCACATGCATAACTGATTGCTGGTCTGATAACCATCTTGTATAGCCGAACTTTGTTGAATGTTGAGGTTCTACGTAGCATAGGGTAGAGTTGCCGAAACGTAATTAACGCTTCAGTGTCCTTCTGCCAGGTCATCCCACTGTCAAGAGTGACACCGAGATACTTAGAAGAATTTGCCCATGGTATGCGAGTTCCATTCACTGAAACCTTAGGCGGGGCGCCGCTACGTTTTTTAGTACAATAGATAGCCTGAGTTTTCGAGTAATTGATTTTGATTAGTCACTGATCTGCCCATTCCAATACCTCATCCACCGCACTTTGTAACCTGTCGTGAACCAGATTCCCGGAACGCGACTGGGCCATCATCAGCATTTAGATAGACTTCACAGGCGCTGGGGCAAGGGACATCATGTGTGAAAAGTGAGTAAAGGATTGGCCCTAGAACCGAACCCTGAGGGACGCCGGCTCTGATGGGCAGTACTGTCGACAAGACATTATTAATTTTGATCCGAAATTTCCTACCTTCAAGGAAGGATTTCAGAAGTTTTAGGAGCCAAAATGGAAAGCCCTTTGAATCAGTTTATAGAGAATACCCTTAAGCCACACCTTGTCAAATGCCTTCGAGACATCAGCAAGCAAGATGCCAGTAACCTAACCGCCTGTAAATCCGTACTATACTCAAACCGAAATCCAAATTGCACGTCAGGAATCACGTGGTGATCTGACGAGAAATTCGCAAGGTGACGTAGAATCACCTTTTCAGCGAGCTTAGACGGAGCAGCCAGGAGGCTAATGGGACGATAGTCCTGGGGAAATATCGAACCCACCTTCTTTGGAATCATTATAACTTCCGTAGTCTACAAGCCAGTGGAAAGTACTGGATCATTTGCATGGCATTTATAATAGCCACGTGATAATAATTATTCAAGGACTTCCGTGAAAGCAGCTTCAGCGCCTTATTAGATCTTACAATTTGTTGCTCCTCGTCGAGATCGTTATGAAGCTCATAGTTGGGAGAGAACTGTCATTCCATAGCATCAGCGAAAACCTCGACCTTGTCCTCTGTCCTGAAAACTATTCCCCCAGGACCGTAGTTGTGCGTTGTTCTCACTTTCCGTTTCTGAGTGACTTCGCCACTTTCCAAAGAGGAGTGCTTGAGTCAAGCATCCCCGCCAGAACGTCATTCCATTGCTCATTGCGGAATTCATGGAGAGCATTTCTTACTTCATGAACAACATTCGTCGTGTTTCGTATCACGTGGTTGTACAGTCGAATCCCATTGGTGGAATTCAACCTAGAATGCCATGCTCTGTGTTTGCAGTTGAAGTCCCCTGCTACTATAACCGGATCTGAATAGTATATAAGGACTTCCAGGTCCGCCTCCTGCAGCCTGTGATCTTCAACGGGGCACCTCCCGTCATATTGACCCGCATCGATACCACGTTTCACTAGGACTACTAAGTCCAGTTAATCTATCAGCTCGGATAACATAATTCATAACGATCTCCCGGATTAAGCAATGTTTCCTGCAACAGAGCCACATCTATACTCTCATCCAAAACTACTTGATGAAATTCCCGTTTTTTGGGAATGTCCCTAAGACCCAAACAATTCCAGAAAAGAATTTTGATTATTGCAGGCTATCTACTATTGTACCTAGCCATTTATCGGAAAGATCGCCTACAAGTCCTGTAACTCGCTTATGAGAGAACTAATTATCTGCTACAAGGACCTGAGCGCTGTTGCCAGGTCCACGTGTTGAGCAGTCAAAGGTGAGCTCGGGGCAGCAGGGACAGCCAGAATGTCAACCTTTGCTGCGTCTGCGTATGATTTTACTCGCCTTTGTGCGATGATCTGTAGATTTCTCCCAGGAGTGGATCTACATTTAGAACTGTTGGCCGGATGGTCCCCTCCACAGTTCGCACATTTGCGCGCATCTTGTCCTGTTTGAGGGCACAGATGTGCCATGTGGTCTTGAGCACATTTGAGACACTTTGGAGGTGCAGTGTCAATAAGATTGTGCATGTCCCTACTTCTGTCAGAGGTGACACTGCCCACTGAATCGAGAGTTTGAACCTCAACTCTGATAGCGAGCCCCAGCAGTTCGTGTTCGTTGAACACTTGCAGTGACTTCTCACCAAGGGCATGGACACGCCACCATTGCGGTTCAAGCAAATTACGTGGAGGGGAGTATATCCCTTCTGTTCGAGCTCCGCTTTGATTTCCTGCTTAGCAGTTGACGCTGGGATTCCTCTGATAACAGCGTGAATATCACACTCAGAGAGCAGGGGAAATGTATGGTGAGGAACATCCGATAATCGTCTTCGCTTTTAGGTACGACGCGTATCAAAGCATCAACAGGTACCGCTCAATCAATCTTAATAACAAGACGGGGTGATTGTGCCTGCGTGCCGAGGGTAGCGTTAGATGACGGAGATGTAGTGTTTCTGCCAGCCAAGGAAGCAGCATATGAGACTGGAATAGAGTTGCGACTTTCGTTTAAGCTAAATGGTTGCATTTGGGAGTGTTTTGGCTGGCTTGCAGAATCAGCAGAAGAAACAGACACAGGCAGCATCATGTCCATTGAATTGGTATTTATTGGGGATTTCTTAATCGGAAGGGAAGGATATTCGTTAATTTTACGAATCTATCGTTTTTTACGTCTCTGGTTAGCGGTAAAATCACTATCATATACGTCGTCTTCTGTCTCTGTAGGTGAGGTAGGACTATTGTGTCTTGTCTTGGGAGTCTTAATAGAGCTGTCATCGTGGGACATGAATTGATTTAAAGAAGTAGTTAGGCTAAAAATCTGGACATTGAGGTTGTCCACGCAGTCCGTCAGTCTCCTGATTTGAGCTGCCTGGTCAGCGATGATTTGGTACAGATTCTCCTTTTCGGTGTCTCTTTCAATCTCTGCAGCTGTCATAGCCTTACTATGGTTCGTATTCTCCAATCAATCAGGTACGCCGCTATTTACTTCTTCTCCACTCGCTGTGATGGAGGGGTCGCCTCTCAAATTTTTTAATGAGCAAAAATCTGACAACTTGTCAACAGGTTGCCATTATTTTATAAACATAAATATGATCTTCTAACAGTCGAGTTCATCACGTAATATTTCTGGTGTAATCATACCAAATGCTTCCATTACACGTTCTCGTAACTACTGCTCAGTTTCACTCTCGAACTTGCCTAGAGTTAAGTGCAGGAACACCCTCTTGTTGAAACCAACAGCTAACCTGTACCAAAGGTAAATTATCCAGGTAGTCTTGTAGATCAGGGCTGTCCAACTTAATGTGGCCCAAGAGCCACTTCAAAAAAAATGCAGTTTGAAGGGCCGCATTATAAAATATTTCTATACAACATTATTACAGAGTTAATGTAAGAATTGTGCATATTCGGTATTTAAGAGTAATTTATACATGTGATGTATACATGACCCGTGAAGCGGGCCGCAAGAAAGGAGTTCGGGCCGTATGTTGGACAGCCCTGTTCTAGATCATGTTGTAATAATTGAAGAAACCGTTCTGCAGTTAATGAATTGTGGTAAATCAATAAACCTAATATTTTGGTCCCGAGAATTCCGCACTACATATTAAACCCAAAGCGTTCTTGATGTCTGGATACCTTTTTAGCCCGCAGATTTTCTCGATCCCGGTAATGAGTGTTGCGGCGACTAAAGATACCATTGTTAGTGACCATACTCTAGTGGGACCATATTATTTTTGCAGGGAAATTAAAATTCACTTTCGTGTGTACCACTTACAAGAATGCTGGCGCGGTTCGCTATCCCCTGGTCTAAATTCTTGGCAAATCCTGAATTTATATGTTTACGCAAAATCAATTGGGCCGTGGATTTGGCTACTCCTACATTTTTCTAAAGTTGCCTAGTTGATATCTCACAGTTCTCAGCAACTGCTTGTAAAACACTATTTTGAGTTTTATCTAATGTAGCACCAAATGTAGCACGTCAGCATGTCGAGCTTTTTTTTATTGCTAAAATGACCACCTGACATCTTTGACAATAATAAAGCAATATTAACAATATACAATAATAACAATACTCCGTGACAGGTGTTTACGGCAAGTTAAGCATTTGTTTACAACGCCTACTTAAAAAAAAATCAGGAAAACGCATTTTTCCTGATATCCAAGAAAATAAATGTAACATGTGATGTGATGTAATTTGTATAAACAATGCTATCAGATACAGGGTGGACTTTTTTTCGAACCATATAAAAAATTAATGTTGATAATGGTTTCTCAGAAACCAATCGTCGGTTGTTAAAAATACCATCATGTAGTGCCTAAAAAGTGTCAATGGAAAAGTTTCATAATTTTTTTGATATTCCTTAAAATAATGTCAGAAAAAAATAAGAATGATTTTGCAGAATTTCAGTTTTTCCCAAATATCTCAGTAACCGTTTAGATTTGTACAAGTTTCTCAAAGGCATGTAAAGACGCCCCAGAGCATGCAACTTTTCCTAATTTAACCTAAGCTGAATCTCCCACACGTATTGAGATCCTCGTGCATAGGATCCTTATCTCGGACACCCTGCACACTGTGCAAAGTCCCAACACTCTGTACCGAAATCATGTTTGGATAATAAGTTCTTATAATTGAGGATCAAAAAGTATTCTTCACCTGCGACTAATTCAAAATATTACTCCCATAAATACTGATTCAAACTACTTGAGGTAATTTCTTATTGCAGGTTATGCACGGTTTTGAGTCATGTGCGAACATAGCCGCCAACCTCAACATGTCCAAAAACCTAGACATGCTAATCTTAACCATCTGCAAGTTCACCCTGTTCCACAACCAACAAAGACAAAACAACCTTGTCGTTCAGTTTGGTGCCAACTTTCGAGCACAGATGGCGTTGAAAACTGTGCTGTCATTGGTTCATCAACATGGAAGTAACATTAGAGAAGGATGGAAGAATACATTAGATTTGATTCTAGCACTATATGCTAACGGGCTGCTATCGAAGACGTATGTTGAGTCGGAGGATTTCATTGAGCCTAGTGGAAAGATTACTTTGGTGTATGCAGATGCCCCTACGTTGCCAAAACAGGATACAGGTAAATACAAATGTGCATTTCAAAAAACTCATAAATGAGATTGTTTTGCCATACACTCGGACCAACCGTTAATATCTAAAGTCTGTTCAAACCTCATTTACTCCGCTTCAAAACAATATTTCGCTTGTCGTTGCTTGCTCAGGGATTTATGGCCCACTAGCCAATAGCAGCATGTTAATTTGTTGCTGATGTTTATTTTGATGAGATTTGAAACATAGTAGGGTGCTTTCCAAATTCTTCCTCTTTTCTGACAGAATATCAGTATTTGGCAGCAAAAAAGGTATGTTCGGTTTTTTACTTTTTTCTATGAACGAGAAGTGGCGAAACATTCCATCCAAAGTTCAAATGTAAAATTTCACGTCAAAGCTGTGAAGTAATAAATTATAGCGTGGCACAATAAATTTTGCAAGTCCCTGCTCTTAGAATGTAACCTTACTTATTTTCTGATTTTGACAGTTTGGCATGAAATGCATGGGCACGTGAGAACAACATAGGATTCATGTTGGTTTTCTTTTAATGTATGAATTTCAAATACATTCTTACCAATACAATATGAGCGAAAAACTGAGGCTTAACTGCACCATATTTGGCAAATAAATGCAATTTTATTTAAGGATTATCTCAAGTTTCAGACGACGCTTGTGATTTTTGTATAACGCTTAATCTCATATTACGTGTCCAGCGATATAATGGAAGAGCAAAGGAATACTGGTGGGAAATAGTGGTGTTGCATGAAATATAGTTAGTTGATGCCAATTTTGCTCCCTCTAGGCGGCGCTAGTGTGGTTGGAGGCCAAACAGATTTGATAGATGAAGGCAGAGCTCGGTTTTTTAATTTGAGGTTACAAAAAAATTTTACTTGATACTGATAGTTCTCTTTTCGTCTTCTCAAAGGCCCTGCCTTAAGCTGGTTATAACCTTAGACATGTCCGCTAACCTAACTAGCTGTAACTCCTTCTAGCTTCTCAGATTACCGCCCATTGAAAATATTACTAGATTCACAAAAAGATATGAATATGTTGAAAGTCTCAAAAGAGCTTTCAACCTGTCACATTTTACAAGTCTGCAGGGTAACCAGTATCTGAATTAGGAAGTTTCCTAGATTCGAAAATACTGCCAGTATCACATTATATAAATGGTATCTTTCACAAATCTGAAAGAACTATTCCGATAAAATTTAAGAAAGTTATGACATTTTCTGTGTTGGGTGATGTAGCCATCCGTCGAGGTTCGGTCGTGACGTCAAATGACATAAGCTCAGCCTCTGGCCATGGCACTGACACAGCCGGATCACGCGACGACCGTTGCATATCGCATTAATCCTTAGCGCTCAAGTATAGACTGCTATGCGCTATTAAAGACATACAATAGGTAAAATGAAAGGTTTTTTTGCGTAACCATTCCACGTCAATCTTCCAAAGGTCGACATTTATGCTTTGACATGAATTAATATTTATAATTAAGCTCGCATGCGATCGACGCCACAGCTGTTCAAAAGTCCTAAAATATGGCCAAAATTGTATGAGCAAATAACGATTGTTCAAAAATGGAAATAGCGGTTCTGACATAGCCGCTATGTTTGCACAAAATATTCTGATTGCGCTCAAAATTAAGTTTCAACAAGTGTTTTTAAGATCCCTAATAAAACGAATTAAGTACCAATTCTTAAAAAATCTGAAAGGCGGATTCAGTATGATTTCGCTGAAATCACGGTTTTATGTTTTCAAGGTATAAGTTATGTATTATGGTATAATTTCCTACATAAGTATCAAACTTGCACTCAGCTGCAGCCAAAATTCACATATTACTTAACTGGCAGTCTAGTAAACATGCTACTACTACATGCTAAATAGAGCGGAGCTTATTTAAACTCTTTTTGGTTTAACCAATTACTCAACTCAACTCCACAATCCAGTTTGCCACATCTCAATCCAGCTGATTATTTTAAAACGTGACACTATTAGATTATGCAATTTTTTCAGATTTTTTGATTCCTGAACCACGCCTATGCATCTCCTCGTCGTCACGGACATGGTTCAAGGAGTAATTCCGGTTCAGCCACAACATGATCACTATAACAGTTTTCACATTATCTCGAATTGAAAGCACTAACCAAATCTATCCGTCATAATAGGCATATACACTAATATTTTTTTGATCATTTTTACCGTATTAACTAAATACCAACTTCAATTTCCGTCTAATTCTTCTATGTTTGGGCAAAGGTAAACATGTTTTTCTGAAGCTGATATGCCTAAATTTGTACACCTAGCTACAATAAAGTATTCGTAATAGGGAGCAGAGCAAGGTTTGTAAATGACACGAAACGTACGGGGCAAGCGCATCGCTTTGTGATAGTGACGGTAGCTGGTGTCATGTGACGTCATCACTCAGACTCATGCTCCAACATAATAATTCTCCAAATAATAAAATTCTGGGTAGCGTAAGTTTGATATCTTTTAAGGTATTAAAAAAAACTGACTGCTGTACTTCGCTTTACTCAGATTGTCATTTTGAGTGTGTTTCAAAAAATAGGAACCTTCCTCATTGCTGACGCAGATTGAAGGGCTATAGCAGAAACAAATTATCGTTAACTTGGGAAATTGATCTGACAGCCACAACCATTTCTTAGACGGTATTAACACGTCTGTTTCTGTGGCACTCCTCTTCGTTTTTATTGCTGCATCCTTTTGCAGGGTAGATTATCATGAAAACAATCTATTTCAGGTTTATTGAGCTCTCTATACTCGTACATGGTTTCGTCTGAAAACTTGTCCAAAATGCCATCTCCAGAAGAGCAACACTACATCGAAATTGCAAAAGAATGCATTAAAGACTGCAACTTGGATCAGTTAATAACAGATTCGAAATTTTTGCACGAGGAGTCTTTAGCGGAGTTTGTTCAAGCGTTGATAGATTTATCTAGGGGTCCAGATGTACAGAAGGGCTTAGGATATAATTATAATGAGAATGTGACTGTGTTCTTTCTGGAGCTGTTGATTAAGATCGTCATCCAAAACAAGTAAGTACAAGGTAGCTGATTTACCCAGGAAACGAATCTTTGTTTAAATCACTTACAGGGTGTCCCAGAAGTCGACGTCAAGCCGGAAACGAGGGATAGGCCAAGTCATGATGATGATGATGTGATGATTTTTTACTTCCCATTACTACAAATTTCAATTTTTTTCTTAGACGGAGTGATGGACAGTGTGATTCTACGTAGTGACAGCAAGTTAAGATAGCAACGCCACTTTTATCAATTCGTGAATGTATTTATTAAATTCACAATAAATGTTCAAAGTGCCTTCATTCAGCAACAATGGAAGCTTGACACCTTAAAAATGATCGGATGTTAGGCGGGCGAATCCCCCGTTATTAACAAACTTAGCTGTTTCCGTTATTATATCCCATAGCCCCGGTAAGTTTTCTATTGGCTTTGAGTACACTTTTTCTTTCACCGCTCCCCAGTAAAAAAATCGAGTGGATTTAAGTCAGGTGAGCGAGCTAGTCACGAAATCCCGACCTATCCATCTGCTCGGGTATTCCGCATCACGATATTCTCTAGTGCGTCTCTAAATGCTTACTGACACGTCTTCCAATAAATTTGGTAAATGATTTTGTAAAAAGTCTAAATAAATCTCGCCATTCAAGAACTCTGGTACTCAAAGGGTACAGTGATTCTCCCAATTAAAATCCCGGTCCACGTATTTAGTGTAAAACGGTAATGTGATCTGTCTTGTCTCATCTTTTTTTTAAATGTCAACTCGTCAGTCCATAAAATTTTCTCTAAAAATTGCGGATCTTCCCGGTGTCTCTGTAACATAGCTTGACAAATCACAACTCTTCGAAGATAGTCCCGGCGTTGTAGAGATTGTACTCGCTGTACGTGGTACGGGTAGAGCTCGTTCATTCGCAAGATTCGGTAGTCTGTACTTTTGAGCAGTCCCATGCTTGCTTCTATTTGATGTACTGAAGTTTTCGGGTCTGGCTGACGGACAGCATTCCGGTACCTCTCACGACAAAGCCTAGCTGCAGCACCAGCATTGCATCTACATTCCCAATAAATGAGGTGCATGCTGCCCTATTCCTGAACGGTGTACAGATACATGGTTGTAGTAATATAGTAGTAATTTTATAGAAGACAAAAAGATGAATATCCCTCCCTTGTGCGCTGGTAAAAAAAAAAATAGAAAATACTTACATACACAATAAAATGTTTTTTTATTCTTATTAACATATAAATGAGGTATATGAATTTGTGTGAGATTTCCATATATGTAGATGAAGTATGCATTATACTCATAGAATATGGTATAATAGAAGAAGTACTAACCACTTAAGGTTAACCTACTGGACCAAAACTAAACTTAATGATTTTAAAATACAACACTACAGATAATTTAAAATAGGCCGCTAAGGTTAAATGACTTAACTAAATTAGCCACAGATCTATCTACTATATAAGTATTTATTTGATCGTATCAGAGACAGCCAGGGGTAAATAAATCTACAATAAATAGGATACAAGAATAATTAAACAGTACTGCGACACTACATAATCATGAATTAAAAAAAGTGGAGTTACTATACATATGTCTTGCTGTCACTACGTAGAATGGCACTGTCTAAGAAAAAAATGAAATTTGTAGTATGAGGGATGTCTTTTAAGTTTTGCATATAGCAACATAGTAGGCCTCGCGGATCGAACGTCAGTACTGAATCTTAACCTCACTCTTTAGTAAACTTAAATTCAAGGTTTCACAACAATACGTGAATTTTTAAGTGTCACCAAGTCATTAGAAAAATGGAACTCAACCGAGAATATTTTCGCGCCATAATTTATTACAACTTTCAGAGACAGTTATCGCAACAAGAATGCCTTGCTGTGTTACTGTCTGCTTTTTGGTAACGAAGCGCCACATCAGTCGAAAATTTCCCGTTGGTATGGAGAATTCAATCGTGGACGGGTGAGTCTTAGCGACGATCCCAGGGTGGGTGCACCAAAAACGGCAGTCACCCAGGAAAACGTCGATGCTGTGCCCAAACTCATAATTTAAGATAGACATGTGACATATCGCGAGATTGAGGCGTCCTTGAAGATCTCAAAGACATCAATTCAAAAAATTTTACATGAAGAATTAGGAGTAAGAAAATTAGTGTCTCGTTGGATACCCCACCTGTTGACTGAAGACCAGAAAGCAGCTAGGGTTAATTGGTGTCAAAAAACGCTTGACCGTTTCAATTCCGGAAACAAAAAAAATTGTACAGCATTGTTAGTGGTGATGAATCGTGGATTTACTGTTATGAACCAGAAACTAAACGACAGTCGGCTGTTTGGGTGTTCCAAGGTGAAGAAAAGCCAACAAAAGTCATCCGTTCTCGAAGTGTTTCGAAAAAAGAGGGTCGCGACATTTGTGTCAAAAGCGGATCATATTGCAACAATTCCTCTTAATGAGCAAAGAACTGTTACTGCGTAATGGTATACCACCATTTGTTTGCCAAAAGGCATCATCGAGCTTCGAAAAATCAGCCCCGAAAGAAGAATCATCCTCCACCAAGACAATGCAAGCTCGCACACAGCCCAAAAAACAAGGCAGTATTTAACGGAAGAAAACGTGGAATTATTGGACCATCCTCCATATAGTCCCGATCTAAGTCCTAACGATTTCTTTACTTTCCCGAAAATTAAAAACAGACTGCGTGGTCAAAGGTTCCAGTCACCAGAAGAAGCAGTTGACGCATTCAAAAATGCCGTTTTGGATCTGCCAGCAAACGAGTGGAATAAGTGCTTCGAAAATTGGTTCGAGCGCATGCAAATGTGTATTAATCTTCGTGGAGAATACTTCGAAAAACAATAAAGTCATTTAAAACTACCTACCGTGTTGTTTTATTTCCATATGCAAAACTTAAAAGACATCCCTCGTAATTTGAACTAAAAGATCAACGCAGGGTGTAGATTTGTCAGATGTTTTAGAGCCTATAATTTGAAATGTACACGACTTAGATTTATTTATATTTTAACTATTATGACTTGGTCTATCCCGCGTTTCCGGCTTCGACTCCTTGGTACATGCAAAATTTTATCAGGAAATCTTAAAATATAGGCAAAATTTGCATTGTCATAAGCAAATTAAATTTTGCACACCTAGGTGTTTCGAAACGCTAAATACGAATATAACCGTCAGGAAACCGTGAATTATCGTGATGCTAATTTTGAGATAAAACAGGGATACACTTCACGTCGCGTATCATATGCTAGGTGATTCAAGAAATAATGGCAACTTGGCAAGTACACAGGCCTTCAAAGTGTATGTAAACTAGGGCATGCAATTATCGAACTCTTCCGATGATCGATTAAAACAATTAATTGTCGTATTTCTTTCGATTATACTGAAAAGCTATTTACTACCTAAAACAAACCACAATTATATTGAGAAATGATTAACATTCATTATGCATTTCTTAATTAAATAAAATTCAAAATCAAACAAAGTTATAATATTTCATTAATCATTTGTTATTTTATTATAACCATATTAGTTGTTTTCTTATACAAACCAACCCCTGTAATACTTATTCATCTAGCAGTTTCAAATAAAATAAAATGTTCTTAATCAATCAAAACTTGAGACCTTGTTGCTTACAGTTTTTAGTCTCTTAATATAATTCTTTGAATTATTATGATCATATACATACATGCAAGTAGTCTAAATAAACCAAGCGATTTAATACTTCCCTCTATAAATTTTAATGGTGATCTTTACTTTATGCACTAATGTACCTGCGGCCGACCACTAATGAACCTGCGGCAGACTATGGAGACGAGTAACATTGCACGCACATTCCAGTGATCAAATGACAGCGGAAAGACAGAGAGTGTGGCGCACGGTGTATTATATCGTTCGGGAATGTCATAATTCGGTTCATATGACAATCGACGTTCTTAAAAAACATTTTTATCGATTATCGGTGTATATCATTTTTTCTTTCGATTTTCATCGTTTTACAAAATGAATTAATAAATAACCGGTTATCGGTTTGCATATAAATGCTATTCAATGTCCCACGTTTTGCCTTTCAGAAAATAAGATATCTTGCAAACCTGGGATCTTGGACTAATAACAAAAAAAAGTTCCTATCAACATACATCCTTAAACATCCCATTACCAAGATATATGGTGATTTTAATTTCTGCGCCAGTGATGAGACTGAATAAGGACAAAACATGAATGTTATTGGAATAGCGTTACGATGCAATAGATTCACTCTCCTAAAACAATATAATATACCGTGTTTAGAAAGATGTATACTTTAATGAAAAATTATTTATCAAATAGACCGCAGTCAGTAAAATTATTAAACTTATATAGTAAAGGAATGTTTGTTAAATGTGGTGTACCACAAGGTACAATTTTGGGTCCTCTGTTATTCAATATTTATTTAAACGATATATTCAAAATTATTAGTACTGGTAAAATAGTCAGTTTTGCAGACGACACTGCTATACTCTATAAAGAAAAGGATTGGAACGACTTAAAAGATGTTATCCAAAATGACTTTTGCAAAATTATTCAGTGGTTTAATAACCGAAAATTATCAATTAACTTTACTAAAACTCATTTTTTACCATTTTCATCACTATCTAATCATCTACCAAAATATAACCACCTTCGCTTTAACGTAAATGATAAAAATCTAAAAATGAATAGAGTTAATGATACAAAATATTTAGGAATTTATCTAGTTCCCCACTTGAGATGGGATATACATATTTCTTACATACGAAAGAAAATTAGATTCATATCATATAAAATAAAATTTCTAACCGGTATATTAACTGAATATTATCCAGGAATAATATATCATAATATAAGGTATAGTAATATGGGGTGCTGCATGCGCGACATACCTTAACGATTTAGATGTGCTTCCAAGAACAATTTTAGAATCAATGTTTGGCTAATCAAAATTATACCCAACTAATGACTTATATAATCATGCACAAGTATATGATACTAAACAACTTTACTTCTTACATACCATCACTCATTATCACAAAATTAGTGAACGCGACATAATTCGTCCTTGGCATTGTAGTGACCATGTATGGAAATTTTATCGAAATCCGAGTAATACTTTCCAAGTTATAGGCGGCCCTAAGTTTAGCGGACAGACAGAACGACAGACAGAAATAAGTGACATGGTTTTTCTTGATGTACATGTCATACAACGCCCCAAAAACATAATGCCTCACATTCAAAATTTTCGCGATTACAGTTCTTCCTCGCCCGGTGGCGTAGGAAGTAAAAGTCAGTGACGGAGAAAAGTTTGCTTGTTTTCTTTGGTAGGGATCAAGAATTCCCAATTGCCGCGTCATTGGTATAGTCTCTCAGGTACGAACATTTTTGTATGCATTGTTTAATCTGTCATTGCAATTTCAGAAAAGCCATTTCATTCAATTCCAGAGACCGCGTGATGACCATCTGGCACGGCGTCAGAGACCACACCTACACCCTGGTCATGAACGCCTCCTTTTTCGACTACCAAATCCTTCTAGAACGTTCTGTGATAGGCCTTCTACGCATTGCCATCCGTCTTATGCGGAATGAAGAAATGAGCCCCATCGTGCTCCAATCTCTACGAATGTTGTTACTGTTGAAGAGCAGCACTCTGTGCAGGATATCCAGGCAGATTTCGTATGGGTTGTACGAACTGTTGAAAACGTCTGCGCAGAATATTCACACCGATACTGATTGGACGATTATTTTTACACTATTGGAGTGTGTTGGGGCTGGAGCTCAACCGCCTAAGCCTATTGCTGAGGATATGCCGCAGATGGATCAAGGTAAAGGAGTTCCTTTTTTGTGATTCATTTGGCCTTTAAAGGCAATAAATTTTATATGATATACCTCATAAAATTTAAAAAAATTACACCTGAGAACTCTGTTTTATGCTAACAGTTTGTTTTCCTGTAAAAACTGACCTATTGATATGACGTCACTCCTGCTATTTGTGATCACTAACACCAACGAGTTGTTTACAGGGCATTTGTGCTAGATGTTTCATCTCAGTGCTTAAAAGTTTCACACTGTACCGAGATTGAATATTCCATTCCAAGTCATGTTGCAATATTGATAGAAGGTTGTTAGAAGTGGTAATATCGATACTGCTTGGCTCAAAAACCTTTACTATAATCAAGAAAAAATATTAAAAACCTCTGGCACTTGAAAAAAAAAATATAGAGCGATCAGCTAATCATCCAAGACAAGCATCTACGGATTACGAGCTATAGACAAGGTGAATACAGTTGGGTCATTGAATTGAGGGTGTAATCAGTCGCCTTAATGCTTATCTCACATCTTTATTCCGATTTTGCTGTTTTGCAATATATGAGCATATTTCCATTATTTGAGAGTTATTCCTCTCATCCTACAAGAAGGTACATATATATTTTTGGATAATTTCAAAATAGAAACTCTTTTTTTTTTGGATTATTTTTTCCTTATAACATTTTAGAAAAAGAATAAAATCTTTTAAGCCTGTTTCCGCACGCTTCTTGTGACTGAAAATGAATACAACGGACTTATTGTGGAGTGCATTAGGTTTATACCAGAGAAGCTGTATTTGGCAATTGTATTCAATAAAGGTGTTCACGGAAATTGGATCAAATACTATTTATTAAAAGGTCTATACGTTATTTTTGTATGAGTTCAACCTATGGAACTTTGGACTTTGAAAACGTTTCCTTGATTATACTGTTTTTATATCTAACGGCACTTCACTGATATACAAAGGGTACTATAAAAGTTTTGCAATATGACGTAAACGAACGCAGGAGGCTGCATGTTACTGCATGTTGAGAGATTTCCATGAGTGTATAGTAGCCGCCGACAGCGCGTCTGTTAATTTAGTTGTTCATTCATATTGACAGTGTGAAGTGCGGACTATGGCATCGTGGTGATGTAGTGAGATAAGGACAGTTTTACGGTATAACTTTACGCGTGGTTTAGGGTCGTATCATCAGTCGTTCCTACAATTGTAGGAAGCCTTTATGGCCTCCTTGATTTTCATAGTCTTGTAGTGTTCCGTGTCAATGCTCTATTTTGAGGTTATGTTACAAATTTCTTTTTCATAAAATTGTTCATGCTTTTGATTTATCATCTATTATATAGCCTGAAATTTCTTACAATTATTGAAGAAGTCATAGCCTAACAATTGGAGAGCGCTGACGCTGAAACGGAACAGTGGAGATCTAGAAATATCCCAGCCTTTCTGAAGGAGAGAAAAATCAAGGAGGCCATAAAGGCGTCCTACAATTGTAGGAACGACTGCCGATACGGCCCTAAGGCATAGACCAGTGCTTAGAAGAAATGACGCTTGCATTAAAGAATGATTGTCCTCATCGTACGATTATATTCAGGTGGTACGGAGAATTCCAAAGGGGCAATTTCACTCTGGAGGACGCTGAGAGGGAAAAAGGCCGCGAACGCCAGTAACTGAGGAAAACATTACTGTTGTGAGGAAAATGCTTCTCGAAGACCGGAGAGTAACATACCAACAGATAGAGGTAGCAGCGGTGGCCGCAGTAGTAGACTCTTCGGTCTCCTGATCAGTCGCCGTGCGCTGTGCGGGTTCGAGTCCCGTCCCAGGAGAAATTTTTCTCTTGGCTATGGGTGTTGTGATTGTCCGTAGGTGGTAGATGGTCTCTGACTGTCGAACGCGGAGGTACCACCCGGCGGATCTCGTAGGCGGAGCCAGAATGTGTGCATGTTGCATGCACACGTGTTCCCTCGCCAGAGTCCGTGTGGCGTTCCCCCTTTCCCATGTATCCCCCTATAGCCCCACGGTACCCAATGGGTGCTTAGGCCTTAGGCCTTCGTGTTAGTTCGAGTATAAAAAAAATAGAGAAGACCTTACACCTTCATGCAACAGCAATCCATTCAATTCTGCATGACCAATTACAAATAAGGAAACTTTGTTCTCTCTGGGTACCGCATAGTCTGACGGAAGAGCGGAAGACTCGTCGTAGGACTTTTTGCCGAAGGATACTGAAAATGTTTGATAGGGGGCAATCTCGGTATGTGAACAGCATCGTGACAGGTGACGAGACTTCGCTCTAGTATTACGATGTACCGACCAAGGCTCAAAACAAAGTTTGGGTCTTTGATGACGAGAACATACCCGTAGCTGTCAGAAAATCCCGA
This sequence comes from Acanthoscelides obtectus, assembly GCA_963669975.1. Classification (NCBI taxonomy): domain Eukaryota; kingdom Metazoa; phylum Arthropoda; class Insecta; order Coleoptera; family Chrysomelidae; genus Acanthoscelides; species Acanthoscelides obtectus. The sequence goes on along the minus strand of CAVLJG010000008.1, from coordinate 31,008,070 downwards.
TCTGTTAAGAAAAAAAAATGATAGCTGTATTTTTCAAATCGAGCGGGATTGCGTGTCGTTTTGGATACACAGAAGATAGTCACAGTTAAGTGGTACACGGAACAGTGCCTGCATAAAGTAACGAGAGTCTATGAAAGACCTGCTGCCAAAGTCAAGAATGGACACCTGTTATCCCCACCATGACAAGGCTCCAGCTCACCACGCCAAAGCCTTCGCCGAGTATTTGACCACTACTAGACTGAAACTTATTGAGCACCCTCCTTACAGTCAGGATCTGGCTCCCTGCAACTTGGCACTCTTTTCGCATGTGAAAATAAAGCTAAAAAGAAAACGGTTTTCTCCTCGATGAGGACCTTCTGAGGTCTTGGGACAACGAGTGTGCCGCACTCCCGGGTGAAGCTTGGCAGAGCTGGTTCAAGGTCTGCTTTTGGCGGATGGAGAAGTGTATTGTATGAGGTGTACCTGAGCTCCACTCCAGCACGGTGTACATTCGAAATGTTGCTTTACCTTGAATACCTAGTTGTTGGTTAGATTCGTCTTTCAACATTTGTGTTTCAAGCATGGATTTTAATTTCAGGTACGAAATCTGACGGGGAAAACCAACAAAGTGGCGACGAAGAGGCTATAAGCTCCGATAGAGGTTATACGTCTGATTCTGAACTAACAAAAAGTCCCACAAAACATAACCATGGACAACAGAGAACACATAGTCCATCAGCTACTTCTCCCGTTGGTACGCCGAATATGGGTGGATGGATCTTAGTGAGTTAAGATTCTAATTACTTCATTATCTCTCATTTATCGAGAGCGGGTTCATATATATGAAATAAAAATGCTCACAAATAAATCGTTGCTTAATTATAAATATGGGTCCAAAGATGCTCCCCTTCTGAGAGACAGGCTGATGAAGTTTTATTATATATATATATATATATATATATAACAACAGGTAGGAAAATAATGGGTAAAATCCGCAAAAAGGAGGAAAATGGATTCGAGCAGAAAATAGGGCAGGTAACCCGAGCGATACGTATTTCTGCTGGTTGGCTTCATCAGGCCCGAAATGAATGCACATATGAAACTACAAAAGTAGATACACATGCCCACACATCCGGATACGGGTGTAACCTGAGGAAACGAAGTTGGAGGGGAAAAAACGACACACGAAGTCCACAACAAGAGCCAACCTACACATTGTAGTATAAAATGGCTATACGACCTCGAATTTTCAAGGAGACGTCTAACCACCACCACGCGGCCGGTTATAGCCACTTGCTGTGGTACTTTAAGCCCAAAGGATCTACAAAGAGAATATGATCATGCGGAGAAAAGTATATAACAACAGCTAGGAAAATAATGGGTAAAATCCGCAAAAAGGAGGAAAATGGATTCGAGCAGAAAATAGGGTAGGTAAAAGGCTATAACCGGCCGCGTGGTGGTGGTTAGACGTCTCCTTGAAAATTCGAGGTCGTATAGTCATTTTATACTACAATGTGTAGGTTGGCTCTTGTTGTGGACTTCGTGTGTCGTTTTTTCCCCTCCAACTTCGTTTCCTCAGGTTACACCCGTATCCAGATGTGTGGGCATGTGTATCTACTTTTGTAGTTTCATATGTGCATTCATTTTGGGCCTGATGAAGCCAACCAACAGAAATACGTATCGCTCGGGTTACCTACCCTATTTTCTGCTCGAATCCATTTTCCTCCTTTTTGCAGATTTTACCCATTATTTTCCTACCTGTTGTTATATACTTTTCTCCGCATGATCATATTCTCTTTATATATATATATATACAGGGTGACTTCGAAGTTGAGTCATTTATTTTAACAGTGAGTAGATCTGATCAAAAGAAATGTTTTTTTCCTTTACCATTTTTCTGGTGAAATTAAAGTAACAAAGTTATAGCCCTTTGGAAGTTTGAGTACCGCCCTGTCTCAATAATAATATCATGTGCTCGTGTTTGGCAACAACGGATATAATCCGCCTTATCGGTTCATAGCATCGGAAACAAAAAAGCGAAAGAATTTGGAACGATGTTTTTACAATAAATTATTTTATTCAGTTCAGTTATACATACAGTCAGTGTCAGTCGGTTAGCGTGTGAATAGTGTCTGTTGCGTGGCTCAAACGAAATAAAAAATGGCACATGTTTATGCGGATCGGTTTCCCAATCGAGTGCAACCAACCCCTCGTGCCTTTGTTAATGTAGTACAACGGGCTCGTGAATCAGGTGACTTAGGACCTCACAGGGGACCTCACGATCAAATACAGGTCCGCACTGAAATACTTGTCGGGAGGATACTTTATAAAACAAGTTAAAAAAAAATTTTTAATTTTTTTTTATTTTTACACACATATTCTGGTTTATCTTCCTTCTACAATCATTATCTGAAAATTAATCACTCAACTTCAAAGTCACCCTGTATATATATATATACTAAAATTCGTAAATAAAACTTCATCAGCCTGTATATATCTACTCTACTTTTCTGAACACATAGCGCTTTGTTTGTTTGCTAAAAATCATCAAATATTTCAATAGGTAGGTAATGAAGGGGAGATTCAGCCAGTGGTTGGCCGTACTGTACCACCCACGCAGTACGGCTTGTCCTTGGAACGTAACTTGGGACCACACGAACCTAGCAGCTTGATCAAATGTTGCGAAAGCTTAGCATTTCTAGTCAGAGATGTCGCCCACATTACGCCTTACAATTTTGATGTGTGCGTCCATTGTATAAGAACCTTTGTGGAGGCTAGTTTACACGGAAGTAAGTACTTTCATAATTCTTCTACACTTAAGATTTTCCAGTAAAATTATTGTTGGTTGTGAGAAAAGGGCCCAAAGGTCTAATGCTGATGTGCCATAGATGCATAAGTAGGTCAGGTCTAGTAATACAGGAATTAGATAGTATAAAATAGAAAAGGGAAGATGGAAAGAAAATAAAGCGAAAGAACTTTTTGGACAAGGGACATAAGGCATTAAAATTGTACAGCCAAAAATTGAATTTAACATCTGAACTTATCCAGTGGTTTTCATACTGATATCTCTTTGTTTTTCTGGATGTGCAGGCCTACATAACTGGCAAACATATCAAATGCACCGACGATTGGTCAAATAAGTAATTTAAGATCAGAAAAAAATGAATTTCAAGAAGACAATTTATTTTGTTACTAAACTAAATTATGTAATATCCTGTGTAGGCTCTATAAAGCTGTGTGATGACTTACAGGTTTTGGTAATACCTTCTGTTTTTATAATGCGTAGAGAACGCGCGAAAAGTGTGATTTATTACTTTATGAAAACTGTTATACTCACATCATCATATTGCTATTCAACTTTTAGGGCGCTTCGTGGATTATTATACGATTTAGCTTAGTAACAAAATGTCTGCCTGAAATTCAATTTTTTCTAACATCTTCTTCTAAATTACTACAAGCTCATGACAGTTAAGTCAGCTGCCAAAACTATACTCATATCTCGATTAGCACGTGTGATATCAATTATGTTATCCAAATTTCCCCAAAAATTTCGTCCTCTGTTCGTCACTATTCACGATACGATAATATAAAACCTACGACTTTTAACAAATATCTAATGATGTTAGCAATAAGTATGGCGTTCCATCTCGCTGGGATGGAGAGTCCTACACCGGTCTCGGTGCGATCCGTCCCCTACGACGGATCAGGGGAAACTCCCAGCCTGGCCTTAAAAAAAACACATATGTAGAATTGTTGTCATTTGCATTTTTGATTTGTGAAGTCAGTAAACAGTCAGTTCCAACCAAAAATATATATCATGTCTGCTAAAATTCCATGCATTAAAATTTTCTTAATAATGGCTGAACCAAATTGCAGATAGAGGTAGAAAAAGTAGTAACCGAGAAGGACGACCTAAGCGAAAAACTACAAGTAGGAGAAGGACTGAAATGTATAAGGGCAGAAAAAGTCCTTCCAGCAGCCCAGAAGAAGACGAAGGAAGTGATGAGGAAAACTTACCCAGTGGGTACCACCAAATTTCAATTCAGGTAGTTATAATTCATTAAATTATTCATATACTAAATGACATAGAAAATGCAACACCGACTAGGAGTGTTGTAATGTTTAGCATACTCAGGTCTACTGATAAATAGAATGTGATTTAAATTTTAACTCGAAATTTCGCAAAATAGCTTTATAACACTAATAGTGACCTGCTGCCGTAAGCAATGGCACCCCATACCATAACGCCCACAGTGCGATGAATATGCCGTTCGATAGAATATTGCATGACCATCATGTGTGCTCAATCAGAATCTGGACTCATCGCTGAACCCGACTAAGTTCCATACCATATTCCATTCAAGCCTCTCCCTACTGCATATATCATTGGTTCGCAATTGCCCTTGTGGAAAATCGATCTCTGAGTGCTAGTTGCCTCAAATAACAATCCTGTCGCTCTGTAGTCTGTCTCTGACGTCCAGTACCTCTAGCTCGTCGATTTCGGCCTTCTTGGAACCACTCTCAACATCTCATTTGTTTCGTGTGTTTCGATTCACCCGATTAGCGATTTCTCTAAAATAAGATCCGGCTTCATGTAACCCGATTATCCGACCCCTCACAAACTGGGAAAGTTGAGTGAAAGTAGCATCTTGTTTTTATGGAAACCTAATATAACCTTATAAAAAAATATTTTTTATACTCATAAGCTAATTCTATAAACCTAAGAACATAAATGGTTGTTGATCTGTTTCACTTTAAAAACCCATTCTGGACCATGTAAAACACTTGTTGGAAAGAACATATGGTGGCGAAGGCTAAGTGGTACCGTAGTGGTAGGTTCGAATCCTGCTGACACCAGATTTGCAAATTACAAATAAATATGCATTCTGTTTATTTTTTTGAGTGCGAGTGCTTATGTAAGAGTTCATGATGTATTTCTACTTGAAGCTTCTGGACCTAATGCACACGTTGCACACGAGGACAGCGCAGATATTCAAGTGGTGGGCTGAGGAAGGTGGTGAAATTGCTCAGGAAACGTCGTTATGGACACAGGGATGGTGTCCTCTCTTGCAAGGCATCGCGAGACTTTGTTGTGATAATCGAAAACAGGTAAGCCATTCACACATCTCCTAAATAATTCTAAAATGGACAATAAACATCAACAATCTAAGAAAAGGTATCTCAAAATTAAAATCTAATAAAAATTCAAGTGAGAATCTCTCAAAAAATATTCTAAATGATTGTTTCAATATAATTGGAGAGAAATTATTATTATTGGTGAATCATTGTTTAGTACATGGTAAATTCTCATCAAAACTAAAGTGTTCCACCATTAATCCTGTGCCAAAAGTTCAAAATTCTCAGCTCTATACAAATTTGCGACCGATTAATATCTTGCCCGATGTCGAGAAGCTGTTCGAAGGGATAATATACGAACAAATCATAGAATTCATTGAAGAAACTAAAATTTTGATAAAAAACCAAGCTGGATTTAGAAAAAAAAATTCCACAGAAATGGCAATCCAAATGGTGGTGGAAGATGGGAGAAGAAGTATAGATGAGAAAGAATATATTGAAACAATATTTTTAGCCTTCAAAATGGCATTTGAGACTATAGCTAGGGAAAAATTGTTAATGAAATTGCGTCACTATGGCTTTAAAGTATCAGTATTACACATTTTACAAAATTATTTAGTAAATAGAAGTCAAAAAACTAAAGTTGGAAATATTATGTCAAGTGTCCAAAATATATCAGTAGGGGTGCCACAGTGGAGTAAATTAGGGCCGTTACTATTTATTATTTATATAAATGATATCTCTGACATTTTAGAACACTGCAAAATTCAAATATTTGCGGACGATACACTTATATATATATATATATATATATATATATATATATATATATATAGCACATAAGCATTTGGACACTGCTTTAGAACTGTTAAATAGTGATATTAAAAAGATTATGAATTAGTTAAATGTCAATAAACCTAAAATAAACACTAATAAAACAAAATGTATATCAATAGGGAAACATTTAGGTGACAATACAATTAAGCTCATGATTAATGATGAAAAAATTGAAGTAGTCGAGTCATTTAAATATCTTGGTATATATGTGGATAGTACGCTACTGTTCCACGACAATTATGAATACATTATTTCAAAAATATCGGAAAAGATAAATTACTTCTATAGAGTTTCCCATATTCTTAGTATTTCCAAAAAAATTGTGCATAACACTATAATTCTTCCCCATTTTTTATATTGTTCAACCATCTTGTTTACAGCAAATGAAAACATATTTTCAAAATTACAAACTCTACAAAATAAAGCTATGAGAATCATTTTAAATAAAAACAAATATACTAGGATTAAGTCTATGTTAGAAGAACTGCAGTGGTTGGATGTGAAAAATTTCATATATTATTTAGTTCTCGTTTTCATATTCAAATTAAAAAATCATTTATTACCACCACATTTAGAGAACTTCACAAAATTAAATAGTCATTATCATAACTACGAAATTAGAGGCAGTATAGATTTTCATCTGCAAAATTGTAACTAGTACACCTATATTTCAAAAGGGAGTATTTGAATTTAATACATTGAATAATGATATTAAACAAAGTTCGATATTGAAAATGTTTAAGGGGAAATTAAAAAATCTTTTTATGAATAATCAAAATACATAGTGGCGTAATTTCAATTTTAATAGACAAGAATGTAAAATCACAGAAAATGAATTGAAGAAAAATATGTAACTGAATCATTATACAAAATTGACATTGTAGAATTAATGCTAAATAAATCTTCAACAACAACAACAACTAAAGTTAGGAAAAATTTGAGCATATAGATGGCAGTTACGCATCGCAATACTGAGGGGCAAGGGTCAAAAAAATAACCAAAACTCGTAGCAAGGATGAAATAGTCTGTTTTTCAAAATTTGGATTTGGATTGATATCAATATTTTGGCCTCCAAAAGTGTCTTCACCTTTTTTGTTGTCAACAATTGACAAAACTTGACAAATGTAAAATTTCAAAACTCTGACGTAATAAGTGTATGGTAATTAATGTTCTACCTCTATCGGAAATAAAGGTTAAATCTTATCGACTGATTCATTTAGCCTGAAATATAGAAGATTTGAATGAGTAAATATACGAAATTTGATCAACACACGAACGAAAAATTAAGAATAAACTGCATAATTCTTCACGACGTATGTAAACTAGCTATTAAAAATACAGTTTTGTCTATATGGGGAATACTCCCATTTACATATTCGATATGTTCGATAAAATTGAGTATGTTATCTTATCTGCAAAATCCACTGAAATTTCAGGTACGAATGAGTGCGATAACCTACCTTCAGCGCGCCCTTCTGGTCCACGACTTGCAAACCCTCAGCGGCCCCGAATGGGAACAGTGCTTCCAAAGGGTGCTCTTCCCTCTACTTGGCTACCTTCTGCAACCCATCGCACCCAACGACCCGGCTGCCATGGAGGAGACTAGAATGAGAGCGGCAACACTGCTTTCCAAGGTCTTCCTGCACCATTTGACACCACTGCTTTCACTACCGACGTTCTTCAATTTATGGATGGTTTGTATCAAGTCCAATTTCAGGAAAGGATTACCAAACAAAATATCATTCTACCAAACTTTTTTTCTCAAACATGCCTGATTGAATTAATACATTGTCCTTCTAAGTATTCGTCCACCACCAGTGTTGTCCCTACCAGCTTTCTTCAATCTCTTTTGAGTTTTCTAAAGATTTCTATATATAAGGTTCGACTCAATAAGAGATCCATTAAAGAACGGTCGTTAACTCGAATGACATGTTTGTTTTAAGAAGGCAGGTTACACATATGGTTTATTCAAAGTTACACAAAGCATATAGTTCTTTTAAGCGAAAACAAATTAGCAACACATACACCAAATTCTTGATAGAAAATAAATGATCGGCCATGCCTCCAGCATAAAATTAGGCGGAAAGCTACGATATGCGTCCGTATCCATCCTAGACGTCGTCCTCTGTGTAGGTAAACCGAGCTGTTTTTTTAAAAATCGGACTTGAAAGCAATCATGAACTGGTCGATTTTATTTTATTTTGCGAAGACTCTTCAAGAGTTTTCAGATAGTTTGTCTGGACGCTTCCATCTCGCGCACCAGTGTTACAAATTGAGAAGGGGATTATCTTTGTGCATGAACGGCGATAATTTTATTTATATTATTATTATAAGATAGGTGACAGGGTGGTACATGAAATCTCTTAAGTGTGCAATTTTTTACTTTCTAGCTGCTGTCTTACTGCTTTGTTATTTTATGTAGTATCAGTTTCAAAGAATCTTCGGTTTACTAAAATCAGAAAACAAAGGCTTTTTTCAGTCTAATTTTGATTTTAGATTCATAATCTAAGATGTGTTGCTCTAGGTCATCCTAGACTTCATGGATAAGTACATGCACGCCGATAAATCCGACCTTCTCTACGAGGCTATTCCAGAATCGCTAAAAAACATGCTGTTGGTGATGGATTCCGCAAAAGTGTTCGACGGTCCTGAGAGAAAGAACGCGATGTGGAACGCTACGTGGGAAAGGATAGGGAGGTTCCTGCCTCATTTGAAGGATGAGTTGTTCATGGAGATCGAAAAATTAGATAAAAACCAAGAAGCTGCTGAAGTCAATCACAAGGTATGAAGTGTTGTATGTTCTGATTAATGCTTATCTGTACTTTTTTATAAATAAGAAATTGTTGATGTGCTACTATCGATTTGATGGTAGTGCTTTCTTACCTTCCGCTCATGTTTTTTTTTTCAGAATCAACTAAGTGTTAATTTGTAAATGTCATGTTTAAACATAAACATATAAATGATAGATATTATTTTTATATCCAGGAAGAACCAAATGTAGAAACAGTACAGAAGCCAGTACAGCATAACGTTGAGAATGCTACTAGATCCAGTATAATATTACAACCTCCATCTATGCAACAGCCAGTATCATCACATTTATTTGCTCATCTAGGACAGGTGAGTACTTTTACACAAGGTGCTTTAAAGAAAAACGCATCAGAAGTTCACGCGCCCCCAAGATTTTTCTATTATAACGTGACCAACTTACACTATACCATTGTCTACATGAGTTTCTTGGTTTAAGTGTCGGACAACATTATGCCAAAAAACCTACCTTAAAGCTAGAAATAAAATGAGGAGATTTTAGTCAACATTATTACCATAACTTGATATTTCATTCTTGAACGTTTGAATTGTGTTACATGCGTCACGTGTAGATGGAAATCTGTTTCAAAGTTAAAAATCTGCAAAGCAGGACTAGCCTTTGTCTTATTTTCAGTATTGTTTGTGTCGTGAATGCAGAACTATCCTACGAAAACTGCCAAGTTGTAATGCAGGAGTTTATGGAGATTAACAAGGGTTGTTAATATTACAAAAAAAATCACTACCATGGCAAGAAATGTCAGAATATTTTGTTTACTGTCATCAACAAAAATGAACTGGCTAGTTCTGAAAAGTTGTTCGTCTTATGTTGAAGTGCGGGTGGGGGGCCGGCGGCTGCATGTTTAAGCAACAGTTCTGAGCGCGAATGTCCTTGTGAAAATTGAAGAGCGGGGAGCGGGTTACGTCTTCATGCTTCCAGTCTAGCAATGTAATTTCCGTACCAAAATACGGTAATATGTATCATTATATTGAACAAACGGCAAGTTTGGGTATCTAGGGGAGGACACGCCATTGTCTCTTCACTAAAATGACTGTAGGTAACCCTAGTTTAACGTCTGCTACTATCAGCGCACTTAGGTACAAACTGCATTAGAACCTTGGGTTTATTGGGTGTATTAGACGAAAATACCCCTGGTTTGCGAAATAATTGTAAATTCTGGTTTTATTGATGCAAGTTGTTCAAGGGGGGATTTTAAAACATGGACACATAAAATGAGTACACCAATTTTTGTGGGAAAGCTTTTTATTCGACAACAAAGAATGAGAAAACCCGTTTTTTGGTATTCAATCGGAAGGAACGAAAAAACTCTTCAAATAAGATTTTTAGGTATTTATGAGACCTACAGATTGAGACCACACGTAAAAAGATCCGACTTATAGTAAAAAAGCTGTGGCCGAAAACCGAGGCAAAATGCAGCGTTTGTCACTTGTTGCTAACACGACGATAATTTCACGCAGCTACTTAAAATTCTTCAAATCCGTAGGCTTGTAAATAACCACAACAAAATTGGAGCCGATTGGTCAAGTGGTTTTTGAGAATCTCCAATTGTTTATCCCAAAACACCTGTCTTCCGGCCATCACTACTAGTTTACTAGTAGAGGTTTCGTTCACAGGGCATTTTATACCAAAATTACACGAATGTACCTTGCCGACGTGAATCACAAACCATTCCGGAAGGTCATTGTTATTTTTATGCAAAAAACGAAGTGTTACGTTTTCTCTCAAATTCAGAAACATACGTTATTATACACAATTTAAAACAAAGCGGATGTTTATCACCATTTGTTACGAGGAAAATATTTTTTTTCAATATTTCGTCATACTCTTGTGTATACATATTTAGAGCTCACATTTTTACACGGTCACAGATGAGCCTTGAAGTTAAAAAAAAAATATGCCATACTGAAATACTGTGAACTGTTTATAAAGTTAGCACGCAAACTGAAGGCACAATTATGTTTCAAACTGTCTTAGACTAGTTAGTATATAGCATGTGCTGCATTGTTGATGACTGCATGAATAAGTAGAACACGTAATCCAGTTTCTTTACGAAGAAATATAATTCCCTAGACTTTTTTTCTAAAAGTACTAATATAGTATACATCTGTTTTCGAAATATCGTTCGATTAAAACTACTGCGAGTTCAAAATGTTGGAAAATAAACTCGAGAATACGAAGAAACACTAGACGAAGACCAATCAACCAATTGTAGCGAACATACCGTATTAAAAATTTGGCAAAATGCTCGGTTAGTCCCTATTACATTATTTAAAGTTTCAGCATTGTATCTTGTATGGTTTTCAAGAGCACTGTAATTGTTTATAACAGATTTGATATGCCTCCATCGTTCGCTTGACATTTGTCAGTGTCAAGTATAGTGGTATAAGGATCCAGTAAACCAAGAGGCGACGTAGCGTAGTGGGAAGAATTGACGATTGCAGAACCGCAGGATGGAGGTTCGAATCCACGAAACTCCTTTTTTCTCTATTATTTTTGTTAAATTTGGAGAAATAAATGCTTAATAACATATGTTTTCGAATATCGTAGCAAATCTGTTCAATTATCACATATACAAAATGTTTGAATTTGTTTAGAAGAAAAAACGTAACCCTTCTTTTTTCACATAAAAATAATTATCTTTCGGAATGGTTTATGATTCACGTCAGCAAGATAATTATAATTATTATATTAATATTTAGAAGTACGAAGCTTACCGATATGAAGAATTTCAAGTAGCTGCCTGAAATTATCGTCGCATTAGCAACAAGTGCCAAAACCTGCATTTTACCTCGGTTTTCGGCCATAACTTTTTTACTATTAATCGGATCATTTTAAGTGTGGTCTCAATCTGTAGGTCTCGTAAATACCTAAGCATGTTATTTGAAGAGTTTTTTCGTTCCTGCCAACACTTTCAATTGAATCCCAAAAAACACGTTTTCTCATTCTTTGTTGTCGATTAAAAAGTTTTCCCACAAAAATTGGTGTACCCAGTTTATGCGTCTAACCCGAGTTTATTTCGAGGAAATTTGCTAACATGATTAGACTACTACTGTTACTGTGGATACGAATTCTGACGAAATTTAGATCTGACGGGTACACATGTCCGATATCCTGGTCAGAACAAGGCGGTTACACTCTACGCGTTATGTGACATTTTGGCAGTCAATACGTCTCTGCCGCCCAACAAATATGGACGAAGTAGGCGAATATTATTTTCTTGAAAGTCCTTTACTGGAGTTAGTGTTATAAAACAACGCATGTCAATCCTTAGTTTTCTAGTATAGATGACAAAGAAAAGTTATTATTTTTAATTGTTGTCTTCTCATATCTCATATCCCACAATAAACTGTTCTGGCACACAGTAGTTATCAATTTATCGTTATTCGTGGCCAAATAACCAAGTAAGTACGCAAAAAAAGACGCAGGTCGTACGAAAAAAATAAATCTGTTTGAACGTTCAAATGGTTCTTATGACGTCGTGAATACTCTGTTGTGATGATCGCTGCCAGTGTAAGCACGCTCCTTGGAAAACGGGTGTTTTTTTATTTGGACAAATTAGTCAGGACTCGTCAGAACAAAATTTCGTCAGAATTCGCATCGATAGTAACCATAGCCTTATGGGGAGAAACCATGACCTGATGAATGAGTAATTAACAAACTTTGACTATCAGGTTTTTACTTTTGTTCCAGATGGTATCAACGCCCATAGGTCCCACCTACCCCACATCAGACACTCCAAGGCCCACCCCAATCACTCCGATGCCCCATGTAGCCACCCCAGTCGTGCCAGTGCCAATCCCCAACTCCACCCCCATTATGCAACCCACCCTGCAAACCGGTATGCCTTACATGTCTAATTTTTTCACCCCTACAACACCTCATTCCATTCCTGTTTTCTATAATAGCCCTCCGGTAATCAAGCAGGAATCTCAATCACCCTTCTACAGTAGTCCTTCTGCTGCCAAACAGGAGTCCCAACAACCCTTCTACAATAGCCCTCCGGTCGCCAAGCAGGATTCACAACCATCGTCTTTATACGCGGAGTACGTCAGCAATCCCTACAATGCCCCCTCTCAAGACTATAAATTCGAAGAGGATCAAAATAAAAATAGTGGCAAAAGCGATGAAATAGAAAATAACAATGCTACGAATCTGTTCAAGTCTTCGAATTATTTTGACGACGATAGAGGCGCTGGGAGCATACCAGCTGGGTCTGAGATTTTGTTTGGGGTTGAACATAGTAGTTCCAGTGTGTGTAATGTCAACATTCCGATCAGTACTAGTGCAGAATCGAAAGCCACTGATATATAAGTGTTAGAGATATGTACGGGTAGCAGGATGAACCTTGAATCAGGTTTTGTGAAGATTAAATAATGTCGGCAATTGACATGCCTCCACATAATTCTTAAGCACTTCCAGATTTGGTCAAAAGATGTGAATTATTATCCGCGGATATTGGGAAAAAGTACTGCATAATGTAGTTCAAATCTTATTGACACCAAATTTTGTTAAGTCTTTTGTTTAACTATTTTAGTAAGGAATGTCAATAGTATATCTTTAAAATCTAAAACGATGTATATGTAAATGTATGCATGATAAGGTTGCAAGCATTAGATATTGATAATTTCAGAAAAACATCTACTGTTCTATATTTCCAGTAAGTTCGAATTTCAAGTAAGTGCTGACGATGACATTCGAGAAAAAAACTAAATACCTCTGTCAATTTTACACATTAATAAAATCATTGATTGACATATTCCACCAAAAGATACCCAATTTAATTGAAAGCCGCTCCCACGCTACCAGCCACTTATGCTTACACACTACAATTGGCATAAAGCTCTGGGGAAACTCAGTAGCGTTTTGAAAATGTTTCGTTTTACAAAAATCGGCTTTGAGGATAATTACAAATTCCAGTTATGGATCAACGTGCAAAAATCTACGAATATTACGATCCATCCATGAATTTATATTTTTGAAGTCCTATGTTATGTGCTCAGAAATCTTAATAATATACAGCAGAAATACACACATATGCACTACGTAATGTTAATTACCTAAGGAATCCATACTTGCAACTGCTAAAAATAATCGACATAACGTTGAATTCTATGATTGGTTTGTCAATGCGAATGAACAAAATTTTGAATATATGTCTAATCAGGGCTACTCAAAGTTTCTATTCAGATGATGAATACTTTGATGCTATGACGTCACACCTATAGATAGTAAAATAGTTTGTACAGTGTGTTTCAGAAAGACATGCCAATATTTCTAGGGTAGAAAGTACATCCAAGGATAAAAAAAGTTCCTATAAATATGGGTCCAAAGATGCTCCTCTACCAAAGTACAGTGTGATGATGCTTTATTTACGAAATTGGAGAAAAAATATATCTACGGAGTGGATAAAGATACTGAGTTAAGATCTTAGACGTTCAGTGAGCACATGATAAGCAATAAACACACAGTTTTCCGGCCCAAACTAAACCAGGGTCGTAGAAACTGGGGTATCTGGATCCCTAGTAGGAAATATTTTCTTCGTCCCTGGCCTTTTCGGAGAAAAGGAATTCATTTTATAAAATACCATTCAATTTTCCATAAATTTTTCCTCTTAAGGAATTTTTTTCTGATCACTCGTTTTGGAGATATTCAGGTTTGATTATTTGAGGTAAAATCCTAAAATATTCTTATGAAAAGGCTTAGCCTCCCCTATTCTAAAAACATCTTGAAGCTTGATATTGGAAACACTATATGGCACCTCATTACAACATTAATTGAATAATATGCGAGTCTATCTTCAGTCAGTTACGTAACTTAAAGCTCCGAAATGCTAAACAATTTTGAGAATAAAGCCAATGAGTTCAGAAGTAAAATAATAAGTTTACTCAAATACACTAGTTGTGATTTTGAAAGAATCCATCATGGGTAACACCAGGAGAAATATGCCATACAAACCAGTGGCGTGCATAGACAAGCTTTAATGAAGGGTAAGCTTCTTCGTTACTGATTGAGGATCAGACGCGCATGTAATTCACTTAATGTTATAATGAGCTGCCATAGCTTTCTTCACTTGCCATATTGTGTTTCCAATATCAACCATCATAGTGTTTTCAGAATAGGGGAGGCTAAACCTTTTCATAAGAATATTTTAGGATTTTACCACAAATATTCAAATCTAAATGTCTCCAAATGGAATGACCTGACAAAGATTCCGTAACAAAATTGATGAAAAATTGAATGGCATTTTAAAAAATGCACTTATTTTCTCCGTTAAGACCAATGGCGTGGAAAATATTTCTTATTAAGGGTCCGATATCCCTGTTTCTACGTCACTGGTTCAGTTTGGGCTGGGAAACTCTATGTGTTTATTGCTGATGATGTGCTCACTGAACGTCTAAAATCCTCAGTATCTTTACTCGCTCTGTAGATATATATTTTCCAATTTCGTAAATAAAACTTCTTCACCCTATATATCGGTTGGGGACCATCTTCAGACCCGTATTTGAAGAAGCTTTTTATGTTATTTTTGGATGTACTTTCTAGCCTAGAAATATTGGCACGTCTTTCTGAAACACCCTGAAACATAAATGGTATGGTATATACAGGATCGACGGAGAATCATTGATGTCCTATATTTAATGTGTACGAGAGAGATAGAGATAAACACGTATGTTAGGGCGAGAGCGCGAATGAAGTATTCACAGACTCGTCCTTATTGTCGGGCATTATTCCTGCTCTCGCTCTGGCATATGCGTTTCTCTCCCTATCTCTCTCATACGTATTAAATAAGGGACCTCAATGATCATCTGCCGATCCTGTATATGTCGGTCACTAACTTGTGGTGTCAGTGTTGCCACCTCTCAGAGTGTTGCCGCATGCTTTAGAATTTTCCTTTGCGTCATTGAAACATTTTATGAATACAAATTACGGAGGTTGAGGAATATTTTCTTGGAATGTTGATGTTTAAACATGAACAAATCTTTTTAAAAAGAAAATGGAAGTATACTTTTTATTACTTTTGAGAAAATTAGTGACATCTTACTTGGCAACATAGGATTCTCACGATGGAAATCGTATATAAACATTCAAACATAGCTTATATGGCATCTTCCTGGAGAATACGTTATTCAGTGATAGTAACTTATATCATTTGATTATAAGTCCAAAAGACTTTATATCTGCCAACCTAACGCAATATTCTCACATCCAAAAAAATAGATACCGTAGCGTCATCTATGAGAATTTGTCACAGCTGTTTCTCTATTTACTATATATACTTTGAAACGGTTAGTGTCTCATAGATAGCGTTGTCTATATGAGCATATACAAAAGCATATCGGCACCTATGAGACACCAAACTTTTCAAAAAATAGTAAATAGAGATGCAGCTGTGGCAAATTCTCATACGATATTTCATTTTATCTCAGATAATTTTTTAGACGTGCTAACATAGCATGAGGTTGACAATCGTCGGCTATAATATGTTAATCCATGACATCTGTATAATATCGTAAAAACGACGAAGGTGCATTCACATGGTTTATTCAGACGATGTGACGAATTCATTACTTGAAAATTGCAACATTCTTAACCTTTATACACTAATAAATTGCGCTACTACACCTATTTACAACATGGACGTTTTTAATTAAACTTATAGTTAATTGAGAAAACATGAAAAATCATCAACAGCAGTTTTCCTAATATATCTATCAGATGTGAGATTTTTGGTGTGAGTACGGTTTAATCTGGAAATTAAACCAAAGTGCAAGTTATATTATTGGTTCTTTATTCTTGTAAATTAATATGTATATTACCATATTATATTGCTGTACATTTTTATCCGTGTATAATTTTGTAATATTTATTGTTGTGTAAAATTAAAAGTATATACCTTCAACAAATATATTTATTTATAAACGATACAACCGCTCTTTTCTGTACTTTCTTTCTTCTTTCCCATTCCCAGTTCCTCTTGTATCTTCAATTTACGTTTAAAAAACACAAATATACTGAGCCTAGTGGATGTTTCTTGGGTAGCTTTCATATGGCAGTTCGTTTTTGTAGTGATTATGTCAGATGAAGGGAACAGCCATTTTGAAAACTCAGTTATTTTGAAGGCCTTCCTGAATTTTTCGTTGGTTACTCCATATATTATTGGATTCAGAGACGAGTTTACGTACATGAGGTACTTGGATATGAACCACAATGTATGGTATCCACCTTTTGTCTGTAACAAAATATGTATTTAGCATTTTTACAGTGCAAATTGAAGCTCGTTAACCTACAATATTCAGACGTATTATCGCGAAAAAACGTCCGCCCTATAACATTAGAGAGAAGGCAGTTTCTTTATATACTAAGTGAAATAAACTGCAATATCCATAATTATTTATTGAATTTTGATAAAAACTTATTTGCTATCATGGAAGTATACGCTGATAAAATGTTGAGCCGTACTTTTTTTGTAATGGCTTTTTTGTCATATTGGATCCGAACAACATGAACATGTTTACTTAATATTCAGTGATTTTTCTGTGTTGGTCTCATTTGTTTCATTGCATTATCATGCCTAGAGTTCGCAGACGCACTAATTTCACTCAACTTTCCGAGTTTGAGAGGGGTCGGACAATCGGGTTACGTGAAGCTGGATTTTCTTTTAGAGAAATCGCTAATCGGGTGAATAGAAACGAAGGTACTGTAGTGAGATGTTGTCGCATTTAGATATCGATTTTCCACAACAAGGGCAGTTGCGAATCAGTGATTTGATGCTGACGGAAGCGTAATAACAATGAGGACAGTTTATCGCCGAATAAGGTCTACCGTCCCCATCTTGTACTACCTCTGACCCCACAGCATCGTCGGTAACGATTGGTATGGAGTAGGAAGAGACTTGAATGGAATATGGAATGGAAGTCGTGTTCAGCGATGAGTCCAGATTCTGTTTGGGCACACATGGTGGCCGTGCAATATTCAATCGAACGGCATATTCATCGCACTGTGGGTGTTATGGTATGGGGTGCCATTGCTTACGGCAGCAGGTCACTATGAGTGTTCATTCGAAATAGCATGATTGGCCAGCGCTAAGTCCATGAAGTTTTACAACCACATCTGCTTCCCTTTTTGGAAATACTGTAAGATCCACTTTTTCAGCAGGACAATACACGACCTTATGTCGCACGTGTTAGTTTAGACTTTTTAGAAGCGTCCGGAATAACTCTGGGACATGATGGGAAGAAGGTTGCGAAATTGGAGGCTCTATGAAGCCAAATTCAGATGGTCTGAGATACAATACACCAAACCTAAACCAATCAATGCTGCGACGGCTTAGCGAATGTGTAACGAAAAGAGGAGCTTAAACACATTATTAACATTAAGGTGGGATATCTCAGCTATTTTGCGAAATTTCTAGCTAAAATTTTAATCACTTTCTATTTATCAGTAGACCTGAAACTTATAAAAGTATGATCAAAATCACAGCACTCCTAGTCGGTGTTACATTTTCCATGTCATTTAGTATAATTGACATACAACACTGGGAAGTTAATTTCATCATCCTTTAAACCACCGAATAACTTCGACTACTCTAGTTCGAAATGTTTGCCTAGCAAATTGCATTTGAAGTCAATTTTACCTGACCATATTACTGCATCGACACGAAGATGTCGACTACTATTGTAGGTATTATAGTTACCAAATAAACTTGTAAAGTCAATTTCACCAGACTATATCCTTTAATGACGAATTCCGATATTATAATGTGATATATGACAATTTCGAAACAGTTATTAAGAAGTTGCAATGCATTGAAACAAACTTCCCAATGCTTCTCTTAAGTTTTTTGTTCAGTTTATCGCTGTACCTTATTTAACACATATTATTGTCGCGCAGAATCTTTGTAGCGTTATGAGGTCTAGATTGACAGGGGAGCAGTGCAGATCTTACTATACTGCACAGTTCCTCACGCACTTGGAAACTACCTAAATCGGGTAGAAAACGGAGAATACACGAGCTGAATGTATTGTTTTGACGGCGACGATACTCCTGAACATCTACTCGATATGTTGACTTCCAGGGTCAACTGGAAGTGATACTCGGCGAGAGACTCGCTGCTGACAATTTTGCCGAGCAAATTTGCAAAAAAGTAGCTTAACTTTTAGGAAATTGCATAGCTGTGTGATATTTATTGTAATGGGTGATTCAAATTGAGCTTCCACATTACAAATAATTATTTTTTTGAAACGCTACTGAATTTGTCAACGACAACATGCCATTTCTAACGTCAAAATATAAACAAAACAGTCATGAAGCAATATACGACCGAACAACGTGTTAAAATTATCCAAGCCTATAATGAAAACGGCCGATCAAGGAAGCATACATTACGTGAATTTATTGTCGCACAAAATCGGCCTTGTGAGAGGACAGTTTGGAATTTGGTGCAAAAATTCGAGCAAACGGATCCGTCGCTAACACCAAAACCTCTAGGCGTGCTCGTAGAGGTCGGTCGGAACACAAAATTGCTATTGTTGCCGAAAGTGTGGCCGAAAATCCAAGAAACTCGATTCGTCATCGATCGCAGCAACTCGACCTTACTTATTCCACTACACAGCGGATTTTAACAAAAGATTTGAAGTTACACCCATACTGAATTCAAATAACATAGGAGTTGAAGCCTAGGTCACACATCAGGGGAAACGATACAATTACTGGGCGGCAAGTTTCCAGGTCGCGTTATTTCACGTAACGGCGATATCAATTGGCCGCCGCGCTCCTGTGATTTAACTATCTTAGATTATTTTCTTTGAGGGTATTTCAAGAGCAAAGTCTACAAGAATAACCCGAACACAATTGCGGAGCTGAAACGGGAGTTCAGTCGCGAAATTACCAACATAGGACCTGATTTGTGCCATGGAGTAGTAGAAAATTTCTCGAAACGGATTACGTCATGCCACATGAGCCGCGGCGGTCATTTACTTGATATCATCTTTCATGCATAATTGTAATGAACTGCCCTGAAAGGACAAATACATATTTTTTTATAATTTTCAATTTCTTCCTTTTTTTAAATACTTTTAATGTGGAAACCCAATTTGAATCTATATAAGCTGAGGTCGAACTCCACGCATTTTATATCAGATAACAGAGATTAGATTACTTGCTCTTATTTAATAACTGCGATAAAGATTTTCTGTACACACTGGTCTAAGCATCAATCGCTAATACTAACAAAATATACTAATTTACGGGTCTTGGTTTTCAGAATTGCATGGTGAGTAAATAATTTAGACTTCGCGAAAATCTATACCCGCTGTTTGTCAGCTAAGGGCCGTATCGTCAGTCGTTCCAACAAATATTGTTGGTGAATTTCTAGATTTCTACTGTTCCGTGTCAGCGTCAGCGCTCACAATAGGAGAGCGCTATGTTTTATAGGAAATTTAAGGCTGCAAATGGATATTTGTAACACGACTTCAAAATGAAGAGCTAACACGGAACATTAGAAAACTATTTAAATCAAGGAGGCCATAACGGTGTCCTACAATTATTGTAGGAACGACTCACGATACGGCCCAAAATAAAATACCGATTTTGAATTTTTAATATCCCTCATGGCTGTACTTTGTTAATTATAATGATTATTCTAATTCATCATAAAATATATTTTGCGGCTTTGCAATGCGCCTGGGCCTCCGAACGAAACAAGATGCTGGTAAAATTTGGGAAAAGTACATTTAAATGATGAAAAAGTATTTGCTAGGGCTCGAAATAAAACGCGGCTGGGATGCCGAGTCCAAAAAGTTGATGCTAGCTATTTTTTATAAGATCAAGGTCAGGTCTTCAGTAACATTCAGCAAGGAATACAACCATGACCTTCACCTTCAAGGTTAATCCGTAGTCAACTTTATTGTTATAATTAGAAATCCCTATTTTTGATGCCGGCAATCGAAAGAATAAAAAATTTTACGTTTAAACACAGTCTCGGGTGCCATCTAAAGGTCAAAAAAGGAAAAACTCTATGAATCTCACAGTAATGAAAACAAATATCAAGGTCGGATATTTGGTAAATTTTAGCGAGGGAGTGAACGGTGATCTTGAATCTGACCTTGATCAGCACCTTCAATGTCATTATAAGGTAAACCTCATTTCTTTAATGGAAATCCCTATTTTTCAAAATGACCGCTGGAGGTCAAATAGGTTAGATAAAGGTTAAATATGTACGGCTAAGAAAACCTCTAGAGCAGAGATCGTGACGAAAATAGCTGGTAAAATCAGGTGTTTAGTAAATTAGTAGTAGTAACAGTAGCGGTGATCTTCATTCGACTATGAACCTCATCTTCAAGGTCACTTCAAGATCAAATTTATTTTTCCAAATAGAAACGCCTATTTGATGCCAACAATCCAGAAAGTCGAAAATTTCATGTTCAAATGTGTATTGGAATTCAAGGTCAAGGTGACCACTAGAGGTCACATAAAGGTCAAATGTGTGCCACTAGGAAAACTTCTAGACATCTCACTCGAATTGTGACGAAAATAGCTGACAAGGACAGGTCTTTGACTTGTCCCTGTGGGTTTCTATTTGAAAAAAATACCTTGAAATGACTTTGAAGGTAAAGTTCAAGGTCAAATTCAAGATTACTCGTCAAAATTTACTGCAGGCCTGACCCTGATAGTTATTTTCATAACTAATCCTATGAGATTTATAGAGGTTTTCATAGCAGCACATATCTGATCTTCATTTGGCCTTTATCAGATTTCTTAGAGTCCCTAACTGGGGAACATTTTTTGTTCTCATGTTCTTTGTTCAACTTCCTTATTGAGCCTCAACGGACACGGTATCACCATCAAAATAGAATTAAGTTATTGAGATCAGTCGTTTCTATTTTAAAAGGGATTATCTCCACTCATAAGCTATCATGTTATAAATTATAATGACAACATATATTATAAAGACTTTTGTACTACTACTGTTTGCTTTTATACGCCTGCCTGGTTGCTATATTTATTACATGGTCAAAACTAAAATTCCACGCTCTGGCTTGACGGGTCATATTTCCGATCGAGCTCAAAATTTTGCTGGAGAGTACCTATGGAGGCTTGAGGCTTTGTGAAGTTACAGGGTCCAAGGTCGAACGGTTCAGTCTGGAGATGCGTTTAAAGTTTGGAGGTTCGGAAAACATGTGAATTATAGCGTTTTAGCAACTTTTCCATTTTCTCGGTTTTTTTTAGACCCCATAATATATGAATGGCTATTCCGAAATAAAATTATCTAATGAAAGCAAAAACGGCGTCCAAATTCTGATATGATAATTCATTCTGCATATTATATTTCGGTCTTCCGACACGAAAAATACACAAAATTATTTTTTTTTTAAAGGAGATGCCTATTTAAACGGAATTTTTTACTGGGGCCTTTATATTTTTTTGGATTAAATGTTCGATATTTTTGACCAAAAATGGCCATTTTTAAGAGAACGGATGGATGCATGAGATTTTGTAAGACCTCAAGTTCCTAGGTTGAACAGTTCGCTCTGGAGACGCGCTCAAAGTTTCAAGGTTCGGAAAAAATATGATTTTTTTTTCGCGAATATCTCTTTAAAGCTGTGTTCGCCAATTGACGTTAAGCAATGCGTTGATGTATTTATAAGACGGCTAACATCTATAATCAGATCAATCTCAAAATGGTAAATTTTGGGCCATAATATTAAAAATTGCTTCTAAAGACCTACTCGACCAATTTAGAGGCACGAAGAAAAAAATTAAACTCATATAGTGATAAGTTGAACCTTTTCTCTATAAAAAGTATTAATTTTGCGGATTTCCTTGTTTCAGGAGGCATTCGAACTATCAGCCTAAGAAAATTTCTAAAAAGTGAGTTTTCTCTAAAATACCTGCCTAACGAATTCTCAGATCGCAATTTGAAGATCGTTTTTGAATCCCTGAGATGATTTTACTCCGGAGTAGTCACATATATTGCGGGTCCTAATATTTTCCAACGATTTTATTGAGTAGCGAGAAAATGGAAATCTTGCTAATAAGGCTAAAATGCACATTTTTCAAATATTGAAACCCTGAACGCGTCTCCAGAGCGAACATCGACCTAGGAATTTAAGGTTTTACAGAGGGTCATGGGTTGTCTTCAGAAAACAAAAATGAGCTCTATACGAGTCATAATCCACCTTGCAATAAAAATGACCAATTTTGGTTCAAAATATTGAAAGTTGGAGACAAAATTCAATTTATATAGGGGGATAGGGGGATAGGCTGCTCAATCTCCTTTACGAGAGGCATTCTAATTGCCAACCCAATAAATCAGCAAAACGTGTTGAGAAAGTGGCTTTCGACTAAAATATCTGCAGAACGAATATATATAATAATAATAATAATAATAATAATAATAAAATGTCTTTATGAGGCACATTATAAAAACTACAATATAATGTGACCTGTACGTAGCCGAAGTCTAGCTCTTGGCTACTCTACTTAACCTACCCAAATAATAAATTGAAACATCACTTAATCAAAGGAAACTTTGACAAGCAGCTAAAGACGCTTCAAAAGAAACGAACTTGATAGCTGGCTGACATACATAGACTTATACATATATACACATATATATATATATATATATTACGTATATAAAAAATAAAACAAAATATAAGAATTGAAAACTAACTTTTCCACAATTTCTACAATGACAAATAAATCTGTTTCACATGATTACGAAATCTGTTTACTGGCCAATCCTTTATATTGTCATCTAAATCGTTATAAATCATGATAGCATTGCAAGTGTATGAACTACGAAATAAAGTTGTTTTACACATAGGGATCTCTAGTCTTTTTTTTTGTGTCTGAAATCAATGTCTGAATTACTTCGTCTGAAAACAAATTTCTCATAAAGATACAAGGAGGAGTGAGAAGATATGATCTTATGTGTAAACACTGCTATATGGTACTTACATACATTTTCTATACACATCCAACCAAGCTGAAATCTCTTTAAGGAAACATGGTCATACTTCTTCAGATTAAATACAAATAGACAAGTATTTTGGAGTTTTTCGAATCTTGCTTTTGTGATAGAATCAAGACAATGATAGAACACAGTGCTACAGTAAAATAAGCTAGTAAATATAATAGTCTCACATAACATTTTTCTAACTTTAAAATTCAAAATAGAGCGATTGACATAAAAACACTTCAAAGTTGCATAACATTTTTTTAATATAGACGAAACATGCTCCTTAAACCGTAAAGTATAATCAATAATCAACCCTAAAATTTTTGTAGTATTTACGACAGCTAGACGCTCCTCATCGATTTTTACATCAACAGAATTCAATATAGTGTTACGTTTGCCATCAGGACAAAAAAGCATCACTGAGCACTTATCCTTATTGAGCTTAAGATTTTCACCATTTGAGTATCCTACACTATTGCCTCCAAATCATCATTAAGCTCATTGTTGAAGTATGTAAAGTGTTACTGTTAAAGCTCTTATATATCTGTGTATCATCGGCATAGCACATCAAAGAAGAGTTTTTCACAGAGCTACCCAAATCTATAGTATAAATTAAGTACAACAGAGGCCCTAAAACAAAACCCTGAGGGACACCTGATGTTATATCAATCGGACTAGATATAGTATTGTCTATCTCTACTACTTGTTTACAATTTGAAAGATACATATGTTATAAAAAACATTAGAGGCATGTCTGAAAAAACAAAAAACTTCAATTTAGCGTATAATAGCTCATGATCTATTTTATCGAACGCCTTAGAATAATCTAATGCTACAAGTGCTGAAGAATCTCCCTTAGCGAAGCAATGATGAAATCTAAAACCCTTGCCAAAGCTGTAGTTGTACTAAAACCACTGCGGAAACCAGATTGACACTTGGGAAAGAAATCATTATTAGAGAAATAATGATAAACCTGATGTTTAATCAATTTCTCCAATATCTCAGATATAACAGGAATCAAAGTTATAGGTCTTAAGTCTGAGAGACATTTTGGATTTTTACATTTAGGCAAGGGCTATATAATCATATATAATGTGGACCTCCAAAATTTGAGCGCATCTGCAGACTGAACCGTTCGAACTAGTGCCCTGAAATTTTACAAAGCCTGGTGTCTCCATATGAACTCAGCAGGAAAAAAATGTGAGCCCGATCTGAGAAATGACCCACCAAGCCAGGTAGTGGAATTTTACTTTTGACAGCATAGATTCTTGTATTTCCGGTTGAACCGCACATACTTCCCCTGTTCTATTCCAAATCAAGAATAAAAAAATCCGCAATTATTGTTAGTAGATCTCAGACATGATCATGGCAACATCGCGTCATTTTCCCGCTCTTTGCTGTCATATTTGGTCTGTTGATGTTGATAGGTTATGTTTTTGTTTTGTTTTTAGCTCCAAGCTCCAAAGTTTTTAAACATGTTTTATAGAAATGTGGATATTACTGGTCTTTAACACCAAATTTGCTGTAATTAGAAGGTGCTTTCTCTGACTTTCATTTTTAAAATAAAAAACATGTTCAAACCTGGATCAATAAGAAAAGTAGAAGTCAAAGACTTTGTAACTTATTCTCATGTAGAAATGTACCCTGGGCCCCATTTGAATATGCTGATTGGTCCAAATGGAACTGGAAAATCAACTATAGTAGCGGCAATAATATTAGGTCTCGGTGGTAATCCAAAAAGTGTAGGGAGAGGACACAAAATATCAGGTATTTGACTCATATTTACATATGACTACAAAGTATAAAAATTATTTTTAAAATAATTTCAGAATATGTTAAACGTGGGTGTAGTTCAGCTACAATAAACATTTACCTTCAAAGTGATGAGGAAAATAGGTTCCACAAAATTGCTCGAGAATTTGATTTTCGAGAAAAATCGTCATGGAAACTAGACAATAGAACTGTGAGACTGGAAGATATCTTAAACTTCATCAAAAAGTACAATATACAGGTTGATAACCTATGTCAGTTCTTGCCTCAAGATAAGGTGCAAGATTTTGCTAAGTTAAATAAGCAAGAGCTTTTGAAGGAAACACAGAAAGCACTGTGTAGATTTGACTTATTAGAAAAACAAGAGCAACTAATTTCCAACAGAAGTCAGCACACAGAATTACATAATTCAATAGACAAACATACAAAAAAACTGCGGGAAGCTGAGCAGGCCAACTCACTTTTGGAAGGTAGGGTTCAAAGTTTTAACAAGAAGAAGGAATTTGACTTTATGATAGAGAACATAGATAGGAAAATTGCTTGGAGACAATATGAAGGAATCAAGGACCAATTGATAGAAATCAAGAATGATAGAAATGAGGCGCAAAAGGTAAATCATGAATAAATTTATATGGTGAAGAAATGACTACCTGATTCATCAGTCTTCAGCATCTGTTGATATACCACACAAATATATTTTGTCTTTGTCATTTTTTTTAATCACACAAAATCACAATCTTATCTTATAAATGAATGAATTTGCCTCAATAAATCTATCACTGTTTACGTGCTTTACTGCTAGTGTTCCCTAAAGTGTAATGACTTTTTTGTTCTGCAGCCAAAGATAATTTGATTCCATGTTTGCTTTTATGAGTTTGTTGTGAAATCAAATAGAAGGTTTGGCTTTAGCATTTGTTTGTTGATGTTGCCACATTATATTACAAAGTGATGAAATCTGGCATCTGTAACTTATTTGAATTACTATGATTGGTTACATTCTCTAGATTCATGTATGTTTTCATTTTATAAAATAGAATGGTCCTCATTTTTCATTAAACTCTCGGTCCAATAATTTGGAAATTTTTTTGCACATTGTCTTCACCAGTATTAATAACAGAAAAAATGCATCACTGGCCACAAGGCAAAGAACTAATGCCAAAATTATTCATTGTCCTTTCCACAAATGTTTATTGATAATCATGTGGTACTTTTGAAGTTTGTCAGTGAACAATATTTTTTATTATGTAACAATCCAAACATTGAATTGTAGGTGTGTGATAGATATAAAGATTCACTGAAACCAGCTGAACAAGATATTAATAAACAAAAAAAAGAAATCATTGATAAGCAGCAAACACTCAATCGAACCAGACAGATGCTTAAGAATGTTGAAAATTCCCTAAATACAAATTTTGAAAAAGCAGAAGCAGTACGGCATAACATACAAAATATAATGGATGATATGAATGGTAAACTAGCTGAAATGGAACAGTGGCAAAAAGAAATTGAAAATGCTACAAAAAAGCTGAATGAGATGAAACAGTTCCAAAAACAGTTTCATGAGAAATGTGCAGAAAGTAGGTATTGCTTATATTACAAACCAAACTTTGATTACACAACTTTTTTTCATTTTCTTTCATTTGAGATATTTGTTAATATGTATGTATCTGGGAACTAAATCTTGAACCAATTGAGCTGAAATTTTGTACATACATTTTATTTGTGTGACAATTCAATGTCAATTAACTGAAGGCATTTTGAATCCAATAAACCATATGCCACAAAATGGCCATTAATCATTTCCACAGTAACCTCTTGATATATTATATGGGTATCAAATGAAATGGCTTGAGTCATTGAAGAGAGAAACACAAGAAGCAAAGTGACGTTATTCCAAATCCCATATGGCGATTTACATATTTCTTAGTCATTCCTAAACATATTAAGCCAAGTGACGTCATTTTAGATCCAATATGGCGGCGGCCGCTGAATAGCGATTTATAATTTGTATCGTCACCAGTATGATATGGATATCAAATGAAAAGGTTTAATGAGAGAAACACGATAAGCAAATAACGTCATTCTAAATTCCATATGGCGATCGCCGCACAATATAATTTATATCTAACAAAATTTTCTCATACAAATAAAGTAAGAAGTTTTATGGAGACATTTTTTGAAAAAAGTATTTTTTATTGTATTCATTGACTCCTCCACCATTGGACCAATTTTTAGAACAGATAAAGCTTCGTATGCCCTACTTTCATTGCCTATAGCTCTTTAGAATAATTTTGAAATCTCTTTTAATGTATAGTATTTTTTTTTCCTAGACATGAAAGTGAAACAAACATTAACCGCAGAACTAACCAAACTAGCATCACATCAAAAATCATTGAAAAACAAAAAAGATGAAATACTACAATTCAAGCAGGACTCCTTTATACAAAAGCGTGGTTTAGAAAACGAGATATCCCGTTTAGAAAACGTAAAGCAACGAAGACTAGAGTATCTGCAAAGAGTAAATCCTGATGCTTATAAGGCAGTTAAATGGCTAGAAAACAACAGACATCTGTTTGATGGTCAAATTTTTGAACCAATGATGCTAGAAATCAATGTGTTAAATAATCAACATTCAAAATATGTGGAGAATGTTATAAGCGTTAGAGATCGCCTGGCATTTACTTGTGTTAACAAAAGAGATATGAATAAACTGATTAAATGTTTAAGAGAGTCTCAGAAACTGTCTGTGAATGTCATTCACTCAGACTATAATCCACAGCAGGGTAATAGATTTCAGCCTGATTTTCCTATTGAGAAGTTGAGGAAATTCGGTTTTTTCACATATGTCAATAATCTGTTCACTGCCCCAGAGCCAGTTATGCACTATTTATGCAAAACATATAATTTACACAATATTCCAATAGGTAAGTGTATTACATATTTCTTACTTTTAAAAAAATCTTAAAATAACTTTAACAGGCTGACATTACACACACTACTTTTCTTATCCTATATCACTTTAGAAAACCCATTTGGATAAAGTTTTAGGATTATATTTCAGATATCTTGAAGTCCAGTTATCCATAAAAAATTGAAGGAATGCTGAATATTTTCCAAAATTTTGAAATAAAAATAATGTTGCAGACACTACCCATTTATAGCATAAATCATGTTCCTTGTAGGTGATCAAACTACAGATAAATGTTATGATGAAGTTCCCCCACAAATTCGAAGTTTTTTTGGTGAAAAAAGCAAATATACAATAAGTTTTTCAAAGTACACAAAAGAGAAGAGCACAAGGCAGACACAAGTTTATTCAGATGGTGCACTTTCTCTTTCAATGGATATTGTTAAATTCGATCAATTGAAGGGACAAATTCGGGAAATTCAAAGGTAAGAATTGATAGTATTGTCATTTTGATTTATTTGCTAAAAACATATGTAGCATATGTCAAGAAATACATTTTTTTTATTGAACGTCTTTGAAACAATATAGTTTGTTTGTTGTAGATTTATTTAGCACTAATGCTACAATATCAATGTTACACAGTATATCACACAATTGTCTTCAAGTCTAGATATTTTTATATAAAATTGGATTAGTATGAATTCTGATTTTCCATGAAATATCTCTTCAATTTTCCTTTGAACATTTTCAAACTCTCACAAATTTTGATATCATTACTTAATTTATTGAATTCGTACAATCGTTTTTGAAATACTGATTTGTTATATAGCTACTACAATTTTGTAAATGAAAGACAGTTCCTCTAGTAGAATAACTATGGTAGTCATTATTCAATTGAATAAAATTTTCTAAATGATTTGGTAAAAGATAACTTTTAACTTGGAATATGAAAATGAAAACCAAGTGAGTTATGAAATATTTGATATTTAACCATTGTATAGGGTTGTCCAATAGGGACGCAGGAAAGTAAACGTCAATTTGACCTGGACACCATCTTTGTTTTCTGTCACCGACATGTCATTTTGTTAGTTGAATGTTTACCATTGATCGTTATGGAGTCGTATTCGATTGAAGACCGCATTAAAGTTATTCAAGAGCACTACAAAAATGATGCAAACATAAAAAACACGTATCGCGCGCTTCGTGAACATTTCGGTCGCAACAACCGCCCAAACGAAACAACCATCGGTAGTCTGGTGCGTAAATTCGAGGCAACAGGTTCTGTGGCAAATCTGCCAGGCTCTGGCCGGCCAAGGAGCGTTCGCACACTGGAAAATATTGCTGTTGTGAAGGAGAGTGTGAGAGACGATCCGAAACAATCAACAACGCGTCGATCCCAAGATTTGGGCATTTCGAGAACCAGTTTGCTCCGCATTCTCCACAAGGATTTGAATGTACACGGCTACAAGATCCAATTGACGCAAGAGCTGCGTCGGGCCGACCATTTTTCGCGCCGAAAGTTCTCAGATTGGCTCCTTGAACACCGCCAAATTGATGCCAATCTTTCATCAAAAATCATGTTCAGCGACGAAGCGCATTTCACTTTGAATTGTACGGTAAACAAGCAAAACTGCCGCATCTGGGCGAACGAAAATCCCCGTGAGTATTAAGAGCAGCCGATGCATCCTCAAAAAGTGACTGTGTGGTGTGCATTGTGGTCAAAAGGCATCATCGGACCTTACGTTTTCGAAAATGCGGCCGGGGACGCCGTTACCGTCAATTCTGAGCGATATCACGTGATGATAGAGGACTATTTTTTGCCGCAACTTGAAGGAATGGATATGGACGATGTTTATTTCCAACAAGACGGTGCAACATGCCACACAACCAACGTCAATATCCATCGATTGCAGTCCTTCTTCGGTGATCGCGTGATTTCGCGCAGAGGAAATGTGCCATGGCCACCAAGATCGTGCGATTTGACTCCCTTGGACTTCTTTTTATGGGGATATTTTAATAGCAAAGTCTACGTCAACAAACCAGCCACCCTCCAAGAACTCAAAAACAACATCATTGCCGAGATAAATGCCATAGAACCGACCATGTTGCAAAATGTCATTGAAAATTTCGACCATCGCGTGGACGTCTGTAAATCCAGTCGTGGTGAACATTTGAGCGATATTATTTTTCATATATAAATGGTATAAATGAACCTTCAAAATAAAGTACCCAACTTGATTTGAATATCAATCTTTCTTGTTTTAATCTGCGTTTACTTTCCTGCGTCCGTTTTGGACAACCCCATAGTTCTGTCAGCAAAACACTTATTCTAGTATGTTTATTTTTATTTAAGATGATTCTCATAACTTTAATTTCTAATATTTGTAATTGTGAAAATATAGTTTCATTTGCAGTGAATAATATAACAAATGTAGAACAATTGTACACACATGTACACATTTTTTTTTTTAGGATAAATTAAGTTATGACAAAATCTATAAAAGTAATTTATCTTTTTAGATACCTTTGAAATAATAGTTCCCTTTGAATTTCAATTTATTATCTACATGTACGCCCAAATATTTGAATCATTCATTAACTCAATTTTTTTCACGATTTATCATATTTCCATCTAAAGATTTTCCTATAGCTATACATTTTGTTTTGTTTGTGTTTGAGTTTATTCACGTTCAACCAATTATTTTTTTCATATCATATAACAGCTCTATTGCAGTTTCAATGTTTTTATTGGATATACATACATATACAAGCCCCTTCCCACTTCAGTTGGCCCACTTCAAGATTTGTACCAAAATATGCCTTTACAAACTAAACATGACGAAACTGTTTACTTCTGGAATAATTTATTTTCTCAAAAACGTTTTAGATACACTCTAGTCGTAAAAAATACATATTTGAAATCACTTAGACTATAACTAATAGAAATTGAAAGATTACCATTGGGTAACATCACCTTTATTTTTTATTACGGTTGAAATGCTTTGGGGCACACTGTTAACCAAGTTTTGGCAAAAATTTTGTGTAAAACAATCCCATATATCTTGAAGCTTTTGTCACAGTTCGGTGATTGTACGAGCAGGATTTTGTCGTAGAACCTTTTTTCAATAGGTGACAGATCTGGACTGCTAGAAACCCATTTCAAAAGTGGTACATTATTTTCTTCCATCCATTTTATAGCCTTTTTTGAGGTTTGGCAGGCTGCACCATCTTGCTGAAACACAAAATCTTGGCCGGATGTCAAACATTCTTCCATCACTGGTAAAAGCAATTCTTCTAAAATTGCCAAATATTTGTTTGTATCCACATTTCCATCAATAAAATGAAGTTTTCCTACTCCTTTTGATCACATACTGCCCCAGACCATAATGGATGCTCGAAATTTCACTTTTCTCTTTAGACAGTCAACATGGAATGCTTCATTTTTTTTGGGAATAACTCTACTGCGACTGTCACCAACACAAACTTCGAATCGGACCTCATCACTTCGTTGTATTGCACACCACTGTTGAGGTGTCCATTGTCTATGTTCTTTAGCCCATCTAAGCCGATTTTTCTTTTGCAGTGGAGTTAATAGTGGCTTTTCTTTTTCCTATAAACAAGTTTGCAACTTTAGGGTTTTTATTTCACTTTTTTTATAAGAAAACTTACCTTGCAAGTACTAAATCCCAGTTTATGGGCCTCTCTATGAGTGGTGGACCTCGAAATTCTCCTTCTAACAGCGTCACTCCACAGAGCACTTAATTGTAAATAATTGGCACGCCTGTTTTTCACGATTATTCTTCTTAATGCTCTTCGGTCGGCATTTGTGATATTACTTTTTTTCACATATCGCGGCTTAATATTAACTGAACCAGTTACGTTATATCTTCTAACAATATTTCTCACACTGTACCGCGATAAGTCTAACAAAGTTGCAATTTCTGAGTTTGATTCCCCAGAATTAAAAAATTAAATTATCAGTAACCGAATTGTCTCACTAATAACCTTTCCTCTACCCATTTTGAAAACCTTAACTACCCAAAACTATTTTAAACGTATTCTGACAGCTGTGATTAATAAAAACAATTGTCATGGCTTTTATTTTTCACAGCCACCTATGCGTTATAGACTTATTTTGCATTGAAATGAAAATAGGTTGATATGCTGTAATTGCAACATGTGTTATTTTTATGCTGCAAATTTGATTAGGGAGTGATAAAGTTGGTGTTTTCTACTATATATTATCAAAATATTCATGTGTGGCACAACTACCAAAATGTTTTAATGCTTGGTGCATTGCCAATTTTGGTTCTTTGACTTATTTTTCGATTTTTCATATTCGATTTGTACCATGTTGCAGGTATAGTGGAAAGATGAGTAATTTATTTCGAAATGTGTGTTGTACTTCAAATTTGATTCTTTGCAATTTGGACATGTCATTGATCTTTTGATACCTCACAGTTCTAGGCCTGATAATCATTCTTACCACATTTTATGGTGAAAACCCTAGCAGTTAAAGCATCTCAGAAGATCATAATGCTCAAAAACTGTATAACGTCCATGGATACAAACAATACTGCTGCTTTCATTACTGCTTCAAATATGGATCTATCCAATCAAAATTGACGTAGATCGAAATTTCATTTTTGTAATTGCCAGTACTTTAATCGAAGAATCACTATTTATAACGTTTTTCACTGTTAAGTCTCTAACCAATTCTTTCATCTGTTTAAGTCTTTGCTGAAGCCCACTGCCTTAATCATTGGTAATTTCCTATGGAATACATTTACTTTATGAGTATGTCCAACACTATTCTATTTACAATCTAATTTTCAATATCATTGATAACCTTGCACTCAATTTTCAACACTCCATCTTTCAGATGGTTTGCTTTTTCAATAGATACATTCATTTTTGCTAGATTTATATATTTGTTCAAGTCCTTTGTTTGCGTACAGGTTTGGTTTGTATTAACAGGTTTAATAATTGTATTTTCCTATTGCATGTTTCTATTATTATTAGCAGGTATTACAGTTTCTTTTGGAAATGACAAACTAAAATTGGTATTTCCACGTGTTTTTGTTTATATATTTTTTCATATACATAGTTCTTTTATTAGTTTTTCTTTTATCTTAAAAATATCCATAACAAAATCATTTTTCTTCTTCTTCTCCATATGGTTCAACTCAGTATTTATTCAAGAAAGAACTGGACCCAGAAAAATTAACAAGTAATATCACTAATAAGTTCCATTAAAAATCCGTAAAACTCTCAAAAAGTGTATTCAATCACTAGTTC
Source organism: Acanthoscelides obtectus (assembly GCA_963669975.1). Classification (NCBI taxonomy): domain Eukaryota; kingdom Metazoa; phylum Arthropoda; class Insecta; order Coleoptera; family Chrysomelidae; genus Acanthoscelides; species Acanthoscelides obtectus. The sequence continues at coordinate 30,974,413 of CAVLJG010000008.1, read as the reverse complement.
CAATTCAGCACTGCTCACTGGTGGCCTACATTACTCTAGATATTATAACCAGCACCAAAAAATCTTTGGAATCAGCAAATTGCTTTTTTTAGTACTACCTAATTTGCTGTTATTAGACTTTATTATTATCTTCCACGACTTCAAAAAGCTGTATTTAATTCCATAACGTTTTAAAATTTGTCTCTCCTTCTCGAAAAGTTATGCCTAAGCTATTCTTTGATTAACTTTTTTAGAAAAAACTAACAAGTTGTAACGTAGGACAAGCTTATGTCACTTCATGAGTTCTACTCATAATCATACGTACTCTCTACTATTACAAAACCCTCACTACTCTCTCGATTCGTAATTGCTTCTGCATTAAGTATGCGATACGTCGGTCTGTCGTTTGCCGTAACAAAATTTCAAAATAAAAAAATATGGGCTTGATCCTTGAAATTACATACAGCTTTTTACATAACAACAAATAGGTTTGAATCACTTTCGAAATTGGTTTTAAAGGTCAGTCCAAAATTACGATAATGAAATCGAAACCATAGACGGCCAACTTGGGAGGATCCAGGAGAAGGTAGACGGCATGCGCGAGGAGCAAAAAGCCTTTCAAAAAGAACAGCAAGATGCAGCAGCTAGGGATTCTAGAATAGCAGAGACAGAAAGAAAAATAAGAGATATGCAACAGTCTCAAAAGAGCGCTGAGGAGATACAGATGGAAGCACAGGCTCAAGCCAGAGGATATGTGAAAAATATGGAAGCGATTCAGGTAGATCATGCTTTAGTTTTGGAAAGGTTCAACATAAAATAGGGTGTTCCTATGGTACTTCAGGATTTTGGAAAAATATTTTGTATATAAATATCAAAACCTATTAAGTATGGGAGTTATGCTAAATTTTCTATAATCGCATAAAAATTCGGCTCAATTTTTCAATAATTTGAGAAATATTTTGCTTCATCTCGTTAATAAAAAGTGTAGTCTCTTGAAAGAAGTCAATCTCAAGCTGGCGGACATCGAAATTGCGAGAAATTACGCCGCCATAAGGAAAACGTGTCATTGGAAATTTAAAAGTTTCCATCTCCAAATGGCGCATGGCCATAGCTTATTGAAAAAACATTTGTTAAGGTACACATTATCCAATTGGGGCCACGAAAAATTGATTGTATTAACACTCACTATACTGTTTCTTGTTACAGTATTGAAATGTTCATGAAAGGAGAGAGGAGAAGTTTCCTAGTAAGTCTGCATAATTCTGATGCGTTTCTCCGTCGTAAGGCAAACCATTATCAAATTCCTAGTCGTTGAAAAAATGGCACCAAATTTAAATTTCTAAGTATCTATTGGAACACCCTCTAGCTTTGACGGTGATTTTTTTGCCTTCCCATGTTTACTCAATCTTTTTGGTCCAGACTCTCACTGTGAACAGTTCCTAGCCATCTTATTTTTGGGCACGCTGGTTCTTCGATCAGTGTCGGTACTTTATGACTGAATCAACAAGTTTAACGAACACGCTTGAAAGAGAACACACGCGAAGCGTCCACACTCAGTCATTAACATCAAAGTCCATAGAATTTTTCTTAAACCATATCCTGCCCTCCTCCTGCTTCATTTAGTTTTAAAGGTTATCTCATTCATGTACAGATCCAGATCAAAAACGAAACCGAAAAATTCTGCGAGCTAGTAACGAGCAGTACCCTACAAGAACAACATATCGAAGTCGTCCGTAAAAAAGTAGCCTACATGGAGAACGAGATCAGCGAAAACAAACGAAAACTAGAAGAAGCAGAACAACAACTGAACGTCATAAAAGACAAGTACAGCGAAGTTGCCAGCCAAGCCAAATCGCTTCAATCCAAAGCAAAAGGCTTGTCAAAGGGGTTTCTACCTACAGATGAAGATTTTGAGGAGTTCAGGGAACAGTACGACGCCTTGCCGAATGATATAGAACAGCTGAAGGCTAAGAAAGAACAATATGCTTCGAGAATAGCTTGTTTGAACATAGCTGATGATGGCGAGTTGCAAGAGTACGAGAATAGGTTGAATCAGATAAAAAATTTGACGGATGAAATTGAAACTTCCAATAGGACTTTGAATAAAATCTCTGCGAAAATAGGTAAATTTTTATAGTTCATAGCTTAGTAGTTCATGATTTTACAAGTTTTCCAATTTTTGACTCATAGGATCCACGGACGTATATAAGGGGGGGGTTTTGGGGGTCCGGACCCCCCCCATTCATATCCACCTTACTTGTCCAACAGAAAAAAATTACATGCACCGCGCCGATTGTAATAAACGATAGTTGCTGTGGAGCGTGTCCGTAGGGCGAGTATCGGAAAACGCGATGCGTATGCCCGCGTAGTGCGGGGTGAGGGGGGATGGGCACTTCCCCCGCCACCGTCGCCCGCGCTTCGGCGGCGCGCACCAAACCAAGCTAGTCTAGTAGTCTAGTCCACAGAACTGTCTAGTCTATTTTATCTCTTCGCGTTGACGCGTTGCGCAGTTGTTATAAATACAATATAGAAAGAAGTGTCGCTATGAAACGAACAAATCAGGTATCTCTTTTGGGTTTTTTTTGTAAGAAAGAGAGTCCAAAGCCCAATGAACTTTTGTCAATTGAAGAAGTAGGAATAAATAGAGCGGGGCCATCCACAGATACTGATGACGATGAAGTGAAGAAAGGTAAGTCTCTTATTTATTTAATTAGGAAGAAATCCAGTTATTTGAATTTAATAGACGCTCTAAAAACTTTTATCCTGCTCTTATTTTTATTCCCAGAGAATTTTTGTAAACAATTGTGTTGCCGTGAGCATAAAATATTTGACAAAAATGGTAATTTCAGTGTATATGCGGAATGTACCTAAGTGTCATAAAATCATTTCGCCTTTTAAGAGAAATAGAATTATATTTAACAACTAAGTGGCGCCCGCGACTGTGTTCGCGTAGACTTAATTTTTAGTTGAAAATTCTTATTCCCAACATAACTTTTTAGTTTTTGTCAAATATTTCTTTGTTACAGCCAGGATCGATTTGTGTTCGGCTCCGTCCGCAGCCGCAGCCAGGACGGGTTATGATATTGGGAAATACGTATGTCATCCTCCAAGCAATGACGAGGAAAAGCTGAGAGCATTAAAAGAGCCTTGGATTCCTCCGGACACATTTAAATTTCCAGTCACTGACACCGGTAAAAAGAAACTTTCTTTTCAACGCCATTGGACTAACAGGTACTCATGGCTTGTATATTCAAACCTCATGCAGGGAGCACTTTGCAAAGTATGTGTTCTACTTGGAAAAACGCAAGGTGGTCGTGGTCATCAAGAACTTGGAGCCTTTGTTAGTAAGCCATTTATTAACTGGAAGAAAGCTTTAGAGAGCTTTGATCACCATGCAGATACGAAGTATCACAAATTTGCTGTTGAGCAGGCAGCAAATTTTGCAAGGATCATGGAAGGAAAAACGCTTGATGTTACAGAATGCTTAAATGTAGAAAACAATAAAATTGCCGAAGAGAACAGAAAAAGATTAAAAGCCATTGTTGAAACAATTATTCTTTGCGGAAGGCAAGCAATAGCACTAAGAGGAAGTCATGATTCTGGAGAAATTGGGATAAATGAGCCTGAACATAATGATGGTAATTTTAGAGCACTTCTTCGTTTTCGTGCGCGATCTGGCGATGAAGCACTCAAGAATCATTTACTAACACAAAACATTCACAGTAGAGCCATGTATACGTCATCAGTAATTCAAAATGAGGTGATTGAACTATGTGGTAGTGCTATTCAAACGCAAGTACTTAATAGGGTCAAAGAGGCTGGTTTTTTTACTATACTTGCTGATGAAACACAAGACATTTCACGGCGAGAACAATTAGCGTTATGTTTACGATATGTACACTGCTCATCTGGGAAATCGGTTATACGGGAAGATTTTTTAGAATTCATTCACGTAGAAGATGTTTCAGCTCAAGCTTTGGCAACGACTATTATATCACATCTTTTATCATATAACTTGGATATGGATAAATGGATTGGTCAAGGCTATGATGGCGCTGCAGTGATGAGCGGCCGGTTACGGGGCGTAAGAACAATAATCTCAGAGCAATACCCGAAGGCGCAATTCGTACACTGTGTTGCTCATGTTCTTAACTTAGTTTTAGCGCATTCATGTGAGATACCAATGATACGTAACTGTATCGGAACCATTAAGAGCGTAATAAACTTTTTTCGCCAATCACCGCTTCGCGACGGACTTTTGAAGAAAATTGCGGATCAAATTAACTCATCTCATTCAACGCTTATCTCTCTTTGTGAGACAAGATGGACCGAGAAACACGTGGCTGTCGAAAGATTTGCAGAAATGGTTCCCGTTATACGCGAAACACTTGGGGCACTTCAAGATGCTGCGAGCAGCGACGTCGCTACTCAAGCATACCATCTTCAAACCGCTATGGATAACAGCCAGTTTATTGTTTCTTTAGTTATACTGAGAAAAGTTTTTTCATATACAGCAAACCTTAACAAAGCAATGCAGAAAGTCAATGTCGATTTGACCAACATTTGCGAATATACAAAAACGGTAAAAACGACTTTACTAAATGTTCGGAACGAAAGTCAGTTTGCAATCCTTTTTGAGCAAGCGCAGCAGATGAGTTCAGGCGATATAGTCGTGCCAAGAATAACTGGAAGGCAAACCCTGCGCAATAATATTGCAGCAGAAACTGCCGAAATATACTACCGACGAAATGTGTTTTACCCTTTCATTGATCATGTTATTGCAGAACTCGACGCTCGTTTTAAACCACATGAATCGACGATCGAAGGAATTCAAATGCTGTTACCTGAAAAAACTAGTAATGACTCCAGGATAAAAGAAAATCTTGAAAAAATTGCACAAACATTTCTTGGTGGAGAAAATGAAGGCACAATATTTCTGAGTGAATATGAGATATGGCACAATCACTGGAAATCTGTAGCACAAAAACCTGCAACTGTGCTTGACGCTATCGATAACTGCGATGATCAGTTCTTCCCTTCAATAAAAAAGCTTCTAATTATCTTAGCCACACTCCCAGTATCCACTGCAACCCCTGAAAGATCTTTCTCTACCTTAAAGAGGTTAAAAACTTACCTAAGAAATAAAATGGGCGATGAAAGACTTACTGGTCTGGCTTTAATGAGCGTACACCGAGATCTGGCGGTGCAACTAGATTCCGAAGAAATTATCAATCAGTTAGCAATAAAACGTAAAAGACTAAATTTATTATTTTAAAGTTTCAACTTTGTTACTTTTGAATAAATATTGCAATACATACATTAAACTTTTTATTTAAAGGCACCTACCTAAGTAACCTGAGTTATATATTATAGATTACCCGCGACTATACTTGCGTGTTATAATCGAAATGTTTAATCTGTAAGTAATAGATCCAATTGGCGTTAGAGCTCTGTTTTTTTTCACTTTGGGGACCCCCCCCCTTATCAGAGCTATAGCTACGTCAGTGATAGGATCTAAGGTACACCGGGGTAAGTGTAAATACGGGGCAAGTGTAACCTATGCCAATTTGTGGTCTTAAATTCTGTCATAATGGCGCCATCTATGGCCAAGTAGGTTTATTATGATACCGGCTAAGCATCGCAATAGATGTCTTGCGCGCTAGCAAAACGAACGCTTCATCACATTTCGTTACTTAGTGTGTTTGCATTTACAGTTGACGACGCAGTTCTGTAGTCTCTTATAAAAATCTCTTTGTATTAAAACTTTGACGACTTTTCATCGTAATTTCTGGTAAGCACTCCATTAAAGGTATTATCTATTAGTACTAAACTTATCTTTTCTGAATTTTAAAGAATTTTTTTTAAATGTTGTGGTTTACACTTGCCCCAAAAAAAACTCCCTTGGGGCAAGTATGAAATATGGTAGGTTACACTTGCCCCAATAATTCTATTACGTTTACACTTTCCCGTTGTTTTCAGAACATGGTCCGGAATTACATACGTAAGAAAGCTCCTCCAGCCTATAGCAAAAACGATTTGAAAGAGGCAGTACAAGCTGTGCAAAGAGGTACTCTAACATTATATAGAGCTGCATTATTGTACAAAATACCCAAAGTTACTTTATTTACTCATGTAAAGGGTAAACGGGGTATAAAAAGTAATACGGGGGGTAGGGCACCAGCTCTGCCTTATGATGTAGAACAAAAATTTTCCAACAGTATTAAAATACTCGAAAAATCGGGTATGGGACTATCAAAGAGAGAAGTTCTTCAACTAATTGGGCGGTATGTGAAAGAAAATAATATAGTAACCCCTTTCAAGAATGGAGTTCCTGGCAATGATTATTTCGTCAGATTCACGAAAGCATTTCATTTAAGCCAGAAAAAACCGCAATCTGTGGAAGTGGCTCGAAAGAGGTCTATGGATCCATTTGTTATGTATGATTACTTCAATATCCTCAAACAGCATATTGAAAATATCCCAGCATCGCAAATTTATAATATTGATGAAACCGGTTTCTGCCTGGATCCATCCCGGATAAAAGTTGTTGGAGAGAAGGGTAGAGCAGCCCATAGGACAACAAGTGGTCCAGGACGAGAGAATATAACAGTTCTCGTTGGGGGAAATGCTGCAGGTGAAAAACTTCCTCCTATGTTTTGTACCATTTTATCAAAAATCTGGTCACAAGTAAACCCTTCGTTACTTATCAAAGGATTTGAGAAAGGGGGGATATATCCTTTTAATAAAGAGGTCATTCCCGTAGAACATTACGATCCAGAAGCATATAAAAGGTGGTGTGATTCAAACTGCAAAAATAACAATCCGGAAGAAGCACAAGTAGCGCAACCAAATTTACGATCAACATTAGAAGAGCGTTTTAATTTGCCATCCACTTCAACAGTACCACCAATAACTCCGCAGACATCGTCAACCAATAACTCCGCAGACATCGTCAGTAAATTCAATAAATCCGGAAATGCCATCGACCAGTTCAGAACACCAGAATCCGCCAGTTAACAACACAAAAAGTTTTGAGAGCATTCTCTTAGAACAGCTAAAACAGATGCCAAAACCAGCGAAATCGATCAGAAAGAGAGTATGTATAGGTGCCGAAATTGAACGAGAAAGCAAACAAAATTAAAAAACCAGAGAAGCCGACAACTAAGAAAGATGGTAAAAAATTGAAAAGAAAGCAAGTATACGAAGAAGACACAGATGAAGATAGTTTTGAAGAAATGGAAGTCAATACTTCAGATGATGATTTTGACTTAGACGATGAAGTAAATGATTTGCGTGAAGAAGAAGAATTCGTGAAATACCTGGAGAAAGATCCTCAAGAACTGAAAATAGGAGACTGGATTCTAGTAAAATTTGCTACTAAAAAATCATTTAAATTTTATGTAGGGCAAGTAACAGAAGTAGAGCCATGTTTAGAAGCAACATTTGCAAGACGCTCGGGATCTTCATCACAATTTCATTGGCCAGATACTCCAGATGTCTCAGTTATAAGAAGAGATGAAATACAACACTGTTTGCCTGCCCCAGATATTCACAGAAGAGGACACTTCCATTTCAACATCACATTTGAGCAAAATATATCCTAAGTGATTTTTCCTAGTAAAAAAATCTGATTATATTTAGTCTCTTCTTTTATTTACACTAGCCCCAATCAAGTCTCAACACTTTTGTAGTAATTCAGACAGCGTATTTACACTTGCCCCAATTTGCTGGGGAAGTGTAAACCATTATTCTAACATGAAAAAAATCATTTCTAGAAAAAAATCTATACTGATTTTGTTTTGTGTTTGTAGATTTCGTTTCTACATATGCTTAAGACTATACTCTCAAAATTTCAGTGAATATCATAATTAAAAATAGGAAATACAACGCGAAAAAGTCGAACTATTGAAATTTTGGGTCACACTTGCCCCGGTGTACCTTAGTTCGACTAAAAAATTGGAACAAATTCAAATGTTTTTGAATTGTTGCCCTTTTTTTCTGATTTCTACAGGATGCGCAATGAATTCGTTAACACATGCTCGATGTGTGGGGAGGGGTGTTTTCTTAGAAATGTAGTCTGAAAATAGATGGCTTTATCAGTTCACAATTCGTTTTTTATGTAAAAAAATATATGAACAGCATACTACATTCCTGTGAGGCATTTTTTTTTTCGTATAGTAAAGAAATCAGTAAAGAAGTTTTTTAAACGAGATCGACATTAAATTTGAAGTAACGCGGAGACCCTAGCAATTGCAGCTCATACGCATCGAGAATATTATTTATCTAAGCGATGAGAAGAAACCAAAAAACGTATTTCTGTGACAAACGTCTGCTCAGAGAGGTAGATTTCATGAGTTTATGTGAGAGAGATATAAGTACATGTTTTTTCACGGTTTTTGACTAGTCACAGTAGACTACCGGAGTTACTTTCATACGTGCATCTCCCTCAGTTGGCGTCTATCCGCCGACGTTTGTTTGTGTAAGCTCATAGTGATAAGTCTTTTAGTTTTTTGCAAAGTTTTCTCATCAACATATGAATCTTCCATATTTATGCTCGTCACTGTCAGTATGGCTACTAGCTTGTCATGGGCGTGCGATATGAGTTTACTTCTTGTTAGGCTTCAACGATTGTTGAGTATCACACATTCTCATTTATAATGTTAGTATGGATAATATCGATTAAACGGTGACATAACCGCCAGAAGTCGTGGACATGACTGTATGTGATCCCCTTGGTTTTACTGTGACCCGTGAAAATCAATGAAGTGAACTATAACCTCATGCTTTATGCTAAGAGCCTCCTAAAATTTCATTACTTGTTTAAAAAAATGCCAGCGTCGAGGCCATTAAGAAGTAAACTCCTATAAATTAAATATATTGTAAATTAAAAATATAATTGTCTTAAATTTTAACGAATTTTTGGTCTGATCTCTACTGCATTAGGTTTGATCCAGCAAAATGTTCATTTAATATTCAGAACATATATTTCTTTCTCGGAGCATCCACTGACATAATATGAACAGCAACTAGTACTAACCCTGCTGGAACGATTTTTCTATTTCGGGGCATTATTCACCCTACAAAACGGTAATTTTGGCACATGGTTTGCATTTGGTTTTTAACAATCAAGGAAGATTAGGAATTCCGTAGTGGTACATTACAATAAAATGCAAAACTTAGCAGTACAATATAATTGCAAAAAAGGCAAGTAACTTTATGATTCAAACTGTTTGGCTACAAATGTAAACCACAAAACAATGATGCAAACCAAATATGCATAAACGCAAACAAGAAAACAAAACATCCAAAATATTCTCTCTAACCGTTAACGTGACCCTTAACTTTGAACTGCGCATCCCTAAACTATCAAGGAAAAGACATACACTTGAAGGACTCTTGGTATACAGAATCACGAGAATTACCATATGGATGGAAGAAAATAGCTTGAAATTAGTTAATGAGAAGACGGAAGTAGTTATACTTTCTGGCAGACATAAGCTAACTTCATTAGCTGTTAAGGTTGATAATTCCGAGATTCGGAGCCAGAATGCAATTAAGTATCTGGATGTGTGGCTTGACAAACATCTGACAATGATTAAACATATACGACGCGCCACTGATAAGCTAAATAAGGTCGTTGCATATCTGATACGACTAATTCCATCTGACGGAGGCGCGGGATTTTGGCAGGAATGGTAAACGAGATTATGCTGAACGGAGTTCCTTTGATATATAGACAGCTAATACTGAGAAGCCAACGAAAAGTGCAGTGCTGGTTGTAGCTGGTATCCCGCCAATTGATTTGCTGGCTGCGGAGAGATGTGAGGTGCTGTTTGTCAGATGGCAGGAGAGATGGGATGCAACTGGTCATGGTGCACGGACCAGAAGGCCGATCCCAGATATTAAAACTTGGATGGTCAAGAAAGCGGTGCGGTAGAGTACTATACTGGACAGTTCGTCACAGGACATGGTTGTTTTGACAGCTACCTGAAGAGGGTAGGAAAGAGAGTACGCGAATTGCGTATATTGCAATGAATAGGAGGATACTCCTAATCACATACTCGAATGTGGTAGATGGGTTGACTACCAGACAGCTGGAACTGACGCTCGGCAAGAGGCTCCCTGCTGACAATTTTGCCACACATATACTCAAGGGATATTCAAGCAGTAGTGAGGCGAATGATGCTGAGTAAGATACAGGAGAACAAAAATAGACAAAGGAACCAATAGTAGGTTTCTATTCTGTTCGATTGTACAAGTACATAGATATAAAAGTATGTATGTGTACGATAGAGCTTCCCACTATGAAAAAGATGTGTGGCGAACGACTGAGAGGTTTTAGTGAGTATGCAATTTCTGGAAAATCCCACAACATATTTGCCAGGTAACGAATTATTTCCGAACAAACACCAAAGATGATGGAACTACGAACATCAATAAAATAAACCCAGAACGGTTTGAACGAATAGCTTGAAATACGCATGCGCGTTTTCCATGCCCGTGCTAGAACAAAATTAATTATTCCTATTATTTACAGATAGAATGCAAGAAGACTGGCTATCACCCCTGAAAGAACTGGTCACTCAAATCGACGCAAAGTTCTCGCGCGCCTTCCAACGCATGGGTTGCGCGGGCCAAGTGACCGTGTATACGGGCGAGAACGAAATAGATTACTCGGATTACGGAATTAGCATAATGGTGACGTACAGGAACGGAGAACCGTTGCAGGAATTGAACTCGAGCATTCAGAGCGGTGGGGAGAGAGCCGTAGCCACTGCTGCGTTCATGCTCTCATTGCAGGAATTGACGCCTGTGCCATTTAGGTGTGTCGACGAGATCAACCAAGGTAAGAACAAAGTATACGAGGTCCGTAAATTAAGTGATGGGACTGGCAACGTAACGTTTGATGTGGCACCGGGCTTGGAGGGGAGACCTGAGAACACGTGATCCGCCTTCAGAACAAGTTTGATCTCGATTGTCCTTAGCGATTTTTTTTGTGAAACAGTTTTCCCTATTTTGTTCTCAAAATGAGTGACAGCAATTTCAAGCAACGGCTATCAGGTTTTGCTTCAGACTTGGACACAGTGCGACTGAAACCCTTCTAAACTTCTGTAGGCCTACGGAGATAGCATTTTGTCAAGACACAGGTTTTTCGGTGGTTTAAAGCATTTTCAGAAGGGAGAGCGTCGATTGAAGATGAACCACGAAGCCAAAGACCTTCATCTTCAAGAACGATGAAAATATCGCCAGAATCCGGAACATTGTCCGCTCGGTTGACAGTCAGAATGATCGGGGAAGAGTTAAATTTGACACCACCGTTCATCAGATCAAAAATAACTGGGTGTTGCATCACGATAATGGTCTTTGTCACACAGAACTGTCAATAAACAAGTTTTTGGCTAGTAAAAACATTCCTGTGGCTCGTCAGCCTCCTTATTCGCCTGCGTGAGTCCTTGTGACTTTTTTCTCTTCCCAAAGTTGAAAAATCACCTCATTTGGGGCAGTCGAAATCATTCAAACAGCTGTAAACAACCAGCTGAAGGTTATTCCAGTATCACTGCTATGAGAAGTGGAAGAACCGTCTCCAGCGCTGTGTGGATTCAGAAGAAAGTTACATATATTGAGGATGACAATATGAAATTGTAATCACATTTGAAACCGTTCTCTTCCTACGTCCAGGGAAAAGGGGAGGCGCCACACGGACTCTAGCGAGAGAATACGTGTGCATGCAACGTGCCTTCATTCTGGCCCCGCCTTAGCGATCCGCTAGGTTTTACTTCCACGTTCGACAGTTAGATACCGTCTACTACCTAAGGACAATCACAACATCCATAGAACCCGCGCAGCGCAAGGCGACTGATTAGTAGATTTATAACGTGTACCACAAGGTCATCGCTGCTGTCTAGTTCTGATAATTCTAGACGCTGATAAAATAGTCGCGCCCCGAGTCGTTTACGGTAGGAGTGTGGAAATCTTGCCGTCGTCTATCAGTCGAAATGATTAATGCTATGAAGAACCTAGAAACATATTGAATATACAAACTTGTTTGATAAAGGTCAACGCTGTCAGAATTTGGGATTATCCCCTAGAGACAAAACTAGATATAGGAAGGTAAACTCATAGAGTGGAGGCCAAGCCAAAAGTGTCGAGAATGAAGGCGGACTTTCTACTATAGCCATTGCGGGATCTGTGCATGTGGCATCTCTCTCATGTATGTATCTTTCAGGTGCATGTGTACACATGCGCAAAAGCTTTACGCGCACATTTACCTCCGGTATTGGCTTCATACAAATAGTTGTTTTTCCTTATGCAGTTTAACCTCCTATATCTAGTCTTCATTCCCAGAGAGTATTCTATTCCGCTGTACTCAAGAGTTGACACCCAGATTTTTCGTCCGGTTGAAAGTTTTTAGCTTTGTTCTCTCCAAGTCAACCGCAGAGATGTGTGTGTCATACTGAATGCCCTCAAATAAAATATCACACGAGCTATGTTTTTTACTCGGCCAGCAAAACGGACACGATCCCTGGAACAGTGTCGCAATTTCAAAGACGGCAACACACGCGGGTAGTGCCAAAGACTGATAGTACGTAGTATGCATTTCGCAAAAATTGCAATTTGACACAAGAAATAATGATTTGACATTTACACGTGCAACTATATAATGTGGATTTATAGTTGTGTATATTAATTCTCGAAGTGATTACCTTGTCTGTGAGATCCTCTTAGTTAGTAATTTATCTATCCATCTAAAGAAGGATCTTTAAGCAACATTTTTATTTCCTAAACAGATTTGAAAAAACGGACAGACTCGCCAGTTTCCAACCTCTTATTCAAACTCAAATCAACAACTGATTTGAACAAAGATTCGTTCATTTCGGCTGGTCGGAGTCCAGATCACAGAGGACTTCATCTGGCACAATACGCAATAGTGGCAGCTGCTAAGAAAAAGCTAGGCTATTAGTTTAGGGTTAAGAAATACTTTTCTCCACATCACCTCCTCATTCTGTACAAGGCCCAGATAAGGCCTCAAGTGCTGCTCAAATGTTAGGGGTGCTGCCGCCCCGAACACATTATTCATGCTTGTTGATGTTCAGAGGAGAGCTGTCCGACTGATCGATGACGCCTCTCTAATAGATAGTCTCGATACCTTTTCGCACAATCGGCGATCTAGCTCTCTTCTACCGCTACGCCAATGGGCTTTGCTCCTCGGAGGTCTCCTCAATGGTGCCGCCGCGCTATGTGCCTGCCAGACAGGCCCGCCTGGCTCGCGCCTCCCATCCTAACCCTGTCGACTTTCGTTCATCCAGAACTGGCCGATACAACCGCTCCTTTGTCCCTAGGGCAATCAAAATTGTGGAACAATTTACATGAGGAGGCTTTTCTCAGCTCTACTAACCTTAGTCAGTTCAAAAATAGGATTAAAAAGGTTTCTTTCATATAAGCCGCGGTGCCCTGGCATGTAGCCTTCTGCCTGCGCGGCTGCTTCGGTGTAAAAAAAAAGATGGCTCCTTGATTCCCAGGGTACCGAGAATGGAGAATCATCTACCTTTTCTCGAATCTTAATCGCTCCAAAACTAGGATGATTATAAAACTGTTTGTCTTTCCAGGAATGGACGCTAACAACGAAAGGAGAATATTCGAGTTGATAGTAGAATGTACCTGTCAACCAACCTCTGGTCAATACTTCCTCATTACACCAAAGCTGATACCAAACCTTTGTTACACAGAAAACATGAAAATTCACATTGTACATAACGGACCTTTTGTGGAAAGAGATAGAAAATGGGGATTTTCGAAATTGTGTAATCCAGAGGGGGTACAGATTGCATGAGACCTGTTTCTTACCATTTATCGTTAAGTGTAATTAGTTGCTCAACCATTTTTTTATGTCAAATATATTTTCACTTAAATACTGATCTTTTTAGTTGAAGTCCTACAGGAGTAGGTGGGCCCTGACTCAATAATTTTTGAGGCACCGGTGAAAGAAGGCACATTTTGATTTCTAATTTTTTACATTAGATTTGATCGTGGTCGATGACTTGTCGGTGACTGTGTCTGGGATCCGGCCGTGTGAACGATATCTATATAGTACGGCAGAATGAACGGGATATGTATGGCGGGATCTTGGACACGGTCACTGACAGTTTGGGGACTGCTGTACGAACAAGGCTAGTATGTTTGCATGTACAGAGACGAGATGGTAAGCTTATTCAAGACGAATGAGTTTTCTATAGTTTTTGATTCCATGATTTGCTCTTTAACTCTGGACGTTATAAAAGTATATAGCACAAATGGTTTCTATTTTTTCCCAGGCCATACTGGCGAAGAATTTTAATCGAGAAAAATTTCGAAAATGAGATTTTGTTTTTTGAATGTAATGTAATTCACAGGACCACGAAAAACCATGTCACTCATTTCCGTCTGTATGTCGGCCTGTCCGCTAATCCTTGAACCGCCTATAACTTGGAACGTACTTCTCGGATTTAGATGAAATTTTCACACAAGGTTACTACTATGCCAAGAATAAAAGAGCTCTGTAGTTTTTGAAATTCGGTCCAGTGGCAGCAGATAAAGACCAGAAACGAAAAAAGTAAAAATAGCTCAAACCTCGTTTTTTGATATGAGGATCCTGAGTATATCTCAATTTTTTGATGTTGGTATATTTATACGATCCTAACCTTGGTAATACCTATTAGACATATTTCACACGTCTGACCGGTGACCGGGTTAGGTATCGGGGAGAGGGGACGTTGCCAGATGGTCTACCGGTAGGACAGAGAAAAAAATTCTTATAGACTAAGTGTATGGACCTCTTTGATTGACTGTTTACACAGAGTCTAGCTTGCGCTGAACATAATCCTTCAGCAGCTTCAGCTTATTCGAGCCCTATTCAAGCTCCACTTACGCCACGTCAAAACAAACACAAGCATTCGATCGATAAATTCCCTAGTCAATAGGTGTGGTGGTTGCGTTGAAGTCCCAAATTAAGGGCCTTAAGTGGCCACGAACAGAACCAGAAAAAAGAAAGTGAACCACGAGCCACTAAAACCGTGCTTACCTTTATCGTGTGGTGCGGACGCCGGCAGGGATCCTGGTCTCTTCTGGAACTTCTTAACACAGCCACTTATATATATATATATATATATATATATATATACTAAGTGACATATAAATCCGAACACCCAGTTTAAATGGTTTTATTTTAATAAAAGTTGGTGAATGTATTTATCTTACTGTAAATAACAAGTGAAAAAATTTTCAGCTTTATCAGTTGGACATTCCGGTTTTTATACTGCTTTTTTTTAATTCACTAACGCTCTAAAAATGAATATTTCAGCCGCAGTAAAGAATCAACGTTGGCGGATTTTGGTTCTTGACATCCTTTACGATCGGTTACGATGCCTAGAGTACGGAGACCTGTACGATTTCGTCAACTTAGTGAGTTTGATAGGGGCCGTATAGTGGGACTTCGGGAAGCTGGACTTTCTTTTCGGGCAATTGCAGTTAGAGTGCAAAGAAGTGTAGACACTGTGGTTAGGTGTTGTCAGGCATGGCTTCGAGAAGGCCGTACGCAAAGAGCAAGTGGCACTGGACGCCGCCGTAGAACAACAGACCGTGAAGATCGCCGCCTAAGATTATTGGCTTTAAGGGACCGTTTCTCCACTACCAGGTCCATTGCAAATGAATGGTTTGCAGAACACGGAAGACCTATTGGCATGCGAAGTGTTTACCGATGAATGAAAAGTTTTGGCTTGTTTTCATACCGGCCACACTGGGTCCATTCTTTAACTCGAGAACACCGACGTAATCGCCTTGAGTGGTGCAGACAACGGTCACTCTGGGATCAGGAATGGAACAGTATTGTCTTTAGTGACGAGTCTCGATTTTGTTTAGGCATGCACGATGGTCGTGCCAGGGTTAGAAGGCGACGTGGTTAAAGGACGAATCCACAGTTTTTTGTTGAAAAACATGTTCATCACACTGTTGGAGTTATGGTTTGGGGTGCTATAGCTTATGGTTCCAGGTCACCTTTAATCTTCATCAGAGGTAACATGAACGCGCAACTTTATATCCACGAAGTTCTAGAACCCCATCTTTTACCCTATCTTGACACCCTGGCAGATCCAACTTTCCAACAAGATAATGCCCGACCACATGTTGCAAGAGTCACAATAGACTTCTTTCAACATAATGATGTCACACCGACGTAATCGCCTTGAGTGGTGCAGACAACGGTCACTCTGGGATCAGGAATAGAACAGTATTGTCTTTAGTGACGAGTCTCGATTTTGTTTAGGCATGCACCATGGTCGTGCCAGGGTTAGAAGGCGACGTGGTGAAACGAGGAATCCACAGTATTTTGTTGAAAGACATGTTCATCACACTGTTGGAGTTATGGTTTGGGGTGCTATAGCTTATAGTACCAGGTCACCTTTAATCTTCATCAGAGGCAACATGAACGCGCAGCGTTATATCCACGAAGTTCTAGAACCCCATCTTTTACCCTATCTTGACACCCTGGCAGATCCAACTTTCCAACAAGATAATGCCCGACCACATGTTGCAAGAGTCACAATAGACTTCTTTCAACATAATGATGTCACATTGTTACCATGGCCACCAATATCTCCCGACTTATTCCCAATTGAGCACGTGTGAGATATGATGGGTAGGAGATTGCTCAATATGCAACGTCCACCTCAGACTCTAGAAGCACTTCGAGATGAGTTGGTGGTTGCCTGGAATGAGATACCACAGGAGGACATTGACCACCTGATCAGAAGCATGCCTAGGCGCGTTGGAGAATGCGTAGCACATCAGGGTGCATCCACACATTATTAAAGGTCAAAGGGCTTTAAAGCAGTGCAATCATTTTGAAATTTTTAAAAGTTACTTATTATGCTTCATTAAGTACTTATACAAAATTTTATTAAAATAAAACCATTTAAACTGGGTGTTCGGATTTATATGTCACTTAGTATATATATGTATATATAACTTGAGACGTGGTCATTGTCGTCTAGACCAGTTAGGTGAAAAATTAAAGCTTCCGCCTTTTGTTGGGTACTTCGACAAAATTTATGCAATCATCAAGTGGCTTCACGATGTAATGCTCTAATGTTTTTAAATAATTTTTAATCTGTTTTTAACTTGTTCTTGTCATATTTTATATAATTTTGACCATTGTACCAACTATCCAGCTCTCACCATGTTACTGGACGTTTCCCTCATACTATACGTAAACAACAATTAGCAACATCCTCACATACTACTCTCCTGATGATGATGGCAAAGTCCATTGAAAGCTAGAGAGAATTAAAAAAGTATAAAGAGTCCTCTTTGCATAAATTTTGTCGAAGTACCCAACAAAAAGCGGAAGCTTTAATTTTTCACCTATATAATATATGTTTATGTATAGCGTTTATAAATCGCGGTTTCACAAAACAGTGTTAGCAAAAAGTGCGTTATTCTTACAGCGGTACTAACGATTCTACTTCTCGTCTTGTACTCCTTGATGTAAGAGTGCGCTCTTCCTCTTTTTTCCAAAAAACCATAGGCGCAACCAAATTTAGTGATAATAAAAACAGCGGCGGAGCAAATAATAAAAATTAAGGTAAAATTGATATTGCGGTCGCAACAATCGGTGCTCAAGGATTTGAAGTTACAACGCTGGAGTTTGTTTTTAGGTTTGGATAGGTCGAGCGAATCCTACTTGCGTTGTCAGGGATGGCAGCATTTTTACCGAAAAAGCAATTTAAAAAAAATAAATTACCTGGTTCATTATATTATTGTTAGATCCAAGCTCTTTGCTTTCAATCAGTTGATGACGATATATAATCAGCCCAGTAAAAGGCAATCTACATATCATGAACATTATCGTTACTACGAACATCATTCTTGCTGCTCTTTTTTTATAGCTGACATGTTGATTTTGCAGACTCTCCTGGACGACTTTTTCGTATTTATTTAGCTACAATTTGAACGAAATTAATGTCCAGTCAGTCGGCTAGATATTCATGCATTACCTTTATGAAAATGGAAATATAACAGATAATCTGTATGCTTAAAGGCAACCATACTAAAACTGTAATCATGACGTACCAGTAGATGTTTATTATCAGTGTGTTTTCAGTGCAGTACATTTCTACGAAGTTTTTCCAGTGACGTTCCTAGAACATTTGAAACCTTCGATTTCCATGGTATAAAAACAATGATCTTTTAATATATTTATATTTTTTAAATAAAATATTAAGCTATAAAAGAGGTCACACAAACCTTGTACTGTCTGTATAATGTTATTGGTATTGACAGTAATACGCCTGTCAACCATGTTATGACCATCACAATTCTGGCACCTTTCAATGTTAGTCTCGTCTCCTTAGGTAGAACTATAGCTGTCAGTCTGTCATATGTAATAGCTGACATGCTTATAACGCTGGCTATGAGTACCGAACCTAGAAAAGTTAAATCAATACCGGTGACTTTACAATCAACGATGGAAGCAATTTGGGCCTCCATAATGGATCGATAAAAGTAAAGCAAAAAGTTGTTTTAAAGAAAAGTCCATACATACACTCAACTGCACTTTCACCGCGACATACGATCGGTCCCAGTTCGTAATTCTGGAAAGATTCATAGATCATTATGACCCAAGGGTGGATCAACAGCGACAGCAAATCGGCAGCTGCCATGTTGCCAATTAGTAGGTTAGTGGGCGTTCTCATTGGTCGATTGTGAATCAACACGTGAATGATGAGGATGTTGCCAAATATACCAAGAACAACTACAGGAAGGATTATTGAGGTTTTCATTATTATCTCCGAAAAGGGTTTGTGGATCCAGATTGTGTTGGGAAATAGGTGGGTTGCATAGTCTATCTGAAACAAAAAAACATGGATAGATGCAATCAATTTTAATTGGCGAGTCAGACAACATATACTCTATTGCTTCATCTTCTCTGTAACGCATTAATTTTAGTCATTGAATCGATCATTTCAAAAACACATGATTCACACAATTTAATAACCACAGTCAATAATAATATTGGGAAACACTGTTCTGTACTTAAGTTGTTTTAGCAAGAAAAAGGGTTAGTAGCATATAACTTGACCAAAATAATTCTAGTCATATTTTTTCTTGCTTATTGAAAAAGCACTTAAATCTTGACTTACTAACATATCAAATGGTTTAATTTTGCAAAACCAGACAAAGCGAACACTCATGAAAATCCAATGAATTGGCCATCGACTTATTTATTCAACGTTCTTCAATAATTGGCAATCGGTTATAGAACTAACGTGCTTATTTGATTACCAAGCCGTAAAATGTATTTTTTTAATAATTTTATTTTGGAAGATGTGCGTATAATTCCATTTTCAAAAAAAAATAATTAAAAAACAATGTGACTGGATGATACGCTGGTCTTAAACTAGGCTTTAGGTGCAATCATTTGTATTTTTGACTTTTTCGTATAAGAAGACTTGCATTTTAACTGGATTCAAAACTAGTAATTATGAATGATTCAACTAGCTTGTGCTTACGTCATCGTCGTCAGGCTCGTCATTGTACATCTTGTTCCTAACTTTTGAGCAACACTCCAGGTTAGCACTGCTCCACACTACTGAGTAAAAAATGGATAAGGTATGATCCCCTGGGAAATTAATAGCCCCATCGATTATTTTATTGGTCCCTGTTATATCTGGGAATATTTGTATAAATAAGTAACCATATGTATCACGCAGATTATCTGGCAGATAACCATCGGGAGTTGATAGCTTTTCAGTAGAATTGCTGCTACTACTACTAAGAGAAAAATATGTTCACTGATATTGAATGCGTCATAGAAAAACGTGATATTTTTCCTGTGTAACGGTAGAAGCACCAAAAGGCTCAAACTCGGCCCCACCACGACGAATTTCGCCCTGCAAGATCCTATAATTAGGTCTATCGGAAAGTTGTCTCTTTGTAGGTCAAAACAACAAAACATGTTTCATACCTTGGATAAACTTCAATTAATAATATAAGGTTCACCTCTTGTCAACGTGACAGCTATGAGTATATTCAATTTTTCTTATCTATAGGTGCAAAAAATTGACCCAGTGCTTGTTGGACATCGTCTTCGTATTTTAATTTTTACTGCAGAGAATCGACAAACGACAAAAATCGATGAAAATCGGGAAAGGGGGAGGGGGGGTTAGATCTGGGCAGTATGGGTAATGTCACAGAATTTAACGGCCAAGGTCTTCGATTTTTTGACTGATCTCCAAAGCACTTTTGTACGTGGTCTTGATATTATAATGCAATAGTATAATTATTCTTTCCACTAAACATCGACGCCTTTTTTGCTCAACGAGCTGCCTTAAATTATCTAATCGCTGACAATATATCTCCAAAGTCAGCTTTTCATTCAGTTTCAATAGCTTGGTCCACATATGTCCCACCATATACTCACCTTCTTGCTGAGTCTCAAGTTCGGTTTGGAGGTGGAGGAAGCAGGTTTTTCTAGTTCATACACACATTATGTTCTTTGCATCACATTTTCATATGTGATCCACTATTCACCCCTTCTTGTTAGCCGATCCAAGAAAGGATTGAATTTGGCGTGTGGAAGCAGAGATGTGCATGTCAAGAATGTCATTCAAGTTCATCTGATTAAACTCATGTGGTCGAGTATCTGGGGCTAATTCTAGACTCCAAACTGACCTGGAACTCGCAGATCAAACGCATTAAAAGTAGAGTGGAGTCGACTTCAATGTTGACCAGACGCTCTCATGGCAAAACATGGGTATTGGGCGCTTCCATGAAGCACTGGACGTTCATTATGGTGGCAACATGATATCTTATGCATCTCTGGTGTGGTAGCCAAAGAAGAGACAACGCTCAGCCATTGCAGAATTAAGCAAGGTGCAAAGACTGGCTCTGCCTGTCGATAACAGGTACAATGAAGAGCGCTCCAACTGCAGCACTTGAAACCATTCTGGACCTTCCAACGATACAATTTGTAATCACGGGGGAGACGACATTGGGCTACAGTTACAGCCAAAGGGAAGATATGAAGACCTAGTCAAATAGCGAAACAAGGAGATCGAACGAAACACCAAAGACACAACCTGCAAGGGAAAATTACCTGGTACACTTACGGGTCAAAACTGAGCAAGGGACAGGTGCAGGTATATATGGGAAATAGGTACAATCCTGGGCACAGTATACTGCTTCGAAGACACACCTCTGTATTTCAGGCATTCGGGTCGCCAAAATGCACAATAAGGAATTAAGTCAAAGAATGGGTAAGAAACCAGCATTTAGTGGCTGGATGCAGGCATGGGAAAGAATGCACCTAGGGACGATGTCCAAACAAGACTGACGTATTGCACTCAATGAGTTGGAAATTCAAATTCATCAGTTAGCCCTGTTAGAAACTATATCTTCACTAAACACTATTAATTAATATTTACACGCTTCCGTAGCGTTTGTTTTTAGTGGAATTCGTACAAAATAGGGCCCCAACAGTAGCCACGGATGCACTATCACGTTTCCAAATTCTAACACGAATCGTTACCGGTTTAATTTGCAAGACCCTCATGTAAACATTAAATTTAGTGGTAGAAGTAGTAAGCCGGATATCCGACAACTAAACATGTGAGCACCTATAGATAATTTTCCAGCAATATTTCGACATTTTCTATGAGGAAAATTTCAAAATCCTCTACATTTTGGTGTAAAACCTGATGCGTTGATTTCAACTTAGTTCTACACAATGGCACAGGCGACTTCCTATCTACATTAAATTATGTTGACTAGGAGGAAAGAAACAAATTATAATATTCAATCGTATTATATTACAAAATATAAAAACAACAAATTATATTCTTCATTCGGCCTCATTTGGACTATCTTTCCCAATATCTTGCTCCAACTGATTTTCATCTACCTGCAGATCTGTATCTATATTTTTCTCCGGGTGCTGACTTTTCATGTGATCTCCCAGAGCAAACGCCCTACCGTAACTAGCACCACACAACCAACACGTAAACTTCAAGCTATTTTCAGTCTTATGAGTTTCCAAATGCGATCTAACTCCGTATAAAGTCGAAAACGGTCTATTGCAGATTGTGCAAGTGAACGGTTTTAGGTGACTGTTTTTATGTCCTGCTAGCTGAACTCCAGTTTTGAAGGTCTTTGGACAATATGGGCATTTGTAAGCTCTTACTTCAGAGTGGGTTTTTACGTGATGACTATACACTCCATGAGATTTGAATCTTTTCCCACAATGTACGCATTCGTAAGGTCTTACGCCAGTGTGTGCTCTTAGATGCAAAGTTAGGCAGTAACTCACTCTGAATTTTTTCCCACATATCTTACAAATATGGGGCTTTTCTCCTGTATGAATTCTCTCATGTTTTACTTTCTCGTAAGGCCTAGCAAAACTTCTCCCACAGTACTGACATGCATACTGCCTTTTGGCGCATTTTTTACCAACATGCTCTTTCAAACCCTCCTGTGTGTTGAAAGGTTTTTTGCAATTGGGACACATGAACTTTTTCTCATTCTTATGCGCTTTTGTATGCATAACCACATCCTTCAAACTAAAAAACTTCTTGTTGCATACTGAACAATCAAAATTTTCTTCTTTACTATGAGACTTCATATGCACAATCTCATACTCTTTATCATACGTATTATTACATATATCGCAAATGAACATTGTCCTCACATTCTTCTTTTCGCACTTATTACCAGTGATCGAATAACTTACTGGAGCTTCTATGGGTTTTTCCTTAACAGGCTCATGCATTTTTCTATGCAACCTAAGACTTTTGAATGAGGGAAATATTGTACCACACACTTCACAGACGTATGGTTCCATCGTGACAACTCTTTTCGTTTGACCATTCTGTTCTTCCACATGATGTGATTTCATATGTTCCTTTAAAGTCGCTACTGAACCAAAAACTGCTAAACAGTAAACGCACTTGAAATCAGTTATCTGTTCTGGATTACAAGCATGAATGCTGTATAAGTCTATTTCAGAGAATTTAAGGAAGCATTTAGGACACTTAAAAATTTCATTGACATTAGAGTCATCATTATGAATTTTCCTCGTCGTACCGTCTTCTTGAAGATACTTCTCAATGATGGGAGAAGAAAGCTTGTTGTGTAAAAATTCTGGAACTTTTAAGAATTTTCTTGTGTAGGCTATTCCATTGCTATCAAAATAGTGCTCTTTATGCAAGAGCTGGCTTACTGCAGATGTATTGCTATCCGTTTCTATTATTTCTACAATACATTCGCGGTTATTTTGGTTTGAGCTATATTGTACTTCAGGCTCTTCAGAGGTTGATTCTTCCTAGAATAAAAATATTTTTATAGTAATGTTATGCCAATAGTCCGGAAGGTGACAACGCCCGCGTCTAAAGGGTAAGGCACGAAAGGGCAGATTTAGAGAGGGGCGAGGGGAGTGCCCCCACTTCCCCTTAGATGCCTGTCTGGCATTGTTTTCATAAAGAGTATATCTTGCATTAAACTTAGTGTAACAATTACGTTGATATGCAGACCCCCCCAAGTAGATATATTCCACCCCCGTTTTTCAGTGCTGATCCCCCCGCTCTTCATTGTTTAATCGCCTGTTCCCAAGACGAACATCTTCCTAAATGGATGATACAAACACCATTGCCCCCCCCCCCCTTTAGATAGATTCCTGAATCTGTTCTTGGAGAAAAAGGTATTTACAAAAGTTGTAGGGTCTAATATTAAATTTGCCAGGAAATAAGTGTTATCGATAAAGTATTTTTTAAGTGGAACATCCTGTATATTTTTAGTAACATGATTTTTCTGATCCCAAATATACAGGGTGTTTCAGAACTTATTCGACAAATTTTAACCACATATGCACTATTATGATGACTTCTCAAAAAAAATGTAATAAAAGTCCTACAGAAATTATGTTGTAAACCTGAGTTTCAATAATAAACATTGAAAAATAAATATCTGTATTTTGCGTTCATCGTCGTGATATTAGAACACGTGTTAATAATTTATTGTAGCAAATTGTACCAAACAACTGACGAAAACAAAAGCACGGATGTGGTTTCAGCACGATGGGACACCTCCGCATTTTCGTTTAGAAGTTCGTGATTTTTTGAATCAGGTATACAAGATACGCTGGATAGGAAGGGGTGGACCAATTGCATGGCCTCCACGGTCTCCCGATCTAAATCCTCTGGACTTCTTTTATGGGAATACTTGAAAAACGAGGTATACCGTACTAGAGTTCAGAACATTGAAGAATTGCGTGACCGAATCACAGTGGCTGCCGATAATCTGAGCCTTCAGGCACAGCAGGAAGGAGGCGTATTTGAATTAGTGTGCCGAAATTGGATTAGACGCGCCCAAGCTTGCAATGCAGTCAATGGAAACAATTTTGAACAGCTTTTATAAGTAAGTGAACTGTTAAACTGTATTATTTTATTATCTCGATTTCTGTAGGACTTTTATTCCTTTTTTTTTTAGAAACCAACTTCTTTCGTAAAATGGTTAAATGATTCAAATTTGACGGATAAGTTTTGAAACACCCTGTATATGGTTCATTATACTTATTTTCATAACTTTAGTTAAAAACATCAAATTTTATGTCATGTCATACAGAGGATCAGCACATAATCCTTTGATGTATACAGGGGCGATAAAAAGAGAAACACGTATG
This sequence comes from Acanthoscelides obtectus, assembly GCA_963669975.1. Taxonomy (NCBI): domain Eukaryota; kingdom Metazoa; phylum Arthropoda; class Insecta; order Coleoptera; family Chrysomelidae; genus Acanthoscelides; species Acanthoscelides obtectus. The sequence goes on along the minus strand of CAVLJG010000008.1, from coordinate 30,949,731 downwards.
TTAGAGCGAGAGCGAAAATAAATCATGCTCGGCGTCAAGAATAAGGAGTCTATAATCAATTTCAAGGGGATAACCAAATTAAAATGGTATTTACCATTTTGGATTGGTATTTACCGATCCGTTCAAGCGAGTGTGGTTATCGGTTTGGTTATAAGATCCGTGACGTCATGAATCAGCTGTTATGTGTCATAATTATCACCACTGAATTGTGGTATTTACCCAACTCAGGAGTAGTTTTATATTTCTGGTTATTATTTGACATGTGACAAGTTAGAAGTTTGGCGGGTATTGGATATTTGTATTGTACAGTACAGTCCCGATAATCCGAACAATATCGGACCGACCCCTGTTCGGATTGGCCGGAGTGACGGATTAGCTCGGTCACTGACTGAATTTTTCATACTAAACATTAGTGTTCTGTTCTGTAGTTTATTCCATTTTAAAATTTGTACCATAACTTGATGTACAGTGCGTAAATATTAAATAAAGAACTGTTTTGAACTAAGGTTTACACTGTTTTATATTGAAATATTCACCGATGTTCGTCCTTAAAATTATAAAATTTTCGCCGCGGAGCCGTTTGGATTAACCGGATGTTCAGATTAGCCGTGTTCGGATTAGCGGGACTGTACTGTACTTCAGCTTCATTTTTGGGAAAGTTGATACAGGCTGACTTCAGTTTTAGCATAAGAGAGCACCTTATTATTTATAATCATTACTGTTGTTGGGGACACTTTAAATCTAGTTCCTACGCTTAACAAAGTATCCTGTATAGCTATACCACAAGAATATTAAAATATGGCTATATAAACTCACTGGATGATGTCAACCTGTATACGGTTTTGTTAATATCTTTTTTTCATCGCTTTTTCAACATTTCTGCTAAATCAATAAATCTTTTCTTTGACATGCGGAGAAGTTTAGAGAATTGAAAGTTATCATAGCTACAAAGTAAACATTTTTTTCTTAAAAAAAAACATTCCTCCCATTAATGTTATGAAAGTTTTCTTTTTTCAACTTTCGATACCCCGCTGTAGACGAAAAAGCACCGATTATTAAGTGATAATAAAAATAATCAGAAATGATATACGCGCTTTTCTAAAATAAACAACTTGCAACAAACCGCGGTTAAAACTAACGCGTTCAATCGATTCGAGTAACTGACGTCATCATCCCGTGTGTCATCTTGAACCATATTATAACCGCGGTACATAATACGGAAATTTTGGCTATTCGCTTGGATTTGATTTATGGATGCTTGATTTGCGCTCTCGGTATAACATACGTGTTTCTCTCTCTATCTATTAAATACATGACCTCAATGATAAATTGCCGATCCTGAACGTATCGGCAGGGGTATTTACTTGATAAGTGACATTTGACATTAAGTCTGTTTTTTGACATTGTTTTTATGACATATAGGTTTTCCTACAAGATGTCAAATAGGAACTAGAATCAAATTCAAGCGAATAACCAAATGAAAATGGTATTTACCATTTTGGATTGGTATTTACCGATCCGTTCAAGCTAGTGTGTTTATTAGTTTGGTTATAAGATCCGTGACGCCATGAATCAGCTGTTATATGTCATAGTTATCACCGTAAAACTGTTGTATTTACCCAACTCCTGAGTAGTTTTATATTTCTCGTTATTAGAAATGTGTCAAGTTTTGGCGGATATTGGATATTTTTGTTGTACTTCAGCTTCATTTTTTGGAAACTTGATACATGCTGACTTCAGTTGTAGCATAAAGTAGAGCACCTTATTAGTTATACTCATTACTGTTGTTGGGGATACCTTAAATCTAGTTCCTATGCTTAAAAAAGTATCCTGTGTAGCCATATACCACAAGAATATAAAATATGGTCATATAAACTCACTGGATAATGTCCACCTGTATACGGTTTTGCTAATATCTTTTTTCATCGCTTTTTCCTATCATTTCTCTCAAATCAATAAATTAATGTTTTCTTTAACATGCGGAAAAGTTTAGAGAATTGAAAATTATCATAGCTACAAAGCCATGGTTCCATCATTAAACAAGAAAACATTTCTGCCATTAATATTATGAAAGGTTTCTTTTTTAAACTTTCCATACACTGTTGTAGACAAAAAAAACCCGATTAGTAAGTGATAATAAAAATAATCAGAAATTATATGCGCACTTTTCTAAAATAAACAACTTGCAACAAACCTCGATTAAAACCAACGCGTTCAAGCGATTCGAGTAACTGACGTCATCAAACCGTGTGTCATGTTAAACCATACTATAACCGCGGTACATAACACAGAAATTTTGGTTATTCGCTTGGATTTGATTTAGCTGTCGTTCACTTAAAGCTCACTCGTAACAGGCGCAGACTGAACTATAGTCGAAATCTCGAAAGATGACGCTAACGTCATCATTTTAGTACGTAATAAAGACGAACGACAGCGATTTGTGAATATTTTTAATGAAGTTTCAGATATGTTAGATAGAGACAAACAGAATTTTATTGTCTAAATAAACTGTATTGGTAATTTGCATGTATCCGACAAAGGTGGACGATGTTTTCATGTTGCATGATCGATCATATTTGAAAGATGAATAGTTTTATGTTAAAGCAGGTTAGGTTGTTTCGAATAATACTTTGGTCTTTGGTGTTCCTGTCTTACAAGTATTGTACTCACAACTTTTTTTTCAAAACAAAAACTCCCCACTAAAATTATTTTTAAGTTATCACTCAAAACCATGAAGTAAAATGTAAATTAAAATAATCAGTGAAATAACCTATCTTGGCAAAATCATAATATAAATTTGTTGTCATTATGTTACTGACATCGTGATTTTATCATCGACGTACGTCCATTGATTACTTCAGTACAATTTATGGTATGACGTATATAATAGTCACCTTTTGTGATTTTGACTATATTTGGACACTACCACCGCTACCAGCTATGTAGTCAACAAGTTCACATTTTGTCGGTTTTTTACGTAATAACCCTGCGGTCCATTATATATCAGTTATTCCGTATGCGGCTAGATGCGAACAGGTTCAAACTCGGATATACACATGAATAAATGACACGCAAAATTCAAGTTTTTGACCCTACCAATGAAAATAAGTATGAAAAGCCATATACCATTTGGATTCAGGAAAAAAACTTTCGCTAAAAATATACAGGATGTCCAATTAATTTCATTCGATAGTACTTTTTCTAAACCATCCTGAATATAAATAATAAATAATACAAAGCATAAAAAACTGTACATTAGACATTGCAACTTGTGTATAAGACTTTTTCTAAAGTGACATTTTATAGTAGAACACATATGCCAGTTGTCGTGTAGGCATATGGCTTTCAACTGAATTTGGTATCACTACATCAGAGTTTTCCCTCTCGCTAAACCTGTTTATTAAACATAGATCACATGTGTTTCATTAACTATGTTAGCATCTTCAGGGGAAGATTAGAACTGGGTATCTTCTGGCGGAATATGTTCATCAATAGTACAAAGAAATGCTGAAATAAATGACTCACCAAAACTACTTCTTCGCCTTGATGGTATTCATTCAAATGTTCATCAATAGAATCAAATCCTATGTTACACATTACACATAAGTAGGTACTTGGTTTGGTATTTTCACTTTTGTTCTCTGTATCTTCAATATTATTTGGGCTATCATCACCCATTTTATGATTTTCACCAGTGTTTGGTAAAACTGAATGATTACTGTCTACTTCTCGTGATTTTTTTTCTGATTCAACTAGAACAAAATACAAAATGGATGCATTCAAGTATGGAAGAGAAAAGTATCTGTTTCATTTCCATTTGTAATCATTTTGGAACTGATATTAAATGGACGGTACTTTTTATTGGTGAAAAAATATATAGAATAGTTAAAATGCAAATCAACATATGGGTCGTATTTTGCTATATTTTATATTTTGCTTTGGCGAAAAAATCATTTTTATACACAGACCATAAAAATATGATGCGTTCGTCGTGTTGAGGAGTGTATAAAAGCGGCTTTTTGTTTTAAGTTTGCAGTGACGTCTTTTAGTGCTTGCAAAGCAAATCAGTAAAACCCATTTTTTATGATTTTTATTGACAATAAAATAGTTTCATCAATCACTTCGTCTAGGACTAGGCTGAAAGGTGTTTTTTATGTATAGGGTTTTCAGACGTTAACACCCAGTTTTCAATCCACAGATCCGTTTATGCCCTAAGGCGTAAAATAACTTATCTGGCACCTCATATATAGGTAAATTACCTATGTTTTATTGAACACAATATAACTGCTAGGGGCACTGTAATTAATTTATTCGCTGCTAGACGACTGCGCCTATCAGCGACAAAATATTTGGCACACCCAATTTATTTTTAATCCTACTTAAACATTACTACATTTTTTCAATTTCACTGCTCGTTGCACATTGCAATGTCAGTGATATTTGGTTTCCCATGTATATAGTCGAAATCATGAAAGATGACGATTACGTCATCATTTTAGTCTGTAGTAAAGACAAACGACTACGATTTGTGAATATTTTTAATGAAGTTTCAGATATGTTAGACAGAGACAAACAGAATTTTATTGTCCAAACAAACTGTATTGGTAAAATTTGCATGAATCCGACAAAGATAGACGATGTTTTCATGTTACATGGTCGATCATATTTGAAAGACGAATAGTTAGGTTATGTTAAACCTATTGTTTTCTAATAATACTTTGGTCTTTGGTGTTCCTGTCAAGGTATTCTACTCATAACTGTTTTTTGTTTCAAAACAAAAACTCCCCACTAAAGTTATTATTAAGGCATCACTCAAAACCATGAAATAAAATAAAAATAATCAGTGAAATAACCTAACTTTGCAAAAACATAATATAAATTTGTTGTCATTATGTTACTGACATCGTGATTTCGTCATCGACATACGTGCATTGATTACTTCAGTACAATTTATGGTATGACGTAAGTCATCTTTCGTGATGTTGACTATATACCTCAGTCTTGTGTTTTGTGCCTGGGTTTTTTATCCCGTGGGCCATAATAAATTATAACTTCCCGCTTGACGCCTAGATACATAAATAGCTATTATTTACATCTTTTATACCTGTTCCTCCATTCTCCCCATCAGTCGGTTCTTCTAACTGCCAACAAAGAGTACCTAAATGATGTACTAGCTGTCGAAGATCATCACAACATTTGTTACAAGATGGACATTTCAATTTTTGTAAAATATTTGAAATATGATTTTTTAATGCATCATGAGAGGAAAATTTCTCTTGGCAGCATAATGGACAAATCAAATCTGATCCCATTACAATACTATCGAAAGTACTATTACATAGAAGGACGTTTCTAACAAACTTGGATTTGAATCAAACTATTTCTTTGTCTAGATAGCGATTCGTCTTTGGTTTTACCAATAACTTCACTCTTATTATTCTACTGTCACGAAATTGGATGGAAGGTGGAGAATGACATTTCTTCTTCAATCATGCTGACAAACTGTCACTTGCACAAATATTTGCTGCCACCTCGACCTGAAAATTAGAATCACAATTTTCATCCTTAGTTTGACTTTTGCCGAATAGATGTCGTCAGATGTATTGCACTAGTTTTGCTTTATTTTGTTGCTGATTTTTTTATGTTTATGTTTAGTTGATCCATTTTCTTTTTTTAGGTAAGATTAGATAGTTGGGTGTTTTTTGTAGGTGTTTAAAATAGATAGTATGATGTCAGTCCAAGTCTTGGACACCCCTGTACATCAAAAAATGTAGGAAACTTGAATGACGTTTCACACCGGCATTTCCTGCTCTGTCGATAACTGAAAACTGAACAGAAACTGAACGAGAATGAAAAAGGAATAATCTCGTGCAGTGATGTGATTGTCATTTTGTAACAATAAATTATTTCCTTATTAAAAGTATTCCAAAATTAAGGAATATAAGCGATTAGGTAAGATGTTTTCAATTTATATTCGAAGCTATTGCATGGATTTCAAGCATATAAACATTTGATGACTAATTTTGATTGAGCGGCTAAAGACTGTCGGCCATAAGGTTGTAGGTCAAGTTTTCCTGTCAAAATTGATGGAATTTGTGTTATTTATGGTCAAAAACACATGTTGGATGTATAAATATTGGTAATAAGATAGTTTAAGTAACATATTTCTGAATAATAAGCCATATAACAATATTTTGCCACTCTGAAGCTGTATATTGATGCATCATTTATTTCCTCATGTCAAGTATTGCTGTAACAATTCGAGCTATTGTATCGAATATTTGGACATTAGTATAATTCAATATTTTAAATATCCTGAGTCAAATCAAAATTTAGTTAATTCCTAACGGCTTCATCCTGTCAGTTTTTATGTGAAGTTAATTTTTAAACTGAATACCTACTACCTCTGCTGCTTCTATAATTTTAATAAATTGTACATTATTATTCTTTGACTTGAGCAGGGACAAAACTTGTTTGGCGATAAAATACCCAAAAATAAAACTGAAAATCACTGGCAAACATTCTGTGTTGTTGAATTTTGCACATTCACCTTCATAGTTATATATAGAACAGATCTAGCATGTCCTGCTATTCTCTTTATTTATGTTAAAGTAGGCAAAAATCAAGAGGTATTATGGAAAAGGGATGAATTTTTTATCATTGGTAACTCTACAATAATTTAAAATGACTGTTTTAGCTTGATATTTGGCATGCTTGTGTATTATTGTTTTTTATTCTTAACCTAACTAGTGCACTAAATATAAATCTAAATGCATTATTTTGGTTGCAAATTGCTGGACATGTTAAAATGAGTGCTTATTTTCAAGATCCTATAACAGACAAGTATCAAGTTTTCAGACGAATGAAAGAACTAAAGTATACAACTTTAAGAAAGCAAACTAATCTGCTCTATACTCAGAATTCTTGCAACAAACTTTAAAATTTCTCAATTTCTACTCTGATGTAGATAGTGTCATGAATTTATATTACAATAAGCTATATCTTTTAGACAATTTCCCTTGTATGAGACAGAAATAAACCTATTCCAGTGGGTTCAACTCAGACATCATTACAAATATAAAATAAAAAGCTGAGTATCATAAAAGATATCAGTTTATTTAATGGAATTCAGAAGATTACATGAGTTATTAAAAAGACAAATTAAATCTTCATATGATGAATACTTGGAACTCATTCAGCAGGATATTTTTTTGGATAACTCAAATCAATTCTGATCATATATTCATACCAAGAATAGAAGCACTAGGAAATGTGGCTGGATGGAAATAATCTTTCTGACAGTAATGATATTATGAATGCCTTCAAAAAGTTTTTCCAGCAGGTTTAGATGACAGTTCCATCCAGTGGCATTAATTGTGTAACTGATCAATATTGAAAACCTTACTGAAGATGAAGTTATTTATGCAATCTATAAATTGAAACATAAAATGACTTCTCGTCCTGACAACATCCTTTCTTTGGACAAAGGCTTCTGTTATGTTTCAGCTAGGCTGCTCATAAAATTTGTCAATTTACTGGTCTGGAAAATATCCAAATTTGTGAAAACATGCAAGAATCTGTCATATATTTAAAAGTGGGGATAAATATTGAAAATTGAATAGCTGTATTGATTTTTTACATCTTTTCCAAAGTTTTTGAGATTACCCTTTACTATTGAATACTACCATCTGTTAGGAATTAGATTTCAACAAATCAACATGGCTTTATAGATAAGAGTCATCAATCTATTTATTGTTGTGCAATATGTTTCAGAAGTTTTAGATGAATATATGTTATTTACACTGATACACTGATTTCTCAAAAGCTTTTGATAAAGCGTCCCACAACTAACTATTGTCTAATTATGGTTCTTCTGATAACTTGTAGATCTTTTCAAATGCTACTTGTCAAATAAGTTTCAATTTGTTTTATATCATGCATATGTCAACCCCCATTCTAGTTACGTCTGGTGTTCTGCAAGTTTCAAACTTTCATGCTTTACTATTCATTCTGTATTATATATTGATAGCAGCAGTTAATTGCAGTTTTATGTTTTGCAGACAATGTCAAATTTTTTTCAAGAATTAATCAGGTTGAAGATTGCCACTTCAAATTAATTTGATTTTAATTGAAAACTGGTGTAATGAAAATAAACTCTTTCTCAATGCCCAAAAATGTTAAGTCGTCTCAGATGGTAGAAGAAACACTGTTATTAATTTCAACTAGGTGGTGAATAATAATCAAAGAGCAACCACTTTCGAAGATCTAGAGATAAAATGATTCTAAGTTTACATTTGCAAAACATATTGAGCAAAAAGTGTATGAGGCTTTGAAACCGTAGAAGCTTTTTAAATGGACGGCTTTTTGCAGAAAAGAACCAACCCACTAAATATAAAAAATCAAGATTTTAGGAAAATAATGTATTACAAGCATATAACTTATAATTTTCTTAGTTTCAGTTATTATATGCACATATTTAAAGCCTTTAGTATGCCATTCATTAAAATCGTTTTTGGTCTAAAATTAATTTTTTATCATTGGCAAAACTTGAAAGCCTAATTGCTGAATAATTGTTTTTCTGGGTTGGTTCCTTTCAAACATCATTGCAATAGAAAGGGTTCAACATAAGGCAATCAAATATTAGGCTTTTAAAGTAGACTAGGAAATTTTATGTACCATATTGTAGCAAAACAAGAAACTTTGCAACTGAGGTGAAAAATAGCATCTCTTTCCTTTCTACACAAAATATTACATAATAGCATAGATTGCTCTCCCATCATATGCGAAATAAATTTTAATGTACATAGGTTCAGTAGTAGGACAATTATTACATTTGAGTGTAGTAGGCCAAGGACCAATATCTTAGTTAAATCGTCCGGTCGTGTAATGTGTAACAATTATAACAGGATACCTCTTTATTGTGATATTTTCACTTGTACATTGATGGAGCTAGTGGATAAAGCTGTTATACATCTATTGATCATTTTTTGTAGTTAGGCACACAATAATTTCTGATTTCTCTTAATTACCCTGTAAATGGTTAGCTGTTGGTTAATAAAGTTATTATTATTAATGATGGTAAAAGTTGTTTTAGTGAAAATATTGCTTTTCGTGAACTGTTTTTTTTCCTCAGTTTTCAATAAATAAGCCCATTTCCTTCATTTTGTTTATTTTGTCATAAGAAAACTGGATTATTTGAGAAAAATCTAGTTTTTTTGTCATATACTCAGTGCTACTGTAGCACCATGTAACAAACAGTTTAAAACCATGTAATTCCATCTTTGGCTGAATGAGTTGTTGTTTTACCTTGTGTTTGAAGTGTTTGACATTCATTGGCATGCTCACCTAATCTGATGAGGCAAGGTCAACCAAGCCAAGACCTTAAACAATTTTGATTTTTGTTTTTTTAGTAAGGAGGGTTGAGCCACTGTTGGTTATGTAGTATTGTAGTATTAGCAACAATAGACTACTCAATAGTCTTCCATTAGCATAAATTACAAGCTTTTATTGAGTAAATTGAGTTACATAGGCCTCAATCAGTTAGATCTTTCTTTCTTTGAAATGTATGTACCCAATAGATATCAGTAAGTCAAAAAATTTGTCGGATATACCCCAAGGTTCTGTATTTGTAGATGATACTCAATTACTGCATTTATTCAAACTTAAAGAGGTGACAGATACTTCTAAAATTTGACAACCTGATGTTTACAACCTAATACAATTTATTTTTCAACCACCACTTAAAGATTAATTCAGAATAATCAAGAATTCTGTTGATTTGTGCTGAAAGAAAAAGACACAACTTAACATTTCACCTAATAATTCAGATAAATAATCTAAAGTTGCTGTTCAAAGATTCCACAAAAAAATTCTTGTGAGTTGTTTTCAATACCAAATTGAGATTCATTGAGCATGTCAAAAATTTAAATCAATAAACTTACTTGACTTTTAATTTTACATAAAAAACTGAAGCCTTAAGTGTAAGAGTAGCTAAGCTAAACTTTGCCAATTAGGTTGACTCCAAAGCATTGTTATCATGTAAATTGTAACAAATAAAGTCGCCTTTATTATTATTATAACTTGTTCTTATTTATAAATTACTATTTTTTTTGTCTATACAGTTGTAAAAAGATAGAAAAAATATATTTTGCTGTACCTATGATTGGATCATTCTTGCTGATATGAAAGCTCAGTTCTGAACAAAGAGTACTGAAATTGCTGCACATTAGCAAAATAATTCATTAATGTGACAACAAAAGCTACAGGGTTTTACCACTTGTCAAATTCAGTTTAAAAAATGTCATGTGTAAGATAAAAACAGATTGAAATTCAGCTCTGGTGGGATGTAAAACCAAGTAATGTTTGTAGTTTCAAACTCTAAAGGATCCAATATTGTATATTCTGGCTACAGTCAATACATCGTAAACCTAATTTTTACGTTTTCAAATTTTAATTTGTTATATGTATTGATTGCTGACAAAATCTACATATCTTTATCTAAATCGCTTATAATTTATCAATAATTCCAGTATCTAAACACACAACTTTTATCTTATTATTACTAAATATTTCTAAACCTTATCTAGATATTTATGTAACAAAAATAATCTCCTGCAGTACTACATTTTTGTCTTGCCAAGATTGACTGTTTATTGAACACTTTGGTAGTTTCAGTTTTATTGTGTTCATTTGTTGCGTTGTGTTGACAGGTAATGGCAGGTTATGTATTTCAAATAATTTTTTAGCGTTTATGTGACCCAGCAAGTCAGGTTAATTTGTAAAATGTGGCATCGGAAATATGAGAATAAATAGTTTTAGATATCATTATGCTAGTGCAAATCTAATTATACTGTATGATGCTTTCATCCATGCATCTAATTGTATACAGAAGGTTCATGCTTGTTGACAATCATCAGCACAGTCTAGGTAGGATGAAGAACAAAAGCAGAGTAAGATTAACATCTATCAGCATAGTCAGTTCTGGTGCTGCCATTTTACCATAAATCATGAAATGATGGATACTATAGTCCATCTGTCGAAGAAAGAAACTAAACCCAAACATATTCACGCATACTTTACGTGGTCGGACGGCAAGGCTGTATGCACCTCGGTGTTGTCTCCCACTCCACCTTCCTGGTTTGGCATTGGTCCTGTTCATACAGCAGTCGCCAAGCTGCCCTTGATCGTGACCAAGATCCCCCCACACAAATTCCGTTCACTCTGCTACGCTATATAGTCGGACTTCACACTGCCGGATCCCAGACACAGTCACCGACCACTGTACGGACAAACCTTATTTGAACTCGAAAAAAACACCGCACGACCTTATCACATTATAAAAATCACTGGTCTTGACCTTTGGAAAGTGAGTCGATTCAACTCTGATCATTTTTTTTACAGTGTTGTTGGGGCAGAGCAATGCACAATCTAAATCCAGAAGGCCAATACTCTACCGCAAATGGGGCCATGAACCCAGAAAAGGTATGCATCCTAGACGCGGGTGCCCAGTATGGTAAGGTGATCGACAGAAAAGTCAGGGAACTGAATGCGGAATCGCACATCCTGCCATTAGATACTCCCGCTTTCACTATCAAAGAAGCTGGATATAAGGCGATCATCATTTCTGGGGGGCCCAACTCGGTCTATGCTGAGGACGCGCCCAAATACGATGCAGATATTTTTAGAATAGGGGTGCCCATTTTAGGTCAGTATCATTCCTTTTTATAAACTGATGCCCATCCCAAAAAAGGTGTGCTATTCCTGTGGAACTTCTCCGTAAATATTTATGTGACAAAGCACAGAAAACTGATTCCAAAACTGTAAGGTCGGGAACTCGGGGAGAGAAAAGTGATCACTAAAACCAGAGTTCCCGACTATTGCCCCATACTCTACAGAAAATATTAGCTTCCACTTCACATGCACAGGGAAAGGGAACTAGGCAAATTTGGCATGATGACTGCTTTTATTAGTTTTTATAAATGTGTCTCTAGGCATATGCTATGGTATGCAGATGATGAACAAGGAATTTGGAGGCACAGTAGTAAGAAAAGATAGTCGAGAAGATGGACCTTATACTATAGAAGTAAATACACAATGTCTATTGTTCAAGTAAGTTCTGTGAAAAAACAACTTTTATGCTTTTTTATGCGGTATAGTGTCATGAAAACTAAGTGGAATCGACAGCAAATGGATAAGTCAATAAAATCTGTATTGCAAATTCGTCGGGCAAAATCCTGCTTGAAAAATGGCGTTTTGAAGAACGTGTCAGTTTGATGACATATGGAATCAACTAATAATAGTAAATACCTAAACTAAAGAATGAACTGACATATTGAACCCTTTCAGTGACGGCTCTGCCAGATTTTCCTTCCATGTTTTTTATGTGGTTTCAGTGAGGAAGAGCAATAGTATATATTTGCCTTCAAGTTAAATTAATAACAAATCTCAAAAACCTATTCATCATTTTACGTTTAACTAATGTTATTTTGACTTTTTTAATTACTTATGCACCTTCAAATTACGAGTATTATAATGGGAAAAATATGCGGCAAAACTAAAATACCGAAACAACGCTATTGGCATGACGTCAAAATATCGGCAAGAGGCGCTGTCATTGATTGTCAGTTTGATCAGCACCAAAGAGTACTGGTAGACGCGGAACTTTTCATCACCGTTTGTCAGCGGACGTGCTGCCAACCTGCAAAAGAATTTCGCCACCATGACAACATTGGAAAAACAAAAGAAAAGTAGGACCCTTCAAAAGTTGATAGCAAATCGTAACAGCAAATTAACCAAACATAAATCAATTTTAAGTGACCTTCCAATCATAATCAGTTGTGTTTAGTTTCAACATTCCCATGTTATGTGACGCGGTTTGTAACAGCTGTCAAATGATGACGTCACGAACTGGTCTTCGTGACGTCACTGTTACTGACTGTCAAGACCAATAACAACCTTGCACAGGCGGTGGTTTTTTTGTGTCAAATGTCAACTCTTGAATATAACATAACCCCTTCCTACTCTTTTGTGTTTGTTTTGTGTCGTCTATGGCTTATAATTTTCCGTAAAAAGTTATCAGTGAAAAAAACGACAATAGGCGTAGAACTAGTGAACTTCTGTGGAATCATACGTTTTTTTTTGTACAGAATTTAAAAAGTTGTTAGGTACGTTGTTAATATCATAGTAAAGTATATTTGAATTACATATATTTATAATTGTTGGGCCACAAAACAGTTGCGTGTAGCAATCATGTTCTCAGCTGTGTGTTCTGTATCAGAAGTGCAAATGACAGAATAATCAAGAGCATAACCAAGGAATAACCGCGGTTCATCACTTAAAATTGCTTATAGAATAAAATGATTATGAGTTGTGACGTCACTACGAAGCTCGCCAAAAATGCGGTGTTTAAATCAACGTCATTGGTAGTGCACTTTTAAATATTTAATTAAAAAAATATAGACATTTTCATCAATGAGGTATTTGTTTATGGTACTGTATTCACGTAAATAATCGACAAAAAATACAAAAATGCATATTCACTTTTGTAGAGTGCTTGTAAAGCCATACCTCGAGTTAAGGGGTATTTTAATGAATTTAGGAGTACTTAATAATTAACTTTGATATTTTAGGGGGTTGGAAAAAATGCAGTCAGTGCTCCTGACTCACGGCGATTCGATAGACAAAGTAGCAGACAATTTTCGAGTTATAGCACAGAGCTCGTCATTTTGCGCGGGCATTGCCAACGAAAAACTTAACCTATATGGTGTCCAATTTCATCCAGAAGTAGATCTCACTCCTAATGGAAAAACCATGTTGAAAAATTTCCTATTTGACATCTGTGGACTTACTGGAAATTTTACAATACAGGTGCGACACACATTTTTCTTTTGCATTCTCTTTGTTGCATCATACTCCTTATTTTCATTTTCGATATTTTAATTATTAGCTCTTGGATATTTCACTGTTTTATGGTGATAAGCATCCAATCCACCTAGTAGGATTTTCAACTTGACTATCAATCTTTGTTCCAATGTTAAAAAACAAATATAACAAAAAACTTATTCTTTGATTTTTATTTTAGGGAAGGGAGGAAGAATGTATAAAATACATAAAAGAAACAGTAGGTATCAACAACAAAGTACTTCTATTATTGAGTGGAGGTGTTGATAGTACTGTGTGTGCGGCATTGTTGCACAAAGCGCTGAGGCTCGAACAAATTATAGCCATACACATAGATAATGGATTTATGAGGAAAAATGAAAGTGAAAAAGTACATAGGTAAGTTACATATGTAACACAATTTTTTGTAGTACAAACTCCAATACCGTGCTATCTCTGCCGCTGGCGGGGTTCACTCATCGCATCTGTGATTGCAACGTTGTCGCTGCTGGTCGGTAGGGAATTTTTGAGATCGCTACTTTGAATTGGGGACTAATTGTATGGGCCTATTTGACTGACTTGATCCATCTAATCCCGCGGTTTTACACGTACGTAGTTTTAGTCAACTTAACGAGTTTTTTTTGCAGTTCCCTTCAAAAGGTAGGCTTGAACCTACGCGTGATCAAAGCGGCATCCAGTTTCTCTGAAGGCCAAACTATTGTGCCCATAGACAAACATGAAGGCAACTCTCGAACTAGGATAACCAAGATGCTCTGCATGACCTCTGATCCTGAGGAAAAGAGAAAGATCATCGGTGACGTGTTCGTCCGCATCTCGGACGAGATCATTAGCGACCTGAATCTCAACGCGGACGAGGTCTTTTTAGGTCAGGGTACTCTCAGGCCCGATCTCATCGAGTCTGCTTCCAAAGCAGTGTCGAATAAGGCGGATACTATCAAGACACATCACAATGATTCCGAATTGATTAGGAAGTTGAGAGATGAAGGTGAGTTGCATTGTATGTTTGCTAGTCAACAAATGAACCGTTCTGAGCCTGTCGTTTGAATTTGCGAATGTTGAAATGCAAATTTCTCGAAAAACTTTTGTTTATTCGTAATAATAGATGGTACTGGCAAGTAGTAGGGAGATTCTAGGCTGTAACTAATACGGTCTAGGTTAATAAATGGAATACATTTGCACTCCTTACCCTCAGAAACCGTTGTTACTCGATTTCGAGTATTGTAACTTATGTACCCTTATTATCCCATTAACGACATTTTACTCTGTATCACTCTTTTTAAACGATTAATCAGATCCTTCTATTACGAACCACCCTGTATACTGTTTTTTTTCTTTATGGAGGTACAAGAAGGTATGTTCCTCTACAATTTGGGAATGTATTGATACAATCCTCCTACATAAAAGAATCTTGTAAAGTCATGTCTTCTGAAGATTATAAAGACATGTAAAGGCCTCGATCGACATCCTCATGATCATGATCAAAAAACATTTTTTAAAACTTGTACTGTCTAAAGCATGGAACAAGATAAATTAACATCAGTTTTTCAAGGAAAATGCATTTGAAATTCGTACAACTTTTAAATCTTTAATATTCCCAACAAAGAACTCAACCTAGAGGATTTGGCTTTTGTTACAGTTAAGGATAAAATGTGTCCAAGGACTAGTTATATTAAGAGGCCTCATCATCGCGTACTGTTATGATACGATAAAAGCTTGTCAGATTTTACGTACATATTTTTATGCTAAACAGCAAACTTACCGAGTTTGCTGTTTTTTTACTAATTTTTAACACTCAATATCAGCACGCGATGTAACTAAAACTTTGCGGTCGGCTCTTGAAATAATATTGGCTTATAAACAAAAACAGACATTCATGTGCGGACCATCATTGGTTACCGAGGCGGTGTTGCCAGCTGCCATGAAATATAACGTTTTGGCTAAGCAGAATGGAGTTCAGCCCTTTTCACGGTATTTGTTTGTTGCGGTAAAAAGTCATACGAAATAAATAAATATATCGTCTCGACAATTGGTAAAATAGGCAATTTGAGGTTAGAAAACTTTTTGATTTCAAGCTGACGTACTTCTATTACTACTAAACTAAGTGTAATTTATATCTTTATTGAATGAATAATATATTTCTAGTCTGGAAATGAATTATAAATATCCACACCATGAATAAATGTCCAAACAGAAGTAGACTTCAACAAAACAATGTGTTTACTACAAGTGATGGTCAAAGCATTCATCCAAAACGGATTATTTCCGACTAATTAGAAAAGCCGTGTTTAGGCGCCATCAGATGTTTTGTGGACGCTATGTTTTTGGAGTTATCTCTTATCTCTATCTAATTTATTGTCAGCCTTCTCTTCATCAGGGTGGCCGATATGTATTTGACTGGTTTGTATCTTCAATATTTGTGAAATGAAATAAAATACGTCCATTTTTTTCCATCTTAATATTTTATTGAAACTTAGAAATTTTGTATGAAAAATAATATCGGACAAATGTCCGCCTCTACAAGCCACGCAAATCTGAGCCCTCTTGATTACATTTTCCATCACTTTTTGGTGGGTTTCGCGAGGAATATTTTCAATCGCTTCCGTAATATTGTGCTTCAGCTGTATTTGGTTTATTGGCATAAACCGAATTTTTCAAAAATCCCATAAAAAAAGTCAAGCCGTTAAATCCGGTGACCTTGGTGGCCAGTTGACTCACCAAATCGAGAAATTAAACGTAAATATTGTTCGCAAAATATTCATTGTTTCCCCAGTTGTGTGACAAGTTGCTCCGTCCTGCTGTAACCACATGCTTTGCAGGTTAAATTGTTGGATTTGTGTAGCCAGAAACTTTTGCACCATATCACGGTAGCGTTCATCAGTGACTTACCAAACCGTCACTGGTCGAGGCTGTAGTGGTTGTTGATGGATGACACGAGGGTTCTCTAATGCCCAGATACGTCAATTTATTCTGCTTTTTAACAAATCCGTTCATATCGAAGTGGGCTTCATCGCTCATTATCAGGTGTCGGTAAAAATCGTTATTTTGGGTATTAAGCTGCAATATTGCATGACTGTATTGTCGGCGACTTTCATTGTCACTAGTTCTTGGGCTAACTGAATTTTGTATGGCCATAAATGCAAGTCTTTTTTTAAAATAGTGCATAATGACGTGCGACGAATACCTAGTTCTTGAGAACGATGTCTGCTTGACGACTTGGGGCGCTCCACTACACTTTCACGAACTCTCCCGATATTTTCCGGGGTACGAACAGTTCGAACACCTGGCAAGTCTTTAACGTTACCTGTTTGTTCAAATTTCTGCACCAACTGACGAATGGTGTTGACACTGGGCACGTTACAGCAAACAAACCTTTAGGATACATAATAATGGCATTCCGTCAGACTGAAAATTTTGAAATATCCTAAACGTCCTAAAACAAGCAAAGATATCAGATGATTGGTTCAAATTTCCCGCCTATTTTCTATGAACATTGAGTATTGAAGATACAGTATGAGAAAATGTATCAAATTAGCGCAAAACGAAAAACAAAAAAAACTTTTGGAGACATGATAATGGCATTCCGTCAAAGTGCAAACATTGAAAGATGCGGCATTTTGAACCAAATTGATAATGTTACAATATCGAAACGAACGTCCTAAAACAAGCTAAGATATTAGTTTCAGACGATTGGTTCAAAGTTCGCACCTTTTTCCTTGAACATTGATTAATTATTCTACCCCAAGGTAGCCAATCATGTACTGTAGTTCGGTATCCAAAAAATTATCCTGGAATCATCTATGAAAATTTGTCAGAGCTATGTTTCCTCCTCTCCGCAATAATTAGTATTCTACCATGGAAAGTTTCATGTCTCAGCCGCAGAGGTATCACGTATCTTGAAAAGTGACATTTATCTTGAAAAGTGACATTTTGTAGTTTTTTTACATTATATAGGTTTATTGTGACTTGTAGGTTTTTTATGCAAGATGTCGACTTAGAACTAGCTGTTGTTGATGCGCACTCGCTCTGAGTCTGAACATGTTGCGCGGGCGCGGTGGTGATATCTTGTAATACTTCTCAAAGTTTTTGAAAACGAAAAAACGAGGAAAATCGTAATTTATACCTTTGAACATAACCTCTCTTCAGAAAGGACAACACAAATAACACGATTTTTAAGCAAGTCATAGTTAACTCCTAAGTAATACTTACCCAACTTTAAATTTAACTTGCGATTGAAAACTGAGCCTTAGATGGCCATCTATGAGACACTAACCTCTTCAAAGTATTTTTCTAATTATTGTGGAGAGGAAAAACAGCTGTGACAAATTCTTTTAGATGACGCCATGATATCTCTTTTCATCTCAGATAATTGTTTGGACGCCGAAATACAGTACATAGCTGACTATAGTCAAGAAGAATACGTTAATCAATGCTTTAAATCTAAGGGAGCTAGCTAATTAGGTGTCTAGTAAGGTATAAAATCTGCAAACTGACTAAAATTGTGTAGATCTGAGAAGCTTTAAAAATAAAATTCTACTATTATAAAATTCATTGCTTTGTGGTGTATCACTTCATATCAAATTCATCAAACTTTATGGACTGAATTATTAAATAATCAAAAATAAATTTTGAAAAACACTGAAGTATTTTACATAATTCAAACCACACTCACTTAGAAAATAATTTTGAATGCCTGCACTAATATATGAATTCGACTTATCTACACAGAAGCTTTACAATAAAAATGCAGACGTCTGATGTGTTGCGCCAGCATTCTAAAACCATCAGGCATCGATTGGATGCTATTGAAAATAAAGGCAAAATGTGTTTCATATTTTCATTGTTACAGCTTTCTGTGACAATCCCTCACCCCCTGCACCCTAATCATTTAGAAGCAAGACCCGTAAGAATTGAATAGTTTGGAGTTCAAATCAAAAACACAAAATAAAAAAGATTTTCTGACAGTATGTTTACAAACTGTCAACGCCAAAACAACACATCAAAAGACATTAGGTTTTTACCGTTGGGTTCCCGTGTACATTTGCTAGTGTGGGAACGTAACAACTCTCAATTCAAAAGCACTGGTAAGCTAATATGTTGGAGTTGGCTTGACATTGACATGAGGTGTTAGGGATGACATAAAACACAAACACAGAGTGCTACAAAACCTACAGAACACTCTATTGTTCAGACGCAGTAACAGTGTTGCCGCATCAACAATTACGATAAACTTAACCAGAACTTAAAAAACGAATACGGCAACTGCTAAATTTAATTGAAAAACGGCCTAAATTGGCTTCTGTGTTTTTTTTTTTCAGGGCGAGTAGTAGAACCTTTGAAAGACTTCCACAAAGACGAGGTGCGTGCTATCGGTCGCGACCTTGGCTTGCCACCGGAAATAGTGATGAGGCATCCGTTCCCCGGGCCTGGTCTAGCCATACGAGTGCTGTGCGCAGAGGAGCCCTACATGGAAAGAGACTTCTCGGAAACGCAGGTGCTGGTCAAGATCATCGTCGAGTTCGACCAGATGCTGCAGAAGAAGCATGCACTGTTGAATAGGGTGGAGGCTGTCACTAGCGATGAGGAAAGGTATGTTATAAGAGCTTGTATAACCATATTTTCTATGCTTGCCTAGAAAAGATGGTTGTGAATGTACCTAGTTTCCGGTAGGGTGTGTGTCGAAAGTCGACAATGGCATGAGATGAGAGGAGAATTAAACAGGTCAGAACGTGTTAAAATTCAACGAACTCTATTAATAAAAAACATTAGCATTACATAGATAAAATACAAAAACTCACATCAAATATGTTATCAATTTTTTGCCAAAAAAAAAATGTAATTCGTAAGTTTAATATTTTAAAAATTTCCAGTGTTTATGGAAGCCATAGGCCGTAGATCAGGTTTATGTATATTTATCCATGATTTGGAGCAAGCCTAAGGTTCAATTAGCCTAGGTTTAACTCAGGTTCTGGGAGAGACAAAGGTAAGCTTTCCATTCCGGCCGAGACGTAAGGAGCCCAAGGGAAGCCTTAAGTAAGGTGTAGAACAGACTGAAGCTAAGAATGCAAAAGGTTAAAGTCAAAAAAGGGTGCCTCCCAATCATTTTGTCTAATTAAACACACACGATTGATTTTGCACTTGGTGCTCTTAACTTTACGTGGCCAGGAGAAAAAAATAAATTTGATGTTTCTGTAATGATTGCAAAACAAAAGAGAGGAAGCGACCGGAAACTTCTCCGCAGGTAAATAATATGTGATGTACTAGATAATTATTACCGCACAATAGCAGAAAAACTAAAAAAATACTATACAAAATACTGATTATCCTTTAACAAATCTAAACCATATAGATATAGATCAGGATTTTTTTGCTTTATCCCAGTAACGTTTATTAATTGTACTTAGTATTAAGATCTATCAAAAATACAAAATCATCAGGCATTGATGAAATTTCTTTAAATGTTATACCGAATCTTTCACTTGGTGCTCTTGATACGCTCAAAAATATTTGTCTTAACATATCCTCCAAGGGATAAGTGGAAGAGCACTAGATAGTGAACTCCCCCTTGTGGTTTTCAGACAGTCGACATTTGTTTTATTTATTTTTTTTATATTTTCCTTTTTTTTTGGTTAATACTCATGTTTCTCTTTCTGATTTTTTTTTTTGAAAACTGTTTGGAAATAAAGTATTTATTATTATTATTATTATATATCGTCGGCTTTCTCACGAAGTGTCCTAACCAACGGTTAGTGAATTTTACAGGAGAGCAAGAAAACGAAATCAGCGTGTTGTTGATTGAGCATTTTATGTAAAGTTTAGATATTTCCGAATTGAAAATTCACGTGTATTAGACTATATTCATTGTGAATCATATGCCGTTTCAATATTTGCGGTATAATAATATTTTAAGATATACAGAATTTGTTTCATTCACTTAAAAGCAAAGAATCATATTTCCAGCCAAGGGGGCGATTATCTCAGAAAATTTGTTGATTGTTAAATTTTTTAAGTAATCGTTGGTATGCTGACAGCAAAGTTTATGTAAAAAAGTTCAGATCGACTTTTGAAGTTTGGCTACCCCCTCAAATATTTTCCTCAATGTCCATGCCTAAAATTGATGTAGATTATGACAAAAATATTACGTGATTAGATGAAGAAAACAACTCGAAACGTCAAACCAATTTTTATTGAAATAAGAACTAAAAGAAAAGCAACTGACTTAAATATTATATTTTGACATATTACCAGCAAATGTTGATGTGTTGTGAACACAAAAAAAGGCAAAATTATCAATAATTCGATCCGTTTCATGGACCAAATTTTGTAAAATTTTTGGAATTCTGGTAAGCGTACAACTAACTGGCGTTTTTCGGATTTTACATAACGAAATTAAGTCGGAGTACTTCTTATTTGTTATTTTTAAGTTGTTCTAGTTTAATATCATTTATATTATTACTATTTCTCATCAGCCTTTTTAACTCAATACTGTCATAACTAGTATCGTGGTCGCTAGACTTAAAAAATATTTTGGTGGGCGTGTCTTTTATTACAATAAACTCCGTTTAATATTTTGCCCCTCCTCAGCTTGCCGTGTGGACAATATTCTTAAATCTTTTGAAAGTTTCTTGAAGTCAAAAAATTCATTGGGAATTACTAAATAAGGTTGACGTTTTCTGGCGAATCAAAAAACCGGATAGAGTTATGAGGGTTCAAAAAGATCTCCAACTCCCGTTATCGCAGTATGAATTGCACTGTGAGCAGATTCTCCCTCACTTTGGCCATGATTTCACCACTGAGGAGCGTATAGTAACAAGGATTATTGGACACTAAGGGACTTATCTTCATTTAGGTCTCTTCATGGGAATCATAAATTTACCTTTGCAGATACGACACCCAGGGGCTAACGGTGTGTTGCCCACACTAATAGAAATATAGTTATGCTTCTTCGTCAGATTAACCAGCATGGAATAATACACCTACTATATATATGCGGGTTATCTTAATTTTTGGTATTTTGTCAGTTAGAACACTTCGTGAGAAAGGCGACGATATGTTTACCCAGGATTATTGAAAACATAAATACTTATTAATATTTATAAAAGAGATCCAAGTGATTTACCAGAAAATTATAGACTCATAAGTTTAATTGCAAGCAATAATAATAGAAAAATAGACCAAATTAGATTAAGAGACTTTCTAAAAACCAACAAAATTATCGTAACAACCAATTTAGATTCTAAAAAAAATACTGTGACGAATCATACTGTCGGCGCCATCTGTTGGGCGAATCTCCTACTCGCTAGAGCTTCATGGCCGATCGATGCTTTTACGCGAATCACGACCGCTTCAGCCATCTGGCGGCTGTGACAGTGGATCGCCTTCTAGATCGCCGCGAAGTGATCTCCAACAATAGCTGGAGGAAAGAGAGTGCGACACGGCCGGAAGGAAAGCAGAATTACAGGAGCGGCTTGGTCAAGCACTGATTGAGGAAGATCAGGACCCGGATAATTTCATTTTTACCGGTGCAGGGGTTATTGGTTTAATGCTGCAAAACCTTTTGACCAAGTTAGAAAACAATTGTGCCAACCTAGAAGGAAAACTCTTGGAGTTAACGAAAGTACAGCCAAATTAGAAGAAAAGTTTTTGGAAAATACTGCCAATTTAAAAAAAGAATTGGAAGATAAAATTATAGAAAAATCTTGCGAGTTGGAAAAACGGATTGTAGAAACTTTGGAGGGCAGAATTCAAGAAGTGCAAGGCAAGTTTGCCGCTTTAGACGACAAGACCATCGACGAACGACAGCGTGGACTTCCGTTGGAAAAATCTAGTGAGGTTGGAGCTTCTGTTGGGTCAGCTGGTCATCTGCGAATGAAACCGCCTCAATTTGATGGTACAACACCTTAGAATGTCTACCGACGTCAGTTTGAGGCAGCCGCGAATGCAAATGGTTGGTCATCGAAAAGGCAACTGCACGGCTACCTCCTGGACAGAGTGTGGATTGTTACTTCTTCAAGAACTCTTACTGTAAGAGAGGGCCGTCGTGCCGATATCAACATCCACCGTCAGTAAGATCATTCCGGGACGGAATGACTTTAGGGAGAGAATCATACTGTCGGCGCTATCTGTTGGGCGAGTCTCGTACTCGCTAGAGCTTCATGGCCGATCGATGCTTTTACGCGAATCACGACCGCATCAGCCATCTGGCGGCGGCTGTGAGGACCGTGACAGTAGATCGCCGCGAAGTGATCTCCAACATTCTAAATACCGCTTTGTGGTCTTTTCTCGCAGCGGTAATTGAACTATGTACCTGTATAACTCGGCGGCCGGGAGATGGGGCAGAGAGTACGGAATACGGTAGAGTAGAGCAGAGTGAAGTGTCCAGTCAGTGGTGCGACGTAAGAATTAGTTAGACATAAATAGTGGTGTATATAAATGTTTTATCCAGTAAAATAAATTAGTGCATTTCTTTTTGTGAAATCCAGTGTTTTAATCCACACCCAAAAGAACACAGAAAAACGCTACAATACCATGGATGCTGTTTACACATTACTCCAACAGTTATGTTCAAATTTTAACGATAAACAAATTTCAATAGCTGTTTTTGCGACTTTTCTAAAGCTTTTGACTGGGTAAATCATGATATAGTATTAAAAAAATAAATATGGTTGTACTGGAATTTCTCCCAAGTGATTGAAATCATATTTAAATAATCGATCCCAAATTGTAAAACTTTCAAAACATATTTCAAATAAATGAAATATAAACGCAGAGGTACCTCAAAGATCAGTATTAGTTCCTTTCCTATTCTTAGTCTATATCAAGGATTTATTAAACCTAAGCATAAATGGTAAATTCGTAGTTTTTGCTGATGATACCAGAAAACTTTGGCAAACCAAAGATATCGATCAAAAAGTAGTGTTACAGCAATTACTTGACTTTCGATGTCAATAAGACAGAATGTATGGCATTTAAAAGCTCTCTTGGTTTTATATATTTAAATAATGAATTGATACCTAAAACAGACCCCATCAAATTTTTGGGTCTGACCATCGATCATAAATTAGAATTCACTAATCATGTAGACAATTCGCTTACTCAACTAGCAAAGATTTCTTTCATTATAAGAACAATTAGTTACAACGTAGGGAAAATCACAGCCTTATGCAGTTACTTTGCCTTATTCGAAAGTAGATTGAGATATGGCATTCCTTTTGGCGTGTCTTTTCCCAAAATTGTTCAAAAAAGGTGCTTATTGTACATGCAGGCTTTTATTTGTAATTCTTAAAATAATGACTTTCGTATCACTGTTCATTTTAGCAACTCTTATTTTTAAAAATAAATCTAAATTTCAAACATTAAATATAAGTTACAAAATTAGCCGAAAAAAAAATCTCAAATTAGTAGTACCTAAGGGCCGTATCGTCAGTCGTTCCTACAATTGTAGGACGCCTTTATGGCCTACTTGATTTTCATGGTCTTTTCTATCCTGCAGAAAGGGTGGAATATTTCTAGAGTTCCACTATTCCGTGTCAGCGTTAGCGCTCTCTTATTATGAGGCTATGTTTTCGTTTTGAATCGAAGGGAATTTCAGGCTGTATTACCTTAAAAAGGATCTATAATTAAATGAAGCCATCCATACTCCCACTCTGTCAGATAATGTATTTTAAAATCCTATTTAACGTTGTTATTTTTCTTTTCTTAGAAAATCACGTGTGTCTTTTTATTTCTAGTTTAAGTAGTACGTAATTATTCATAAGCTAATGCATACCCGCGTACAAGGCTAGCCTTCTGCGGGTTTTCTACAATGTTTATTGTTCTAAAATATGTCATTTCTAGTTATCTGTTATAGTTTTGACAATAAACATTATTATTATATAAATCAAAATCTTGAGCAATTTGATTCAAATGGATATTTGAAACATAACCTCAAAATAGAGCGCTGACACGGAACAGTAGAAAACCATGGAAATCAAGTAGGCTATAAAGGCGTCCTACAATTATTGTAGGAACGACTGACGATACGGCGCTAAAACAACGCTTTTGAAAGACTCAATATGTAATTTATAATGGTCTGAAAATTTACATGTGTCTGCCTGATGCTATAAAAAGAATCAACAATTTAAAGTTATTCCGCCTTGAACAAAAACGTTTTAATATGTAAACCATATTATATATATACCTTGTGTGAATTCTACAATTCTCCTTCTTAAGATGCATTTATGTAATTATCTTATAGTTTAGTTTTAAGTTAGCTATATAATCAAGAATGATTGTGTTCTTCAGACAATAAAGCATATTTATCTATCTATCTGAGTAACGTGAAAGCGATTGTTCTGTCGTCTCGCTTTCGGATTTGAGTGTTCTCCGATTGGTGTTGCCTTATCTAGACTCTTGTTACGAAGCCCGAAAGCTCTCGAGAAGCATATACGTGAATCGCTTTTCGCTGTGTCATTCCCGGACTCTTGTCTTCTCTGATCGTTGTTGGTCTTATGCCCAAATATAAACTTTGTTGAGACTGATGAAGAAAATGATACCATATTGATGGGCTGGATGTAGATATTTCAATTTTATGGTTATCGGATAGTGTAGGTAGTATACCACTTATACAGAACTTAACAGGTACAACATTTTTTGAATAAAATGCATTGAACACTTCTCTAAGCACGACCACTATGTACCTTAGCGTTTTAATGTACATTATGATTATCTTGATTATCGAATTATTTGTTGGAATTTTAACAATACACATTTCACGAAACAGCAATTACCAAAAGAAAGTTACTTAACTATGTGTCAAAATAAATTGTTCATCTGTTTTCATCGCCTATATTAATCATACATAACTTGCTGTGAAAGACTTTCAGTGTAGTCTGTAATGTTTTCTACATAAATTAGAGTGATTAAGTATTTTTAATGAATATTACGGAGGATGAAAAACGGTATATTCCTGTAACTTTGGGAATGTATTGATAAATCACTCCTATATGGAAAAGTCTTGGAACAACCTTGTCTTCTAGAGAGTATAAAGGCAGGGCTACACCTTGATTGACACGTTTCGGTTATATAATTTTATCACTCGCTAAATCATTGTTCATATGACAGTTGCAATTGCAAAACTCACATGGTGTTTTCGTTATCCATGGAAGAATGACTCGGCGTCGTTTTGCTGTTATTTAATTAAACCACTGCAACCCACATTTCACTAGCAGGGTTTGTCGGATGCAGAATCATAGGATATAGAGTATACTTTGGAAATATGTTACGGAAGAAATATGACCGAGTATAAAAATCGCATTTTGCTGATTGTCTGTGCATCAACGGGTATGTGTACAGGCTCAGTGGATCATTGTATCGGATGTGTGGAATATTACTTCTGTATATGCTGTCCATGAGTCGGAAAGGATTCAATATGGGTTAGTAAAGCAGGTGCCATCCTGGAGCAGTACAGGAAGTACAAGCCAAATGCCACTGGCGCTATAGCTCTTATAGCTAGTATATAATACCGAGAAATTGTAATATGATAGTTAAGAGTAAAATTATAGTAAAGTAGTTCTCCTCGCTGCGATGCTCATCACCAGACTAACATCGCCACCCGACCCATAAGTAATGTCCAGACACCTCTACAAACCTGCGGTGTATCACCTAGTCTATAAATTTTTAGTTGGCGAGACTTATTCTAGAGTTTTTTAATGTTTACGAACATTTCTTGGAGTGCTTTTGCATTCTAAATATTGTTAGTATCGTAAAAATTTACTGCTGAAGTTTGAACTATTCACATGCCTTCTGATTCTGGTGTTGGAGGTGCAACAGTAAAATAATAATAATAATCTTTATTTGTTCTGTAGATCATTTGTCATGACATAGAACACGTCAAGGTACTCTATCTGGAAACTAAGAAAAGCATTACCAAAATAGATAAAAACGAAAACAATACACATATGAAATATATGACAGTCACAAAAGTGTAATTCGAGGCGATGCAATTGAAAGAAGTCAGTAATTGGACAAATGAACGGCGTCAACATGAAACACAATTGAAACAAACGGAATGTAAGGTTACGTTTCGTCCACGTCCGAAATATACGACGGCACGTGGATATTGCTCCCGCTAGGAAGCGCTTGTGCGGTTGGAGGTCTAGCTGTTCATATGTATCTATATGTACCTGTATATATTTAGTTATAGCTTTCCATACTACCCTCTATTGAAAGTTGCATGTTTCCCTAACAAAATGATGTCGACACATCTACCAATTATTCAGTAAAGTGCGACTAAGAAAGGAACAATGTGTCATTGTAGTGCGCTGATTAGTCGAGTGTTGCAGACAGCTGAACTGCTTCAATATGACCGTGCCTTAAGAATCGCAAATACCTAACAAGTATATCGAACGTTAACGTTTTCTACTAACACATCTTTTTGATTCCAGGACGATACTGCGTCGAATATCCAGCAAGCAAAAACTAGCCGCCACTCTTCTCCCAATCCGTAGCGTGGGCGTGCAAGGCGATAGGAGATCGTACAGTTACGCCACAGGCATATCCAGCGAGTTCGAACCCGATTGGGACGACCTGATGTTCCTCGCCCGGTTGATCCCCAGGATATGCCGTAACGTAAACAGGGTCTGCTACGTGTTCGGGGGCATCATCAAGGAGCCGTTACCGGATGTGACGCCCACCTACCTCACCAGGAATGTCCTGGCTACGTTGAGGCAGTGTGATGATGTTGCCACGACGGTGAGTCAAGAATCAGTTTCAGAGATGTTCCTTGAGGTTTGAGTAGCGTTTGAGGAAAAACGTCTTCTTGAAAACAATGAACCAATAACACGCTTCCTTGAGGAACGTTCAAGGAAGGATTTAACATTTTCATTTTGCAGTAGGCTCTAACATCTGGCATCACAAACTGTCATCGATGTTTTTGTTTGTTGACGATTATGATTAATGCTACTATGACAAGTTTGTATAATTATTGTTTACACATTTTTTTAATCAATTTTCTGTAACTTTAAATTCTTGTTCGTTAAAACTAGATCACTATGCATTTCGAGTATCCATACAGTGATTTTTTAATTTCACCTTAAACATTTTCTAAATCGAACATTGTTTAACCATCATTCAATTTGTTGAATTCGAATACTGCCTTTTGCAGATGAAAATCTATACTGTCTCTAGTTTCGTAGTCATGATTAATGGCTATTTAATTTTGTGAAGTTTTCAATTTTTTTTTAATTTAAATATAAAAATGAGATCTAAATAACATATGAAATTGTTTACATTCAACCACTGTAGTTCTTCATACATAGACTTAATCCTAGCATATTTGTTTTTATTTAAAATGATTCTCATAGCTTTATTTTGTAATTTTGAAAATGTTTTCACTTGCTGTAAACAAGATGGTTGAAAAATATAAAAAATGGGGTAGAATTATAGTGTTATACACAATTTTTTTGGTGGTGAAAGACTGGAGAAGAACTATAAATGAGAAAGAATGTATTGTAACAGTATTTTTGGAATTCAAAAGGACTTTTGAGACTATAGACAGGGAAAAATTGTTAGAGAAATTGCATCAGTATCGTTTTAAACGATCAGTATTAAACATTTTACAAAATTATTTAGTAATTAGAAGTCAAAAAACTAAAGTTGGAAATATGTCAAGCGTTCATAATACATATATCAGTAGGGGTGTCACAGGGGAGTAAATTAGGGCCGCTACTATTTATTATTTATATAGATGATATCTCTGACATTTTAGACCAGTGCACAATTTAAATATTTTCGGACGATACATTGATATATATATATATATATATATATATAGCACATAAGCATTTGGACACTGCTTTAGAACTGTTAAAAAGTGATATTAAAAAAATTATGAATTAGTCAATAAACTTGAATTGAACACCAGTAAAACAAAATGTATGTCAAAAGGGGAACATTTAGGTGACAATACAATTATGCTCATGATTAATGATGAAAAAATTGAAGAAGTCGAATCATTTAAGTATCTGGGTATATATATGGATAGTAAACTACTGTTTCACGAGCATTATGCATTCATTATTTCAAAAATATCAAAAAAGATAAAATACTTCTATAGAGTTACCCATAATCTTAGTATGTGTTCCAAAAAATTGTGTATGACACTATATATAATTCTTCCCCAATGTTTATATTGTTCAATCATCTTGTTTACAGCATATTTTCAAGAATTCTACAAAATAAAGCTATGAGAATCACTTTAAATAAAAACAAACATGCTAGGATTAAGACTATGTGAGAAGAACTACAGTGGTTGAATGTGAAAAATTTCATATGTTATTTAGTTCTCATTTTCATATTCAAATTAAAAAGTTATTTATTACCACCACATTTAGAAAACTTCTCAAAATTAAATAGTCATTATCATAAGTACGAAACTAGAGGCAGTATAGATTTTCATCTGCAAAATTGTAATAGTCGATAGAATAACTAGCAAATCTGCATTTCAAAAGGGAGTATTTGGATTTAATAAATTGAATAATGATATTAACAGTGTTCGAATTTAAAAATGTTTAAGGTGAACTTAAAAAATTACTTTAAGAATACTCAAAATACATAGTGATGTAATTTTAATAGACAGGAATGTAAAATTACAGAAAATGGATTGAAGAAAAATGTGTAAGTGAATAAGTATAGAAAATTGACTTTGTAGCATTAATGCTAAATAAATCTTCGACAAACAAAAACAAACAACATTTTTTATAAAAGTAATTTTTTCTTATCAGTAAGGTTCATACTGCAACATACGCATATTTGCTATTATATTATTTCCTTAGCTGTTACAAAAGTGTTCTACTAACCTTTGTTTGACATTGTTTTTTCAGTTGCTTGCTTGTCCTCTTGAATGTATTGGTCTCATTATAGGTTTTTGCAATTTCCTCCCAAGTATTGCTTTTTTAATTTATTTTCAATAATCCCTTTTCATTTATTTAATATTTCAAAGTCATCTCTTATTCGCTAAATTTCTTTTTACTTTCAGAGTAACACATTATAAGTCGTCCAAACACAGTTGATGTAAATTAAGGACTAAAATATTTGAAAGCGAGCTTTACAACTAGTGAAGCACTTTGTTGCAATCGTGGTTGGCGACACTCAATTCAATTCGCTGATTGTGACTTAGCTATTCTCTTTAAAATCCAGAAAGCAAACATTTTGGTTGATATAGATGAAGTGAGCCGTTATTTGAAAAAAGTGAATCTTCCTTAAATAACCTTTTTTGCGATTTTCCACAATTACTAGTGATCAAAGATGCTGTATAATCTAAATTTTCAATACATTTTTTATTTGCAGGTATTACAGAACAGTGGCCACTTAAACTCAGTAAGTCAAATGGGGGTGATTCTAATTCCTCTACACTTTGATAGGGATCAGGCACTCAGAATTCCTTCGTGTCAAAGGTCGATCGTCTTGAGGCCGTTTTGTACGCAAGATTTCATGACCGGAATGCCGGCCATTCCAGGAAAAGAGTTGCCTATCGATGTAAGTTATTCATTTTTTATTTCTGTACAGTTGCTTTTGATAGTACAGTTGAAATTAAATGACTGTTAAGTTTTTTCGTGAATTTTTGTTACTTTTGCACAAGTTTTTTTTTAAGAATGGCAATGTTTCTATAGCGGAGTATATCGAAAAAGATATTGAAAATCTCCTTTAAACATTATCCCGCAAAAACCTTATAAAATTAGCATTATCACACAACAAAGTTCAGGGAGTGTTGAAAGTAGAGCAGTTTTGTGTTTAGAAAAATTATTCAAACATAATGGGTCAGTGCCTATAAGCCAGTTTTATGAATCATTTGTTTGTTAGAACATTTATTTGACAACATATAGAGCCCAAAGAAGTATCTGGGCCCATAAGCAATGCTTTCTTGCTTGAAAATAACTCAAAGGCCCACCGGTCAGTCTTAATGAAAATTCGACTAGTGATAATCCATGTTTTTCTGAACCAATGTTCTAATGGGCAGAAACCCCTGAAATACTTTTTATTGGAGATACAGGGTATCAAAGATTGGTGCTTTAACCCCTGTGAGTACACATGATTTCACCATTTTACGAAAATTAACTCGTCTCTAATGTACGCAGGAAACTTAACAATATAATAAAAACACTTAAATTTGTCTGACGGCTTGAGTTCAATGTAGTAGTAGTAGTAGTAGTAGTAGAAAGATTTATTTAGCACATTTGGCTACATAAACAGAATAATTGTAAACAACTTAGAACTAGTAAATTCAAGCCATATGGTGTATGATGTAAATGCTGGGCAACCTATAATTGTAGATTTAACAAGTGATTTCTCAATTTTACTTTAAATTTTGTCAAAGTTTTCTGGTCTTTTATCTCCGAGTATAATTTATTATATTCAATCAACCCTTGATGGAATACAGATTTGTAGCATATGTTATGTGTACGAGAGAGAAGTATGTATAGACACATACATATGTTAGAAAGAGATACAAGCCGCCTGGATGGCGAAGTTCATTACCGCGGTGCCTAGCAACGCAGATACGGAAATCTGCCGCGTTGCCAACATGTTACACCAGTTCCTTGAATTAAGATGCATATTGAAAATATGGGTTAGTTTATTCTTTACGCCCAAATAATGATTTTAATTTGAGTGTACACATTTTTGAATTGTGAATTGTTTCGAATCTGTTTAACATTGATTCCCGATCGGACCTACGGCTCTCCATTATAGGTCGAAATGGAAGGTCAGGATCGCCACAAATTCTGCAACATTGCATCATTTGTTCGTTTGATAACACCTCTTGTACATTTCAATGCAAAGTGTCCACCCCCATGATCATAGTTGAGCGATTTCGGTCAGTACACATCTAGCGTGCGTAGGTGAGTGACGTCCTGCTTCGAAATGGCTTTCACCTTCTATTGCTTAACGTTATTTGTTACATTTTCCAACCGCATCGCTGTCGAAAAATGTGACAAGTAACTCAGGATGTGTTGACTTTATCACCACCGGTGGAAACCAAAGATAATTCTTAAATAAATTAAAACACTTAGGTCTCATCAAAATTGAAATAAATAATTATACCTAATCAAAATATTAAATTAAATGTTCGAACAGACCTTCTTTTTGGGTTTGGCAGTAACCTAACCTATTATAGCAGCCTATGCGAACATTTTCTGGTGTAACATATTGGCAACGCGGCAGATTGCACGACGTTCTGCGTCTCGCGCGTTTCTCTCATACACATTGTACTCAAGCTGTCAGACAAATTTGATTTTCCCTGTATATACCGGGTGTTCCTTAATGATATGCTAATATTTAAGGGCTGGAATCTACATGAAAAATTAATGTTAGTTTGCTTTATAAACTATGGTCCAAAAAGGTTTCCTTACAAAAACTCGGGGTGTTGAAGTTTTACGGAAAAAATTTAAATTAATTAATATTTTCAGAACCGCTTCAGATATTTCACTGATATTTAGCACGTAGTGAAAGTTAATAAAGTTGCATATTTTTCAATGCAAAAATAATTTTTAGCTTTAACAGTGGCGTGCGTACGGGTATTGACTTCGATATTTTTTAAGAAAAAAATGTTACGCCAATGACAAAAAATTATCACAAGCTGCAAATATTCTTTCTCTGAATTCCTCTACAGTGTTAATGAAACTTGTGTACACTAGTGTCTTTTAATAGCCCCACAAAAAGAAATCTAAACTGTTGAGGTCAGGGGACCTTGGTGGCCATTCTTTGGGCCCACCGCGGCCAATCCAACGATTTGGATAAATAGTTTGTAAATAATTACGAACCGCTACACTGAAATGCGCTGGTGCACCATCATGCATGCACCACATATTGTTTCTTATTACTAACGGAACATCATCAAGCAGCAAAGGCAACTGTTGTTGAAGAAAATTGAGGTAAGTCTGACCGCAAGTCGTCCCGGCAAGGAGAATGGGCCAATAAAGTGGTCGCCAATAATTCCTGCCCATACGTTAAACGAAAATTGGTGTTGGAAATGGGTTTCGGTTACGGCATAGGGATTTTCTTCTGCCCACAAATGGTTATTGTGGAAATTCTGAATCGCAATTCTAGAAAAATTAGCTTCGTCCATGAACAGAATCATTGATTCAAATTGCGGATTTTGTGTAATTTTTTGAAGATACCACTGACAAAAGGTCACACGCCTTAGAAAATCAATGGGAAGTAATGCCTCTACTCTTAAAATATGGTAAGGATATAACAAAAAATCCACTAAAATCCTCCAAACTATTTGATGGCAAATATTTAAGTGTCTAGCGATCTTCCTCGTACTCGTTTCAGGATATTCTTCGACTTCGTGCAGCACTTCTTCCTCAATTTTAGGTGTTCTCAAACTTAGAGGTCTACCTTTAGAACACCGACGGGAAGGCCATATACGTAATGCATTTCCGCCATTTCTACATTTGAATAATTCACCATTATTACCAAGATTGAAAAAACTAAATAATGAAAATGATGTCACAGCGAACAGATTTGAATAACAGAGACTTGTCAGATGTCAAAAGCCAGTGACATATTCCAGAGCAACTAGATATTTATTGCTAAATTGCATTCATCAATTATTACATTAATTTTCTCGGACAATAGAACGATTTTTGATTTTTTCCTCAAAAATGGCGCATCGAAGGAAAACAATTCAAGAGCGATCATTTGTTTTAAATTGAACGGGGAATTCAAAAATAATTTTTATTTGGCAAAAAAACACTGGTGTACCATTTTTTTCTTAAAAAATATCGAAGTTAATACCCGTACGCACGCCACTGTTTAACCTAAAAATTATTTTTGCATTGAAAAATATGCAACTTGATTAACTTTCACTACATACTAAATATCAGTGAAATATCTGAAGCGGTTCTGAAGATATTAATTAACTTCCATTTTTTTCCTAAAACATCCAACACCCCGAGTTGTTGTAAGGAAACATTTTTGGACTATAGTTTATAAAGCAAACTAACATTAATTTTTCATGTAGATTCACACCCTTAAATATTCGCATATCATTAAGGAAAACAAAACACCCTGTATATACAGGGTGTTTCACAACTTATCCGACAAATTTTAACCACATATGTACTGTTACGAAAGAAGTTGATTTCTCAAAAAAATGTAATAAAAGTCCTACAGAAATCGAGATAATAAAATAATAACTAATATGCGACACGCTGTTGCATGTGAGACTTCTGGGACTGTTGGGCTAACTGCTTTGTTTTTATTCCCGGATTTTCTTCCACAATATCAAAAATTTCGTCTTCGGCATTTAAAACGCGTTGTAGGCGAACTCGACCCCCATCCACTCCACATCTGGGGCGCAAATCTCCACTAGCACGTGCACGTAAAACAATTGAACTAAATGTTTCTTGATGTGGTATGTGCCTATTCGGAAATCGGTGTGCATACAAACGAGAAGCCGCTCGCGAATTTTTACCTGCTTCTCCGTACGCTAAAAATATGTCCACTAACTCCTCATTAGTGTACATATATGCCTTTTTATTAATAAATAACTAAAAACATAAACTCGCAAAATACGTTCTTATTTGACTTCACAAATATCGACCGTTCTTCATTCAGATTACCCACGATACAGATTAAACCTTATTTACACGTTCTTATCAGCATAAAAAAAAACAAAAAATTCCTGGTATTTTGTTTTCGTCAGTTGTTTGGTACATTTGCTACAATAAATTCTCAATGCGTGTTCTAATATCACGACGATGAACGCAAAATACAGATATTTATTTTTCAATTTATTATTGAAACTCAGGTTTATAACTTAATTCGGTAGGGATTTTATTACATGTTTTGTGAAATCAGCTTCTTTCGTAACAGTGCATATATGGTTAAAATTTGTCGGATAAGTTGTGAAACCCCCTGTATACATATGTTATGTACATAACTCTTTACGCTATTTTATAAGGGGTGAAAACAACCTCAAATTCCCAAAATCATTATAGAGGAGAATCGCTATCATGAATAATTCATAACGCAAAAATGCTTGTTGGCAATACATAAAAATGATCATCCTTAGCCATCATAAAATGAATTTTTCTTTAACTATCCATAGCTAAAAATCGACAGCGTCCCGATATCCCTTAGTCCGACCTTTATACTTTTAAAGCCTGGCCAAGTCCGGGTCAAAGTTTGGCACGCATGCGGCCTCACCATTATCCGCCAGAAATGTCCTACATCCCCATTTACGTATTACCAAAGAGCCGTTCATTTCGGCTGGTCGGAGTACAGATCACCGAGGACTTGATCTGGCAACCTCAATCATGAATTCCGTTGTCTAATAATAATATAATTTAATTTCAGGTGGTACAAAAGATGGTTCAAGAAGTAGTTCAAGTACCGGGTATATCTAGGGTATTGTACGACCTGACATCAAAACCTCCTGGAACGACTGAATGGGAATGATGCGGCGGTACCACCAAAAATGGACGCTTTGTGTAAATTATTAACAGAGAATTTGTTAGATCGGACTCACGAGGAGAGTTCTTGTTTCATTAATATTCTGTTTGATACTACTGTTACACAACGCTAGCATGTGGCGTTTCAAAGAGTAATTTTTTTATTGTCAATAAAAGTCATTATTTATTGGTAAATTAATATTTGCACTTTACGGCTCAAATGTTGATATGTATACAGAAAAGACGTACTTGCAAAAATAATATTGTTATCATTTGTACCGTTTTACCTACGTTATTATGAAATAGGTTCCCTTAATAAAGTACATTTATTTGTAGCTCTTATCTTTCACTAGCTTTCTGTCCCGCGGAACATGTAGGTGGCGCCATTAATAAATTAACCAAATTTCCCAAGCATGCAAATTGGCTGTCAGTTTACTAATGCCATCAAATATACAAAACGTGATCGGAGTTTTTTTTTGTTTTTTACCATTGGTATTCGTACGCCACTGATTTCTCATAAAATACAAATTATTGAAATCACCAGTTATTTCAAAACAAATTTGATCACTTGATCGGATGCACATTTTCGCTTAAAAAAATGAGAACCGTTTCCCTGCATGATCGTAACAATCTCCATGTAGAGAAAAGGATTTTATTATTTAAGTGAAAACCGTGCACCGGACTAAAAAAAATCAGGAAATCAAATTTGCTCATAAATGAATACAAATTTACATTTTTCTTTTATTTTAAAAAAAGTCAGTGGCATGCCAAATTATTTATTTTTTAAAACTTTACCATTCTGTATCTCAAGAGTTAAGGCGTTTAGGGCATACGTTTATACGAAGTTGTCTTCTTACGTAGAAAATTCTGCTTGGCTGTGTCAAT
This sequence comes from Acanthoscelides obtectus, assembly GCA_963669975.1. Taxonomy (NCBI): domain Eukaryota; kingdom Metazoa; phylum Arthropoda; class Insecta; order Coleoptera; family Chrysomelidae; genus Acanthoscelides; species Acanthoscelides obtectus. The sequence goes on along the minus strand of CAVLJG010000008.1, from coordinate 30,913,516 downwards.
GTATGACATATTATACATTTTTGGAATCAGAATTAAAAACTCCATTCATATGTGCAAAAATCCAAAATGACGCCAATAAGAAAAAATAAAGTTGATGCTGTAGGACAACAGACGAAATATGACATTCAAATTCTAATTATAACATCTTGTAGAGGAAAGAAGTGGTAATATTAAGGTGCAATTTATTTTGAAATCACACCTCAACTAAATTCAGGAAAAAATTAAAACGACTTTGGGAAAATTCGGTTTTTTCCGTCTCTCTCCAAAAGTACTTTGAATTTCGAAACTTTCTAGGCGGCATTTTGTTGATTATCTAAATACGCAACTTTGCCCCCATTTAAGCTACTTTGTATCTCTTACAGTTTCCGATATTTCAATGGTGGGGGTCGAATTTGAAACACCCCGTATAAACTAGCATTATAACAGCAACTGTTACTGTGTAAAATTTGTGCTAAAGCATATAGTCTAATCATATTAGCAAATTTCCTCGAAATAATTGTAAAGTCTGGCTTTAGGTATTCATGAGACCTACAAAATTAGACCACACGCAAAAAGATCCGACTAATAGCAAAAAAGTTATGGCCGAAAAACGAGACAAAATGCAGGTTTTGGCACTTCTTGCTAATACGACGGTAATTTCCTGAAAGTACTTGAGGTAAGAATTCTCAAAAACTACTTGACCAATCTACTCCAATTTTGTTGTGGTTATTTAGAAGTACGAATTTGAAGAATTTCAAGTATCTGCGAGAAACTATCGTCGCGTTACCAACAAGTGCCAAAACCTGCAGTTTGCATAGGTTTTCGGCATCTTTTTACGTGTGCTCTCATTTTGTAGTTCCATAAATACCTAAAATTGTTATATGAAGAGTTTGTTGCTTCCTGCCAACAGTTTCGATTGAATCCCAAACAACACGCTTTCTCATTATTTGTTGTCGAATAAAAAGTTTTCCACAAAAATTGATGTACCCATTTTATGCGTCCATGTTTTAAATACCCCCTTGCACAACTTGCAGCAATAAAACCAGAAATTACAATTATTTCGCAAACCAGAGGTATTTTCGTCTTATATGATTAGAATAATATTTCAAACACATTTACGCCGCGTTAAAAGCAACACGAGCACTTTTCAAGGAGCATTGGCGCAACCACTGTAAAGTAGGCAACCCGTACAGCATGAGTTCTGTTTTGAATGCTCTTGACCCCAAATAACCCCTGTGCCAAAAAAATAACATCCTTTAGGGCTATATATAACACGTTTCCATAGCTACGCATCTGTATAATCAATTTGCTCCGTCAAGCACGTGTCATTATTTTGACGTTCATTAATTCGCAATTTTCATTGTTCTTCGCGTAAATATTTTATATTCACCAAAATGTCCGTAATCTTGATGACGAATCACGACGAGAACATCTACAATATTACGAAAACACAGGATTTGAAGAAAATGATGGCTCCAGCCTATAAGTCCAAGTTCAGGGATAAACACAGGCAGATAAAGCAGTACAAACAGTGCGTAAAGCTACACGATACCATGGGTGTTTCCGAGGAGGAGCCCCCAGATCCTACAAACTATCTAAAGAAACATACAGGTAAATCATTTCACTTCATTATATTTTCGATACCATGGAAAATATATAGAAACCGTAATTCCCAATCTGTACATTCCTACCATTATTGTTTCTAGGAAAACCATCGTACACCATCTGTCAGCCAATAAAAGAGCCAAAATTATGTCGCTTCCGTCTAAAGGATCCCCTTCCAGATCTCAAAAATCTCGAAGGACCCACAGACCATCCCCCGAAAAACTTCGTCGTCGAAAACATAAAAGCCGCCAAAAGCATGAAAGCCAAGGACCCTGATCCCAGAACGGTGATTGACAATCGCGGTAGGAGCATTGAAATGCACAAAGCGGGATTGGAACCAGTCTACATCAAGGCGAAAAAGTTTGGCAGGACGCCAAAGTATTTGGAGAGGTTCATGGCTATTAGGGAGGCAGAGTATCAGAAGAAGAAGGATTCTACTGGAGTACAACAGCCGTTGTGTCGGTACATCACCAGGGATCAAAGGGAAAAGCTTCTCAACGTAAGCTTTAATTTTCCCCTGAAGATGTTAAACTATTACCTACGCCATAAACATGTAACACACCTAGTCGCAACAAAATCGAACTGTACGTGGATCGTACTTAGATTCGATACTGAACGACCGAATACGGCAAAAGCTGAGATTTATCAATTTTCTTGCTAAATATTTCAAACTCGGTTGATTACATTCCATTTCTACAGTAACGTTATACTGCTGCTCAAGTTGTATACTCAGTCTTGAACATTTCTTTAATTGATTTCCTTCACGATTGGAAACAATTCGGGAAAACGTTAATGCGGTAGAAACCTCGGATTTACAAAATTCCATTCCAAATAGTTCCAAAGCCTTCACTGCTTTATATGATCAGTTTTTAACCGTTTCTAGAAAATTGTTTACCTGAGGAAATTATTATCTCAGGAACCAAACGGTACATTTCCTTCAAATTTCATGTGCTAATAAAATACCTTTGCACCACTGTTTAATTCATTGTACCTGAATATTGTCAACCATGTACTGTAACCCGCGTCCAAAAGGGGATCTGAAAGATACTGCTAGCGTCATGTGTGAAACAGTAAGGCAACTCAAAAATCTACTTTGAAAAGATTCTTCTACCTCATAGATGGCGTTAGGCAGGAGTATTACGTATCTTGAAAAGTGACATGAAGTTGGTTTTTGTGTGACTTGTAGGTTTTTCTACAAGATGTCAACTTAGCAATATCTGTTGTACACTTGTTGTGTACTCGTTCCGTAGCTGTTCGTGTTGCCTAAACGTCATGATGATTCAACTATCAATGTTTGGATCTGATATGATGTAACATCGTCTGCTTCAGAGATGACATTATTGGAGGTGGTGTAAGTTATATACTATATCTGGAAGGAAGGGAGGGGTAGTGCATAGTGACGATTTGTGTGGTAATAATCTGTGTTGATAATTCCATTTCTTGTCTTAAACACGTTTACTTGAGATGTATGCTTCATCCCGGAAATTACATATGCAAATTTGCTTAATTTAAAAAATGAGAGAGATAAAAAAAGAAAATCTTTGGTTGGCGAAGTATATTATAACTAACAGGCAAGAAAATAGGCGACAAACAGGAATATTTATGAAGCGTGAAAAGGTTATTACATTTTACATTATTTTTTATTTCCAGTCATGCGATGTCAAGTAAAAATACAACTAATCGACTAGATGGTAGGCACTGAAATGTTTTGTGTGTGATCAGGCTCGTTTTCAGGGTAGAGCGAGTGGCCTAGCGCTAACAAATAAGTAAATATTTTTTTTTTAATGAAAGTTATATAATAATGTACAAATATACGTGCCTAAAATATATGTCTGATTACTCTCGCAATGTCGCAATATGTTGAATTGTTGATTAATTACAAAACCCACGAAAGAGATAATTGTGTCCAAAAGAATGCAAAACATCGTTTGATAGTGGCGGGGGGAGGGGGGGGGGTCCGGGGTGACAGCCCTCCAAACCCTGCGGATGCCGGTGGGTAACACATGCGTGCAGGCGCGTTGCGTTGTTACTTCAAGGGCTAGTTCAGCTTTTTTTGTTTCAGAAATTTACGAGTTGAAGATTTTGTAGCGACCACATTGGTAGCAAGAGAACTTAGCGAAACTCTGGGTGTAGAGCCAAAGTTCAAAGAAGTCAGACAGAAAGAAAAGATTAATGTCTGAATTCGAGGGAGATTTTTAATTTAATTTTCTGCTTCTGTCTCATATATGACACTAGTATTTTTCAGCTCTCTTTTTTGGAAGCCAGATTGCAATATCTGTTTGGCTATCTTCAGGTAGAATACGTTAATCAATGCTAGAACATACAATTCCAGACATTGATATAAATTGTGACCAAACATAACCACCACCTTAAAACATCAGACCGGCGCGAGTTGTAACTCAAGGTTAACTTAAGTTGCTAGCGGTAAAGTTGAATTGCTTGTTAATAGTTGGTTCATTGGGTTGTCTTAGCAAAGTTTCTCTAAAAAGACGGAACGCGGCTATTTATCGATTCATAGTCCAAATACTTTTTAAATAAACCTTCTGTATTGTCTACAAATTATGACCAACGGTTGAGTACGGATGATATTTTTTTTGCAGGGTTTGAAGCAAAACTGGGAAGAGCTTCAGAAAATCTATCAAGGTCTACCGATCTTAACAGATACAATACCAAAGAAGTTTCGCAAGTCAAAACTTGAAGCTGAGCTAAAGCAGCTCGAAAAAGATATCGTGTTTATTGAGAGGCATCCGTATATCTACGTTTATAAAGATAATGAATTCAATCTATAATAAGCTGTTAAATGTAGGACGTTAATAAAATATACATATTTACGCTGTAATAATGCACAATTTGTTGTCAAAATAAGTATACGCCGGTAAAATAAAAATAATATGCCATAAGATGTAAGGGTATTTCTGTAATACATTTCACAAAGTTCTGCAAAAAAATTGATTGACTGTGTTTTTGAATAAACCGAATGGTGTTGCAATCAGAGACAAAGCTGCACAAGTAATTCTCAGAGCAAATCCTCATTTGAAATGTGGCAACGTTGGATCATCAAGACGGTTTCTTTGGCTTTGACAGCTGTTACGTAGTTGCTATGGAGACCAAAAACAAACTTGAATAATGCTTCCGATAACATGAAATTGCAGATCTAAAACCTACGACATACAAAATTAACAAAGTGCTTAAATATCAGTAGAGTAATTTTATTTTTTTAAAGATCATCGAATTATAATGATCAAGAAATGAACCCTAATCTAAAAGAAAAAGACGATTGTAACGTAAGAGATTCCACAAATATTCCTTCTCATGGTTCTATTCCGAAGTGGTTAGAAGATATTACAGAGTAAGTACAAAAATACCACTTTAGCATTGAAATAATTATGAGTATCATTTGCAGAACGATAGCTAATGAATACTCTACAGAAAAAGCAGCAGATAGTCATCGAGATGAGTTATCGAAACTTACGGATGGACTTTCGATTTTGAAAGGCGATGATGATGCTTCAAGGTAAATGTTAAAGCTTATTCTGTTACGGACTATTTATATTTATTTTGGCATACTTTTTCGATGTGTGCCAATCACGTATTTGCATCTATGATTCATCCAAATTTATTGATTTCTCATCAACTGGAAAAAATAGTTTTTACCTTCATGTTTATTTTCAACGCATAACCTTCATTACCCTAAACCTTGATGGTGATACCATTTTCAATTTTACTTTCCTGTAATGTTATATACATACAGGGTGCGGCAGCATAACTTGTCTTTTTCAAAACCATAAAACCCATTGAATAGAACAGAAGTTTTTTGTTTGTTTTTATATATATATATATATATATATATATATATATATATATATATATATATATATATATACTAAGTGACATATAAATCTATGGATATATGAATATATGGACGATACTCTTATTTCAGCCGGCTCTTTCGAGAAGGATATGATGACATTAGAAAATTGCATGTGATCATTAAAAAAAGGCGGTCTAACTATACTAATTGACATATAAATCCGAACACCCAGTTTAAATGGTTTTATTTTAATAAAAGTTGGTGAATGTATTTATCTTACTGTAAATAACAAGTGAAAAAATTTTCAGCATTATCAGTTGAACATTCCGGTTTTTATACTGCTTTTTTTTTAATTCACTAACGCTATAAAAATGAATATTTCAGCCGCAGTAAAGAATCAACGTTGGCGGATTTTGGTTCTTGACATCCTTTACGATCGGTTACGATGCCTAGAATACGGAGACCTGTACAATTTCGTCAACTTAGTGAGTTTGATAGGGGCCGTATAGTGGGACTTCGGGAAGCTGGACTTTCTTTTCGGGCAATTGCAGTTAGAGTGCAAAGAAGTGTAGACACTGTGGTTAGGTGTTGTCAGGCATGGCTTCGAGAAGGCCGTACGCAAAGAGCAAGGGGCACTGGACGCCGCCGTAGAACAACAGACCGTGAAGATCGCCGCCTAAGATTATTGGCCTTAAGGGACCGTTTCTCCACTACCAGGTCCATTGCAAATGAATGGTTTGCAGAACACGGAAGACCTATTGGTATGCGAAGTGTTTACCGACGAATGAGAAGTTTTGGCTTGTTTTCATACCGGCCACACTGGGTCCTCCCTTTAACTCGAGAACACAGACGTAATCGCCTTGAGTGGTGCAGATAACGGTCACTCTGGGATCAGGAATGGAACAGTATTGTCTTTAGTGACGAGTCTCGATTTTGTTTAGGCATGCACGATGGTCGTGCCAGGGTTAGAAGGCGTCGTGGTGAAAGGAGGAATCCACAGTTTTTTATTGAAAGACATGTTCGTCACACTGTTGGAGTTATGGTTTGGGGTGCTATAGCTTATGGTTTCAGGTCACCTTTAATCTTCATCAGAGGTAACATGAACGCGCAGCGTTATATCCACGAAGTTCTAGAACCCCATCTTTTGCAATATCTTGACACCCTGGCAGATCCAACTTTCCAACAAGATAATGCCCGACCACATGTTGCAAGCGTCACAATAGACTTCTTTCAACATAATGATGTCACATTGTTACCATGGCCACCAAGATCTCCCGACTTATCCCCAATTGAGCACGTGTGGGATATGATGGGTAGGAGATTGCTCAATTTGCAACGTCCTCCTCAGACTCTAGAAGCACTTCGAGAGGAGTTGGTGGTTGCCTGGAATGAGATACCACAGGAGTACATTGACCACCTGATCAGAAGCATGCCTAGGCGCGTTGGAGAATGTGTAGCACATCAGGGTGCATCCACACATTATTAAAGGTCAAAGGGCTTTAAAGCAGTGTAATCATTTTGAAACTTTTATCATTTACTTATTATGCTTCATTAAGTACTTATACAAAATTTTATTAAAATAAAACCATTTAAACTGGGTGTTCGGATTTATATGTCACTTAGTATATAATACACTGAGTAAACCGATTTCTATTGTTTGTCAAGTCTCTTTTACCAGCATAGCAGGCGTTATGTTAGCAATTTCTTCCTGAATGTTGGTCTTAAAATCTTGTAGGGCGCTTGGACGTTTCCACAAGATTTCAAAAAACCCCTTAGACAAAAATCACAAGGGGACAAATCGGGAGAGCTGGTCGGATTGCCCCTAATTGAGATGAGGCGCTCTGGGGAATGTTCCCACAAAACAGCCATCGATGCTCTTGAAGTGTGTGCCATTGCACCATCTTGTTGAAAGCAAATGCTCCCTAAGTCCACCTCATCGAGGTGGGAAAAAATTGTTCACCAGTCCGAATTCACTGTCACTGCGATTTAATTTTCCTAAACGAACCAGGGACCAATAATTCCAGGAAAATGCACACCACACTGTGACTTTACTCGAATGCAAAGGCCTTTGAAGCAATTCTTGAGGATTGGTGTCAGCCCAGTAGGGACTTTGAGAAGACGCTCTCACGCGTCCATCCGAGCTTGTTGCAAGTTTGCGCGCAGAACTTCATGGTGATAGCAACATTGAATCTCCCACTGCCTCATTGTTTATAGTTTATTTTATGTGCCGAGTGACTCCAGTTCTTCGTCTTGTTGCACTTGCAGTTTGTTTGAACGTAGTGACCCACTTAAAAATTGATTTCCTGTCCAGGTTAGGGGCCAACGGGGCTAAATTAAAGCGATTCCGAAAGCCGCTCGAAATTTAGACCTCAATAGCAAAAATGGTAACTGAACTGTATCGGAACAAAACCTCATAGTCCTGTCTCTCGAACGAGACCACTGGAGCTCCGCTACATCACCGACCGAATGGCGCGCATTTTAAAAAAGGAATTTGGTTATGCTGCCGCGCCCGGAACTAAACCAGTCACGAAGGCAAAACCTAAATATTGCGATTGCTAGAAAAAAAATTAGAAATATCGTTGTGAGTCTTAGGAAAATTGTTACACATTCTCGGTTCTCATCCACCCCTCGATCTACGAATCTCGCCCATGCTCAAAACAAAAGGTGAAGCCTGGCAAGTCCATTTAGCAAACCAAACATGTCGTAGAAGTACGAATACAAGGTTGCTACTATGGCATTGTAGTATTTTTAAATTGCTGAAACTTCGATTTTAATGCAGATGCTGTTGATCATTTTTTTAAACTTTTTGTTACTGGTTTCAAATATTGGGGATTGGGAGTGTAAGGGGCGGGTGAGGGTATTTTTGGGCTTTAGAGAGATCGGTGGCTGGGAAGTGGCTAGTGGTGAGGTTAGTCATTGATGTTCGGTACTGTCGGTAATATAGGGAAGAAATTTCTAGATTGCGACGTGTCAAATGGGTGGGTACTATGAACTTATTGTATATGCTTGATTGACTGACTTGATCCATTTATTTTTTTTCTCATATGGGCTAACTTGTGCCCTTCATGAACTGATGACAGTGTTGCGTAGAAAGTGCAGATTTAACCTACTTGACGCCATTTTATTATATTATAATTTGATTTTTCCTTTTAATATTTGTGTAGTTTTCCACTAATTTTTCCAGGGTGCAAAATCTACTATGGAAAAATTGTGTACATAAACACATATCAATAATCTTTATGAGTTTAAAATCATTTTTTATTGCAGGAACAAAAGTCATTCGGCTAGATACGGACGTAGAGCCTCTCTTGCTTCTGAACTCGTTTCCACAGGCAACAACAAAAATGTGAAAGTCTCCGCCGACTACATTCTACCGAAATTTGAAAACTTCAGTTTTGCCTCAGGAGAGCTCAGGCAGTCGGATTTAGAGCGGTCATGGAAGAGTCTAAACGAGTTCAATCAGTCCCACCGAGGCAGGTTGAATTCTGGCTCCAAAAATAATTTATATCAAGAAAATCTTGGTGAGTCTTTTGAATAAAGTACTCACTTTTGGCTTCAAAGTTGTTTTATTGCGAGTATCAGTTGGCGAGTGAGATTTGATCGAAAAGCATGCCTTATGTGTAAATATGGCTTTCAACCACGTCGATAAACACATGGTTCAAATGCAATTCGTATCAAAGATAGTTCATAGAACTTCGGTTGACTATCGACTGCCTGCCACAAATACGCTTAATTCCGATGGCCAATTCTTGAAAATGAGGGAGTAGAATAATCAATAGAATAGTTGTAGGTGATTTTTAGGTTTTTTTTTTGACCGGTCTTGACGACTATCAAATAAGTTTGCTCCTAGGTTTTCCATATCATTAAATGTTCCATCTCAACTTTAACTTCGTATTTAGAGACTAGACTAATGGACGACGACGAGATTCTCGCACTTTTTTCCTATTATTTGTCAAGGGAATAATTCGGTAAGCGACTTTTCTATCAAGGAAACATAAAAAAATACGATTTATCGAAAATTATTAGAACCACGCCCATTTTCTGCTACTCATTCTACTAGACTGTTTTGACGAATTCACCTCGAGAAATCAAGCGTACTACAATATCATTGTTAGATAGTACATATGAAACAATATTTTATGTTTTGAAGTCTACTTATTTTTATACTTAATTTCACTACTATGAATTCTGGTTTTCCATGAAATATTTTTTCATTTCCCTTTCAACATTTTCAAAGTCTTGACAATAATCTCAAATGCCCCCGTGAAATCCAAGAACAATGTCACTGTAAACTTTTGTTCATCCATATTTCACCTCCATTCTTCTACTATTTGAATTGTTGTTTCAGTAGAATATTTTGTTTCGAAACCCTGCTTGACATTTTGTCAATATGTTGTTTTCTTCAATATATATGCAATGATTTGTTCATATATGATTCCTTCTAAGATACTTTTGAGTTAATGTAACATTTGAAAGTTATCCTGTGTTTTTAATGCCGATATGTTTTCTTGACGCAGGAATGCATATGATTTGCTGATTTTTCGTGGTGCTATTTTAAAATTGTAATGGCTTCGCGTGTCTCGGCGTGGTACAGAACCGTTTAGGCTGTTGCTGCAACACACTATATCGTATTGATTTGTACTTTGAAACAGGCAACCGGGGTGATCGAAACGTCAGTAAAGAGTTATTATGATACATGGTTTAATTATGCTACCGTTAGACAACACTAAGTTAATGCCTTTCCCTATTAACGAGCTGTATCAGCTGCGAGTGAACCATAGATTTATCTACTACAGGATTTGTATGTATGTGAAGCAAGTTATGTCTCGACCGTTCTCAAAAATAATGTTTGACCAAATTTCAGATTCTGGTACAAATTCTTTGTCAATACTAGATGACCATTATAGTCCATATAGCAGCTCAATGACTTTGGATCAAGTTCCACCTAGATGCACGAGTCAATTGACGGATTATCTACCCATGTACGTTTACGAAAATATTAAGAAAGCTACGGAAAAAGAATATGAATCAAATGATAATAGAGTATTTAAATCTCATTCGTCCGAAAATATTTATACTCCAGGAGAGTTTGATATAAATTTTGAAAAGAAAATGTACGACTATAAGAAAAAAGTCGAAGAGGAGGAAAATTTACGTGATAATATAATACAGGAGCTACTTTTTGATAACGAAGTGGTCACTAGGCGAAAAAGTTGTGATTTTGCTCAAAGCAATAAAATACTTTCAAGGCATAAAAACAAGCCTTTGTTTGACGATCATACTGCGGATATGGCTAATTCCCCCGACGAATATGCTCAAAAGTTATATAGAAGAAACTCAAAGTACAAAAATAAAAATTCCATACTATCGGAAATCACTTCGAATGAAGACTATGATGATCCCTTCGGTTCCGATTCTGAAATTTTCATCATTCCAAAACTACCACAAGGAAAAGCACTGTTAATAGATATACTAAGTACGTGGGGTGATAAATATTATGTTGGTTTGAATGGGATTGATATATTTGACAGCGATGGACAAATAGTGAAAGTTAAAAACGTAAGTATACATTTTCTATGAGACGGGTTTTTAAGATTTTTTGTCAGTCTCACAGGATCTATTTCTTGCCCTAGCCTCAAAACATGAATAATTCAATTATGCAAATTCGTAGCAAACAAACACTAGCGTCGAACGCGGCTGTTGAAGAAATGGATAGATTCGCTTATTGTTCTAGTTGGGATTCTTATAAACCACAGTCGATTAGAGAGACATCTATCTCTCATGGGAATGTTGGCACAGGATGCAATGTCAATCCATTTTCTAAAGCATACCATCCTTAATGTTATTGTATAATGCAATTTTTCAGATATCTGCTATACCGCCAGACATAAACGTCCTACCAGAGTATAACAATGACCCAAGAGTAGTCAAAAACTTACTGGATGGGGTCAATCGAACTCAAGATGACATGCATATCTGGTTGGCCCCATTTGAGGCTGGTTGTAGTCATATAATTACCATAGAGCTTGCTAAAGTAACCACTATTGCAATGATTAGGATATGGGTAAGAAAATGTGATTTCTCAATTTTATCATATGATTGTTTTTTTGATCCATCTTCCTTATGTCATTTTATTGATTTAGTATTTAACTTCAATGTACATATCGATTTTATACTTTAACAAGATTGCCACGGCAATAGAAACGCCTGTAGTATCTACTTTATCTCTTCAGCATCTGTAATCTATTTATCCTAAAGTATATAATATTCATTGTTCAAGAATTACAACAAGTCGCGGATTCATTCGTACCGAGGAGTGAGAGATATGGTGATGTTCCTGGACAATAGACCGATATTCAAAGGAGAAATCGCCAAAGCTTGTGGTGGCATATTAGGAGGAGTTCACCATTTTGGAGACGTAAGTTCGATTTAAAACATGTACAAGTACAAGTTGTCTGGAAAATTCCGGAACCCCACGATAACTTGTGAACTAATAATTTGACCTTGACCCATGATCTTCAAGGTAATTTGACGATCAATTCGATTTTTTTAAATGGAACGCCCCATTTTTGACCCCGGAAATCAAAAGAGCGGAAAATTTTAGGTTCAATCATGATCTTGGCCGTTCTGGAATTTCGATCTTAGGAGGTCATGGTCAAGGTCAAACTCAGGTACGGTGATTGAAATCCAGAAGTCGCATAGGGAACTACCGAGACATTATTTTCATGATCTTCCCCCGCATATCCAATGGTGACCTCAGTCATGACTGTCAAGGTAATTCAGAAAACTGTGTAATCCCCAGATAAACTGACTACAAAAATCGACTTACGCTTCACATGACCTTGAAGGTCATCATGGTTAAGGTCAGATCCAAGATCACCATTGGATATCCGGGGAAAAATCATGAAAATAATGTCTCGGTTTTCAAGTTATCGTTATCACCGTGTCTGGGTTTGTCTATGACCTCCTATGGTCAAAACTTAAGAATTGTCAAGGCCATATTTAAACGTAAAATGTTCAGCTCTTTTTATTTATGAGGTTAAAAATGGGGGTTTCATTTAAAAAATCGACTTACTCTTCACATGACCTTAAAGGTCATCATGATTGAGGTCAAACCCAAGGTCTCACCATTGAATAGTTGAGGAATCAACTGCGGGGCTCAGTTTTTTCATACCATTATTAGTTCACAAATTATCGTGGAGTTCCGGATCTTTTTCTGTATGTTTTTGCATTTTTATCCATTGGGTGCCAAAGTCAACGCTCTATTACTTTGATAAATTCTCGTGACTGCACTTTTCTAAATATAAAACGCGGCGATTTGTCCAGAGGTTGCCCTAAATTGTACTTTTGAATCAATATTTTATCAACTCACATAAAGTATTTTTTCAGACGATTCTGTTCACAACAGATGAATTCATCCTAGAGAGGATCTCGAAGAACGATACCTCCTTTAGTTGCCTAACTTCAGAACCAAGCTCCCCCATAGAAAGCAACGATCGGCCTCCAACATCTCTCATGAAGTCTGAGGTTTGCAATTACATTGATTTGTTAAAATTATTTTCCTTCATACATTATTTCAGGTCAGACCAACAACAGGAATACCATCAGTAGGTCAAAGGAGCGGGTTGAATACTGTTGAAGGCAATCCAGAACAAATTTTGTTTGGAGCTACTCAAATGGATCTTGTACTTTTGACTAACTGGGGTTTCGATGGGTTGATAGGTTAGGGCATAAGATATTTTATCCATTATATTTTGTGCCGTATTCTTTGCGAATTGACTATGGAATTGTACATTTAATGGGCATTTTTATTCCAGGTTTAACGGGATTTGATGTAATAGAAGGAACTGATTCAATTTTGAAGCTGTCATCAGTTCAAATAAGTTGTAACGCTGAAAATCAGTATTTAGAAAGTCTAATTGATGAAGAAAGTGTTACTACGAACCCAAAAAAGATGTGGTTGACGCAATTTTATAATGACGATCCCGTTATTATTTCCGTCAATTTCGGATCTTTAAAATACATCTCGGGTAATGTGATTTGAGTCAATTTACTTGGTCCCGTATTTATTTCTTCCGATTCTTTATTCTTTCACATTCTTTCCACTGAGTTTCCAGACTTCATATAAAACTTGACATACTAATCAAAGGACCCATAGACGGTATTGTAAGTTGAAAACTAAATTTGTCTGACGGCTTGAGTTCAATGTGTACGAGAGAGAAGCGCGAGAAGTGTGTATCAACACATGTTAGAAAGAGATAGAAGCCGGCTGAAGAACGAAGGTCATCACCACATTGCCTAGCAACGGTGAACCAGAAGGGCGTGCAATCTGCTGCGTTGCTAATATGTTTCACCAGAAAATGTTCGCTCGTTCTTCTACAATAGGATAGGTTACTTTCAAATCCAAGAAGGAAGTCTGTTCGAACATTTGATTTAAAATTTTGTTTCTATTTTTATTAAATTTATTTCGATTTTGATGCGCCTTAGTGTTTAAATTTATTTTAGAATATACACTTCTCAGAGTACGTATTTTCACGATTTTTCGCATGTACAACTATAGGAAATACTTTCATACATCCGTCTCTCTCTCCCTTGCATATGAAATCGGCCTCTATGCGTGGACGTTTCTGTAAACTCAAATAATAATAAATAGTTTTGTCTCGCCTCCATGAACATTTTTTCGTTAACGTACGAGTCTTCCACATTTATGTTTGTCATTTTCAGTATGACAAGTTGGTTGTCACGGGCATGTGATTTGTGTTAATCCATGTTGATTTGCGATATAAAACATATTAGTGCCTGAAGATTCAACTACAACGTCGACAGTCTGTATTAGACGTATTTTCAGAAACTGAGTGAAAACAACGATTTTCTGTCGTCCAGTTCATATATGTATGCAAGAGCGAGTAGCAACTGCATTATGGTACCAGTAGTTAATCTGTTTACTCATATAGTAAACGTGAACGTGACGTAACCTGCAAAAACCCTGAAAGAAATAGACGTCAACGTCAGGTAGTCAGAGCAGTATTTTACTTTGGTTTTTTGTACGCTACAGATTCATTTTGTACTTGCTAACAGCTCTTTTATTTAGAAAGGTTCAAAAAACAAAACGCTACAAACAATTTTTACTAGATTTACACCGGATTTATTATTGCCAACATCGCAGACTAACACAAAAATGTCACTTGCTGATCGGCTGTTCAGCTCAGTATGGTATATATGATTTTTACTTTTTTCTAGGTATACGGATATGGAACTACAACGAAAATCTCCAATTATCCTACGCAGGTATTCAGACCATGAACATACTTCTAGACGGAAAAACTGTCATCAATCCCATTAACAAGTCGGAGCTGTACGTTTTGAGACGGGCACCTGGCAATGAACACTACGATTTTGTACAGGAGATTAGCTTTTCCTTATCGCATGGGAGAAACCCGCCCATGCATTCCGAAATTGAGAGTTCCCATAGTATCGTAGGATTCGTCATTCAGATTGTCGTTTATTCCACATGGGGTGATAAATATTATTGTGGGCTGAATGGGATTCAATTATTTGATGAGAACGATCGACAGATTATTTTGGAAGAACAGAGTAAGTAGAATATTCCTTCAACTGTTATAAAAATGTAGTAAGCTTGAAGACATTCGGAGGCTGTTCTAATTGGTTCATCCAGGAGGTATTGTAGCTTAAGTAGAGGTAAATGCGAATTAACTATGTGGTGTTGGAACTCAATTGACATAATGGCGATACTACTGATGATAGCTCAGTGCATGTTATATTATGATTTCGGCAAAAATAAAACATCAGCTAACTATTGGGATTTTGTTTTTTAGATGTTTGTGCATATCCTGAAAGTGCCAATATTCTTCCAAATGTAGAAGGCGATGTAAGAACACCAGATAAGCTGATAGACGGCATAAATGAAGATCATTCTGGAATGCATTCTTGGCTGGCTCCAATCATTCCAAGGCATCTCAATAGAATATATTTTGTGATGGATTCACCTGTGTGTGTATCATACATAAAATTCTGTAATTATTCCAAGACTATAGCCAGAGGTGCCAAAGATTTTGGGGTAGGTTCCAACATGTACAGGATATAGTCTGTAAATGTACTCATATCCCATTTACGTTCCGTCAAACCAAACATTACCACTCTGTGTGTAGGTTTCAGTCGTTGTCCAAGTTCCAAAATGCTTTTATTTTGAGATTGTAGATAAATTGAGCCTTCTTTGTTTTAGGTTCTAATAGACGATTTGCTGATATGCACAGGCTCCTTGCGAAAATACAATGAAAATGAACCAGAACAAATCGTAAATTTGATGGACGCAGATCAGCCATCTTTTGACGAAAATATGTAATGAATTCCATTAAATTTCAACCCGCGTGGCTTTAAGCAATATTTTTGTAGGATTAACCCTGTTGTGGTGCTGTTGGATGAAACAAGGAAAGATGCGGAAAATCTCTTATCTGTGGACCCAGCATTACGCCCATTTACCTGCATTAGCCCATATAACAGAAAGTTCACCTCACAGAGTAATTAAGTGATAAATAATTATTGCATGGCCAAACTATTTTTATAATATATAGGTATTTAGTTATTTTGTTAGATTTTGTCATTAACTATACTAGATATATTTGTTCTAGTAAGATGTAACAAATATAAATTTAAATGCATTTTATAACTTTTCAATGTTAATCTAAAATTCCTGTACTATTACGAATGTAAAGTTGGTTGTCAGTTGCCAGCAATAGTATAGAACATCAAACAATGTTAGAGCTAAGTAAATTTGCCCACGGGTGCTGAATGTTGACAAATGTTGTAAGGCACATACAGACAATGGAATTAGTAACAAAAAATAACACAGATTTACACTATAGCTTTATCAAAATAATAAAAAGTATTTTAGGAAGTGTTATTGAAATATCTCGTAAAGCTTTTAAATTCCAATTCAAATAGACACCCTAAGTTTTGACGATCACAGTTATGGGCGGAGCTGAAATTGACTCCAAACAAATTGGTTTGCAAGGGTAAATTATCAAAGTCCTTATGTTTTCTGGTCTTCTATAACAAAACAAGCATTATAGTGTGGATACTTCATCAAAGCAACGTGTTAGTTAACACGTTGACTGCCACCTTTTTTCGGTTGGTTTTACCCAGGAGCCAATTAGTTGTCTTGTGACAAATAGCGCCATCTGTTGGGCGATTGCCGATCTTTTAGAAAACTCAGCTAAGTTAGAAAATAGGCTCGTGGAAAATTGTGCCAACCTAAAAGGAAAGCTCTTGGAAAATTGTGCAGATCTTTTAGAAAACTCAGCTAAGTTAGAAAATAGGCTCGTGGAAAATTGTGCCAACCTAGAAGGAAAACTCTTGGAAAGTACAGCCAAATTAGAAGAGAAGTTTTTGGAAAATTCTGCTAATTTAAAAAAAGAGTTGGAATATAAAATTATGGAAAAATCTTGCGAGTTGGAAAAACGGATTTTAGAAACTTTGGACAGAATTCAAGAAGTGCAAGGCAAGTTTGCCGCTTTAGACGTCAAGACCATCGACGAACGACAGCGTGGACTCCCGTTGGAAAAATCAAGTGTGGTTGGAGCTTCTGTTGGGTCAGCTGATCATCTGCGAATGAAACCGCCTCAATTTGATGGTACAACACCTTGGAAATGGTTGGTCATCGACCGAAAAGGCAACTGCACTCACTTTGGCCCTACGAGCAATAAGCTAAAATAACAGTTCAAAATACATACCGATACCGTAAATTATGATATTTACTTGGTAAACTGTGTAGAGGTGTTGTGTTGAGATTTTTTAATTCATCTTGAAATTTCTTAACCATTTTGTTTCGCGTACCTATTTTCAATGACATAAAGTTTTTACGATTATAAGAAATATTTGAAAGTAGAGATAATTCTCAACGGCCATTTTATAACGTTCATTTCTTGACAGATGAGATAAATGATGTCCATTGTTGCCAAGTTATTTTTTTTTTTAAAAAACATTTGTAAAATAAACGTCTTAATTTATTGTAAATGGCTTGTTTTATAAATAGTTATCCCAATATTTACTGAAAATTAGATGAATTTTTGAATACTGCGTGCCTAAACAGTGGAAAATGCACCAGCGGGCAGGCGTGAGATAATAAATACAAAAAGCTCCAGCGGTAATTGCATATAAAAATAACCAACTTCGATTCGCCGATTTGGACTCACATCCACCCAACATATCATAAAATCATCAAAGAACTTGGATGTTGTTCAATGTTATGTTTTCATTATTTAGTGACTGGCAATAGCTACTTTTCAGTAATTTCTGATATATATATATATATATATATATATATATATATATATATATTACATTACATTTAATTAGGTTTTGTGACACCAGCTTCACTTTAAATAATTCTTCAAGTACATACATATATAAAGTAAATAGATTATAACTATAATATAGGAGAAACAATAAACAAAGTATTTTTGTGAAGGGCATACGATATTCTTCAAAAAAGTGTATTTAGCTAACGCTATCGTAGAATACGAGATAGATTTTGTACAGTAAAACCTGCTGGTCACACCTCCAAAATCGCATTTTCATTTCAATCATGTGCCGATTGCACATTTTTGCGCTAGTATATAAGTGAGAATTTGACAAACCAAATCAAGGTATATTACAATCCATGGCTTGGCAACCTTGCAACTAGATGCAGAAATTATGATAGTGATGGGAATATTTATCTGAAATAAAAGAAGTGACTACTGAACAATGTTCTATTTTCATCATTAAAATAATGCAAAATTGCATTGTTGCGATGAACAGTGTCACAGTAATATACAGTTTATGTTATATTCATATAATGTTGAGCATTCTTTTATATAAACAAGAAAAAACCAGCTTATAAAGCAGTATTCTATACCACAGTATTACCACCCAAAATCCAACATTGAAGTTCTATAAAATAGCACGCAGAGGGTTCCTTAAAGAAAAAAAAAACATTTTCTTACAAGTTACATCCTAATCTTTCATTTTAAAACAAGAAATGAAATATTTGCGATATGCGCTAAAGTATAGTTCAGCCTAATATTTTATTTGGATGTCATTCATTAGTTCAAAAAGCAAAACGAATAATTCATTCGATGGTATACCAGGGTACATCAATATATGAGTATCATTTTTTTATTGCCGCATAACTAAACGTTGTTGTTAATTTCTCTAATCTTTCAATTAATTCATTAACTTGATGCTTCAAAAAATAAATCTCAGCATCTTGAGGAGCAGATGATGTGCTGAGAAGTAAACTCAAGTTTAAATCCAGTCACTGTTTTTCTGGATTGTAAGAGGGTTTTGGTGATTCACTTGGCAACTTATTAGACAATGATGGATCATCGACTTCTTTCATACCTTGAGTGGAGCAAGGCTGTGTTGAAGGGCTTGATAGTGAGTCAGTATAAAGGATGGCTGATTATCCTGTTGCGTTACTCATATGTTATTATGGTCATGCTTTTTATGCAACAGTAGGCACACATTTTTTCTGTTGTTATGTTTAATCTCTTTTTAATTTTAAAATCAAATATATTGGTCCATTTTTCTTATCCCGATCTATAAAATGGCAATCGCAATCTTTTGAGAATTGGCTAGGATCCTTTATCTTTTCTCCTGTAAATAAAAACAATTAAAAATGTTTCTATAAAAACTGATGTATTATTTCTTTACCTTGTAGGAGAAATCCGTCCATTCCTCTCCGTCTTGTTTAAAGGAAACCGAAAAAACCTGCACCTTTTTTCACTGAAGTGCTTACAGTTAGGCACAAAGCACATTCCCATTATGATGAATCAGCTGTGGACACCTTAAAATACATATAATTAAAACCAGGAATTCAGTTATTTCATAAAATTTAGATAACATATAAACAACCACGTAACCTTAAAAAGTTTTAAAACATAATTGAAGAGTGGTAATTCAAAAGCGTCTAAGTACCACATTTAGGTATTTTCGAATTTCTGAGATTTTAAGGTCTATGTACCATTGCCAATAGTATACTGAACAGTCTATGTGCCAGTCAAGTATCTGCAGTTCTATATACGTATTTCAAATTCACCTGCAGTCTATCCCCACGAACATATGGGTATGTTTTTCTTTAATTTCGCAACAAAACATTTTTGGCACTTAGACGCTCTTGAATTACCACTCATCAATTATGGTCCTAATATTACGTACTTGAAGGATAAATTAATACAAATCTTTTCAAATGCATGTTTTTAAAGTCAAATAAAGTCAGGATCGTCATAAATCTTGCAAGTTTGCATTATTGGTTTGTTCGATAACACCGGATCTTGTACTTTCCAAGGCAAGGTTTCTACCTCCATGATCATTGACGAGCGATTTTGGTCAGTACCCATCTAGCGCTTATTGGGGAGTGTCGCCCTGCTTCAAATAGGCTTCCTTCTTGGGTGTGACCGTAACCTAATCTATTGTAGAAGCCTGTGCGAACATTTTCCGGTATAACATTTTGGCAAAGCGGAAGCTTGCACGAGCTTCTGCGTCACCGTTGCTAGGCAATGTGATGACCTTCGCTCTTCAGCCGGCTTCTCTTTCTAACATGTGTTGATACACACTTCTCGCGCTTCTCTCTCGTATCATTGAAATTAAGCCGTCAGACAAATTTGGGTTTCCCTGTATAAAAATTGATTGCAAATTAATTGGCGTCAGAAATGTTAATATCGCCAGTTTGCTGGATACTGGGCGTCAATAAAGTAACCTATCGCCAAGCTATCCATTTGATTTTGTCAAATCCCCATTTTGACGATAAATCGCCACGCCTGGCAACCCTGAATCCCGGCAAGCAGCATGTCAGGTGATGCCGGTAATACAGTTACCTATATTTTGCGTGGAGAGGATGACCTTGGTGTTTCCAGTTCGCGCATAAGACGTTTCACTTCCCTGGTTATAATCGAATTTATTTTGAGTCAATCTAACCACCGCCCATCACTCTGAAGTCAGACTTAAGGCCTATTCATACTCAGCCGTGACGTGATAGTGCTGTGACCGGCGCGTGATCCGCCGGGAAAACTAAAAACATTCTTCCTGGAATTTGGATGAACTGATTCACACTAGACCGGCACGTGGACGTGGCCGTGGCCGTGTTCTCAGTGCACTCGACGACGCCGTACCGTGGTCATCGCATTTTTTTGGAACGATATTTTTCGATTTTCACGGCCGTGTTTTTATTTATTGTCGTGCTATAGAACCAGTCAAATTCAAATTACATGGATTACCGTTTTCTTCTCGTTTTTTCTTCTTCATCTTTCGTAGATGGTAGACGGTCTCTGACTGTCGAACGCGGACCTTCTAGGCGGGGCCAGAATGTGTGCATACTGCATGCACACGTGTTCCCTTGCCAAAGTCCATGTGGCGTCCCCCCTTTCCCCTGTGTTTCCTCCTATAGCACCACGGTATCCCATGGGTCTTTAGGGCTTAGGCCTTCGTGGTAGTTGAAGTATAAAAAATCCAGAATTAATGCAATGATTGCAAGTTCATCCTCGGAAATTTTTCCCATCTCGACCTCACGTGAACACAACTGCACTGTAAGAGCACGAAGAAAAATACTGACCGGTGTGAATTGAAAACACTGAGCTCACGTCAGCGAGAATCACTGGCACGTCACATCACAGCTAAGTGTGAATAGGCCTTTAGGCTGTCTATTACCTATTTTCTGTACGATGAACTGCAGTCCAGTTCTATATGCGAGACCTCAAAAACCTTTGATCTGACAAACATTTTGACAAATAATTTTTGTGGTTATGTTTATATCACAAAACTGATATGAATCAAACATTTCTTATCAAATTTCTTGTAAATGTAATTGACATACTATTCTAGCTAAGATAGATGTTTCGTTTGAGCAAATTATAAATGCCTAATAAAAAAATGATAATTGCGATGCTTTTCAGGATTCCTTTATGACGTTGCTACACAGGTCTAGTGACAACAGAAAATGGAAAATATTTTTGAAGAATTAGGAATACCAAAGAAGTACCTGAAAAGAACAGTTAAAGATGATAGATATGCAGCATTAGTCCATAAATCTTGGTTGAAGTAAGTGACTAAAAGAAACTTCCTTGTTATTTCGCTATATCATTTCATAACAAAACATTGCTTCTCTATACAATGTAACTGTTAAATAACAAACTAAGTTAGTAAAAAGGTGATTGCTTAGCTACACCAGCATTATTTAAAAATTCTCAATGTAAAAAAATTGACTTTAGTTCACCAGTGCCAATTTCTAATCAAGTATAGTAGTATAGTTCCATTTCTCTAACTGAAGGACAGTTAAATCTCAATTTAATGATATTATTTTTTAGATTTAATAAACATTTTTTCCCATTAATATGCTGTTCTCTGAAAATGTAAATGTCATGAATTTTCTTTTAGGTCTTTAGTGAAGCACTCAAAGCTGTCAGACTTTATTGAGAAGTCACTCTTAGAAGTATGGCCTACAACAGAGGAAGAAGTAGGATCTTCATGGTTGAAAATTTTCATATCTGTTTTCAAAAAGAAAGATTGCAAAGTGCTGCCTCTACCAAAAATATGTCAACCATCACAAGGACAATCCTCATTGCTGTTTTCTCAATTGATGCAATACATTTCTCAGACAAACTATAAAAATTTATGGAAGGAGGCTTATAAGAAATATTGTTCTAATTCAGAATCTAATAAGAACACTCACGTAAATCTAACAGATTATAATGATGTACTGAGGGAAATTATCAAGAGACTATATGGGTGTCAAATAATAAATACTTGTAACCCTGAGTTGAGTATTGAAGCTACATCTACATATGATGTTAACTTGAACCTTTTACCTGCAATGTGTGCTGTAGAAACTATGAATGCAATATTTTTGTTCTATCATCCTTACATAGAACATAATATTAATGATTCTGTGACATTTTCACCAGCCATCCTTGAGAAATGTTATTCCAAACCTCTCTTCATAGTGTATCAGTTATTGAAGGTTTTAAAGTCTTTACATGATCATAGCTTAACTTTAGGTAAGTAACTCATTATCCATTAAGCATCAAAAGAGTTAGGATAGAAGAAAATGCTCCCACAAATAATTTGTGTGGGGTTAAGTGTCACTTTTTCATGTTATTCACAAAAGCAGGAAGGGGGTCTTAGGGAATTAAAATACCTGTAAAATCAGACCATATATCTTAGACCAGTTGCTGTTACTCCTGATCAGTTATCAGTGTATGTGAGTCTATTCTATACCCCATTAGTAGCTCATTTACGCCCAGACAAAACACAACATGCCCAACAGAGATTGAACAGGTCTGAATTTTCCTCAATGGTCCTGGAATAATCTAACAAAATAAATGATTATTTTTATAGTCAGAAGTGCACATACCATTCACAATTCTTTATTTACTGGAAGTAATTAAATCATCATCCAAATGGTTAATATTAATTATTACAGGTTCAATTTGAATGCGATCATATTTTGCAGATCCCACATTTTTGTTTCGATTGTCTCTTGAACCTGACAGATGCAATCTTTCCAATGGTTTGCCGTCACTTTGTTGACAGCTTATAAAACAAATTTTTCACAACCAAAAATTTGAAAGTTCTATTGTTTGAAGCCACATAGTTTTTTATATTTGCCCAAGTCATTTCAATGGGATTTAATTCGCAGTGATAAGGGGGTAGCCTTAAAACAGTCTTATTTTGGTTTTTAACCATTTCGTCAATAACATTAAGATTATATTTATATTTGTGCTGCCTGACTAGTAGATGGATAAGTTCTGCTTTAACTATATTTTCACTGAGACTAATGTCTTTTGATAGGAGTTATTGTTGAATTTCTGCCTTTCTTGTGGACATTGTGGGAATTTTTTCTAGTTTTCTAGTGTTGTATGCAGCATTATCAAGTACAATGACGACATTGTCGTCAAGCTTTGGGATCGTTTCTTCAAAGCATCGTTCAAATGAACTCCCGTCCATTTCTTCATGGTAGTCGATCATTTTCTTTTACTGAAATGTCCATAGGGCAGTGGGCACAAAGCCATTTTCACTGCCAATGCGACAGACACAGATAACAAATTGTTTTTCTTTTCCTGGAAATAATTATTTCATATAGTATTCAAGAAGACTAATAATAATACAAGCAGTTTAGTGTAGCTAAGTTTTCAGCATGAGCACATAGATGCAGACTACTTGACACCATTTTTATAACACAAATGACGAATTGGTTAGATACACGTGCCTGATGGATTCTCTAGTCCAGTGGTTAGTCCAACTAAGAAGGCGTGTATTGCTGATTTAATTGTAGAGTCAGCCCATACTTTAGGTTTTGAATATCCAGGTTTCATCCAAGTAATAAATCTTCCTGTCCTGGTCGCGGTATTTCTTAATTGATTTTAAATAATTTCTTCTCCATAAAATAATCTCTTGGCTATCCATCAAAATACTATTTCTTCCCCGTTTTCTATAATCAAAATGTAGTACTTGGAGTAAACTATATAATGTGGTCCTTTTGAAAGTAGGTAAGTCTTCATCACTCCTCCTGTAATACTTTGTCTATGGTGAGAAGTTTCTGCCTTTCAAGAAATTGATCGACTTTGCATCTGATGGCATTCCAGTCAAAAGTTATCAACTGTATCCAACAGCTTTGTGTAATGCAGCCTCTTGTGTGGTGGAGACAATTTTTTGTCTTTTTTTATATTCTTTAAGAATGTTGAAAATTGTATTAGGACATAAGCCTGTTTTGATCGCCACACGTCTTTCAATATTATGAATTTTCATTTCAGGATGC
This sequence comes from Acanthoscelides obtectus, assembly GCA_963669975.1. Classification (NCBI taxonomy): domain Eukaryota; kingdom Metazoa; phylum Arthropoda; class Insecta; order Coleoptera; family Chrysomelidae; genus Acanthoscelides; species Acanthoscelides obtectus. The sequence continues at coordinate 30,889,310 of CAVLJG010000008.1, read as the reverse complement.
TCTATAATTTCTCTAATATAAACGTTAAGCACAATTTCTTTCGCAATGAATATTCAAATGTCCGTTCTTGTCACGTTTTCGGGAAGGAGACATCACTGGAGAGGAAGCATTGGGAGAAATATTCTGTTTTATCTGTTGTATCAGTAGACGCCATGCTAACGTATGCACCGATTATGAACAGCAACTGCCGGAGTTCGCGTGCTGGCGATACCCAGAGCCTGAGTTCTATCCTGTCGAATCCTGCACTTGTTCGTAGATTTATGGCTGAATGACCAATAGCTATTGCAACACATATCAGTATAAAAATCTGACTATTACACTGTACACATAGCAAGTCGCCAATATTACAGAAATCAACAATTCTCACAGTAAAGCTTTGCATATCAATTGGAATCACTAGATACTGATGTTGTCAAGAAGACGTCACAGTCTGACAAATCGATGTTATTGGTTAATGTTGTTTGCATGGATGTAAGCCTGAATTTAAGTTATTTCCTTATTTGAAGGTAATTGGAAGCGGAAAAATGTTTTTTTTTTGTGTTTTTCCAAAGAGTATGAAGTATACAAGTTGTTTGCAAAAAGTTTTAGGGGATGAAAATACCTTAAAAAGACCTATAATGTTTAATTCGCTGCATCGGTTACCTCGCTGGTCAGTACATGCAGTGTTCTCACTACAGTGAATTTTTAAGTGTCACCAAGTCATTAGAAACATGGAACTCAACCGAGAACATTTTCGCGCCATAATTTATTACAACTTTCAGAGAAAATTATCGTAACAAGAATACCTTGCTGAGTTACTGTCTGTTTTCGGCAACGAAGCGCCACATCAGTCGACAATTTCCCATTGATATCTAGAATTCAAACGTGGACAGGTGAGTCTTAGGCACGATTCCAAGGTGGGTGCACCAAAAACGGCAGTCACCCAGGAAAACGTCGATGCTCTGCGCAAACTCATCATTGAAGATAGACATGTGACATATCGCGAGATTGAGGCGTCCTTGAAGATCTCAAAGACCTCAATTCAAAAAATTTTACATGAAGAATTAGTAGTAAGAAAATTAGTTTCTCGTTGATACCCCACCTGTTGACTGAAGAGCACAAAGCAGCCAGGGTTAATTGGTGTCAAAAAACGCTTGACCGTTTCAATTCCGGAAACTCAAAAAATGTGTACAGCATTGTTGTGGTGATGAATCGTGGATTTACTGTTATGAACCAGAAAATAAACGACAGTCGGCTGTTTGGGTGTTCCAAGGTGAAGAAAAGCCAACAAAAGTCATCCGTTCTCGAAGTGTTTCGAAAAAGATGGTCGCGACATTTGTGTCAAAAGCGGGTCATATTGCAACAATTCCTCTTAATGAGCAAAGAACTGTTACTGCGGATTGGTGTATCACCATTTGTCTGCCAAAAGTCATCACCGAGCTTCGAAAAATCAACCCCGAAAGAAGAATCATCCTCCACCAAGACAATGCAAGCTCGCACACAGCCCAAAAAACAAGGCAGTATTTAACGGAAGAAAACGTGGAATTATTGGACCATCCTCCATATAGTCCCGATCTAAGTTCTAACGATTTCTTTACTTTCCCGAAAATTAAAAACAGACTGCGTGGTCAAAGGTTCCAGTCACCAGAAAAAGTAGTTGACGCATTCAAAAATGCCGTTTTGGATCTGCCAGCAAACGAGTGGAATAAGTGCTTCGAAAATTGGCTCGAGTGCATGCAGATGTGTATTAATCTTCTTGGAGAATACTTCGAAAAACAATAAAGTCATATAAAACTACCTACCGTGTTGTTTTATTTCCATATGCAAAACTTAAAAGACATCCCTCGTACAGATAAGTTTCGACTATTATTTCAAATTTGTTGTGCACTTTTCGCTAAAAATAAATAAATAAATTGATAATTGGAGAATGACAAATCGACTGCTGCAGCAAAGTCAACATAAAAAGGTCTGATTTTAAAGGTGCTTTCATTCCTTACAACTTTTCTGTAAAACATTTATGTCAACACATCATAGTTTTTTTATTATACATTTTTTTTTTAAATTTGACGTTTAGTAAAAAGTTACCGAGCAAAATTTTTAGTATATGTTGATGAGGCGCCTTTTTGTTTAGCCTAAGAATATAATTCCATTATAAACTTCTCAAATACAATGTTTCTGCAACGGGGACCATTTTTGGCTAGTTAGCCTGATCTAAAATGGGATATTACCTAATGATTAGGCACAATATTTTCAATAGGAGACTGAATACTAACCCTCTTGTAACCACAAAAAGATTATATTTTTACTATCATTTGATGCTTTGAAGAAAAAACAGTACCAATGTTTGATTACCTTACGATTTATTCAATTTTGTAAAACCATCTGTCTCTATTATAGGTGATATCAGCTTGAGTGATATCCATATGACAGAAGACATGTGGATCCACATATTCCCTCAGATCAATTCCAATATCTATATTGAAGAGTCTGACTCAGATACAGTTAATTCCAGCAGACAAGATTGCCGAAAATCCGGTCACATGTTCAACAACAAGCTAAACTGCGAGATATGTGGCATGAGAACCTATGACGCAGTCCAAGTTAGCAATGAGAGTTTAGAACAAATTTGCCAACTGTGGATAGACGGCCAGATATCTAATTTTACGTATATTTCTGCTTTAAATAAATTGTCGGGAAGAAAGCTTGGAGATCCAAACTGCCATTATGTCTTTCCATGGGTTACTGACTTTACATCACGTTGTGGTAAAAACTGGAGAGATTTGAAAAAATCAAAATATCGCCTGAATAAAGGAGATCGTCAATTAGACTTGACCTATGATAATTCACAAACTCAAGTACCTCACCACATATCAGATGTGCTATCACCCATTACATACTATGTATATATGGCTAGAAGAACTCCAAGATCTGTATTATGTAAGAATGTACGAACAGTCTGGGTTCCAGCGGAATATCCAAGTTCTATCCAAAGGATGCAAGAATGGTCTCCAGATGAGTGCATTCCAGAATTTTATAGTGATCCTACAGTATTTCACAGCATTCATGACGACTTGGAGGATTTGGACGTACCTCCATGGGCGCAAAGCCCTGAGGATTTTGTTGACAGGCATCGTGAGGCGCTTGAAAGCCCTTATGTTTCAGAAAGGCTACATTATTGGATTGATCTCACCTTCGGATATAAGTAAGTAGATTCTCAATGATTATTGATACTTTGACATCTTTATATGCGATATTGGATAATTCCTCGTAGATGAATACTACAGTTTCAGTACTCTCCTAACCGGTTCTTAATAACCGTGCCCACCAAAATCAAAAAATTATAAATATTACACGTAACGAAACATTAATATCAGATTCGTGAGCTGCGCAGCTCAGTTTGGTGATATCTTACCACAACCATGGAAAAAGGGCGAAATATGCGTTAGGCTGAAATCTGAGCCAAACCATGTTAATAATACGTTTTTTGGGTCGCTGAAACCGATTCTGGAGTCCTTTAAATCCGGTAGTGTACCAATTTTGATGTATCGTCAAGAATTCTGGTTATTATAAAAGTATAACAGATGTTCAAAAACCCCTGCGTATCCGTGATCCAGATGACAATTTACTGGATAATTCGGGTGCGTAGGTTCAGATTCTAATGTCAATTTGGCGCTGAGGTTTGGTCCCAGGTGAATCATTTCATTAACCTCAACTTCAGTTCCACGATACTTCACCGTGTTAATGTTTAAGGTTAACTGGGAATCCAGCCGTTAAAGCAAAGAATGTCTGTCTGCAGCTGGTAGACCAACACGAGAATTTAACAAAGTCGGGCTTGGTGCAATTATTTTCCCATCCACACCCGCCTAGAGCAACTAATAACTTATTTTTAACAAAAGTCGCGCCAAAGATATTCATCAACAAATCTAGCCGACAAAGTAAGTATACATTTTCCATAAATAACATTATTTGACATGATTATCGATACCCTTATTACATACCTGCAACTTCAAATTGCAAATCATTATGTCGAATTACGATGTTTTTAAATTCAATACTAGGTATTAAAGTCTATTGAAACCTTTTATTCAGCATCAAAACAAGCACAAGCACTCGATCGCCGCTTCCTTTCGCTTGTCGCTGCCTACCGAGGCATTTAGGACCCGCCAGCCAATAGAAACGCACGTATTTCATGTGATGGAGTTTTCACTGGGCATAAATAAGATTTGAATACACCTTAGTAATCAGTCTCTTGTACTAGCTTTGAGTGTTGTACTCTTTGAGATTCCGATGCCGCCAAGCGGCAAATACTATCTTTACACTCGGTTGTAATATATTTCCTCCGTCACACCTTGCTGCAAAAGTGTATTCCATATATTATCCTACGAACCTGCAACCCACAAACCTTACCTGTGAGGTGCGGGTTTCAGTGGTTTAGGTAAATATCGGCAACACGGCCGTTTCGCCACAACCCCTTAGATGGCGCCGTAGGTGGCACTCACATAGTATTGTACTGCAAAAATGGTAACCCAGAAGCTACACTCGGGCAAAAATCCCAGTAGAATTTTCAGCCTTCAACACATAAGCGATAGGCTGCGACGGGTCGCGTGCACCTCCGTTTACAGAATTAAGCGTTCTAGGTACAGGTTCTTCCAAACAATGAATTTCCGATACTCCCGAATGGTCATACATTGCCGATCAAATCGTAGCAAGGCATTATCATATCAATAAATTCAATGGATACAGGATGTAAACGTTATGGTAGTCATTATTCAAATGGGTAATAGGGGTGGTCGAAACAAGTCAAAAAGTTCATATGACCCATGGTCCAAAAGTCAATAGATTTTTGTCTAAATGGCTTCATAGTTTACAACTTTAAGTGCTTTATATCGACCACAATCACCACAATCTTACTAATGTTTGTAATCTAATCTGAAACGTTTTTAAATTGGGTAATTAACAAATAAATGGCATTAAGTTTTTCTAAGTTAACCAAAATTTGTAGTCGGTAAGTAAGTAAATTTCATTAAATCAAGTATTTAAAACACTCATGACAACAACGCGTCGGTCAACATCACTCTTATTAAACCGGCAATCGAGCGCAAACGGTAACAGGGGTTAGTTATCGGACAACGGGCGTGGTGTTTACAATGTTCTCGAATATAGAGTTCGCCGACATGTCTTGACGATCAGGTAATTGGCCCTTTCGAGTTACCCCCAAAGTTGTCAGGAGAAAGATCCCTTAGCTTTCTAGCCAATAACCTACCAGAACTTTTGGAACAGACCTTAGACAACATGCCATTACAACGGAGATAGAATTTGTGGTTTCTTCATGACGGGGCACCACCACATATTCTTAGAGGCGTCACTCAGTATTTGAATGAACATTATCCAATTCGCTGGATCGGTCGAAATGCTCCTGATCCTCGAAAATGGCCACCAAGATCTCCTGACCTCAATCCGATGGATTTCTGGTATTGGGGAGAACTTAAAGGGATGGTTTATGGGGCTGGTCCAATAACAACTGAAGCACAACTTCGCGAATAAAAAATTAAGGCGGCTGAAATAATAAATGGACAACTTCGAGGACCTGGAGTAAGAAGAAACTGGGTTCGTCGTAATGAAGCTTGTGTGGAAAGTGGAGGACGACATTTTGAACACCTCATTTAAATACAAAAAAAGTGCAGTGTGGGTTTTAAAAAGGAAAACAATGTATGTATCAAAATTGTATTCCCTATTTATAAGTGGATTTTTTTAATACGTTCAATAAACTTTCACACACCGGGTGAAGCGCTGAGACAGTTAGTGGTAAGTCCGTTTTTTCTTGTTTGCAAAGGTAATTATCAAATAATGAAATAATACCTAAGAGCCAAAAATAACAAACTCCATCTTTATTTACACTGCGTTCCGTCGTAATTTGCGTCTGGCATTGCGGCTTTGTCAGATTTTGTTTTACTTTAAAGTCGCTTTTCTCTAAAAAAATGACGTTTTGGCCCCCATGTTATATGAAACTTTTTGCTTATTTTAACCCCCTCTATCACCCATTTAAATAATCACTATCTTAACCTTTACACTCGCTATAGGTGGGAGTAATTTGTACAATGAATAAGGCACGATACATAAACAAGACTATACAGGGTGTCCCAGGAGTCTACGTCAAGCAGGAGGGATAGGCCAAGTCATAATAGTTATCAGAAAAAATATAAAAAAAAATCTAAGTCTTGTACTTAAATTATAGGCTTTAAAAAATGGAAAAATCAACATCCTGTTATGATCTTTTAGTTCCCATTACGACAAATTTCAATTTTGTCTTAGTAGTTAATCCATATTACATGAAAATACCCCTGGTTTGCGAAATAATTGTAAAGTCTGGTTTTGTTGATGCAAGTTGTTTAAGGAGGTATTTAAAACATGGACACAAAATGGGTACACCAATTTTTGTGTAAAAACTTTTTATTCGACAACAAAGAATGAGATAACGGTTTTTGGGAGTCAGTTGAAAGTGCTGGCAGAAACGAAAAAACTCTTAAAATAAGATCTTTATGTATTTAAGAGACTTACAAAATGAGACCACACGTAAAAAGATCCGACTAATATTAAAAAAGTTATGGCCGAAAACCGAGGCAAAATGCATGTTTTGGCACTTGTTGCTAATGCGACGATAATTTAACGCAGCTACTTGAAATACTTCAAATCCGTAGGCTTCACACTTCTAACTAATAACTTCAACAAAATTGGAATCGATTGGTCAAGTAATTTTTGAGAATTTCTAATTGCTTATCTCAAAACACCTGTCTTCTGGCCATCACTACTAGTTTACTGAGCAATATACAAGATTCGTTCAAAGGGTATTTTATAGCAAAATAGACGAATTTACCTTGACGACGTGAATCGCAAACTATTTCGAAAGATAATTGTTATTTTTATGCGAAACACGAAGGGTTACGTTTTTTTTCTTATAAACAAATTCAAAAATTTCGTATATGTGAACAGTTTCGATACAATATTCGAAAAACATGCGTTATTTTATACATTTCAAAATGAAGCGGATGTGTCTATCACCTTTTGTTACAAAGAAAACAATTTTTTTCAAGATTTCTTCATGCTCTTGTGTATACATATTTGGAGCTGAGATCTTTACACAGTCACAGCTGAGTCAAAAGCATTATTGATGACTGCATGACTTTGTCAAATAAGTCACGTAATCCAGTTTCTTTACGAAGGACGGAGTTCGAATCCACTAAGCTCCTTTTTTTCTATATTATTTTTTTGGAAAGATAAATGCTTTTTCACATTATGTGTAGACACTACTACTATTACTAACTAGTCTAAGACAGTTTGAATCATAATTTTGCCTTCAGTTTGCGTGCTAACTTTATAAACAGTTTAGCGCATTTCGGTATGGAATATTTTTTTTATAAACTTTAAGACCGTGTAAAGATCTCAGGTTTAAATATGTATACACAAGAACATGAAGAAATTTTACTTACTCACACATACGAAATGTTTGAATTTGTTTGGAAGAAAAAAAACGTAACCCTTCGTTTTTTGCCTAAAAATAATTATCTTTTTGAATGGTTTGTGATTCACGTCGGCAAGGTAAATCCCTGTATTTTGCTATAAAATGCCTTTTGAACGAACCATGTATATTGCTCAGTAAACTAGTAGTGATGTCCAGAAGACATGTGTTTTGGGATACACAATTAGAAATTATCAAAAACTACGTGACCAATTTACTCCAACTTTGCTGTGGTTATTTGAATCCCAAAAACACGTTTTCTCATTCTCTGTTGCCCAATAAAAAAGTTTTCCCACAAAAATTGGTGTTTTATGCGTCCATGTTTTAAATAGCCCCTTGAACAACTTGCATCAATTCAACCCGACTTTACAATTATTTCGGGGAAATTTGCTAATATGATTAGACAATAGATGGGGTGATGGACGGTGTTGTTCTACGTAGAGACAGCAAGACAGATAGTAACGCCACTTTTATTAATTCATGATTGTGTAGTGCCACCATGTCTGTGTAAATCGTACAGGAATACACAAAAATACACCTCATTTATTGGGAATGTAGATGCAGCGCTAGCGCTGCAGCTAGGCTTTATCGTGAGAGGTACCCAAATGCTGCTCGTCATCCCGATCGCCGAGTTTTTCTGAATGTGCAGCGGTTACTCTTGGATGCACGATTCCCAAATCAAGCATATGTCGTCGTCCCACAAGCAGAGTTCTTGCGTACGTTAAATAGAAGCAAGTACGGGAGTGCCTAAAAGTACAGTCCACCGAGTCTTGCGAAAGAACGAGCTCCACCCGTACCACGTACTGCGAGTACAATTTCTGCAACCCCGGGATTATCTTCCAAGAGCTGAGTTTTGCCAATATTACAGAAACTGGGAAGATCTGCAATTTTTAGAGAAAATTGTATGGTCTCAGAAGTCGATATTTAAAAAAGATGGTTACACAAATCTATACAACTTTCACGAGTGTCATGTAAAAAATCCTCCATAAATGAGACAAGATAGATCACAGTATCGTTTTAAACATGTGGACCGGGATTCTAAAGGCCTTTGTATCATTTGACCTGACGTTTCTTGAATGCCGAAATTTATTTAGACTTTTTACAAAACTATTTACCAAATTTATTGGGAGACTTGGGCTACTAAGCATTTACTGAGACATGTGGTACCAGCAAGATGGCTGTGCCTGTTCAGTTAGAGAACATTTATTGTGAATTTAATAAATACATTCACGAATTCATAAAAGTTGCATTAGTATCTGTCTTGCTGTTACAACGCAGAATGACACTGTCAGTCTAAGAAAAAATTGTAATTTGTAGTAATGGGATCTAAAAGATCATCACAGGGTGTAAATTTTCCGATTTTTTTAAAGCCTATAATACACGACTTTGATTTTTTATATTGTTCTGATAACTACTATGACTTGCCATAGTTGTTCATAGCCACACAACTTTTCGAAGCGACGAAATTTCAACTTTTTTTTCGAGAATTATATGAGAACTGGATAGAAAAAAGTGGAACTAAGTAGGTAGCCTCAGTATTCCCAACACATTAGTATCTATACCCACATATATGTGCCTTCTTCCCATAAATTACTATATAGAAAATCAAATTTTGCAAACTTCTCCAAATTTGAATTGATCAAATGCGGCTCAGAGCCATTTTAGCTACACAGATATACCAAGTGTTGTTAGCGATATAAGTAACCATAGAAGACATACCTGGTTTTAGAGTTTTACATTATTATAACCTATATTTCAACTATGTCTCGAAATCACAAGTTTTCGCGTTTGTTGACCACCATGAACTTTTGTACTGTGCCATAAAATGATCAGCAACTCCGAAAACATTCAAAAAATTGAGTTTGTTGTCGCTCTCAATATTTTCTCTTTTTACTTGTTTCTGTGCATTTTTGGGTGAAAGTATTTCAGCTGTTCAAGCATTGGCCTAGCAGTAGTTTTGTCTCAACATTATATAGGACCTTGTAGCTTTTTTGCTGAAGTTATTTTAAAGACCCTTGTTCTGATTTAAAACACTCATCCATATACGAACCTGTTTGATCCATAATGTAATTAATGTAATCAAGCACTTTAATGCTGATCACTGCAAAAATCATCGCAGCTAACAGCGCTGAAAACACAGTTTGACCCTGTACCGCTGTGTCTGTCGCTGCCTCTTGTTGAAGCGTGTGCGTCGGCAGCTCGGGTTATTTTGGAGCTGTCTGTGCTAAGATCATGTGCTGCCATGCGTGGTCGTAAAATCCACTCGTGCAACAAATATTTGTCAGAGTGATTTTAATGGCTCTATACTGTGGTAGTACTTAGTGCGCACTTTACAGTCGCAACTGTCAGATTGTGATTTTTCACCTAATCAGCATGCGGGTCTACATTATTTTATTGTGGGATTTGTAGGGTCAAGGGAAAGAAGCCATTCAACTTGCACGGCGGCAGAAACCAGCAAAAGCGACGATGAATCAGAAGATTTTGCTACGAACATATCAAGAACAATAGGCTTATCAAAGCTTTTGTCACGATCTAGGTCTTCTCTGCATGAAGAGCAAACCAACAAATCTAGCAGGAGCCCTAGTAACCATCGCAGTGCCAGTTTAGGCCCTAAAAACCCTACTTTTACATCTCATGTTGCGAAACCTAAGTCAAGTCAATCCAATAGCAATACTATACGTTTACCTAAAGAGTACAAACCTGAGCAAGCCTTGGATTTGTTAGAAAAACGTCATGCTTTTATTTCAAAAACTTTTCATCCTGAGCAGTATAAAAAATATTTGAGCGAGTCTGACGAAGTGAGTATGAAAGAAAGTGACGATTTGGTGGTGCAGAATGCCTTCACAAATTTCATTTTTTCTGAGAATTTCAGAGAAAGATTTCGTAGTGTAAAACCTAGAGCGATCAAATCTCTGACGTTTCCATTAGACAACCGTGAAGTTTTTGCTCACAGTTACAACTCTACGAATCAAAAAACTGACAATCACATAATTTGCAACTATGCAAGCATAATTTCAACAAGAAGAGTGAGAGAATTGCAGATCCTAGGATGCCTGATTGTCGAAATATTCATGTCTAAACAACTACGTGCTATGGGTGCAAGCTACTCGAACTTGAGCTTTAACAGGAGATTGAAAGCTTGCTTAGCAGTGATAAGCAGTTGTAAGAAAGATATACCGTCCTGTATTTCATATGTGGTGAACTTACTGCTGCAACCACATCAGACTGATTTAAAGAATTTCACATACCCTGCTGTCACCGAGTTTGGTTTACCGCCACCAAATGCGCATTTGCTTTTAGAACCTATGTTGCACTGTGTGATTCCATTTTCGAAACATTTTCCAACTTTATACAATATACTGTTTTCACTGAAAGACTTTACAAATGTTTCATCTGAACTTGATATACTCTATCACTTCGAATGTAATGGGGAGATGTGCTCCGAGTATGAAAGTGTCGAAAGAACCAAGATTTTATTTGAACAAAATATTGGCGAATGCAAGGTGAAGCTGTGTGCCAAACAACTAGAAGATTTACTGGAAGTGATCAATCCGAACACAGATAGAGAAGTTATAAACATTCTGCTGCCTCATATCAAAGATCTGCTTGAAGATTCTCCTACGTCAGTTCTAGCAGCGTGGTACTTATTTGATCCCATTTCGAGGATGTTAGGTACCCAGAAAACTGAGCAATATTTATTGGATTCTGTGTTGAAGTTGTATGAAAATGAGCCAAATGAGGCTCATATACCTTATAACGGAAAAATCGCAAAGTTGTATCATCATAGTTTCCTACTTCGCTTGATGGTGAGGTTTGGCTTGAAATGCTTCTTGGATAATTTCGTGGTATCGCTAGTAGAAGCAGTAGGGGGATACAAGGATTATGATAAAGTGGACTTTTTCTTACATAACCATTCTGAAAAAGTATTGAAAAGATCATCGCATCTCAAAACGATGGATAATGAAAATTTGGAAGCGTCTGTAAGTGATGATTCAAGCTGTAGCGAGAAACAGGTTAGTTTATTTTTTAGTAGTTAATTGCGATTCAGAATGTTTCATTTAAAGAATCCAGCATTGATCGACATATTACACCACAAGATACCAAATTTTATGTGTAAATAACTATACGTATCGTGCCGAAAATAATCACGTATGACATCTATTCAGAAAGCCTTCCCCACCTACTTATGTTTTAGCGAGTCAATTTAGCTAGTTGAAATTTCGGGATGATGAAATTGACGCATACATTTTCACTTTAAAATATCAGGTAAACATTCGAAAATGGGGGCGGGGGGTTACCGACGATTGACAATTAAACAGCGGTGGGGGTGGAGGCTGCATGCTTCTGAGAGCAAATGCCCTATGACGATTGAACAGCGGGAGGTGAGGGAGTGAGATGTGTCTAGGGGGGTTCACGTCTCGGGATTCTAGCAAGGTAATTTTTATAGAAAGATGCAGCAATTTTGAAAAAATGTCAGGCTTGGGTGTCTAAGGAGGGGGGTCGCCATCTTGTAACATTTCTTTAAATGGCATGGGGCGTCACGTAATACCTTAATTTGAGGCTTTTTGTGAGTACTTTATATTTCTAGATTATAAAATCATTATCCTCCAAATTGGTAGATTTTGAAGCTGTTAAAGTTGAAAGTTTTTGTACATTGAATCGTTTAGAACTCAACGACTAATCACTAAAGCGTAATAGATTTATTTGATTATAAACTGTACTTACATGTTTTAGCATTGTCAGATCGATGGAGCACATAGTAGGTCTACTATGCTTAGTACGTTATATCAGTCTTGTTTTGGAACGGTATATGTGAATGTGCAATAAAATGTGGGGCATTCCATTAAAAAAAATGAGTAATATTTGGCATTTTTTTTTACTGAGTGTTCCACATTTTATTACATTTTCAGATAGAACCTTCTAAGAGAGAAAATATTCATTTGACATATCATACTTTTTGATAAGTGGTTGTTGAGTTATAAGCGACTCAATGTACAAAAATGCTCAACTTTGGGAGCCTGTCAGATCGCCATTTATATTCTAGGGTTATGAAGTACGCATGAGGAGCTTAAACATAAGATATCACATGATCCCTCAGTCCATTTAAAACATGTTTCAGAATGGCGCCCATCTGCCATCATGAAACTTTCGATTACCACTTTTATGCTAAAATATAGTATTCGTGCATCAATTTCCTAATGCCGAATTTCAGTTTTCTAACTTGAACTGTTCCAAAAATAAGTGGTGGGGGGACCTTTTTGAAAAGCACTATACGTGTCAACCACCGGCTTTATGTGCCAGTGTTGCCGCCTTTCGGATTGATGTAGTAGGTTATCGGATTTCCTTTTTCGTGGCTGGGAAATTGCGAAAATACGAAATATTAAACATAATTACTAGGGGAGGTTAAGGGCTGACCTTTCATTGGAAGATTGACGTCATATTTGTGAATGTTCCCATACAGAATAAGGCTGGGTATCTTCTTAGGCAATACGTTAATCAATGATTCTAGGCAAAAATGTTATGGTTAATAACAAAATTCACTAAACAAATGTTTTTTGCAGGCAAGTGTTGTGATACCGTCCAAAGTTGCAAAACCTACAATCGAGGAAGAAGTTTTTGAATTTGAGGAAGACCGTGAGTCTGACGACCAAATGAAATCTCTAATGGAACATTTAGAACTAAACGTAGCTTCTGACTTACCTTTTAATCATTCCACAGCTGAAGAAGCACTGGATGCCTCTTTGGCCGAAAACATAGACCAGTTACGTAATTTGGAAGAACTTAATCTGGATGAAATCGGTGATACGCATACTGATACTATGTCACCCATCATTCCAATACCTTCTAACCTTAGTAACAATTTGATAAATATCAGTTGTGAGGTAGGTAGTAAGAAAAGTGAAAACTCTTTCGTGGAGAACAAGTCGAATAGTTCACAAGAATTCAACATGGAGTCTCCAAATCTCAACATGAAGAAAAAAAACTCAACAAAAAAACAAAATACGAATATTTCCGAAATGAGTGCTGACAGCTTGGTTTGGCTGTCACATAGATTAGGACCAGTGCTTACGGCAAAGTATCTGACTAGAAATCTCTTGAAGATGTTGACTTTGTGTTATGTTGGGAAGGAGAATCTAGTATCTGTTATAAGAGAAGAAGAGAAAATAGCGAATGATGTTTCAATAGCTGCAGGTTACGTCACTGGTGATCAAAATGCTACGAAGGTGATTGAGTGTCTTACTAGTATTGCAGGTAAGATATTTTTTGGAAAATATTTTTAGGGATCATAATATCTTTAACAATATCCCAACTCGATTATATTTAGTATTGTTTTGAGCACTGAAAAAACAATCATGAAGTTTTTCGAGAAAGTTATAATTTTCTGTATTTTTTTTATTATTCGAAATACTGGAATCTTTCCAAATCACTAGATTTTCCTTATTCTATTTTCAGCACTGTATGGGGAACAAATAATTGTATACCAATACATTCCACACTTAAGTGAGCTTATATTGCTTTGTAAAAGGAAGTTGACTTTAAATTTGGAAGGAGGACTTATATCATGCCTAGAGCTTTTAAAGCACACCATTCCATATCTTTCGGATTCCACTTTAATGGATCAACTACAGGTATGATTTTCATGCTTGACAACTACACGGCATATCGAATACTATACATCAACGCATGTCTCGACGATATGAGGGGTGCGCGCATGGTATAACGCGTATCCGCCTTATTATGAAGAGTAAAACGTTCACTCCATGAACGACTGCCGGGTATGCCGAGCTCTCAAGGTCATAAGAACTCACGAAAAAACTCAACGTAATTTTCAGGGAATAGTGTAGATGTATAGTATTATGGGGCCTCTAAACGGGCAACATTTTTATTGCATCATCTAGCGAACATCTGCGAAAAACTACCGTCCTATCAGTCTTGTGCCTATAGCTGCGAAAATAGAAGAAAAGATCGTCCAAGAACAACTTATGACATTTGCATTCAAGAACAACCTACTGCCTAGCAACCAACATGGTTTTATTCCTGGTAGATCAATTATCACCAACATGTTACACTGCATCGACAATTGGACCAGATCTTTAGACGCAAATGAACCGGTCGACGTGGTTTATCTGGATTTTTCCAGAGCTTTCGATCGAGTTCCGCATAAAAGGCTCCTGCACAAGTTTGATCATCTCGGAATCAGGGGAAATTTGTTGTTATGGATTTTTGTTAGATAGATCTTCCTCCGTCCGTGTTGGAGACGCCTATTCTTCTAGCCATCGTGTTACTAGTGGAGTTCCACAAGAATCTGTGCTTGGGCCAATACTTTTTCTTCTTTATACAAGCGACCTTCCCACCCGACTTCCTTCTATGTGTTCCATCTATGCAGATGATACTAAAGTGTATAACACTGCCATGAACTCATCTGTGCTTCAAGAAGACCTCAAGCTGATCAGAAAGTGGTCAAAGCTGATCAGAAAGTCGTCAGAACTTTGGCTCCTGCCTTTAAATCTCTCGAAATGCTACGTTCTCCACCTGGGAAAGAATAATCCTAACTTAACATATAAGATTGGCAAACATACCTTAGAGACTGTTTCTCTTCACACAGATCTTGGTCTGACAGTTAATGACCGACTCACCTGGTCGGAGCACATTCAGAACATAACCTCTAAGGCAAAGCGGTTGCTATATATGATGGGAAGATCATTTAGCGGTTGCACCGTTAGTACCGCCTCCTTCTTGTACACAACTTTCGTACGACCCCTACTGTAGTTTGCTGCTCCGGTATCGGATTCAAACCTTGTTCGCGATAGCAGCTTATTAGATTCCGTTCAGCGTCGTGCTACACGTATGCCTTATGGCACATGTAAGCCGAGTTATGAAGACCGCCTCGAGTTATCTAACCTGCCTGCTTTTGCTGATAGAAGAATGCGAGGAGATCTCATCATCACTTTCAGAGCACTGCATAATTTGTTTTTTGTGGACATGTCGCATCTGTTTCGTCTGGCAACAATCTCAGAGGCCATAACTTCAAATTGCAGAAGGGAGCTTTTAGAACATCTACTCGTCAGCGCTTTATCTCAAACCGTGTCTTCGATGCATGGAACAGTCTTCCATCATATGTAGTGAACTCGTCATCCGTCAACAGTTTCAGAAACAATTATGATAGACGCCACAGTGCTTAACATATTGTTCCCATTCTGTATATGTCTACTTCAGAAGTGCTAAGATTGTCAAATTGTTATATTTCTTTTGTCTGTACACTATTATCTATTATGTGTTTGAGTTTATAGTACTTGTACTCAAGTCAAATTTGTTTAATAATAATAATAATAATAATAATAATAATAATAATAATAGCTGCAATATGGTATCCAGCATCCTAAGGCAATGTTTTAAGTATTGCTTGGCTATATTGCTACATTTCGAACTTATTTTCTTACAGAGTCGTACCAATATTTCTAGGGTAGAAAGTACTTCCAAAAATAACAAAAAAGTCACTATAAATATGGGTTCAAAGATGCTCCCCTAACGAGGTACAGGGTGAAGAAATTTATTTACGAAATTAAAAAAATATATCTACGGAGCTGGTAATAAACACACTAAACCAGGGACGTAGAAACTGGGGTACCTGAACCCCTAATAGGAAATATATTGTCTATGCTCCTGCTCTTTTCAGAGAAAAGTGCATTTTATAAAATAACATTCAATTTTCCATGAGTTTTGTTTCTTAAGAAATTTTTGTCAGATCACTTATGAAGATATTTAGGTTTGAATATTTGAGGTAAAATCCTAAAATATTCTTATTAACAGGCTTAGCCTCCCCTATGCTGAAAACACGGAGAAGCTTGATATTTGAAACACTATATGGCATGTGAAGAAAGCTATTTCTATTATTCTCTTTGTCTAAAATCACAACTAGCAATTGTAAATTCTTATTATTTTACTTCTGAAATTATCGGCCTTTTTTTTCTCAAAATTATTTAGCATTTCGGCGTGACAACATCGGAGACGGAGGATGAGAACGAAGTATACAGAAGGCTTTCAACATTGTTCTTACTACGCTAGGTATTTTCCAAAGAGGAGAACCTTTGGGGCGTAGAGCACGGGCTTGTGTTGAAACCAGAGTTGGTCACTTTCAACACCTCCTTTAGGTTGGATTTTGTTTATTCAGCATTATTTTTTATTCACATTGTTATGTCCTCATAAAATTAGAAGTAACCACGTAAGTTGTATCAAATGTAATGTTTATTGTTGTCGTGTTTAATTCTTATTAGCGTTATTTATTTATGTTCGAAATAAATGATTTGTTTGTTTTGAAGTTTCTTTATCGATAAACAAAAATGAATATGCCAGCAAAACCAGTGGCGTGCACAGGAAAGGGTTATGAATGGTAAGCTTCTAAGCTACTGATTGAGGATAAGACTCGCATATTATTCAATTCATGTTGTAATGAGGTGCCATAGCTTCGTTCAGTGCTTCCAATATCAAGCTTCACGGTACTTTCATGAGAATATTTTAGGATTTTACCTCAGATATTCAAACATAAGTATCTAATTTCCTTAACAGTCAACATTTATGGAAAATTGAATGGTATTTTATAAAATGACTCATTTTCTCCGTAACGGCCAGAAAACATTTCCTACTAGGGGTCCAGGTACCCCAGTTTCTACGTCCGGATTTAGTTGGGGCCGGGAAACTCTGCGTGTGTTAATTGCTTATGATGTGCTGACTGAACGTCTAATTTTAACTCAGTATATTTACCTGCTCCGTAGATGTATTTTTTTTTTCAATTTCGGTATCTCGGTAGGGGATTATCCTTGGACCCATATTTATAGGAACTTTTTTTGTTATTTTTGAATGTACTTTCTACTATAGAAATACTGGCATGTATTTCTGAAACAGCCTGTATATTACTGTCAGATGGCCGAACTATCAAACTTAAACTAATGGAAGTATTTAAGCTGCTACGGTACGTACAATTTCGTCAGTCATTCTTGCCTGATTTTGTAGCACTTCTGACGTTAAATTCTGAAAAGTGTATGTGTCTACACATTGCTAAGATACAGCTGATATAGCCGAGATATATACTAACTGACATATAAATCCGAACACCCAGTTTAAATGGTTTTATTTTAATAAAATTTTGTATAAGTACTTAATGAAGCATAATAAGTAAATGATAAAAATTTCAAAATGATTGCACTGCTTCAAAGCCCTTTGACCTTTAATAATGTGTGGATGCACCCTGATGTGCTACGCATTCTCCAACGCGCCTAGGCATGCTTCTGATCAGGTGGTCAATGTCCTCCTATGGTATCTCATTCCAGGCAACCACCAACTCCTCTCGAAGTGCTTCTAGAGTCTGAGGAGGACGTTGCAAATTGAGCAATCTCCTACCCATCATATCCCACACGTGCTCAATTGGGGATAAGTCGGGAGATCTTGGTGGCAATGGTAACAATGTGTCATCATTATGTTGAAAGAAGTCTATTGTGACTCTTGCAACATGTGGTCGGGCATTATCTTGTTGGAAAGTTGGATCTGCCAGGGTGTCAAGATAGGGTAAAAGATGGGGTTCTAGAACTTCGTGGATATAACGCTGCTCGTTCATGTTACCTCTGATGAAGATTAAAGGTGACCTGGAACCATAAGCTATAGCACCCCAAACCATAACTCCAACAGTGTGATGAACATGTCTTTCAACAAAAAACTGTGGATTCCTCCTTTCACCACGTCGCCTTCTAACCCTGGCACGACCATCGTGCATGCCTAAACAAAATCGAGACTCGTCACTAAAGACAATACTGTTCCATTCCTGATCCCAGAGTGACCGTTGTCTGCACCACTCAAGGCGATTACGTCGGTGTTCTCGAGTTAAAGGGAGGACCCAGTGTGGCCGGTATGAAAACAAGCCAAAACTTCTCATTCGTCGGTAAGCACTTCGCATGCCAATAGGTCTTCCGTGTTCTGCAAACCATTCATTTGCAGTGGACCTGGTAGTGGAGAAACGGTCCCTTAAGGCCAATAATCTTAGGCGGCGATCTTCACGGTCTGTTGTTCTACGGCGGCGTCCAGTGCCCCTTGCTCTTTGCGTACGGCCTTCTCGAAGCCATGCCTGACAACACCTAACCACAGTGTCTACACTTCTTTGCACTCTAACTGCAATTGCCCGAAAAGAAAGTCCAGCTTCCCGAAGTCCCACTATACGGCCCCTATCAAACTTACTAAGTTGACGAAATCGTACAGGTCTCCGTACTCTAGGCACCGTAACCGATCGTAAAGGATGTCAAGAACCAAAATCCGCCAACGTTGATTCTTTACTGCGGCTGAAATATTCATTTTTAGAGCGTTAGTGAATTAAAAAAAAGCAGTATAAAAACCGGAATGTCCAACTGATAAGGCTGAAAATTTTTTCACTTGTTATTTACAGTAAGATAAATACATTCACCAACTTTTATTAAAATAAAACCATTTAAAGTGGGTGTTCGGATTTATATATCACTTAGTATATATAGTCGTGCCATTGGCTGCAATACGTTCATAATCATATATTACAACAAAAATATTGCCCGTCTAGAGGTTCCATCACATACGTTGTGGTTCAGGTACAACTATATGATGCAATTTTTTTCTTTGTTTTAGGACGTACTGTTGAAAAATATAATACACCCAGCAGTTAAACTGTTGGGTTCTACGAAATATACATTCCCTAGTAGTTATATAGCCCGGGACATTCTTGCCAGAAAGTATTTGGACGCACTGTACGCCATAGCTGTTAGGTTAGGGTGTGATATGACGAAAAAATATTTGGCGATACCAGCTCTTCAGAGATTCTTTCTAATATTTGACAAGATCGATGCCAGTGAAGATTATGCCTGTCAGATGAAGGTGAAATTTACTCTTCTACCTTGAAGCCTCATTATTGCGAGAACGCCTTGTGTAAATATACCTATTACCACTTGAGAGTTGCAGAAAAGCGTCAAATATCAAAGTACGCGGTTTTTTCCGCTTCGATGCCTACTCATCGCCGCTGGCTATCAGAAGGTGATTGATGCGTTATGCGGAATATGTTTGATCATCGATTAAAGGGCTCTCCAAGATGCCCAACCTTATGTTGTATTTAGACGTTCACGTACATTTGCCGTCGTCACCGCCATATTGCCAACCAAGTAGGTTTGCAGTAACTTAGAGGTAATAAAAACATTCTCAGAATTTCTCAACAACGGAAAAGGGAGTTCCATACCCTGCGACAACAAGCCGAGAGGTGGCAACGCTGACACCTCAAGATAGTGGTTCGACACATAAAGGTTGATAGCGCCACGGTACATATAGTAGTGGACCTAGTTTACTACCTACCAACAGGAATATTATTTGATCTTGATAATGTAGAGCCAATTTTGGTTTTTTGACTTCTGTCAATTAAATAGTTTTGTAGAATTTTGATTACAGATCCTTTAAATGCGTAGTGATACATAATAGCTGTATAATATATTAACAGTCAAACATACTCTGCAAAAATAATTGCAGATTATTGCAATGCTGATTGCCTATATTCAGACTAAGCCGCTCTCTGAATCCCCTATTCGATATAAAATAGAGAAAGCAAACACATTTCATTACCAATTTGCATTATTTAGTATCATTCAGTAAAAAAAACATCCAAAATTCATCAAAATCTTAAACTGATACGGCTGGAAAGAAATATCTTTCTGTTATCGATGATAGCCTGTGTTGACAACTGCTACAGCCCATTGTGGAATGAAAATATTGAATTTTCCCACGAACGTCCTTCAAGGAAGCGTTATTATTAATTTAAAATCCAGGTATAGACCATTCATCAGACTACACTCGATTCTCACGGATTGTTTATAAACATGACTCCAAATTCTTCTTTTAGACAAGAGAACAAATGAAAGAAGGCCTTACAAGATCGATAGAAGAATCAAGTTTCGTCGAATACTGCAGAGACGGTACAACAACTGAATGGGCTCTAACGGGTAGACCAGTCCATATCTCACACGTCCGTCTCAAAGACTCAGAATCCGCTGACAGTTTATCCCCACCTATTCCCTCGCATGTGGTCTCTTCATTAGGTGAAAACAGTGTAGTAAATCTCGCACTGGAAGAATTGAAGGTGGTGTTTACCTCAGAATTGGCGCATGCGGCGTATCTGCCGTTTCTGAGGCACATGGGGCCTGCCGCTATGGAGACTTGTCTTCACAACCATGACAATGTTAGGAATCTGTGTCAGGAGTATGAGCAGGAGATGAAGATGAACAAGCCTAACGTGGTGCCGAAGTATACCCTGTCTGATTTCAGTAGAAGTCAAGGTAAGTAACTGCATCAAGAAAGTTTGAGAAAGTTTTAAATGAGATTATGACTTCACAGCAACATAGTGAAACCAGTATAAAATGATTTGCATTTTTAATAGCTGAAATAGGTTTTTATATCCATTTTGAAGGATTACTATCTTTTCACTCGTGTTTCGGAAAAAAAATATCTGGAATTCGTACATTGAAGGGAACTCATTTAAATTCCCTGCATTTCCCGCCAGAGGGATCAGAAAAGGATTTCATGTTTACTACGGATACTGTAGCAACCTTGATACGAAATTTTACTTTTGAATTTTGGATAGCATGATTGCCACTTTCATAGAAACATGTAAAAACATCTAAAATATACTTTCTTTGAGCAATAAGTTACAGTTCTTGTTTTACATGAACATTTTTATCATCATCCTGTAGCAAAAGAAATATGGTGAACTGATATGTGAAGGTTTTTTAACCAGTTGGGATTTTTGATATAATGCCAGACAAACGTTTGCGTGCTTCTCAATCGCTACTAGCTAGCTAGACAAAATATGCTTTGATCTGATTGTTTTTTAAAATTTTTGTGTATGTATTATCATTTGGTTTTTTTCAGGAGTGTCAGCTTCAAGCAGTATTGGAAGCAACATAGCCTTGATAGGTAACCGAATTGATGTCCAAACAGAAGATACAGATGGCACTAATACTGACTTATTGAATGTAGTGAAATACAGAATGGAAAATAATGCTAGACATCTTAGAGGGAACTGGTTAGCATATTGGGAACATGAAATCGGAAGATCAGAAAAGGATAATATGTTCAATTTCAAGCAGATAAAGTTGCAGACTTTTACGGGTAAATAAGCAACTTGTAAATACAAGACTTAAAATCTGACAGTAGCTACCGCTCTTTTAACTGAGTCAACACAGACCAGGAAAGTAATATTTTTCTCATTTTCAGGACATACCCATAGTGTGAAATGCCTCTACGCCCTCGACAACGAGAACAGCTTCATATCGGGCAGCAGGGACAAAACTGTCAAACTATGGTCACTCCGTAGCCAAGGTGACGGATTTGCTACAAACACCTGTCAACTGACATATACCACTCACAGAAAATCCGTGATGTCTCTGACCTTCATCGAGAGCATGCGATTAGTAGCATCGTGTGACAGCATTGTCCACATCTGGGACCCTTTCATGGGTGTCAATTTGGCTGTCTTGGAATCGCCGAGGTACTGTCCTGTAAACGTGGTACAGAGCATGTCATCTCCATCCAGTTTGGTTTTTACCGCTACTACAGAGGGTAGTGTCAAAGTGATTGATATCAGGCTGCTTAGTTATATTCAAGAGTTGAAGGTAAGCTTAACAATTACACATGGACAGCTATTAACGCCAGTATCGACATTGATTAACGTATTCTACTTGAAGATAGGCAACCATATATTGTATTTCGGCGCCAAAAAATGGGTCTGAAAGACTATGAGATAGCAGAACAGGAAAATTAATTTAGAAATCTTCTTTGAAAACTGTTTGTGTTTGGTTCTGATACTATGCTAGGATCTTTAATTCCTTTTTGGCGTTCTTCTAATGCCTATATTAATTGAATATAATCAATATAAATTGTTGAATATAACAACATTTGATTTGAACCCGATAGCAATTCGACTTCAACTCGATTTCAAATTGTTGCCTGGCTTTCGGGTTCTTACCAAAAGCAACTGCTGAGCAACTGGTAACTTCATCTTGAGGTTGAGGAATTTGGAATGTAATTTTTATTCTTAAAAACCTTGACTGAAAGAAAATCGTATACTAAGTGACATATAAATCCGAACACCCAGTTTAAATGGTTTTATTTAAGTACCTAATGAAGCATAATAAGTAAATGATATAAATTTCAAAATAATTGCACTGCTTTAAAGCCCTTTGACCTTTAATAATGTGTGGATGCACCCTGATGTGCTACGTATTCTCCAACGCGCCTAGGCATGCTTCTGATCAGGTGGTCAATGTCCACCTACTCCTCTCGAAGTGCTTCTAGAGTCTGAGGAGGACGTTGCGAATTGAGCAATCTCCTACCCATCATATCCCACACGTGCTCAATTGGGGATAAGTCGGGAGATCTTGGTGGCCATGGTAACAATGTGACATCATTATGTTGAAAGAAGTCTATTGTGACTCTTGCAACATGTGGTCGGGCATTATCTTGTTGGAAAGTTGGATCTGCCACGGTGTCAAGATAGGGTAAAAGATGGGTTTCTAGAACTTCGTGGATAGAACGCTGCGCGTTCATGTTACCTCTGATGCAGATTAAAGGTGACCTGGCACCATAAGCTATAGCACCCCAAACCATAACTCCAACAGTGTGATGAACATGTCTTTCAACAAAAAACTGTGGATTCCTCCTTTCACCACGTCGCCTTTTACGAAAACAGTGCACTCTAGGAAAAAAAACAATTGTAATTATTTGTAGCAAATTGAGGGTAAATTTTGAAAAAATGTGCATTCTGAAAAAAAAACAGTGCCGTACTATTTTTATTTGGAAAAATAATACCTCTAATCCCCTGTATCTCCGCCACTGCTGCACGTTAATTTTAAGTAAAGACTTTTGAAAGGGTAAATCCACATACCAAATTTTAGTTCATTCCAGTTTACGGTTTTGAAGAATTTTTAAACTTCAACACCGCGTATCTTTTTGAAGAAGCCCTCGAGACCACCCTTAAAATGCGGTCCTGGTCATTTTTGGTCACGACTTGTGAATCACCCTGTATAATGTGCAATGAACGATTTGCGGAAAGTAACACCTTGTACCCAAACATATTTCTAAACTCTGAGCCGCACTCGTACACTATTAAATTGCCTGTCTCACTTCGTGTATTAACTGTAGTTTTTCTGGAAGATTTTCATCACTGCTGGTCCAATTGAATCAATTCGAAGAACACAAAAACGAGGTGGATGAAGTACATTTTAGTTTCTGAACAAACTTTGCGTTTCAGTTTCGGTCCAAAATCCGAGTTTCGATTTCGGCAGAATGTTTGATAGATTTTTTCGGTAGACGCTAGGCGGTACAATATTAATCGCATGTTCGGATTCTTGTTGGTAGTTGCTTTTTAGCTTGTTATACAGGGTGAATCAAAATGATGTTTCATTACCCCAATTTTGGCATACTATATGTGGGAAGCCGTCATCAGCCAATCAGAACCACCCATTCCATTTCATTAGAACCTCATTATTTCTATTTGTTCTTTACTCATGTCAGTGCCTACAGTGGATGTATTTTTAGAGTCAACTATACTTTCACGTTTTTATAATATTCTATCCGCATTTAACATTTTTTAGACGAAATTGTACAGAAGTTTATTGTCTTTTATTGGTATATCAAGTTTTTTCACATAGTCTATCATTTTGTTTTATATACTGAAAGGCTGTAAAAGGAAACTATTGCCCTAATTTTATAAGGTGCAGTATAATAGCCAAAGGTTAGGAACTTAGAAGAAATACATTATTTTATTTCCTAACACAGAAGAGTATTTCTGTTTTGTTAGACCAACATTAAACATTAAAGAAAGACTGATGTCCATTTTTTTTTTTTGGAAATACAGTAACATCTAACCTCCCGTATCAAATGGGAGACGGCTTTCAGAACGCCTGAATTATTACGATAATTTAACTACAATTGCCTCCCAAAGTGACAACGTCGTATCAACATAATAATACCGCTGGAAAGATTTACCTTCATTTGGCTTGTGCCGCTCTTCGCAAATTATGCAAGAAGTACCATGTCCTAAAATCGTCGAACACCAAAATTATCTGCTAACAAAAATAATACGAATTTAAAAAATTAACTTGGTTCAAGTCCACTTGTAGTTATGCACTTTTATCTTGACTACAAACTGATATTTTGAAGACATACAAATCGTAGGATTGCTCCTTCTACCTAGTCTGAATTCGTTAGGCATGACGACCCATAGTATAGAACTAATATATCTTAAGATATATAATGGCTATATCTGAAGCAGATGTTACATTAAATCAGAACCAAACAAGTCTCATGTCGTTTAGGCAAACACACAGCTAGTACAGGTGAACTTGAAGTGAATGACAGCTAGTTCCAGTGTGACATTTTTCCGGACAAATTTACATAATGTCATTAAATATCGATATAATGTCACTTTTTATGTTACGTAATGCGGGTGCCGCAGGCGTATAACGTAAGAATCGGTACAATGTCAAATACAGGTGCGGAAGGGTTATTAAGTAAAAAACATATAAAATGGCACAAAACCGATAAAACGTAATCTTGTTGACTAAGTAGGGTAATGTGCAAATAGTTCATTCCGCGCTTGCAACAAGTGCTACAGCTAGTTCCATGTTCACGTGTTGTAGAAAAACCCATTTCATGTGATAGAAAAATCTACATAATGTCACTTTTCAAGTTACGTAATACCCCTGCCGGTGAGGGATGGCTCTAAGAGTAAACAGTATTCATTCCGTTATTTGACAATGTACTGTCGTATACTCCTTTTATGAACCCTTATAAACACTGTATAACGTAAAATATCGTTCCAGATCAGTTTGAACCCATCCGGCCTAATCCGATGCCTAGCCATAGCGCCTTCAGGACGTTGGATAGCAGCAGGTCAATCTTCTGGCAACATCACGGTCCTCGATACCAGGACCGGGCTCATTCTGTCAAACTGGCATGCCCACGAGAGTGAAGTGTTGAAATTGGTTGTGTATGGTGAGGATACACTCATATCGAGCAGTTTGGATCAGATGACCAGTGTTTGGAACATTGCAGATGGCAAGTTGAGGTTTCATCTTAGGTAAGGAGATTTTAAAGAATCGAGATTTTTAAATAACTATAAATTAGCAGTTACATTTTACTACCATGTCACTCGCGAGGAAGTATTGTATTCGCGAAGAATTTTGAAAATATCGTTTATGACTTACATCACGAAAAACCATGTCACTCATTTCCGTTGGTTTGTAGTTATGTCTGTCTCCTAATCATTTTTAGAAGAAAAAATATGGGTGTTGAAAGTTGGGGATGTAGGGAGTGGGGTAGGGTATATCTCAATTTTTTGACTTAGTATACGAGGTCTGTAAATTAAGTGATGAGACTGTCTTCTTTAATTTCTCTATTCAAATGTGATTACAATTTCATATTGCCACCCTCAATATAATTTCCTTCTGAAGCCACACAGCGCTGGTGACTGTTCTTCCAGTCCTCATAGCAGTGCAGGAACTCCGATACTGGAATACCCACTTGAATGTTTTCGACTGTCCAAAATGATTTCCCTTTAGGTGATTTTCAACCTTCGTGAAGAGAAAAAAGTCACAAGGACTCAAGTCAGGCGAATAAGGAGGCTGAGAAGCCACAGGAATGTTGTTACTGGCCAAAAACACGTTTATTGACATTTCTGTGTGAGAAGGAGCATTATCGTGTGCAACATCCAGTTTTTCTTGATCTGACGAACGGTGGTGCGAGACAGATTTAACTCTTCCCCTGTCAACCGATGATCTGAATGCACAAGAGTCCGGATTCTGTCGATATTTTCATCGGATCTTGAAGATGAAGGCCTTCCGCTTCGTGGTTTATCGTCATTCGACTCTCTGCCTTCTAAAAATGCATTAAACGACCGAAAAACCAAGGCTCTTTGGAAAACACTGTCTCCGTAGGTCTATTTAGCGAGAGTTTTCGTTTTGCACTGAGCCCACGTCTGAACTGGTAGCACAGCGTTGCTTGAAATTGTCACTCATTTTTAGAACATAATAGATAAACTGTTTCACAAAAAAGGATCGATGCGGATAACCAAATGACTCGAGCGAACTCAAACTTGTACTGAAGGCGGATCACATATTCCCCTGTCTCCCCTCCAAGCAGGGCGCCTACTGTTGCAAGATCGAACGCTACGTTGCCAGTCTCATCACTTAATTTACAGACCTCGTATTTATATTTTTCCAACCTCGGTAATTCTACGCACCTATCAAACATATTCCACACATAACATTTACGATGAGCGTTGCGTGGGAAGTGCAACATCAAACAATTTGACGCCATTTTTACAATGTTAATCTCACAGAATAGTTATTAGCTTTATTCGGATTACTCATGAAACTGACCCAGAACCGTTATGACACTGCATACCTTGAACGGTTCTATGACGGCTTCATGTAGATCCCGAATGAAACTATGAATGTTCTCTACCATCTAATTCCCTAATAGTTTCTGTCTTCCTAGGGGAGCCACAGAACCAGTTCATTGCCTCAATGTCTACAACGACGAGCTGATTTCTGGCACAACTGCAAATCGGATAGGTGTCCACACGTCCATAGACGCCGATGCGTGTTTCTCCAGCACTAAGTTGAGTTCTGACGCGTTCAAAGGCCTGCTCACTTCCATGGCGCTCTTGCCACTCAATAGATTGTTGTTATTAGGAGCAGATACTGGTACTATTACGCTGTTATGTTAGAGGCTCTCACGTTCTTACTTATATACTTGGTATATTTGTTTTCGATCATCACAGGTTAGGCTTGAGCATTAGCAAAGTCGTTGCAATGACAGGGACGAATGTCACACGATCAGTATTTACTGTGATCCGCACCCGTATTTCGTAACTTGTAAAGTGACGTCATATAAATTTTTAAGGACATTATGTAAGTTTTTCCGACAAAAATTCAGCTTGGAACTAGCTGTCATTCATTTCATGTTTACTAATACCAGCTTGTCATGTGGCCTAAATTTTCCTCTTGAACTAAACACTTCTGTCTTTCTTTGCTCTTCTCTTTTTTTATTCCCTTTCCCTTTTTCATTGTCTGGTTTCTGGGCAATCAGGACTGAGAAATTCGACTAAGGCAAGGCGCGCACTGAGGTAGTGTGGTAGTGGTGAGGTATTGGAGTGGTGAGAGGCATAGGGATGGTAAAATTTGGCCTGGCGATCGGAATAGCGGCGAAGTGGTATGAAAGTGATATAAAGCGCACTGAAGTGGCAAACAAGTCAGTTGATGTCACCGGTTTACCATGTCGTCCTCAGAAGATGAAGATGCCCTTTTATTTATGCAACTTGTTAATCTAAATGCTATAAGTCAGGAGACGAAGAAAAAACGGCATTGGGTTCATCCGCTGTGGCAAAAAATAAAAAGTTTGGAATTTTTCATGTTTATAAAAAGGATTTGAACTTGGACGACCAAAAATTTAAACTTTTCTATCGAATGAAGAAAGAGACTTTTAGCAAGTTACTGACTAAACTACGGCCTATGCTTCAAAAAAAGGATACGAACTTCAGGAAATGTGTTTCTCCCGAAGAAAGCGTTCTAATAACACTGAGGTACGTACAATGAAAAAATATAAATACAGATATATTGACTATCCAAATACAAACTTATTGTACAACATTATTCTTAAAAAGCAAATTCATGATCAAGATTTAGGACTCCCACTTTATATATTCTTTTCTGCTTGTCTGTCATTTTTTTTAAATCGGGCAATAGACTCAACAAAAACTGCACATCGGCATCATCATTAGTGAAAGCAGGTGGTCTATACGGTGCTTGCTTCTTTTTTTCAAAAAATTCAAAGGCAGATTTGTTAACATCTGCCAAAGATATTTGATTCGGAGTAGTTTTATTTCTTTTAGGATTATTTACACTAGGTACTGACGAACTGGATACACTTCTCTTTTGTGTTTTTTGCTTTGGACCTCCAGAATCATTTTTTTCCAAACTGTCTGTCTGAGATACAATAATATTTGATACAGGCTCGTTAAATTCTTCAGGAATCGACTGTTCATCATCAATATCGTCATTTCTCCCTTGGTTGTTTTTGTAATTTCCAATTTTTGGACTTCCTAATTGTTGAGTTTCAAGCTCTTCGGTCTCTAGGTCCTCCGTAATTGATTCTTCATGAATTATATCGGCCGTTTCAATATTCTTTGGTGCGTCAACATTTCCTTTCGGTTGGCGGGACTTAGTGAACGGTAAAACAAAACATATGTACTCCGAGAGATAGTATGGGCGTTTTACCGATGCTCCAGATCCAGATGGCATGTATGTCTTTAAATGTTTCGTGTAACTTCCACGTAAATTCTTCCACCATTTTTTGCAATCTGCGATGGTAGCTACAATAAAAACACATCATTAAGATATACAAATGAAGCGTGCTGAGCATAATGTGTGTGTAAAGTTTACTTTATTGCTTCCTATTATTATAATTGTTAATAATATTGTTATTAATATTCACTTGTTTACGCTTTCGAACACTATTAAAAAAAAAGTGAAATAACGCCAATTAATATGTAATTTTTTATATTTGTAAAACCAAAATGCCGTGATGTGGGGAAAACCACCACTTCCACACTTTGTTTGGTAAAATAAAGTACCTACTTAATTATTGTTTTTCTTTCCAGGTATTTTGCAACCGGCTGCAATCTAAAGGCACTATCATGTTATTTTTTGAGAGGTCATACTACCATTAGAGAAATAATTGCAAGAACTTCAGTAGTAATTTGGAAAGTTCTACAACCAACTTATCTTCCTAATCCTACCAAAGAAACATGGGTACAATCAGCTCGAAGATACTGGGAGTTATGGAATTTACCAAATTGTGTGGGGAGTATAGACGGTAAACACATCAGGATCAAACGTCCACAAAATCAGGTTCCGAATTTATTAATTACAAAGGGTATTTTTCCATTGTTTTGATGGCTGTATCAGACGCAGATGGCTGTTTCTTGACCATTGATGTTGGTGAGTACGGCCGAAATAGTGACGGGAGGGCATTAAAAGAAAGTAATTTTGGAAAGAAATTAGTTAACAGCACGTTAGACTTGCCAGACCCATCTCCATTACCAGGACAAGACACAAATTTTTCATTTTATTTTGCTGCAGACGAAGCTTTTCCATTGATGTGTAATAATGAAACCCTACAATAAAAGAGGCTTAACAAATAGAAAAAGGGTATTCAATGGTAGGTTATCAAGAGGTCGCAAATCAGTTGAATGCTCATTTGGAATGATGTCATCCAAGTTCAGAATTTTACACACAACAATTGGTCTTAATATAAATACAGTGGACAATATTGTTAAAGCAGTGTGCTTACTGCATAATTTTATTAAAAAAGAGGAAGGTATATTTTCGCGCCCGCGAGGAAAGAAAGGAAATGATGATGACATAGAAGTAGAAAATGAGGAACAGCCTTATCCGAGACTCTCAAATCAAAGAAGAGCTACCAATCCAGCAATTGCTACACGGGAGAAACTTTGTGATTTTTTTTTAACAGTGGACGGGTCACTTAAAGGTCAAAAACGATTTTGTGTATGAAAACAAGAAGATAACAATATTAACAGAATAAAAAGATAACTAAATAATGCCTTTAAATAAAAAAATATATTTTTCAAGGAACCACATTTTTTTATTACTTACCTCCTTCCCCAATGTCTTTTGCAATTTTCGCCCAAGCCCGTTCTTGCACATGGATCATATGATAATCCTCCCGTGTATTGTCATACAGACAGGGATATGCCTCTACAAGGGCTACAAAATTAATGTTCAATTCGTGGTCGTCTCGCATGATTCACTCCAGGAAAAAGTAAACAAAAACCCACGTCACCAACCGCTTGCCAGTCGAAAATTAAACTTGCTCGAGATTAGTGGCACCAGACTGACATCACGCCACCTACAAAATGCCACGCCACCGCTACTCCATTTTGATACGCGCGTCTTCATTTGTTTATATAGGCTTTAGTGATTCCACCTGCCACTTGATCACCGCGCCACTACCACGTCACTTGCTCACCATCTCAGTGCGCGCCTTGCCTTACGTTCATTAGACAGTGACTAATGGGCAAAGGTCCTACGGACCGCCCAGACAAACAAGTGACGAAAGTATGTTGCCTAAACATCATGAGGAGCTGTATGGTTTCACTCCGATGTGATGTAATATCTGCTTCAGAGATGGCTCTAGTGGAGGCCATTTATAGCTCCCATGGATTAACTTGGGCGTTCTATACTACATATTACAGAAGTGAGGGGTTGGCTTGCCAGCCCTAATGTCCCTGCGACCCAAGTGGATCTATTGTGACACCCCTATATAATTTCCAAAGCACTGTGCACTGTGGGCCTTCGTTCTTTGATGAACTCTTTTGCCTGCCTTTGCCCCAATCGGCTGTTCCATAATTCTAGAGACTTTTTTTGGTCCAATTTCTTATTTACTGTTGTACGTGTTCTCGTCACGCCTCAGAAAGGCCTATGAGGCGATTAGGCGCACCCTATCGGGCAAGCTCATCCGCCTTTTCATTTCCTTTATGCCCTTCGTGTCCTGCTACCCAAAGCAACGTTACCTTGTTTCGGTTTTCCAGCTCTTTGAGAGTGTTCACGCAATCGCATACTAGTCTGGACGATATTTACGATGAACTTAATGCCTTTATGGCTGCCTGGCTGTCCGAGTAGATGGCGATCGACTGATTTGCAGTCTCATTTCTTATTAGTCCTTTTGCACCAACGAATTCGGACTAGGTTAGAAGAAGCCAAGCCAATATGTCGTTAAAGGATTATTTATTAGCAACAACAGATCATTGTTTACACAAAATTTGACCTTGAACGAAAATTGTATTCTCTTCCCCGAGTAGACATTGTCGTGCGTAATATTTTTTTAAAGGTAAAAATAAGATACGGATTCATAATGTCGAGGGGAAAACAATGTTCAAAATATGAAAGAAGCTACCTTTAAATGTAGGTTATTTGTAGAATTGTGAAGCAACTGAAAATACATTCAGAAAAGAGGTTTTATAATTAGGCAATAAAATATGAAGAATCTAATCTTAACTAAGAAATATGATCGAAATAAGCTCAATTCACGTATATTGCTTTTTATTAATTTGCCTAATCACCTGGATGGGTAAATCTTGTGAATGCTGACAATGTTTCATTGTGATTGTAAGCAATAAATTAGCCTCTTCTACAGAAATGATGTTAGGTTTGAGTTCCAATGCTGTGTTGATTGCTAGACACAGTTGGGTACAGCTTAAATCGAGTTCAGCATTGTAGTGATCATTAAAATTGATTGAAATCGACCATATTAAAGCAATACACAATGGATTTTTTTGCTTGCACATTAGGTTGTATTTGATAATTTTATTTTTTGCATGGAACTTGAATCTGCTCTGAAAATATATTAGCATCATGGGCACTGTAACAATCTAACCCATTTAATATAAACATAAGGATACATTAATTAATAGAACACCCAAAACCCAAAGGAAAACAAAAATAAAGACAATAAAAAACATTTATTGATAGTACAATGCTAAGTCTATACATAGTATGTATATGCAAGTATGTGGATAAAACATTACCAAAGCACAATAAAAAAAATAAAAAAGATTGCATTGATTTATTAGTTCACTGATATTGGAATAGCAAACTTTTTGTCAACTTTGATCTGATCCTTTGATTTGAGTCCTTCAAACTATTTAGTTCGTGGTAGATTCTTATACTATAATATTTTTGGAGGATCAATTTTATAGTGTCAAAAACATGATTTGTATCATAAATATGCGAACCAAATGAATCTAAGGAAGAGAATGGTATATTTTGCAGTGACTTTTGCGTTAATGTGGGAACAATGTTTTTCTTAAATATACTCCCACATGCCTTAACTACTCTGATACTTTTCCCCTACTTTACATATGTCTATTAAGAATTTAGATGCATTGGTCAATGTTCCAAAAGTTTTTTTAATTTGCAACTGTGACAGAGGTTCTTCGCTTTCTAACAAATTGAGACACGAGTCACACGTAATGCATTTCTTCAAGCATTTAACTACAAAGCCTGCAATGTATGCAATAACATCTTCACAATATGTAGTCAAATGCCACACTGGAGAGCCTGGAAAGTCCATTTCATTAATTTTCCTGGAAACATCTTTATATTCCTGAATATCCAATAAGTTTTCACCATTTTCACTTTTAGTCAATGTAGAGCAATGTAATATGCTTGTACAGTCTAAAGCGACTGCATTAGCATTTTCGCTACTTTTTAAATGCGAGTGAATGAGTAGTCTTTTATAAATGTGTTCAAACTGAAGTGCAGTTGGATTATTATTACTTCCTCCTCTGTTTCTAATTGCACTAAATAAGATTTCAAGATGATCGTGTGAAAATTTATATGTTAGAAGCAAATTTAAAATGTTTGTTTCTATGTATTCCTGATATATATTTTGAATGCTAGTGATGGTAACCATAAAGCCAAGGAATCCAGTTTTCCTTCTTGTATTCAATACTTGCATTCCATTCAAATTTATACCTTCCATATACATTTTACAATAATCTAAATATGTGAAAATGAAATGTTTTGGTTTTGGACTGAGAGCTCTTTTATAAATATATTTTGAGTGTATTGTATGGACGGTGAAAATATCAAATAGGTTATTAAATATTTCTGTAAAAACTGCTGTGGATTCAACATTTTCAAATTGTTGTAAATGTATATCATCTCGTAAATAACGAAAAGCATCTGCTGTGCTTTTGCTGAATGTCTGGGATGCCAATTTTACTTTCATTTTCTCACGGAACCATTCAGTATGCCTTTTTCTGATTTTAGTTCCTGCTTTAAGACCTTCTTCTGATTCAAAATCAACTAAATTTTTGAAATAGCTCCATAAAATTTGCTTCCCATCTCTATCTGTTAAAATTTGCGGACTAGCCAAACAATTTCTAACTAGTTTCAACATATGAGGAATATCACAAAAAAATTTGAATTTTTTTATTATTAATTGGGTGTAAAAAATATGATTTTAAATTTGAGATATTGCTGAAATCAGCACCCAAAGTTGTTGCCATACTAATGTTTGATGAAATTCCATCAAAAGTTAGTGACATTATTACAATTCCTGTGCAATCAAGAAATTCTAACAATTTTAGGACTATATTGGCTTTCTCATTCCCATTAAGTCCATCAATGAAAAAATATCCAACAGGAATTTTCCAGTGTCCGTTTACAGCAACTACCATAAACACTATTGCTTCCTTTGCCTCAGGCACCTCATCTGAATCCAAATTTGTGCCAATATATACACGTACATAGCCTGTGAACTTCTTTCCTGTCCACTGTACCTGCCTCATTATTGCCATTTCATCCATAAGTTGCAAAAAGTTTTTTTGCCATTCTTGCCATTCTCAGCTACCTTCATTTTGATGGCATTCAAAGATTCTTTGGTGAACCCTGTACCTCCATCAACAGATCTAAACCACTTGGTGATAGTATTTATGTGTGGCAAACTTTTATTAAAAGTGTTGCGGACGTAATTGTATGCTCTACTAGAATAAAAACTAAGTGTTATTGCAAATGATCTGAGTTGTGGAGAAAACTTTCTTGTTGAACTGCCTTTTAGCATTCTGGTGAATAGATCTGCTGCAAGTGAGTCAGGGAGTGATGCCTGAAGATAAAATTCAGTTTCATTAAACTAAGAATATTTTTTTTTTATACCCTTTATAACACTCGCAGCACTTTCTGTTACACCATATTTGTCCTGCAAATATATTACTAGAGAATTCAAATTATGAATTCTCGCCTTCAAACTCCTTTTAGCAGATTGCAAGTTTATTATTTTCTTTTTCTGTGAGGCAATTGTTTTCTTCGCTATCTCCCCTCTTTAGAATTCTGAAAATACCTGCTTTCAACTCTCTTGGCAAATTTGTTTTTTGGGATCTTTCACGCAGAAGTGGTTCATACAGTTGTTTGGACAATAATTTTAAAAAATCCATTCTTTGTAGCCTATTTGCGTTGACACAAGACTGATGGATGATGAATGCATTTATTGAAGACATATCCACAATTCTGTAAAACAGAGCCATAGGCCAGCGTTGCGTTCTTCTGCTACAGCAATATTTACTACATTTTTCGTCTACAGCATCCACTCCAGATTTTGTGTTATTATAAAAGGCATTAATTTCTGGCAAACCGCTGTCTTCCGGCTTGGAGCGATGCATCGAATAAATCATTATTACAGCTTTATTTTTCTTTGGTACTGTGGAAATCAATGTTTTGTTACTTGTAAAGCCATATAGTGTGGATTTCACCGGTCTTGTTTTAGAAGGTAGAAACTCTATGGGTATTTCACGTTTGTTTTTTTTCATAGTACCCACGTAGGTAAGTTTGTTTTTGATGAGATGATTGAGGAATACCAGTTATCACCAGTAATATTTCTGTTGCTTCCAAATATGGGCTTACAAAGACGAACAACAGCTTGCGTTGGAATAGAAAAGCGTTTTTCTTCTTCTGTAATATCCTCTAGCGAATCGGTGCCCTTGCCACAATAAATATATGTATTTTATATGTAGTGGGTCTGAGCATCAACAAGGCATTGCACTTTCAAGCCATATTTTACAGGTTTGCTTGGTAAATACATTTTGAATTTACACCTGTCTCTAAAACTGACCAACATCTCGTCAATAGTTGCATTCGCTCCCAAACAGTAAGCTGATTGCGAATTTTGATTGAATTTTTTATATATATATGTGAGATTGCTGCAGCCGGGTCAGTTTTTATTCTTAGTACTCTCTCTTCATAAGAATCGAATCTTAGGCAAGCTAATAATACGGCGAATCTTTTTGCTGACATTACCAATCGGAAGATTTCTCTACCAGTTCCGTCGGTTGCAAAGATTGATTCAATAGCCTCATTATTTGACTTGAAAACAGCATTCAACAGCAAGAGTCCCAGAAAACCATTAATTTCAACAGATTTTGTTTCCCTGTATTCCGTACGATTTTCATTCCCTGGCTTCGAATGAAATTCCTGGATTTTCAAATTTGTGTAATGTACAACGATTTCTAGAATATCGTCAGAGAAAATTTTCCGCCATGCGTCCACCGGTTCAATGTTTGGCAAAGCATTTTTGTTTCCATTTGTAAGTATCTGTTTTTTCCGTAGAAATATCTGTTTACTGGTTCACTTGTTTCACTGTCCTCTTCACTTTCAATAACCTGCATCTCCTCTCGGCCATCATTATCAGAAGCACTGTAAGAAAGCTCACTCGTTCTTTCGTGATCACTTGTGATGGCATTCTTAGAAGTAATATTGCTCTTAGGATCTGCATCTTGATCTGAAAAGTCTTCGTCACATTCTTCAAACCATCTTTGTACAGTTTCTTCAAAATTAGGATCCGTGAACCTAACTCTGTTTGGATTCCCGTTCATAGTTGCAAAAGTGAAAATATAATACTAACTGCGTCGCGGAGTCCCACGGACTCCCAAGTTCTTTGTTACGCGCACTTGCCTGGATGATAGACTGAAGTCAACTGAACACACGCAGGGATGTTCCGACATGCACACTTGTGCATATTATACACAATTTTACGAACATATGCACAAATGCACCCCCCACACAAAATATGCACAGTCGTCAATAAATAAAGTGCATTTTTTATACAAAACTGGCAATACATTTTCTTAACAGCTTCACGAACTGAGTGAAATATACTGTTAGGCTGACTTGTTTTACCATAAAGTGGAGCACCTTATTAGTTATACTCATTACGGTTGTTGGGGACACTTTAAATGTAGTTCCTATGCTTAACAAAGTATCCTGTGTAGCCATATACCACAAGAATATTAAAATATGGCCATATAAACTCACTAGATGATATCCACCTGTATACGGTTTTGCTAATTTCTTTTTTCATCATTTCTGCTGAATCAATAAATGATTTCTTTGACATGCGGAAAAATTTAGAGAATTGAAAGTTATCATTAAAAAAAAATCTGAAAAAACATTTCTCCCATGAATATTATGAAAGGTTTCTTATTTAAACTTTCCATATACAGTTTTAGACGAAAACGCACCGATTATTAAGTGATAATAAAAATAATCAGAGATTATATACGCCCTTTTCTAAAATAAACAACTTGCAACAAAACCGCGGTTAAAACCAATGCGTTCAAGCGATTCGTGTAACTGACGTCATCAACCCGTGTGTCATCTTGAACCATATTATAACCGCGCCACATAACACAGAAATTTTGGTTATTCGCTTGGATTTGATTATATATCATATATGCACATTTTTAAAGAAATATGCACAATTTCTATTAACATCTTTGCACAATTCAAAATCTATCGAGAACAACACTGAACACACGTCGCATCCCCCCACCATAGGAAGGTACTGAACGGCGCACTCTGTTTAATAAACGGAGACGGAATTTATTAACTAGTATATACTTGCTGGAGTCCGAAGGACTCCGCAACGCTGGTTAAGGGTTAAACTGCTTTTTACACAACATGCAACACTTCACCATCTTCGAGAATAGTCCAAAATGCTATACATTCTACTGAAATATTCCAAAATCCTCAAAACTATGTGAAAATACCACGAAAAACACACGTAAACATAAGCAAAACAAAGCTTCCCCTCAATTCTACAAAGCCGCAGTATAAAACACCACAAATCAGCCCAGCTGTTCTTAATTTGCCACCACAGCGTTGCCACGCGTAGCAAGCACATCGTAGTCTTCAGGAAATATCACGGGGATATATGTAATGCATAATGCATATTTCTTGTCTTCGGTGCTTATTTCAGATATATTTTGAAATGCTGAGTACGAAACCAGAATAAGAATAACTCAAGACATTTTCGGTTTATTTTTTGAAAAATGATCATATTTGTTTTAATTTGTGCGAGTTCCGTGAAATTGATAGGTTTTGAAGCTATGATGACACTGCATCAGTTAGTGGAAACATTATACTATGAAACATATTAGCGTACTGAATCAAAGATTTTCTTTTTGGTGCAGGTGTTACAAATAATTTATAACTGTACATACACATGAGTTGTTCTATTTGAAGATATTGGAGACAAATGAATACTCTTTATTTAGTTATCACCACGTATAACATTTTATGATTATTTTTGCACTGCTCAGTGTTATCATCTTTTGGTTGCGTGAAGGCAGTTGTTGATTTTGAACAAGATGTGACAACACCGCATAAAACAGGTAGCACTCAAGTTTGTTGTCGCGCTGGATGATTGATTCAAACAAATCCTTTATTTACGTCTTCTACCCGTATTCGAAATCGTTGTTTTGCACTACTTGTACGGACGTTACTTCAGCCTAAATTATTGTTGCAATATTGCCTAGACTTATAGAGATCTCAGTTTTTGACCTTGTCCCATAAATCCCGGCTCCAGCTCCGTATTCAGTTTTCAAGCCGTCCGTGTACCAGTAGCTTTTGGCAAGTATAGCAGGTCCTTTCTTTAACGCCCTCCTTTCTGGTACTATCGTTTTATCGAAATTGTATACTGGAACAGTTGTGTCCGCGGGCATTACTAATATAGGATCCGCCTTCAATTCTGTGTAGTGTTTGATGGTCTTTTCCGTGCTGCCAACTGATCGGTGATTGCCCTTGAGCTAGTCTGTGAGTCACGGAAAGGGCATTACCCTGAATAAATACGTGTAATGGTGGTAGGACGAGATGGACCTCCAACGCTGCGGTGGGATCGGTATGAATGGCCCCGTGGCGCTCAAGCAAGCTAGCATCTGTACGCCACTTAATAACTTCACCGCTCCCGACTGTGTAGTATTTGTGCACCATGTCACTGATCCATACATAGGTTATCATGGTTCTCACCACCCTCGTGTTTAACCACACCTTCCTATGGCTAATGTAGCTTTCTGTGCTGTTCTGTTGATGTGAGAGCTCTACGTTAATATTTGGTCAAAGATGACTCCAAGATATTTTGCCTCGCTGGCATAGGGGATCTCTACACCATGCAGGGTTAGTGGCGTGAGGCCTTCTAGAACCCACCTTCGAGTAAAAGTGGCGACGGTTGTCTTGTGCGGATTTAAAGCTACGCTTTCCGTCCTTCACTACCTGTCGACAATATTAATGGCCATTTGGAAGCATTGGGAAATGGTCCTTGCAAACGGGCCTTTAACTATGACTACGATGTCGTCGGCATACCCTAGAACTGCCCATAGCAAGGGAGATAGCACTCCTTCCTGAGGATATTCCAGCCCCACCTTCGCTTCAATGGTGGTATCCCCTGATACAGACGTTATAGTCCTATTTTTCCGGTTGGCCTCTATGCATTGGCATAGCACGGCTGGAATCCCCTGTGGTGTAACGCATTCACCAACGATTGCGTTTTTGCGTTGTTAAACCCACCATCTATGTCTAGAAACGTTTCTACTGCTATCTCCTTGTCTAATTACTTGGATAGCAGCCTGCATAAATGATCTGGCTTAATCGTTTGATTTCCCTGGTTGATATGCGTATTGACGGCTACTGAGCGGTTCCGTCTGCAGTGCTTCGTCCCTTATCTACCCATCCACTAATCTCTCCAGCATTTTGGAGGAGAATCGATGTCAGGCATATTGCCCTATACGATTTGGCCGTTAAGTCGGATACCCTGCCTATTTTCGGCAGGCAGATGACCTTTGCCTTCGATAAATATCGGCGGATCGCAGTTAATATTGAACGTGACGCATTCACCTTATCCTATTGTAGCTTCAATTAAAAATTATTTTATCAGGTTTCATTTTGTTTAAAAATTCATATGTAAATTGAAAAATTTTATAGAAATCGACTTTCATTCAAGATTTCTACTCATTGGGCCAGAAACTGCCTTTTCTCTTAATTTAGGAGACACTTAGTTAGCAAAAACATTAGTATTTTGTCATTTTTCCCTTAATTGCAGAAAGATAACATTACATGATTTGCAGTGGTTAATTTTAATTATTTAAAAAAATTACTGAGGAAAAAGTGTAAAGCGTATTTAAATCAAAATAATCTAGAGAAAGTCTGAAAAGGAATTCAAATTATTCCCTTTTATCACATTGTCACTATCCCTTTGGTAAAAACAGGTTTTCTCATAATACCTTATTTTCCTATTGCACAATACCATTTACAGTTGTCTTTTGAACTCGAATCACCCCGTATATTTCAATCGTTCTCTCGAGGTGTCTGAACTGTCCAATATGCACATACAAAAACTTGTTCCACAAATTGTTGTGACGGCAGCCCCCAATCGAGAGCTAATCGTAGACCCCTCGTATCTACACATTTCAAATTTCCCGCCAAAGCTAACCTCAGGAACTAGGCTTTTCTTTTTATGAATTCAGTGACAAATAGCAATCTAGTGGTAGTGATTATGATAAGACAAAGCTATTATAGTGTCAATTTTGTAAGAATATCGTATTTATTTCTTAAATAACAAATTTCACATATAAGGTAGGTTATCTCTTGCTAACACAACCTTTGCGTAGTTAAGTATATAATACGGTATGAACGTATACGTTGTTGTGTTGTATGAAAGGAGAGATGTTTAGCACTCCCCTAGGCAAGGATGGAATACAAAACAAATGGTTAAGGCACAACTTAACCACAATTTTTTTGAACAGTTGAATTTTGATACAATAAATTATAGGTTTGTTTCGTAATGTAGAAGCGCTATTTACTTTTATGAGATCTTTTAAAAGGGTTTACAGTTATTTGACTGCTCCTAGGGGAATGCTTATATTGCAGCACCAATGTATCGAGTGATATAGAAGAAACAATTAAAAACTTGATGTACATGTCCTATTTTATAGTCCCTGTCAAACAAGGATTAAGGGCATCACATTGAAGTTATTTATATTCCCTACATTTAACTAAGATGACATTCTACAATAGGTGAAGCATGAATATGCGATTGCTAGCTATAGATTTTTGCATTAATGGTATTATTAAAAGCAGCAATTCCTCATCTTGAAAATTTGTAATAATGTCATTAGGTTTATTGCACTGTGCTGCAAAGGAAACATAATAGTTCTTTTCATATGCATAAATATT
The DNA here is from genome assembly GCA_963669975.1 of Acanthoscelides obtectus. Taxonomy (NCBI): domain Eukaryota; kingdom Metazoa; phylum Arthropoda; class Insecta; order Coleoptera; family Chrysomelidae; genus Acanthoscelides; species Acanthoscelides obtectus. The sequence goes on along the minus strand of CAVLJG010000008.1, from coordinate 30,848,678 downwards.
TCCAAAGCTATTTTTGTAATCGTCAGTTCTCATAAATTTGCTAAAAGTGATATTCTACAGCTTTAAAGTCTTACCTGAGTCAACAACAGTTTTTTTGCAGCAATTCTTTCACTGTCAAGTCTTTTTCATAGCATATTTGTTGTAGAATCGAATCTGTATGGTATATTAGGAGCAATAGCGGTTTGTTGTATTTTATTGTTCAAACTATTTCAAGTATATGTAGATGAGATAGGCATAAATAAATTAAAAACCTAGTCTGTTATATTTTAGTCCTAAATATGAACTTTATATTTATTTTTATAGAAGATCTGACAGACATTTGTTTACATGAAGATACTTGTTATAAATCTTTTATATTTTTATTTCACAAAGTATTAATTATTCCAAAGAAATCCAGAAATATTTGTATGTAGCGATATTATAATAAATCTGTTATTATGTTGTTCATCTTTTTATTTCATCTAGTTTTTCTTAAAATAAGCTTCTGATGGAAGAAAACTTTACCAAGATAGCAAAATCCAGGGAGGGCATGTTTGGTTTACAGGTTGTGCACATTTAGGAGAAAGTTGTGCGATAAAAAACGGTAGTAATTGATCGTTTCGCTGTAGAACGGAGGCTAAGGCTCAAAAACGGAAATTCTATCGCAAAAACGGTAGATCTGGATTCGCTGATGCAGGCCCAGTCAACAAATTTTATGTGGGCATTTTAAATAGTAAAAAGAGTTTTATATATATACTTATGCTTTGGGACCTCAGGCCAAGCATATACAAAATTTATTGATTACCTGACGGTTGAGTTTTTGTAAATGTGTTCTTTGTGTCAAATCGGACAGCTTTTTTTGTGCCAAAAAACCTCAGCAGCGGGGCGTTTTTTTTACAGACAATTCTTCACTTTTAGGTGTCGGACAGAAGGCATCCCCCCATAAGTATGTCCAACAATAGTACCTCTCGATTTTACACATTTTTCTTGATCTATATTTCAAAATCCCAATTTTGAGGTAATTGACTTTATGAGTCATAGCTGCTTCAATATAACAAGTAATGACCTAATAAAATTAATTACCTCACAGTTGGGGTTTTGAACAATAGATCAAGAAAAATGTGTAAAATCGAGAACTTCTAGCCGGAAAAATTTATGGGGCAGATACCTGCTGTCCGACGCCCCAAAATCAAGAATTGCCCGTAAGAAAAACCGTCCAATTTGAATTTTGGAAACAGTACCAAATATTTATAAGCGTATTTTTTATACTCTCATTCAATATACATTTTTGGGCGGTAGATAATATAACGTCAACTATTTGACTGGCATTATTTAATTTTACGTGCCAGTTTTTCAAGTCAATTACAATAATAAGTCGCCTCATGCACGATTTTTTGTAAGAACGCAGCAATCAAATACAAAACATACAGTTATGCACACACACACACACTTTCCTACCACCTACCATGTGCGGTTCCTCCACCTCCACCACCCCTGTTCCAGGCAACCTCAAACCCTTGAGGAGTGGGGGAAAGAGCAATTGGCTCTTCCCCCCTCTCCCAACCGAGGCACGGAGTGGCGCTGCGTGGTTCAGGCTACTGCACGTTCCTCGAGTGTGTGCTGCGAGCGAGCTACCCCCCTCCCTAATTTTGCCCCTTCTTCCTAAAGTGACTCGATCACGCACACGACGCGGAAGCGCGTGGTGGACATTTCTTCCAACTGTCGGTTCTCGACTTTTATGGACACCACCCTCTTTCTTGGGGGTCCTGCGCTGGGGGCTTTGGCTTTGACCTTAGCCCCGAGTCTAACGCTATGTTGCACGATGAGTCTTATTTATACCCTAGAGGGGAGCGCAGAATGGTAGCAGAAATAATATCTTCTATGTTGAAATGTTTTGAAGTGAAACAAATTCACACGCCAATTCTTACCCAAAGATTGGGTATGTTATTAAGAATATTTCACTTTGAGGCAGAAGCCCCCCCCCCCGAATGGGCGCCTATGCTGTGGAGAGCCCTAAACAATCATGGCCAGTTCGAATCACATTTCGACGACCTTTCTTATAGCGGTCATAGTATTTCGGTTGAGAATATAGAAAAAGGCAGTATAAGAGACAGTGGCAGCCGAAACGTTAGTAAAATCTCTTCAAATTGATGTTTTCAGTTAGCAACCACACAGTAACGCCCAGTACTTACATTGTTGACTAATTTGTTAGATCAATAGTAGCTACACCTATCAAGCGGTAACACGATATGTGTCACATATCTCTGCGTGAAATACGTGTTCCTAAAGATAATATTGCACTTAAAATGGGACAAACAAGTAAAACAGGGCTTCTAGCTAGTCCTACTAAGAAAATAGTGAGATATGAACAGGTAAACACAAGATTCCGAGTTGAAGTAAAAATGGTAAAAAACGATACATTTTTAGACAAAAGTTATTCAACTGAAAGCTATTGCCAAACCTGCACCATATGTATTAAAACCTTACGCGGGCATTTACAATCCTTATTCATATGGTTGCTCCTTGCTATGTAACCATCCTACAGATTGTGAAGTTAAAGATTTGTTGAAGAAAGCAAAAGGCAATTGGGTAAGTTATATATTATAATATTCTATAAGCTCAGTTTCGTAGTATAACCAGAGGTCGTATTTAGAACCTTTGTTGTTTTCATTGTACACGTCGGATTGCAAGAATCAGTTGGAATTTTGCAGTATGATGCAGCTTTGTATTAAATGAAAACAAGACTGAAATGCTTTTCTTTGGATCAAGATTGTGAGGTTAATAACAACCAGAATTTTAGAATCTGTATTGAGAACACTGTATTACAAGCAAGCAGTCAATGTAAAAATCTCGGACTTTATATGTATAATACTCTAAGGTTAAGTTGAAAAACGCTAATCTTAGCGACACTTCGCCTTTTTTGTACTTTTACTTAGGTATTAAATAAAGCCCATTTATTATTATTATAATCCTCTTAAATTTGCACGCCACTTACAAAAGGCTTCTGCTAAATTAAGGACTCTATCTTCACAAGAATAATCTTTCTTATGAAGTCAGGCTGAATATATGCGATTCATTGATATTGTCTTCTTTGTTACATGCTGATATTGTATACTGGACTGCTCTCACTGCTAGAAACAAACTTTATATCCAAAAAATTCAGACCTCGTGTATTACATTTCTACGTACGGTTTGAAAAAATATGACTACTTCAGTAATGAATCTTACAATACCAACAAAACCAACCTACCCTTTTACCTCTCTACCAAACTTGATTTTATCTTCATGATAGGCAAACACGTACTTGAAACCTCTAATTATGTGCCATTCCATAGTACTGAACAGTTTAAAAAGTGCTTTACTTATGTAGAACTGTACAACTCATTTCCAGATACAGTAAAAAAATTCGCCCTCATTTAGATGCTTTCTAAAAAGAGTCAAATCCCATGTGAAAATAATACGATAGTTTTATTACTGTTCTTTGTATTAATTACAACTATTATTAATTTGTAATTGTTAGGATACTCTTTTAAAACAGTGTTATTTACGGGGGTTGCATGGAAGAGCAACAATGTTGAATGCCGCCTTCCTCATCGAATGAATTTGTTTTTTTTGTAGTTTTAATCCAAAAAAGACACATTTATTAAATAATGAACTTATGCCCTCCCAAAGATCAAAATCGATACATCTATTTCTTACTAGTATAGAAGTAGGTTGAAAGGGAAAGCCTGGCAACTAGACCACCTTTGACCCTTTTTGCCGACCCCGTAGTACCACCACAGTACTACTCCATAAGACGTCTATTGGTAACTGATTATTGAATAAATCAGCTCCAGCGACGCCGTGTACCTAAGTTGATTTTGCCATTCTGATGCATGATATAGACAACAGAACATACATGGCTGGAAATTATGTTCCGAGGCGGAGATTCGAACCCGCGAGCCTGGGGAAAAAGATTATTAGCTCGACGCGTTAAGTGGACAATATAATTTTAGATGAGCTAGTAAGTAAAATTTTATATTTGAAAACATAGGCAGGTGAAGGAAGAAACGTCCTCCTCGCTGAAGAAATACATGCAATAAGGGAAGGCTTGGAACATCTTGGTAACAGCCCTGATAACATACAGCATATACAAAAATCTATCTGCATACCGCAGGTTGAGAGTGTTCCCGAAGAACTATTTAGGAGGTAATAATACGAGGGATGTCTTTTAAGTTTTGCATATAGAAACATAGTAGGCCGCGCGGATCGAACGTCAGTACTGAATCTTAACCTCACTCTTTAGTAAACTTAAATTCAAAGTTTCACAATTTTTAAGTGTCACCAAGTCATTAGAAAAATGGAACTCAACCGAGAATATTTTCGCGCCATAATTTATTACAACTTTCAGAGACAATTATCGTAACAAGAATGCCTTGATGAGTTACTGTCTGTTTTCGGCAACGAAGCGCCACAGCAGTCGACAATTTCCCGTTGATATGGAGAATTCAAACCTGGACGGGCGAGTCTTAGGCCCGTATCGTCAGTCGTCCCTACAATTGTAGGGCGCGTTTATGGCCTCCTTGATTATCATACTCCTTTCTCTCCTTCAAAAATTTCTAGATTGCACCCGTCCCGTGTCAGCGTCAGCGCTCCTATTGTGAAGATATGTTTTCTTTTTAAATTGTAGGAAATTTCAGGCTGATAAAACATGATATAACTCAAAAGCAAGCACAATTTGATGCAAATAGATGTTTGTGACATAACCTCAAAATATAGCGCTGACACGGAGAAGTAGAAAACTATGACAATCAAGGAGGCCATAAAGGCGCCCTACAATTGTAGGGCTCGTTTATGGCCTCCTTGATTATCATACTCCTTTCTCTCCTTCAAAAATTTCTAGATTACACTTGTCCCGTGTCAGCGTCGGCACTCTCCTATTGTGAAGATATGTTTTCTTTTTAAATTGTAGGAAATTTCAGGCTGATAAAACATGATATAACTCAAAAGCAAGCACAATTTGATGCAAATAGATGCTTGTTACATAACCTCAAAATAGAGCGCTGACACGGATAAGTAGAAAACTATGACAATCAAGGAGGCCATAAAGGCGCCCTACAATTGTAGGGACGACTGACGATACGGGCCTTAGCGACGATTCCAAGGTGGGTGCACCAAAAACGGCAGTCACCCAGGAAAACGTCGATGCTCTGCGCAAACTCATCATTGAAGATAGAAATGTGACATATCGCGAGATGGCGAGATTGAGGCGTCCTTGAAGATCTCAAAGACCTCAGTTCAAAAAATTTTACATTTAGAATTAGGAGTTAGGCCCGTATCGTCAGTCGTCCCTACAATTGTAGGGCGCCTTTATGGCCTCCTTGATTGTCATAGTTTTCTACTCCTCCGTGTCAGCGCTCTATTTTGAGGTTATGTCACAAATATCTATTTGCATCAAATTGTGCTTGCTTTTGAGTTATATCATGTTTTATCACCCTGAAATTTCCTACAATTTAAAAGGAAAACATATCTTCACAATAGGAGAGCGCTGACGCTGACATGGGTCAAGTGTAATCTAGAAATTTTTGAAGGAGAGAAACGAGTATGACAATCAAGGAGGCCATAAACGCGCCCTACAATTGTAGGGACGACTGACGATATGGGCCTAAGAAAATTGGTTTTTCGTTGTATACCCCACCTGTTGACTGAAGAGCAGAAAGCAGCCAGGGTTAATAGGTGTCAAAAAACGCTTGACCGTTTCAATTCCGGAAACCCAAAAAATGTGTACAGAATTGTTGGTGGTGATGAATTGTGGATTTACTGTTATGAATCAGATAATAAACGACAGTCGACTGTTTGGGTGTTCCAAGGTGAAGAAAAGCCAACAAAAGTCATTCGTTCTCGAAGTGTTTCGAAAAAGATGGTCGCGACATTTGTGTCAAAAGCGGATCATATTGCAACAATTCCTCTTAATCAGCAAAGAACTGTTAGTGCGGAATGGTATACCACCATTTCTTTGCCAAAAGGCATCATCAAGCTTCGAAAAATCAGCCCCGAAAGAAGAATCATCCTCCACCAAGACAATGCAAGCTCACAGCCCAAAAAACAAGGCAGTATTTAACGGAAGAAAACGTGGAATTATTGGTCCATCCTCCATATAGTCCCGATCTAAGTCCAGTCTTCCAGTCATCAGAAGAAGCAGTTGACGCATTCAAAAATGCCGTTTTGGATCTGCCAGCAAACGAGTGGAATAAGTGGTTGGAGCGCATGCAGATGTGTATTAATCTTCGTGGAGAATACTTCGAATAACAATAACGTCATTTAAAACTACCTACGGTGTTGTTTTATTTCCATAGGCAAAACTTAAAAGACATCCCTCGTAATAACAAAATATGTGGTTAATATGTATATTTGAAGGTACACAGAAACTGATTCGAGACCACTCACTCCTGCACCGACTTTAGCTAGTGGTGCTACACGAGCTTCCGGCTCTAGGAGATGTGTTACGCCCGATCTGATACCTATTGAAATAATTAGGGAGAAAACATTGTTGGTGTTGGATCTACGCAGAAGCCATAGTCAGGTTAGGCATATAATGATCAATGTAATATCTTTCTAAAATAATTAGGTATGTTTTAAATTTAGAAATGTTTTAGGAAACCTTGTCAATGCATGGCAGTTCAAGTGTAACGAAAGAGCCACCACTGATCAACATTCAACGCATCCCTACAAGGTCTACCAGTTTGGACAATATACAAGTTGAAGAAACTAATCGCAAAACTTTAATGACACCAACTGTACCAAAACGGCCTAAAAGTGGTAATAAAAAAAGCACTAAGCAAGATGTAAGTTCATAGTAATGGACATAATCGTTTAGTGGAGAGCTCTTAGGTTTAGATCTCGGAACCCAGGTTCACCGAATAGAAGAATTTTAGAGAAATGCCCTTGATATACAGTGTACTAAAAAATTTGCCTATTATTGTGACCTGATTTCCAATATTATTTTCAGTTTTTACATTTTTTGTTTATTTATATGCAGTATTTATGTTTACAATAGATCTCATTAAACTGAACAAAAATGTACAGGGTGGCCAACTAAGAATGCGAGGTACTGTATCTGGGAACGTCCATCGTAGAGGCTTGCGGCAAAAAAGTTCTCACTGAAACGGCCAACAGAAAAACATGGAAAATATTTTCAAGTTTCTGAAATGGCCACTAGGAGGCGTAACTCCAATCTTGAATCTAAAAAAGTGATGTTTTTTGAATTCCGCGATATTAACCTAACAAAAAAATACCTGATCTTCAAAGTCGAGGATAATGTGACCGTTTTGGTTTGTCAATGTTTACTGTATCTCTAATCTCTATCTCTATTCAAAGGTTTCCGTAAAAAACAGCCTGTAGCTTCGAAAGGGCGGAGCCAATTTTAACAAACTTGGGCTAGTTGAAAAGATCTATTCTTGAGCTATAAACGTTATAATATTTGAAGTTTTGTTAGTTTTACATATAGGCGCTAAAGGGCTTTTTTCCGACATTCCGACAGAATCGGTTAATTTTCTCAAAAGCATTGGTATGATTTTTTTTTAAGAAAAAAGTAGCTAAATCATTTGTAAACAAGCTCGCGGTGAAAACCGCATCTCAATATCTGTTAAATTTAGGCCAAAGAAAATTTTATACGGAAATCCCTTAATTTTTTATTTTTTTAACTATTTATTCTGGAATTTCTTTTATCACTAAGTTTTGAACCTAAAAAGGACCGATTTAAAAAAAAAATGTTTTTAATTCCTGCGTGAATGCTCGAAATGCCGACCATCACGCTCGATGCATTCCTGAAGCCTCTCATGGGTAGACAAAACTGCAGCTTCAATTTCGGCTCTCGGTATGTTACGTATTCCATTACGAATCCGACTTTTCATATCTTCTCTGGATGTAGGTTGAGTCTGAAACACGATGTCCTTCAACCGTCCCCATAAATAAAAATCAAGACAAGTTAAGTCTGGTGATCGCGAAGGCCTTGAAAACAGACTTCCTCTTCGATTCCACCACTGTTGTAATACTGCAATAATATGCTCTCGCAAAATAATAGCAAAATGTGCTGGGCAACCATCCTACTGCAAAAACAAGTTTTGCCGTGTTTCCAGTGGCAAAACATCCAACAACGACGGTAATTTATTGACCAAAAAGTCAAGCAGCAGCGGTGGCCGCAGTAGTAGACTCTTCGGTCTCCTGATCAGACGCCGTGCGCTGTGCGGGTTCGAGTCCCGTCCCAGGAGAAATTTTTCTCTTGGCTATGGATGTTGTGATTGTCCGTAGGTGGTAGACGGTCTCTGACTGTCGAACGTGGAGGTACCACCCGGCGGATCTCGTAGGCGGAGCCAGAATGTGTGCATGTTGCATGCACACGTGTTCCCTCGCCAGAGTCCGTGTGGCGTTCCCCCTTTCCCCTGTATCCCCCTATAGCCCCACGGTACCCAATGGGTGTTTAGGCCTTAGGCCTTCGTGGTAGTTGGAATATATAAAAAAAAGAGGGACATATTGCCCTTCAGTGATTGCTCGAATAAATATGACCCAATAATTCTGCCTCCCAGTATGCCACTGCACACATTCAAACTCCAATGCATATTGTGGCTTCATCGGTCCATTCTAAAGGCAACTCAAATAAATCCATATGTTTTGATTGCCACTAGATTTTACCTATGGTCCTCCAAAATATTTTGAAAATATGCCCAACTCAAGGAATAATGATAACATGAAGATTTCCTTCAATATATCCCAGTACTCGGTTAATATTTTCTTGATTCTTCCAATTCTTTGCCGTTGAAACGTAGACCGAAAACTACCATTGGCTCGCCACTAATCGGGGAAAAACTCTCACATCGCAAAGACGCCGATTTGGATATCGAGTCGTGTGTAAACTTTTTTTGCTACTGCGGCATTCTGAGAACATTCAAATTAAACTGCAAGCAGATGAACAGCTTCATCGTTCGTAAATCGCATTTGGTAAACACAAAAATTGCTCAAAGTAACGCGAGACTATTGACAACTATTTTACATTTTAAACATATTGCATTACATACGAGTATCTCAAAAATCCATTCAGGTGACCTGGGTCCCGAGGTCATCTTGTTTTTATCTCTTACTATATACTATTACACTGATTTTTCTTATTTTATTTTTCCTCTTGTAGGATTAGACCAGTTTTTTAATCAATTTGAAGAGTTTGTACATGTTTTTGAACTCACTTTTATTATTGTGGGGTGGGGGTGGCGATCGTCGGCAATAGATAACTTTTTGTCAAAGTGTATCTGCCCGTTTTTAAAGAGCCGTGGGGGGATAAGCGTAGCAAATTTTCTCAAGGACCCCATATTTGTAGAATGAAGAAAATAATTCAGATAAAGATTCTGCAGAAAGCGATGAGGTATTCGTTAAAAGACGAGGCAAAAAGAGACGTAAAAAAGGAAGGGATGGTTCAAGAGGTCCACCGGGTTTTCAACCATCATTAGATCCAGAAACCCAGGTAGGTAAACAGTTAAAAGACAAATAAAAACTTCCATATTTCATTTTTCAAGGTCGCAACAGTAGGATCAGAGTCTGCCAACACAAGTGCTAGGCCATCATTAGTTCCCGACACTGAGGAAATTGAAACACCTGTTCCTACTCAAAACAGACGAAGGATCAATCTGAAATACACAAAAAGTTTTGAGGTAGATTCTTATCTTGATATTGAGATTCTGAAATACTTGCGTAGGGAACTCACTGCAGAATTGGTTGACACTGAACTGGATGATAAGGTAAACCTTGGTTATGGATTTTTTAGAAAACAAATCTGCCAGAATTTGTCGTAATTATCGATTATTTTAGAGACGTAAAGCTTTAGAGGAAGCTTTGAAAACATTGTCCAAAGGGAAGCATGATTGCCAGGAATTGATTGTACTTCAAAAGGAGCTGAAAGTTTCTCCAGTAAATGTCGATTTATGGATTGCATTGCCACGAACATTTTCAAGATCTAGTGCCAGTTTTGAGTTACCTATGGACAGTAGAACTCTCAACAGTAAGAATTATCATGAAATTATGACAATTTGGACAACATTGAGCTGATGTTCAGATTATCCTAGATTTCACTTCATGGTTTTAAGTGCAATCTAAGATGTTTTTAATTTTTGTCTTTCAGCAATGACTCCACTGCAATATGTAAGGAATCATGTAAACCTCAGTTCACAAAGGAAATTACTGTACAACTGTATTTTTCGCAGATACAAAATCGAGCTTGATGATGAACACTCTTATGAAAGAAAGGTCTCAGCAGATGTAAGACTTGTACTATTGTTTAAAAAAGTTAGGGATATCAGGTATTTAAGCCTAAGTTTATTCCTGTTAAAAGATAAATGCCTGTTTAATGGCAAATTTGAAGCATACTGTTAATTGAAAATATGTAACTAGGCATTGTGAAACCAGTTGTTAGTAACAAATATAGACTATTGAAAAATGATTTTCTATATTTTAGGTTCTACCAGAATGTCTAGGCCTAGTCATGGGAAAAACTTTGACTACACCACAGCTAAACTACATCAGATCATTGCTTGGATGGCAGTACAATGATGAGTTTGATTTCAAAACTTGTTGCGGAATATTTGCACTGTGTGAAAGACTGTTAGCTAGTCAATTTTGTCCTCTATTACCTGACAGAAACGCAGATCCATGTTTAGAGGTACCTTATTGCAATGCTACTTGTCATTTAAAAAATCGTCATTTTATTCTGATCACACAAACTATAATCTTGGTTGGCTTTTTACACTTTTCAGATAGAAGCTGCAGATTTTGAAGCTTTAGAGAGAAAATTACATGGTAGAACTGTAGATGAGAGACTTACAAAAATCCTGGATTTACTCAAAACTATTTGAACATCCAGTGTATAATAATTAAAAAATGTAATTCTAGTTAGTTAATAATATACGAGTATAACATTATGTAAAACTGCCTGCGACTTCCAAAAGTTACTACAGACACTTATGTATTTGTTGTTAGGATACGTGGGCAAATTTAACTATGTCTAACATGATTTTTGGTAGACTAGCACGTTATGGTATAGAAAATCAGCCTTTAGATTGGTTGGGGAGTTTCCTTACAAACAGAAATCACTCTGTAGCTGTACACCATCTAAACTCTGGTCATTATTTGCTCGTATTTTGATTCTATTATGTATTAATACTCCAATAAACATTATTATTATTATTATTATTATGGAACTCAATTCTAGCATTGAAGAAAGTTTGATGGGCGTCCCACAGGGGACTGTTATATGCCTTTTTTATTTTTGCCTTCATAATTAAGTTACGTAAAGTACATGATGCAGTGATAACTTCATTTGCAGATAATACCTCAATCATACCTTCGCACATACAATACAGATGCTGCAAAGTTGATTTTCAAATACTAACATATGTATTTTAATTAAAATAACACAATGCATTATATTTCACACAAGTCAAAGAAACTGTAATTAAGTAAATTTCTAATTTGATAACGTTAATATTATATATAATAATGCGAAATATGTTCAGTTTCTTGGTGTGACTATGTATAATAATGAGGCTTAATTCATCATATTATCTATTATCAAATTTAAGATATATTTTACCATTAAATCAATCAGTTAGTTTGAATTAGGTATGTGTTAACTGTGTTATGAGATATGGCATATCATTTTGAGTGATTTCTATAAATTCAGAATAATCAGATGCATAGCAGGTGTGTTAGTGGTAGAGATTCCGAGTACTAACACTTGCTAGTTTATACATATTGGAAACTGGTTTATATATATATATATATATATATTTCAAAATAGGGATAAATTCTCAAAACATGTCCAAATACATACAATTAACACAAGAATTATTGAAGACTTCTATATACCACCCTAAAGAACTTAAAAATTAAGTCCCCAAATATTGACCTAAAAAATTTTAACCTGTTGCCTTTGGAAATTACTACAAGCTTAAGACATAAATAATTATTTACCCACTTACAACGATATATGTTTAAAATCGAGCACTTTCCCCACAGCTTTAAAAATATCCAATGTAATTCCAATACATACAAACGGGTTTGTTGATGAAGCCTCGAACCACCGTCCTAAATAACTTGTACCCTACTTTCAAACATTTTTGAAATTCTACTCAAGGACCAACTGAGCAACTATCTCGAAACGAACAACCTGCTAAATTCTTATCAATATGGCTCTAGAACAGGCTTATCAACAATTACTGCAATAAATACCTTTGTTGACACTATACATGATGGTTTTGAAAATAGACAAGATATAGAGGCAAATTCATTCGATTTGAGCAAAGCCTTCGACTGTGGACAACATGATATAGTTGTTTCAAAGCGACCATATTACTCAATCGATCATTGTACTGTAGTTCTTCTGAAGTCTTATTTAGAGCAAAGACAACAGCTCGTCGAATACAATGTGTGTACATCTACAGTAGGCACAGTTTATTCCATGGCATGCCACAAGGTCTGTCCTTGGCACTTTGCTTTTCTTGCTCTATATAAATGACCTTCCAAATTGTATTTCCGATAGTTGAATAGTAAGCTTATTCTTTATGCTGATGACACCACTCTAGTCTTATCCCACGATTCATTAACAAACATTAGCAGAGAGACAACAACCAGAAGTTAAGTTTCTTGGTGTGTATATTGACACCTTTTTGAACTGGGATGAACATATCAGTCATAGTTACCAAATCCTTAACAAGAATAATTTATTTAATACACAATTTAAAAGACCTGTTGACCAGTTACCATGCATATTTCCATAGCAAAATGACATACCCCTTCTGGCATGGGGTCACTCTCTGCACTTGTACAAAGTATTTGCCCTACAGAGTACAGAGAAGGTGTATCCGATATATGTTTAGCAAATCTAAAATATAGAGATCAATGCAGAGCCGAGTTTATCAAACATGAGATCATCACACTACCTGGTGCATATATACTTTGCTGCCTCTTGTATGTCAAGTCAAATCATGACTTTTATACCAACCACCAAGAAACTTATTCATATAACACCTGACACAAAGAGAACTTGTACCCAAAACAATATAGACTTGCTAAAACGACAAATGGAGTTAACTAAGATGGTATAAAATTTTACTATATATTACCTAAGGAACTAAGATCTCTAGAATACAACGAATCTAGTAAAGCTGTGAAAAATTTGCTCTGTCAACAACTTTTTTCACCACTGATGAGTTCCTCAACCACAGCTTCGTCCAATAGTTTTATCTCGTTTACAATTTCTTTTGTTTTATCTAATCCATGTATATTATTTATTGTGGTCTAATATCTTGTGCCATTTGTTTATTAATTGGATGTAGTTTGTTATAATTTTATCTTGTGTGCCTTTTATTGCTACCCTTTTAACTATTATGTGTGTATGATCTGCAGTGTTTGTTTTTTATATGTAGTTTGTTATTTTTTTTTACTCTTGCTACTAAGCCTCAATTATTGTATTGACTTGTGAGAGCACAATTCGAGTACTAGCACCAATAAACCATTATTATTATTATTATAAAAATCAAAGGATTTTTTAATCGTACATAGGTTTTAAAGTATAGAATATGATATATGCCATAAGTGTCAGTTTCACTATTTGACTATTAGATGTACATTTTTTCTAGCTTCAAGTTTAAGCTGGATGACTATTCCTGTACAATGCTTTTTGTAAAAACAAAATAAAAAAATCTAAATACGGTAGCTTCATTTTTATTCACAGCAATAAAAAATGTGTACTTAGCTTGGAAACCTTTCAATCTAACAATTTATTGAACAAATTATAAATATCTAACTGCATTACTATACCACATCATTTATTTAATGCTCATCTTCATAACCATTAGGCAGAGCATTAGTGTGTGGGTTATGGAAGAGCGAATGGTTTCCATCACCCCATGGAAAACGCTTAGTGCGAACACACAAGTAATCATACTTGACGAATGGTGGTCTCTCATGGTGTCCACTTTGGTGAGTCAAGTAGCAGTTTACAGCACACAGGATTATGGATGGAAAGGCTACAAAGAAGGTGAGGTTTCTCCAGATTTTGTAACCCCCTGAAACGGAAATATATTATAATTATTGGACATATTTTACAAGGGCCGTTGAACATCAAAACATTTTAAACGGGTGTATTACAGACAACACTGCAAGGTCTATAAAGCTGAAAAGTACCATCGATTATATAATCCAACACTAACCTTCATGTCCTCCTGACACTGCGGATGGCCCCTCAACTTGGACAGCAGCTCTTCTGGCAGTAGTTTGGAGATACCTTCTCACGGCATGGTTCAAAACCGTATTCATCTTTTCCTGAATTTTTGATTTAGAAAAATTCCCTTCGATTCACCTTTCTTCCTCTATTTTCCGCAAATGACAGGTAACTGATAGCACACTGACAGATGCCATGAGCTCATCAGAACTTTCTGTTCCGTGTCCATAAATATAAAACTTCAGTATAAAACAGAAAAATCAAATTCAAGCGGATAACCAAATGGAATTTACCATTTTGGGTTGGTATAAGTTCAAGCGAGTGTAGTTATCAGTTTGGTTATAAGATCCGTGACGTCACGAATCAGCTGTTATATGTCATAGTTATCACCGCAAAATTGTGGTATTTACCCAACTCAAGAGTAGTTTTATATTTCTGGTTATTATTTGAAATGTGACAAGTTAGAATTTTACCGGGTATTGGATATTGTTATTGTATTTCAGCTTCATTTTTGAGAAAATTAATACAGGCTAACTTCAGTTTTAGCATAAAGTGGAGCACCTTATTAGTTATACTCATTACGGTTGTTGGGGACACTTTAAATGTAGTTCCTATGCTTAACAAAGTATCCTGTGTAGCCATATACCACAAGAATATTAAAATATGGCCATATAAACTCACTAGATGATATCCACCTGTATACGGTTTTGCTAATTTCTTTTTTCATCATTTCTGCTGAATCAATAAATGTTTTCTTTGACATGCGGAAAAATTTAGAGAATTGAAAGTTATCATAGCTACAAAGCCATGGTGCCATCGTTAAAAAAAAATCTGAAAAAATCATTTCTCCCATGAATATCATGAAAGGTTTCTTATTTAAACTTTCCATATACAGTTGTAGACGAAAAAGCACCGATTATTAAGTGATAATAAAAATAATCAGAGATTATATACGCTCTTTTCTAAAATAAACAACTTGCAACAAAACCGCGGTTAAAACCAACGGGTTCAAGCGATTCGTGTAACTGACGTCATCAACCCGTGTGTCATCTTGAACCATATCATAACCGTGGCACATAACACAAAAATTTTGGTTATTCGCTTGGATTTGATTCATGTTAAGGCAAATAAGATCTTTTTGGAGGCAAAAATGTTTTTAATCAAATTCAAGCGGATAACCAAATGGAAATGGTATTTACCATTTTGGGTTGGTATTTACCAATCCGTTCAAGCGAGTGTAGTTATCAGTTTGGTTATAAGATCCGTGACGTCACGAATCAGCTGTTATATGTCATAGTTATCACCGCAAAATTGTGGTATTTACCCAACTCAAGAGTAGTTTTATATTTCTGGTTATTATTTGAAATGTGACAAGTTAGAATTTAGCCGGGTATTGGATATTGTTATTGTACTTCAGCTTCATTTTTGAGAAAAATGATACAGGCTGACTTCAGTTTTACCATAAAGTGGAGCACCTTATTAGTTATACTCATTACTGTTGTTGGGGTCACGTTAAATCTAGTTCCTATGCTTAACAAAGTATCCTGTGTAGCCATATACTACAAGAATATTAAAATATGGCCATATAAACTCACTAGATGATATCCACCTGTATACGGTTTTGCTATTTCTTTTTTCATCATTTCTGCTGAATCAATAAATGTTTTCTTTGACATGCGGAAAAATTTAGAGAATTGAAAGTTATCATAGCCACAAAGCCATGGTTCCATCACTAAAAAGAAAATCTGAAAAAAACATTTCTCTCATGAATATTATGAAAGGTTTCTTATTTAAACTTTCCATATACAGTTGTAGACAAAAAAGCACCGATTATTAAGTGATAATAAAAATAATCAGAGATTATATACACGTTTTCTAAAATAAACAACTTGCAACAAAACCGCGGTTAAAACCAACGCGTTCAAGCGATTCGTGTAACTGACGTCATCAACCCGTGTGTCATCTTGAACCATATTATAACCGCGACACATAACACAGAAATTTTGGTTATTCACTTGGATTTGATGTTTGTTTTGTGACATCCGTCTTTAATGATATGTCATCTCAATGTCGATAGCCATACATTTCAACCGCTATGAGCAGTGATGCCGAACCTACCGATTTTCCGCTATTTCTACCGAAATGAGACCTGTTTTACAGAAACGCCAAAAGCGTCATTTTCCAACATTTTTTAGAATAATTCATATATTTTCATTTTTTCCGGAAAAGAGATGGAACCAAAAGTAAATTAAAAAAATTCTATGTAAGTAAGTTGTGCTTAAGCAGTCTGGCACACGAGGGTCGTGGACTAGGGTTGCCTATAATTATGTAGGCACACATCCCTTATTTGGTTTTCCCTCTCCCTGCATTACTTTTTATCCGTAGAACAGGTGCAGACTGGTAGATCACCGCCATTACCGCATCACAAGCAATAAGGAAACCAAACCTTATCTGTTTTTAAATAAACACCATACCGTGAGGTTCTAATTTTGCTAATGTCGTAATGTGTACGAGACAGAAACGCGAGGAACATTCAATATGTGTTAGAAAGAATGCGATCATAGCGTCCGTGGCCTCGTTACTCGGGTTGCTAGGCAATGAGGTGCTTATATCTCTTTGTAACACACGTATTGCACAGTTCACTCTCGTACACATTACGACTTAACTGGTATTTGGTTTTCAGTGTATATTAAATTAAGATGTAAGGTGATGAGGCTTCAAGTTCAGGGTAAATCAGATTATTCCCAGTCTTAGAAACAAGAATGGGGAAAGGAGGTTCCAGAATGGTTGCGAAGGACCAATATGCTCATTGTACCAGTTGTAATGAGAGTTAATATTTTTTTAGGAAAATATGCCCTCAAAAAAAGCGGGTTATGTAAACTTAGGCGCGGAATACAAAAACATACTTTATTCATAGACGGCGCTGCGCGACGTAAAGGCCCTTGATCTTCAGCTGATGAATTTCACGGACACTACGGATTTCGTCTTTTTTGGTTCGGCAACACTGGTTGCGAGGGACGTTTGAAAATTATGCTTCTAGAATTCTTTTTTGTACCATTTGAACAAAAATTATTATTGGTCACATAATTCAGTATGGACTCTTTAATAAACGCTAATAAACATTTAAAATATATTCAAGAATACCATTTAATGTTATCTTTAAAGAGGAAGAAGTGAGCTTAGAGTTATAAGCTATATTGGAGGTGTAAAAGAGATGAACCACCAGATAAAATAAATTTATATCAATGTTACATATTGTTTAACAAAGAATACAACTGATATAGAGAGAAACATATTGCCCCAAAAAGAATAATTATCTGGATACATTTTTTCTTCGTTAAATATATTATAACATGCATTTGATATATTATCTCAAACTATATTCGAAGGGATATCTGTTGGCAATTTTTTCTTAACAACATGTATTTTTCTGTTAGACAAACAGATAATATAGCAGTGATCGTCATAGACGAAGGATAGTTTCTTGAAACCTTCTTCAGGCGGGAATGCTTTCGAATCTACCTGAGAAGTGAGATTTATCAATCCCATAATAGTAGCGGCTGTTCTTTCATCGTTTTCTAGATCTCCAGATGAAGAAAGCACGGCCCCCTCGTCATTTAATAGTAAATACCCAGTTTGTCCGGGTCGGTCCATATCATCTAAAATGCTGGAAACGTCAATAAATAAATTGTCTAATATTGTTAATCGAGCACAGTTTACCTAGATAATTGTTATACGTCCATAGTTATATCAAAAAAATTTACTTTTTATTAAGCCAGCTCAGCTGACTAATGATATTTCTGATATTTGATTTTTCTGGTTTGTTTTGTTTGGGAACTCCTGACAAATGACATCTGTCACTTGACAAGGTTGGATGGACAAAATGTAGAATGAAAACTCGAGACAAAATGCCTTAGTTTAGTATGAGCTTACGAGGTGGTGCTGATTACATGGAACCGTATAAATTTCTGGCTTTTGATGTTGATTTTATACCTATACATATAATCTATTTTATCTACCATAGATTTTTTTTCATTTCAATCTTGTGAATTATCATAAACAATACGTCGGCAACCAGAAAAATCTAAAGAAATAAAAATCCAATTAATCTATCACTGGTTCTTGATTTTCCTGGTAAATATTTTACGTCTCACAAAAAAGCTATTTATTATAAGCAAAAAAAGGAATAAGATGTTGTTCACTTTCCCTTTTTCTGTTACTGTGTTAAAAAACGCTACATGTATTATGTACGTACAATATCTTTGTTTTCCTCTATGAAGGGGTTTCATGAATCTATGCATGTATATACGTTCTATGATTCATGGAGATGTTATTTTCCCGCCAATTTTTAACTCTAACAGAAGTGGGTGGAGTGAAAGTTTGACTGCAAAAAATCAGAAGAGCTATAATTAGAGGGAGAATAGAGTAAATAATTTAAGGTTACATTATTTATTGACAATTTTTTCTAACGGAATATCTAGATTGCTGAAAATCTTTGGTTTTTAATATAAACAAAACAACTGAAAATCGAAAAGTAATTTTTTATAGTTGTGCTTCTGAGGTGATGTTTGTAGACTTTTAGACGTTTATGTGCAATTAGTGGAGCTTCCTGACAAAATGTCTAAAACGGTAAGTACATCCTATCATTCATCCATATATACAATTGCATGACATTTTCTGCCACTGTCGAACGAAGATTAAACGGGGTTAGAGTTTTTCGGGGGCGTTAAAAATTCAAAAACTAGTTGGGTTAGGAAAACGTATGGTCTACAAATTTAATGCTGATATGGAAAATAGGTACTTACTCCAACATTTTGGATGGCGTTATCAGCCTTTAATTTTACTGTTACACTGCCAAAATACAGAGGAAGTAGAAACCAAATAATTGTGACAGTTTTCAGAACTACCTGACAAAAAATGACAAAAATTCATGACATTAGCGTCTGACATGCCTGTCTACATTTATCAGCTGTTTTTTTAATTCTCAACACACTCTAGAAATAACTGCGTAGTAATAAGCAGTAAACTAATTAAGAATTTAGCAAACTATATAACATGCAGCAATGCACTTTTACAAGCAGCCGAATTTTCCAGAGGCGTAGCAAAGTATTTCATCGAACAGGTATAAGCAACACCATGTATTGTGGCTATATAAAGTGTGTACATTAATTTAACAAACGATTTTTTTAGTTATTTAGGACAAAATTTTTATATACTCATAGTTACATAAATTCCTAGTTCTCACGATACAGGGTGTTCAAATTTAACAAAAAAAAATGTTTTTTTGTAAATTTCTTAAATATCTAATTGATTGTTTACATCAATTTTACTTCCTACGCCAACTGACAAGGAAATATTGTAAACGCGAAAAATGTCGAGATTGAGATATTGTGTCACTCATTTCCGTCGGTCTGTCTGTCCGCTAATCCTATAACCGCCTATAACTTGATTACTCGTATTACTCGGATTTGGATGAAATTTTTACACCAGGTTATACTACTATGCCAAGGACGAAAAAGCTTTGAAAATCGGTTCAGTGGCGGTGGAGCTAGGGAAGAAATACGGAAAAGCAATTGCTTAAATTTCGTTAATTACGCTTTAGATTAGAGGCTCCTGATCACTTTTATGCAAATTTTTATAGGGGTTGAAAGTTGGGGTTTGTAGGGGGTGGGGGAAGGTATGTCTTATTTTGTTGTACTATATTTATACGCTTCCAACCCCAGCAATTTTACGCACGTATCAGTACATGTTTCACGCATCAAAGATTTCCCCGTACATTTGCCCTTATAAGAAATTTTCATAGACGAGACACACGATCTGTCGGGACGATGCGATGTTACGGCGGCTTTCACACGCCGAACCCTGCCTTGAGTGTGACAGCAATGCCGGCAGCGATGGTACAGTAGCGCTTAAGACATCTTTGATTGGAGTGGTTTAGCAGCGTTGCCAGATGGTTGATACTATAGGCAGGGAAGAAACTAGTAATAGCGCTATAAAATGGATAAGGACTATACAACTAATTGCCCATCCAAAAAGATTTCCTTTGCCATCAGATGTTAACACTACAGGTTATAGCAGTATTAAGGTCTTTGACAAAGAAAAACGCCTTTTAAAACGTCTATTCTTGGAAATGTCCCACATTTTCATGACAGATCATTGTATGAATAAAAAGGCTGATGTTAAACAACTAAGTATCATTTATTTTTACTTGTTGAACTGCGAAAAATTAGAACGACTACATACATATTCCAGTTAGTTCAGTATCTTCACAATAATACAACACACACTTCTAATATATTCCGTAAAATAAAGGAATTTTCAAGTTTTCGAAATAATTTTTTCACACAACCCATGTTTTCTGGTGTGTCATTACCTTTTTTTTCATATAAGGTGTACCTTGCCAAAACAAAACTATTTGTGCATATTAAGTACTGTACCGGATAATTTCAGTTGGCAATAATTTTACAACTTCCACGTTGTTTCATGGCGTACATCTGTCTTCATTTCCGGCACGGGTATTATGTAAAAAACCAGACGCCAAAAAAAACCTATAAGATGTCATCTTGCAGACTAGGTAGTTTTTAGTGTGCAAACTGTCATTCCACCTTTGCTCACTAGGATCGTCGTGAGCGAGACCCAAAGCGTCCATCTACGAAGGAATGAATGACCGATACTGCATGCTCGTCTATTTCCAAGTATGCATTGTTGGTTGCAGACAAATTATTGTAGTGTTTAAAATGTGAAAGAACGAAAGTTTGGTTGAGTAGCAGCAAGACCGCATCTGCATGATTGTATTGGTCTGCATGTGTATGAAATCTGTGATATTTGCTATGTGAGAAAATTATTACTGACTATGCTGCCAATGAAGTATATCTGTTAGCTGTGCCGGACGGGTTATTTGTGTTGTTCCTTCTGGAGAGAGGTTATGTTCAAAGTTATACCTTACGATTTTTCCCGTTTCTTTTTCTTTTGTGTTTTCAAGAATTTTGAGAAGAATTACAAAAAATCACCACCGCGCCCGCGTTGTGTGTAATTACTGTTAGCATGTAACATATATGACTTGTAATTCCACAGTGTACAGTGAATATAATTATTTCTTATGTCTCTCATTTTTTAAATCCAGCAAATTTGCATATGTAATTTCCAGAATGGATTAGAAAAAATGGATGCGCAACCAATTTCTAGCCTTGCATCTCAAGTAAGTGTATTTGAGACAAGAATCCAATGGAATTATCATCAACACACATTATTAGCACATAAATCCTCACTATGCCTCAGGTTTGACCTTCAGTAGTGCCATCTCTGAAGCAGATTTTACATCACGTCAGAGCCAAACATTGATAACTGAATCATCATGACGTTTAGGCAATACGTACAATTACAAACGAGTTCACGACAAGTGTAGATCAGCTAGTGCTAAGTCAACATCTTGTCGAAAAACCTACATAATGTCAAAAAAAAACAGTCTGTCAAAAAAATCGATATAACATCACTTTTCAAGATACGTAACACCCGTGCCGGTCAATCACTTCACCAAGTGCAACAGGTATACTATGATAAGTGAAATTTCTGTCTCCAAAATGTAGTTTTAGTTTTTAATAATTTGATTACTCTTTCCCCTTTTTAATCCGTTCGGCACGGGTATTACGTATCTTGAAAAGTGACATTATGTCGATCTTTTCTGACATTGTATTGATTTTTTTGCGACATTCTGTAGGTTTTTCTACGTGTTGTTAACTTGGACACATTGTGAACTCGTTTTGTAGTTGTACGTGTTGCCTAAATGTCACGTTTGGCTCTGATATGATGAAAAATCTGCTTCAGAGATGGCATTACTGGAGGTCTAAGCTGTAGGTTGTATATACTATAGTGTTAACAATATCTTAGACTAACTCAATGATAGAGTGCGTATTCTTGCTCATATACTGTGCTCACTAATCATTCGGGTCAGTTATCGTGGATATGAATGTTGTTATCTCTCGGAAAGTCCGTCAGAAATATTTCTCATCGAAGTTTATATGATGAAAACTGGTCTTACATGCTTGAATCGGCAGACCTATTTAACATCTTCAGAAAGTGGGATCAAGAGCAATTTTCGAAAATTTGTTCTGTTCACGCCCTTGTGCTGTACGAAATGTGCGTAAAGAAAAACTGTGTATTTATGTCATTGATTTTATGTTTGGTCGACAAAAGAGTCAGTCTAAAGGCTGCTACACACAGTGCTGCCGGGCAAGCCGTCGGCGAAGCCTCCGTACACCCGGCGGCATACAAAGCCGCCGGCCTTGCCGCGCAAAGGAGCCGCCGTGGTGTGCCGGCGGGTTACGTGGCTTGCCGGCGTCACTTCGTTTCTGGCATTCGAGCGGTAGTGTTGTGCGGTTTGTGTGTTTAAACAAATGAAAATGTCGTTTAATTGGGACGACGAAGCTGTGCTGCTCTTAATTGAAAAATTTCATGAAAATGATATATTATGGAATCCCAGAAATGCAGACTATAAGAATAGGAACAATCGAATGGACGCATTGAACATAATTGCAAGTGTATTTGACATTGATAAAGGCGAAGTAGAGAGAAAGTTAAAAAATGTAACCTCTCATTATTTTCGGGAAAAAAAGAAGTTCGAACAGTTGCACAAATCTGGTGCAGGCATAGACGATGTATAGAAACCCAAAAAACATGCTATTGCGCAAACGCTGACACCCCACATCATCTTTTTTATACTCTTCTATCATTACAGTACCGTTCCGCCATTTTCTATTTTGTAAACTTGGGTGCAACCAAAACCTTCTCGTCCTTTTGTATTTTTTTCTTATTAAAATAAAAATTACAACTGCGGCGGCTGTGCTGATGATTTCCTTATTCATTTTAACCAACCAACCATAAAATATGCACTTCACTAGCGTTCTATGTGACTGTCACAACCGGAATGATGCTTGGCGGCTTTGCGCGGCTTGTATTGCCGACGGCATTGCCGCTCGGCATTGCCGCCGGCACTGTGTGTAGTAGTTTTAACAGCAATTTGGACATTATAAAACAATGCATTCCGCAGGATATGTGGGTTTTCATATGGACTATCTACAATAGCATATCGCTTAGAATACCAACATCGTATTACTATGCTTATTGCCAATATGGGACTTATTTACTTGATTGTCTGATAAGGCAATTTACCACTTGCTTAATATAACTAACTACTATTTGTGCTTATGGCGTCCTATAATGTTTTTTCTTTATGAGTGAGGCCACAGAGTAAGCTCGTGAGTACACTAGAAAGTCGGCTAGCAAAGAGACGTAGTAGGTCACGTCTTAGTCCACGTCGACGTAAAGTATCAAAGCATCATGGCAGTAAGCGCACTTGTAGGTACAGCTCAAATTGCAGCAGCAGTAGTACCTACTGACGACAGCGTGGATAGCCCACGGCGTAATAGCTAGCATCATCAGCGAGGTAGCTCCAGTAGTGGAAGTGAGCGCATGAGGAAGCGTTCACGCAAGTATGATAGTAACCAAGCTTCGTCTACGAATATGTTCAAAAGTTTTCTTGATATGATGAAGGGTATCAAGGGTAGAGACGATAATGTTCCTCTTCTTGATAATGTTATACCAGAGTTTGATCCATTGTGTAAAGAACAAGCTATTGATGGATGGTCGCATGACTGCCATGAGATAGGCCTCCCGTTCTTTAAATGTCCAAAACAAAAATTCCAATGTATGTAAATTTAGAGGTCACACGGATTCATAATGCTCTTAGAAGCACCAAGGTGACAAGGTGGCATTTCAAATGACAAAGTAATTCAGTCTTCCATGTAAACAGCTTTGGCGATTCTAGCTGGTAGTACAAAAAGCTAGTTAAAATAAAGGTTTACATTATTAACTGTCATGTTGATCTTGGAAGTGATGGCACCTTATTGCGATTTAGAGATAAAAAAAATGTACTAAAATGGCGGAACGTTGAAGCACCCTTATTGGTTGGACTAGGTGATGTCCCATAGAATTAGCATTTGTTACCATAGAAGTACAAGGTATCGTTAAATATGATGTAGAGGTTCTAACAGTAATTGACACCTCAACAGTCATCTTCTACTAGGACATGCTTCCACTCAAAGACCCTCGATTAGTATAATCAAAACTGCGACGCAGTCGATACTTCACAGGGCTCCTGAGCCGTCATATAGTTATTCAAAAGTTTAGCTAGTGTGTAGTGCTGGTTCCATAGTAAAAATTGATGCGATTGTACAATACCCGTTGAAAGTTTCAGTGACTATAGTGGAAGAGTTTATGTAAATGGAACCGTTAGAAGCTTGGTGAATATGAACTGAAATGTGGTCTAGGCAATATTCTGGTACAGAATCTATCTAAAATGATTTACTAATCCTCAAAGGCAAGCTTTTGTGTCGTGATTATTCTAGGAATCAATTTAAATACAAATAACGTATGTTAAACTCAATTATTAGAATAAGTGTGGATATATACTAACACCAGAACATAGAGACGCTTTAATAATGCTATTAAAGAAAAGTATATGCTCGATTTCAACGTAATCAGAGACTCTTTGTCACCATACGCAAGTCCAGTTGTATTAGTGCAAAAGAAAACAGGCAAAAAGAGGAAATGCATAGAATATAGAACTCTTAATTGAGAAACAAAGTGCGAACACTACCTCTTGCCCAGGATTGACGACCTGTTAGATACCTTAGCTGGCAGCTGCCTGTTCATCACATTTAATTTAGCCTCTGGTTATTACCAAATACCAAATGCACTGGAACTGCCTGATAAAATAGAATAGAATAGAATATATGGACGATACTCTTATTTCAGCCGGCTCTTTCGAGAAGGATATGATGAGATTAGAAAATTGCATGTGATCATTAAAAAAAGGCGGTCTAACTATACTAATTGACAGATAAATCCGAACACCCAGTTTAAATGGTTTTATTTTAATAAAATTTTGTATAAGTACTTAATGAAGCATAATAAGTAAATGATAAAAATTTCAGAATGATTGCACTGCTTTAAAGCCCTTTGACCTTTAATAATGTGTGGATGCACCCTGATATGCTACGCATTCTCCAACGCGCCTAGGCATGCTTCTGATCAGGTGGTCCGTGTCCTTCTGTGGTATCTCATTCCAGGCAACCACCAACTCCTCTCGAAGTGCTTCTAGAGTCTGAGGAGGACGTTGCAACTTGAGCAATCTCCTACCCATCATATCCCACACGTGCTCAATTGGGGATAAGTCGGCAGATCTTGGTGGCCATGGTAACAATGTGACATCATTATGTTGAAAGAAGTCTATTGTGACTCTTGCAACATGTGGTCGGGCATTATCTTGTTGGAAAGTTGGATCTGCCAGGGTGTCAAGATAGGGTAAAAGATGGGGTTCTAGAACTTCGTGGATATAACGCTGCGCGTTCATGTTACCTCTGATGAAGATTAAAGGTGACCTGGAACCATAAGCTATAGCACCCCAAACCATAACTCCAACAGTGTGATGAACATGTCTTTCAACAAAAAACTGTGGATTCCTCCTTTCACCACGTCGCCTTCTAATCCTGGCACGACCATCGTGCATGCCTAAACAAAATCGAGACTCGTCGCTAAAGACAATACTGTTCCATTCCTGATCCCAGAGTGACCGTTGTCTGCACCACTCAAGGCGATTACGTCGGTGTTCTCGAGTTAAAGGGAGGACCCAGTGTGGCCGGTATGAAAACAAGCCAAAACTTCTCATTCGTCGGTAAACACTTCGCATGCCAATAGGTCTTCCGTGTTCTGCAAACCATTCATTTGCAATGGACCTGGTAGTGGAGAAACGGTCCCTTAAGGCCAATAATCTTAGGCGGCGATCTTCACGGTCTGTTGTTCTACGGCGGCGTCCAGTGCCCCTTGCTCTTTGCGTACGGCCTTCTCGAAGCCATGCCTGACAACACCTAACCACAGTGTCTACACTTCTTTGCATTCTAACTGCAATTGCCCGAAAAGAAAGTCCAGCTTCCCGAAGTCCCACTATACGGCCCCTATCAAACTCACTAAGTTGACGAAATCGTACAGGTCTCCGTACTCTAGGCATCGTAACCGATCGTAATGGATGTCAAGAACCAAAATCCGCCAACGTTGATTCTTTACTGTGGCTGAAATATTCATTTTTAGAGCGTTAGTGAATTAAAAAAAAGCAGTATAAAAACCGGAATGTCCAACTGATAAGGCTGAAAATTTTTTCACTTGTTGTTTACAGTAAGATAAATACATTCACCAACTTTTATTAAAATAAAACCATTTAAACTGGGTGTTCGGATTTATATGTCACTTAGTATATTATAATGAGCATAGTGCATACAATTCTTAGTATTTGACTGCTGATTTGAATATAGGCCTAGCGAAAATAATGGCACACGTTGACTAACTGACCAAGGGTCCTATAATGGATGAAGCTAATGAAACTAATGTGATGGATATTCTATCCATAGGTTCTGACTAGGGCGGATTCAGGATTCCGTCTAGGGGGGGCGGGCGCAAACGATATTTGGGGCTGGTCATTTTTTAACGTCAATGGAACTTCTAGGATGTATCCTATTATTGCTCCTTAAATCCATTGTGTTCTATCTGGTCAAGGCCAGCTTGAAAAAAAAAACATGGAAATTGCTCAGAAATCCTCCGAAAGCCAATATTTTATTATATGAGAACAAAATAAGTACGTGGCATTTATAATTAACTAGTGTAATAGTATTCAAGATTCAAACATAAAAAACTTCATTGCTCTGTTAACCGACAAAAAATAAATAAAACAGTCTGAGGGACTCCGAGATATATCCCAGTCCATTCCACACAAAACAATGTCTCTGATTGCAAAAACGAACATGAGACCAAAAAATTCACATTAAGGTATGTACGCTAGAAAAGACAAAGAAGGATGTCTGTAGACCATCTATAGATCGTGTCTTGAGACAAATCAAGTAAATGGTGCAAATACTGACACAATGAAGCACTTCTATTATATCAGCAGGTGATAAAAATATCAGGTATAGCCAATTATTATTTCTTTTTTATGCCGAAGCCGCGCAGGCAGAAGTCTAAATGCCAGAACACCACGGCTGCTATGACGATCCCAAAGAAAATTTTATAACCCTAGGTTAGTAGAACTGGGAAAAGCTTGCTCGTGTAGATTTTTCCAGAATCTCGACACCCTTGGGACAAAGGAGCGGTCGTATCGGCCAGCTCTGGATGTACGAAGTTCGACACGGTTAGGATGGGAGGCCAAAGTCAGGCGGGTCTATCTGGCAGGCACATCGCGCGGCGGCATCATAGAAGAGAGCTCTGAGGTGCAAAGCACGTTGGTGTAGCGCCGGTGAGAAAGTATCCCGAAACTGTCTGTTAGAGAAGAGTCATCGATCGGTCGGACAGCCCACCTCTGGTCAGCATCGATGATAAATAAAAAGGTCATTCGGAAAAAGTACTTCTTAGCCCTAAACAAATAGCCTAACTTTTTCCCAGCAGCAGCCTCTATTGATGAGATGAGTTCGTGCCAGATCAGGTCCTCGGTGGTCTGGACTCTGACCTGTCGAAATAAATGGCTCTTTGGCAGAACACGGCCATCCATCGAAACCGGATGAGCTTTAGGACGCTTTTTGTTCGTCAAGGTACAGTACTGTGTTTTGGAAGCATTAAACTGTACAAGATTGTTGCGTCCCCAAGCAGTGATAACGTCCAGGCCTCTCGTAAGAGAAGAAGTCGTCGCGAGTCTTATTTTGCAGAGTGCTGTCATCAGCGAACCTGTGGATTGGGTTGATCGTGCAGGAAAGGAGGTCGTTGATATGTAAGAGGAACAGTGTAGGAGCCAAGACCGATCCCTGGGGAACACCCGAGTTGACGTTGTGGGATGAAGAGGAGAACCCGTCAATTGCGATGGATATCTTGCGGCCAGAGATAAAGTCAGCCACCCATCCGCAAAGCTTTTCGGGAAGGCCACATGATGGAAGTTTGCTTAAAAGGGCAGCGTGCCACAGCTGATCGAACGCTTTCGTAATGTCAAGTGAAACGACGTAAGCCTCACCACAATTGCGTGACGTAAGCTAGGAGGTCCCCTGTAGATCGCTGGTGCCGGAAACCATATTGCCTGTCGCTAATCAAGCTGTGACATTCGAGGTAGTCCAGAAGCTCTAGATTTAGACACCTCTAAGTCACCTTACTTATAACAGAAAACAGTGCTATAGGTCTGTAGTTGTAAGAGTCGATTTTAAATCCTTTTTTTGGGATGGGTTGGACATAAGCGAATTTCCAGTTTTCCGGAGGTGCCATAAGATATCTGGAAGAGACCCGAAAGAACTGGAGCAAGCTCCCCTCTCCAGTACAATGGCAGGAATCAATTCCGGGCCAGAAGCTTTGTTGATGTCGAGCGACAAGAGCACTCGTCTTATGGTCTTATGCCTAGATGTTACCTCCCACATAGTATAGGGAACCCTTTGAATTGGCGGCACTTGTGCGTCGGGGGGCGTCCATGGTGGAGTTGGCGGCAAAGATCTTGGCAAGCACTTCCGCCCTCGACCTTTGAGTTCGATACAATCGTTGCATCCTGATACGTATGTGGTGGAAGGCTACTGTGAAAAAGTTCTTTTCAATCTGCTTGGCCAGCGTCCAGAAAGACCGATTACCATTGAGCTGTGATATTACCCTGTGCCTAACTCTTATATCGTGATGGTTTTTGGCATTGCGAACCGCTTCGTTATATTTGTTTCTGGACTCGACGTCGGCTTGTGTGTTCTCTACAGTGGGGTTTGTAAAAAGGTGTGTGCCTTGATCTTCTGCTGGCGAGCAGTGTCACACGATTTGTTAAACCAGAAGTTGGACCCTGGCTTAGGCACTTTCACTGTATGAGGCATGTATTCCTCCATTCCGACGTGGATATTTCGGTTATCGAAGAACAAACAGCCGACGCATCCGCGTCAGTGAAACAGACATTTCTCCAAGGAGAGCCCGTCCCAGTCGGCATGTCCGTAATGCCAGATTTGGTCTGGGCGAGTTTCTGCTGAAACAGCGGGTTCTGACCGAAACCTAACCTCCACAACACAGTGGTCTGAGTTACCCAGGGGAGACAGGACAGCAGAGCTGTAAGGGACAGGATGCGTGATCAGAAAGAGATCCAGCAGGATACTGGCATGTGACGAGATGCGGGACAAAAAAAGTAGGTCCCGTCACCAGCTGGGTCAGCGCTTGAGTAAGAGCGAACGCATTAAGTGCACGACCTGCTGCATAGGTCTTGTTTGATCCCAACCAAAGCAAATTATGATCATTGAAATCACCGAGGAGAACTACCTCTGAAGCGGAGTAATTGATGTTCAGGAAGTTGATCTTGACGGCGAGGTATTCAAGTAGGTCAGCCCAGTTATGGTCCGAGGGGGAGCGATAAAGGCAGCAAATAAATTTGGGAGATGTTTAGAGTTGAAGCGAAGCCACATAATGTCCTTCCAGTCTGATTCCAAAGAAACATATCTGGAGCAGGAAAGACTGCTGCGGACAAAAGCCACAACTCCCCCGTTCTTTCTCAGATTGGAGTGCACCTCGTAATTTGGGAAGCTAAGATGGTTAATCGGTGTGGACTCTTAGATTTTTGTCTCCGCCAAGAAAAGCACGGCGGGACGATTGGATTGTAGGTAGTGATGAACAGCATCAATGTCGCTGTTAATCCCGCATATGTTCGTGAAACAAATTTTATCTTCGGTGTTGTTCCCTCGAGTTCAACCTCCTCCTGGACATTCTGAGAGTGGAGTGAGCTTACATCCGGAATTCTTAGTACTCGAGGGATCCATCATCATTAATTTATTTGTTTTGTAAGATAACCGACTGCATAGCTTAGGTGTGGAACCATGCGGACATTTATAAGACACCCTGGGAAAAGCTATAGGGTGGTACCGCCTCGGTGGACTGGTCCTTGTCTATCCCCTTTTTGCGTGTTAATGATATTAAATAGACCTAAAGTGGCCCGTTGGCGGACTTGTACCTCCACCCGGCAATCGGTATTGAGGTATTCCTTAACGCGTGTACAAGCACTTGTACGGAAAGAAGCTGTATGCTGGATACAACAACTTCCGGAACAAGCATTTGCCACGGCCCCGCTCAGTAGGGGTTGGGGTTTTTGAAATTCAATATAGATGTTACAGTTATTTTTTAGACTTTCGTTGTCCAACTTAGATTTACGGCATAGTTGTTTTCTCAGTTTTCGATCCGGTCATGGATCAGCATGACTATATAAGTAAGTCATCTGTCGATGTAATTGACAATGTGGTAGATTGAATCGTTAGTCAAGGTCATGGGCTAGAGATATGGGCTAACTACGTCAGTCAGCGTCATGGACTGATGTTTTAGATAAAGACACTATCCAACAATGCTGCAGAGAAATTGAGAAATATTTTCGTCATTGGCTTAAAGAGCAACTTTTGTATCCAGCTGAACTCATTGAGTTTATTTACTATTGATATATGCCAAATCTTAATATTCATTTAATTAATCCTGTATGACGAGTGTAACCTTTCACCTTTGTTGTTTGTATATCTTAATTATGTACTAAAACGAGATGACTCGTTTATGGAAGGATGGCCGAGCTGTTAACAATACCTTAGACTAACTCAATGATAGAGTCGAAGATGATATAACAGAATAATTGTAAACCTTTAACAATAAATACGTTGTGTTGGAAGATTGATCTAACAATAGCTAGAAGAAAACGGCAATGCATAGGTGCATAGTGAGGATTTGTGTGCTAATAATATGTGCTGATGGTTTTTCGACAAGATGTTGACTTAGCACTTGTCGTGAACTCGTTTGTAGTTGTACGTGTCACCTAAACGTCATGATGTCATGATGTTTCAGTTATCAATGGTTGGCTCTGATGTGATGTAAAATCTGCTTCAGAGATGGCACTACTGAAGGTCTAAGCTGAGGCCTAGTGAGGATTTGTGTGCTAATAATCTGTGTTGATGATAATTCCCTTGGATTCTTGTCTCAAATACACTTACTTGAGATTCAAAGCTAGAAATTAGTTGCTCATTCCCTTTTTCTTATCCATTCTGGAAAATACGATGGATAACCCGAGCGACACGTATTTCTGCTGGTTGGCTTCATCAGGCCCGAAATTAATGCACATATGCACTATTTTTCTGATATGTACCTTTCTCCGCATGATCATTTTCTCTTTATAGATCCTTTGGGCGTGAAATACCACAGCAAATGGCTATAACCTGCCGCGTGGTTGTGGCTAGATGTCGCCTTGAAAATTCGATTTTAAAGTACAATGTGTAGGTTGGCTCTTGTTGGGAACTTTGTGTGTCATTTTTTCCCTCTCCATCTTTGTTTCCTCAGGTTACACCCGTATCCAGATGTATGGACATGTGTATCTACTTTTGTGTTTGCATGTGTGCATTCGTTTCGGGCCTGATGAAGCCAACAAGCAGAAATACGTATTGATCGACTTCCTGAACATCATTCACCTCGCTTCAGATGTAGTTCTCCTTGGTGATTTCGGTACCCATTTTTTTATATACTCCAACTACCACGAAGGCTTAAGGCCTAAACACCCATTGGGTACCGTGGGGCTAAAGGGGGAACGCCACACGGACTCTGGCGAGGAACATGTCTGCATGCAACATGCACACATTCTGGCTCTGCCTACCACCTACGGACAATCACAACATCCATAGCCAAGAGAAAAATCTCTCCTGGGACGGGATTCGAACCCGCACAGTGCACGGCGACTGATCAGGAGACTGAAGAGTCTACTACTGCGGCCACCACTGCTGCCTATAATGAGCTTTGGTTGAAGTCAAACAAGACCGACGCAGCAGGTCGTGCCTTTGAAGCGTTTGCTATTATACAAGGGCTGGCCCAGCTGGTGACGAGCCCTACTTTTTCCCCCGCGTTTCGTCACCTGCCAGTGCCTGCTGGTTCTTATTCTGACCACACATCCTGTTCCGCACAGCACTGCTGTCCTGTCTCCCCTGGGTAACTCATACCACGGTGTTGTGGAGGTTAGGTTTCG
This sequence comes from Acanthoscelides obtectus, assembly GCA_963669975.1. Taxonomy (NCBI): domain Eukaryota; kingdom Metazoa; phylum Arthropoda; class Insecta; order Coleoptera; family Chrysomelidae; genus Acanthoscelides; species Acanthoscelides obtectus. Next base: position 30,816,432 of record CAVLJG010000008.1, on the reverse strand, counting down.
ATCAAAACCCGCTGTGGCCTCAGATACTTCTTCTCCACCTTTCCTTGGGGAGATGTTTGTTTCACTGACGCGGATACGACGGTTGTGTTCATCGATAACCGAAATTATCCACGTTGAATCGAGGAATACATCGCACATACAGTGAAAGTGCAGGGTCCAATGGCTGGTTAAACAAATCGTGGGGCACTGTTCGCCAGCATAAGATCAAGGCACACAGAACCTTCTTACGAAACCCTACTTTAGAGAAGAGATAAGCCGACGTCGAGTCCAGAAACAAATATAACGAAGCGGTTGGCAATGCCATAGATCAGCATGATATAAAATTTAGGCACAGAATAATGTCGCAGCGCAATGGTAGTTGGTTTTTCTGGACGTTGGCCAGGTAGATTGAAGAACTTTTCACAGAGTAGCTTTCCACCACATACGTGTCAGGATGGAACGATCGTAACCGGCTCGAAGGCTAGGGCGGAAGTGCTTGCCAAGATCTTTGCTACCAACTCCACCAAAGACGTCCTCCCCAACGCCCAAGTTCCGTCGATTCAAAGGGTTCTCTACACTATGAGGGAAGTAATATTCAGGCACAAGCCCGTAAGACGGATGCTCTTGTCGCTCGACATCATTAGAGCTTTTGGTCCGGCATTGATTCGTGCAATTGTATTGAAGATGTGTGCAGCGGAGCTTGCGCTAGTTCTTTCGCGTCTCTTCCAGATATCTTACTAGCAGGCAGTATGGTTTCCAGCACCAGTGATCCACTGGAGACCTCCTAGCTATCGCCACGCAATTGTGGAGTTAACTCATCCAGTCTTATAGTGAGGCTCATGTCGTAATTGACGGGTTCTCCTCTTCATCCCACAACATCAACCCAATCCACAGCTTTGCTGATGACAGCACTCTACATGCAGGAATTCAGAGAGACAAGCCGACCTCTGCCGGTGAGATGGAAGAAAGAAGACGGCGACTTCCTCTCTGACAAGAGTCCTGGAGAGCGTCACTGCTTAGGGGAGCAACAATCTTGTACAATTTAATGCTTCCAAAACACAGTACTGTACCTTGACGAACAAAAAAAGGTCTCACTCTATACAAGGCCCAGATGACCTAGCCTCGAGTGTTGTTCACACGCCCCGACTACATTATTTATGCTCAATGTTGTCCAGAGGAGGGCTGACCGACTAATCGATAACTCTTCTCTAACAGACAGTCTCGGGAAACTTTCACATATGCGGGCCGCCGGCGACCTAGCTCTCTTCTACCGCTACACCAACGGGCTTTGCTCGTCAGAGCTCTCCACCATGATGCCGCTGCACGTTGCCTGACAGACAGACCCTCCTGACTTCGGCCTCCCATCCTAACCGTATTGAACTTCGTAGGCCATAACTGGCCGATACGACCACTCCTTTGTCCCGAGGGTGTCGAACATTCTACAAGAGGAAGCTTTTCCCAGTTCTACTAACCTTGGGCAGTTCAAAAATCGGATTAACCAAATGTCTTTGGGATCCTCATAGCAGCCGTGGTGTCCTGGAATTTAGGCTTCTGCCTGCGCGGCTGCTCCGGTATAGAAAAAATATTTGTTTGACTACTAGAGTTGTGTAGTTCCGGTTCAACCCGCTCCGATTTAAATTAATCCTGTAGTGGGTCCGCTCAGACCGAATCCGATCTCTCAGTTCATTGCATTTGTTCTGCGGACCGGCGCTCCAAGCGCATCCAAGAACCGATGCTCCATGCGCGCCAATCGGTCATGTGAGTCGTGCGATACGGCATGTTCGCGAATACTTTGAACTTGGAAACTTTGAACGGTTTCTAATTTCCAATCGATAGGAAAAATAAACGGTAACGGACTTGCTGCTATCATACGTTTGTTGTTCCATCATCTTTTAGAACAAAAAATAATTGTCCTACCCTTTTTTATAATTATTTATTCGCCATTGGTATTATGTTACAATCACTACTGTATCTGGCGACAATGCGTATCGATCCAAATCAGTCCGCAATGTCAAGAGAGTGGTCGAGTGCCACGCTAGTCGATCGGAACAAAACGTGCGGGTGCGTTGGAATGGGTTCGACAATGGAACGTATCTGTTGGAGCGGGTTTCAATCGTTTCATATACCCGGTAGGCCCAACGCTATATGACCACCATGCACAGGTACGTGACGTCACGTGGACATTACCTATTAGTAACGCTAGAACTTCTTAGTGTGCGTCCATACTAAACGCGCGGTCACTGGGGCCTAGGCGGGCGCGGCGAGCGGCGGCGTGCGGTGTCCACAGTGACACGCGAGCTCTTGCACTGGTTCCACGTATTATTAGAAGTTCTAAACTATGGGCGACGATTTGGTATTTTTACTAGACAGCCAGATCCTGAGATGGGAGCTGTTGAACATTCGAGATCGTCTGCACGAAATAAATAAAAACAGAGACACAACTGTTGATTTTTTTCAGTTGTATGAAGAACTTACCTACCAAATTTTTTTAGTACACTTGAATGCCCCTTTGACTACATCCTAAGTAAAATATCTGTGCTGCGGAAGTTTACTTTGCCATTTAGGTGGTTTAGATTAAATTGCATTTATAAACAATCCAGTATCCTGCATATTACAGAAATATCGACACGAACGGCCCTTGCTGGCGGCCGGCACGGATATCACGTATCTTGAAAAGTGACATTACGTATATGCCGATTTTTTTGACATTATGCTGTTATTTTTGACATTATGTAGGTTTTTCTACAAGATGTCAACTTAGCACTTAGTTGTACGTATTGCCTAAACGTCATGAGGCTTGTTATCAATCTTTGGCTCTGATACGATGTAAAATCTGCTTCTGAAATGGCATTACTGGAGGTCTAAGCTGTAAACTGTATGTGTTGATGATAATTAGATTGTGTTCTTGTCTCAAATACACTTAACTGAGATTAAAAACTAGAAATTAGTTGCGCATCCACTTTTTCTTATCCGTTCTGGAAATTACATATACAAATTTGCTGCATTTAAAAAATGAGAGAAATAAGAAATAATTATATTCACTGCACACTGTCGAATTACAAGCCATATACATGCTATACTACAACTATTTAAAACTGGAATGACTCATACGCGTGATCAACACGTGATCAGAGCTCGATCCCGGGTTCCTTCCAGTACAGCCGTATAGCGTACGACATATGTCGTTTCTGTGGCTTTGCGGTGGTCAACAGCACAGACAGAGATGGAAATAATGGCTGATTGTTCTCCGCCGGTAGAACCAATGAAATCAAAGACGCGCCTCGACCGGCAGACTCATAGGCGTCGGCAACGCATTGGAACGTGTTTCGTTGAGCGATCGCATATTGTGTGTTTTTATAAGAATTGTTGTGTTATTGTTGTGGTTTCTGTGGTTACTGTTTTGGTTATACTTAACCATGGAGAGTACAAATGGCACGAATGGAAGTACTGAAAGCCAGGGAACAAGTAGACGGCTTCGTAAAGCACTGAAGAGGGACGCGAAAGAAATCGGGCTCAACGTGTTCAATTATCTGAACAGAACTATGTCGCAGGGAGATGCACTCGCGCGTTGTGAAAGTATGACAGGCGTTCCAGAGTGGACCATTCGCAGGGTGGTGCATGAAAAGAAGAAAACTGGAGCTACTACTGATCCAAAGTTTAATTTGAAGGGACGAAAAGCCGTTAAATTGGATGACGATAGCAAAATGGCGTTAAGGCGAACCGTACATTCATTCTTCTTTAGGAATGAGATACCAACCCTCAAGGCTGTACATGCAGCGATCAAGGAAAATGAAATTATACCCCAAATGAGCGTCGAGGTAATGAGGAAATCCCTGCACGAAATTAATTTTCGTTACGAAACGAGTAATCGGAAGTCAGTATTGATAAAGAGACCTGAAATAGTCGCCTGGCGTCGAAAATACCTACGCGAAATGATTGAATATAGGCGACAAAGCAGAAAAATCTATTATTTGGACGAGACATGGGTAAATGCAGGTCACACAGTTAAAAAAACCTGGATAGACAAAAACGTAGTGAGTAACCGACAAGCAAGCATTGAAGGTTTGTCAACAGGTCTTCGTGGACCGTCAGGGAAAGGTCAAAGATTGATCGTAACTCATATTGGTAGCTATAGTGGCTTTTTAGAAGAGTGTGACTTGATTTTCGTCTCTAAGAAAGGAGGTGATTACCATGACGAAATGAATGCCAGCTGCTTCGAGAGCTGGTTTCAAGGGGTGCTTCAGCGAGTTGAGCCCAACTCTGTGATCGTCATGGATAATGCTTCCTACCATAGTCGTCGAGCCGAACGTGTACCAACTATGGGATCTCGAAAAAGTGACATGCAGCAATGGTTGCGCGAAAAAGGAATCCCGTTTGACGATTCATGTGTGAAAACGGAATTGTATGAAAAAATTAAACAGCACAAACCTGCGAACATTAGTTACGTGACTGATGAGATGGCCCTTCAATGTGGTGTCACTGGGCTGTGGTTACCGCCCTACCACTGTGAACTGAACCCAATAGAGCTCATCTGGGCTCAAATGAAGGGTTATATTGCGCGCCATAACACATCCTTCAAATTACCAGACATTAAGGTTTTACTTGAGACTTCCATACAGCTAGTAACGCCCGAAGCTTGGCAGAATGCTATCCGTCATGTTGTGAAGGAAGAAACAAAAATGTGGCAGCTTGACCACCACATCGACACCATCATAGAGCCAGTTATATCGACAGTTTATTACTGTCAGATGTAAGTGGAAGCGACGATGAATAAAGGTAATTCCCAAATTTTTGACTTACAATATGTTTCAAACCACTCTTTATTAAGCATGTGACAAATCTAGTTCACCCATGTTAAACATTCATACCCCGCCTATAACAGCCGACTACTGGTAGTTAAGTGATGTTCACGTGAACATCGATGAGTCATTACAGTTTTAGATAGTTATAGTATAACAGTAATTACACACAACGCGGGTGCGGTGATGATTTCCCGTAATTCTCCTCAGTTTTTTGTAATTTACAACTTTGAACATAACCTATCATCAGAAAGCACAACATAAAAATAATCCGTCGGGCAGCCAATAGATATACTTCATTGGCAGCATATTCAGTAATGATTTTCTCACACAGCAAATATTACTGATTTTGTACACATGCAGACCAATACACATAATCATCCAGATGCGATCTTGCTATTCAACCAACTTTCTTCTCAGAGATAAAAACTACAGACAAGGACCATTTGGCCTCACAAAACATATGCAACCAATAATGTGTTTAGTTTAGTTGAGTGATTCCTCCTTAAATGGACGTTCACAACGATCCTAGTGAGCAAACGTGGAATGACTGCGCCCTAAAAACTACCTAGTTTGCAAGATGACAGCTTATAGGTTTTTTTAGACGTTTTATAGGTTTTTTACATGATACCCATGCCGCTTGGCGCGATGTTGCTATTTGATTATTTGTTCTTGCACTTCGAAATTCTCAATAGACAAAATGGAGTATTTTATCGACAGTGTAAGAAAACATCCATGTTTATGGAAGGAAGACTCGAACGAGTATAAAAATCATGATATTAAAGAAGCAGCTTGAAGGAGTATCATCGCTGATTGCGAAATATCGACGGTATGAACTTGTACATCTTTATTTTTATATACATGGGTAGTTTAAAAGCTAATAGTAGGGGGGGCAAGAGGGGATTGTTGGATTTACTCAAGCGCGGCAGATTAACATATGGGGATACCTTGTTAATTAAATACACTGTACTGTGTACAGCACAGATCAGCAGATCAGCCTCCGCACAGAAATGCTGAAAAATCGGTAGGTTCGGCAACACTGCTAGAAAGATATGAAAATACATATTCTGTAGTCCGTTGCAGTCATAATATAATAGACTATAATATAATATTATATTATCGTTCACCGTACGTATAGCTTCAAGTGGCTCTGGAAATGCAAGGGCGAGCCTGGCATAATGGCCCTAACGCTGAAAAAATGATTATTAAGGCGCCTATTAATTATTGTTGGTATTCCCTATACCCTATACAACTGGAATTATTCGCATATTTTTCGGTCTGTAACATACCTACCTTATTTTCCCTGTATTATTCTGAGAATATTTCATTTGATTATTTTTGAAATGCTGCTTTGTTTCGAAGATAGAGGGTGAACCTTGTTTGCATGGACGCCCATATAGCAAAATCCAAGAGGGGGGCGCAATGCTGAGAACTAGCCAACTCGTTGGTCATAAATGAAGATTGGGGGAGGGGGGTCGGGTTGGCGGCGGTGTTCATGACTAGATTGATTTGAAATATTTCTTAATATCCTATTGCATGAAATATTTATTTTAAATACAACATACGTAGGAATCAAACGTATACGACCAAAAGCGGATTTATAAACTTACACTCCCAGTTTGTTAATGGAAAATGGATGAGAAAATTAACCAAATAGCTTCAAATAAATTATGTAATTCTATAGGAAGTAAATCATTACTATCTACTCTACATTAGGCATAGTTTCCGCAAAAGTCAAACTACAAATCTCAACCCGCCTGCCGAACGATGTTGTGCAAGTACACTAATTTCAATTTGTTATATTGGCAGCATTAAATTCAATTTTGGAAACGCAATCGAAATATTTATAAGCGTACCTATGTTGTATAAATCTCATTCAATATGCATTTTTGGGTGGTAGATATAATAACGTCGGCTATTCGACTAGCATTATTTAATTTTACGTACCAGTTTTTCAAGTCATCTACAATAATAAGACGCGTTATTCACGTTTTTTTGTAACAACACATCAATCAGCAATCAAATGTAAAGTACATAATTGAATCGTGCGCATCATCCCCTTAACACCGCTGTCTGGCAGCCAATCTAAGGCTACAGGAGTCTTATTGATACCCTAGGGCGAAGCGCAGTTGCCAACTGTTCAAAATGGTAGCAGAAATAATATCTACTATGTTGAGATGTTTCTTACCCAAGGATTGAGTATCTTATTAACAACATTTCACTTTGAAGCCAAGGGTGTTTAAGATATATTTGATGATTTTTGAAAATGGGTTGAATAGTAAGGAGATAAATCAATAGCTAATATTTTTAGATGGTAAACAAATTCAAGATAAAATACTTACCGAAGGCAATGAGTTCATAAATGTTAGTATGTTTAAAAATAAATCTTCATTCGTAACGAACAACATTAAAATATTTGTCAAAGACTATATTTTGAACGAAATCAGAAAATAACAATATGGCAATTACAACTTATTCAATTTACAACTTAAATTCTTCACAATTTATAGAATCTGAAGACTCGAATATATTTCTCGACCTTCCACCGGTTGCTGTATCTTGTGAACTTAGCTGCCTATATTTGTTTAAAATATTAGTAATGTCGTCTTTGTTTTGCTTGAAATAACCATCTGGTGTAAATGTTTGATTATGTATGCCAGACATAGAGAAATCAGGCTTAAACGTCATTTGGGATTGTTCCATTGACATATTTGACGCCTTTCTAACAAAAGACGTGATTCCACTTCTGTCTGATTGTGAGTACTGCCCACATTTTATGTCAGTCTTGCTCATTTCGGTTTTGAAACCTTGGAAGTTGAAACCACCTGATGTCGATTGGTTTTCTAAATTGAAGTCAGGTTTGAACATCGGTTTCTCGCTTGTCTCAGACGTCTTTCTCGTGAAAGACATGGTTATGCTGCCATCTGTGTACTCTCCGGCTTTCATTTCGATTTGGTCAAATTTGAAAGCGCTTTCGGTTTTTTGAAAATTGAATCTGAACGACGAGTAGTTTCTCTCGTCGGAATCCAAGAATTTTTCGAAACACCTCGCGTTTTTATCGCTGAACATTGACATGTCGACGTTTTCGTTGGAGAAGTGTTTTCGTAAGGCGGTTTGCTTTCTTTTCCTGGGCTTGCTAGGTTCAGCTGGAATTACCTCAACACCTTGTTCAGTTTTCCGTATGAGGGCTAGGTGGGTCGTATTTTGGACTTCCTAGGATTCAATGAAGAAACGCTTCAGGTTGAAAAAAACAATCACGAAGTATTTTCGCATCCGCTCGGAAAAATACTCTGATCCTTTTTTGCATAAGTCTTCAAAATGGACCTCTTTTAACATATCTACATGTTGCCAGTTCCAAAATTGCGTCAAAATTGCTGTTACATTTTTAAATAAATTCCAAAAATTGTTTTGTGCTCCAATCCTGGCTGAAGGCAAATTACATATATTTCGCACTATTTCGAATATTAAATTGCTCATACAGGCCACAACAAGGGCGCATTTCTTAATCAAATTTATAGTCTAATCATATTAGCAAATAATAGTAAAGTCTGTTTTTATTGGTGCAAGTTGTTCAAGGGGGTATTCAAAATTTTTGTGGGAAAACTTTTTATTCGACAATAAGGTAAGAGAAAACGTGTTTTTCGGGATTCAATCGAAAGTGTTGACAGGAATGAATAATGTTTTCAAATAAGATTTTTTGGTATTTATGAGACCTAGAAATGAGACCACACGAAAAAAGATCCGACTAATAGCAAAAATATTATGGCCGAAAAACGAGGCAAAATGCAGGTTTTTGTATTTTGCTATAAAATACCCTTTGTACTAACCCTGTATATTGCTAAATAAACCAATAGTGATGGCCGAAAAAAGGTGTTTTGGGATAAACAATTAGAACGTCTCAAAAACTACTTGACCAATCTACTCCAATTTTGTTATGGTTATTTAGAAGTATTAGTCCTACGAATTTGAAGAATTCCAAGTATCTGTAGTCTCATTTTGTAGGTCTCATAAATACCAAAAATCTTATATGAAGAGTTTTTCGTTCCTGCCAATATTTTCGATTAAATCCCAAAAAATACATTTTCTCATTCTTTGTTGTCGTTGAAAACCTTTTTCCCTAGAAAAATTGGTGTACTCATTTTATGCGTCCATGTTTTGAATACCAGACTTTCCAATCATTTCGCACACCAGGGGTATTTTCGTCTAATATGATTAGACTATTAAGTCACATAAACATGTCCAAAAATGTCTCGTTTTCGGGATACAGGGTATCAAAGTTAAAAAAAATATTTTTATTAATTTCATAAATTCTTTGAAATTTGGCTGTTTTATTCATTGCAATAAGGACATACGCACTACTTAGAGGGTAATTATGAATTCCATTCGCGTCTCGGGTGTCAGTATCAGGGATAATGTTGACAAAGAAAATGTACGCCACTAACTTGAAAAAAAAATTTTCAAATTAAGCACATAGAAATACAACTTTTCGTCCCTTGATATCTCTTTGTATCTAACAATCAGAAGTTTTCGGACATATGGGCTTATGCACGTTTTTCCTCAAATTTGGGTCAAGAATGCGCCCTTAATATTATGGCCTATCATCATGTATGTTGAAAACTTTTAGCTTCAGAGAAAAAACCTAAAAAAACCTTGGTCGAAAGGAAAAAAAGAAAAATTTTGAAATTCGTTTTGAATAAATACTTATACGAGTATAATTTCTGACTAATATTTGAGCATAGATTCGTTAAAAGGGTTTTTTTGTATAATCATTATAATGAAACCGTAGAATCAGAATATTTTTCCGAGCGAATGCAAATATACTTCTTGGATACAAAGATGACGCTTCTAGTGCTGATTAGTCCGAGATATGGTTATCGAAAATTTTTTGAGTGACAATGCATATATCCGTAACATCAAAAATGAAGCATGACAAATTAAAACAAAATATATGTATATAGAAGCGTGTCGTGTAGAAAAAATGATCAGGTACTAAAAACTATAAAACGTGTCCCAAAACTCATGCAAGATTTGAATTAAATAGAAAACACTGATGATTTTTTGACACATTCTGTGTAAGTGGTATGTATTTTAGTATATATCAATGCTTCCACTTAAGGGTATGTTCATATCGATCGGCCGATGATGTGCGCAATATACCGGGTGGTTCAAATTCGAGCCTCACCACTGGGATCTCGTAAACGGTACATCGAAGTCCCAAAATCGATTTAATTTTCTGACTTTATTTGAAGTAGGATTTCGAAATAAATTGCACATTAACTTTGCCACTTTTTCTCCTCTAAAAGAAGGCATAATTAGAATTTCAATATGACATTTCGGCTCTTGTCCTCCAGCGTCAATTTTATTTTTTCATATGGGCACCATATTGGATTTTTGCGCAGATAAATAGAGTTTTTAATTCTAATTTCAAAAATATATAATATGTCATACAATGAAATTGTCAAATATTAATTATTCCTTAGGAAAAGAAAGGAAATAAATCGAGCAGTGAGCAATGCACAGAGAAGAGACAGGCTTTGCCTACAAAACAACATTTTAAACATCTACTATGATTAACCTCTGCTTAGTTATGATTATTATTGTTATTAATATCAACAAAATTTTCATTTTGTGTTCAACCTTTTTATTTGCTTATGTGTAATTTTCATCCAACAACAAACTCGTGGCCAATTAAGGAAATACATCACTGAATTTAGGACTGAAACGTCCATTTAAATGAACAAAATTCCTATACAGCGTCCATATGAAAAAACAAATTTGGTGATGGAAGTCGAAAGAAAAAACCTTGAATTGAAAAATTGATTACGCCATCTTGTAAAACAGAATAAGTAACAATGACAGGATGCAATATATTTTGAAATCCCATCTCAAATAAAGTCAGGAAAAAATAAAAATTATTTTTAAATCTGGTATGCAAAACAAATGACTATCTGATAATTTCAAGGCCTACCTAGGAAATTCCGCTTTTTTTAAATAACTTAGGTTTGGAAATATCAATGCATGCAGTATCATACATTTTTGGAGTAAGAATTGAAAACTCTACTCATCTTTGCCAAAATCCTATATATAGTGTCCATAATAAAACACAAAGTTGATGCTGCTGGAGGACAAGAGACGAAACGTCACATTGAAATACAAATTATGCCATCTTGTAGAGGAGAAACAGTGGCAACGTTAATGTGCAATTTATTTTGAAATCTCACTATGAGTAAAGTCAAGAAATTTTCCCAATCACCTAAATAAGCAACTTTGTACTAATTTGACCGAGTTAGTACATTTCTCGAGATCCCAATGGTGAGGGTTTAATTTGAAACATCCGGTATATGCCGCATAAAAGCAGAAGAGCCCTCAGATCACTAAGTCACATGAACAGCGGCTCAAGAAATAAAAGTACTTGAATATCTTTTCTAGATAATTGTGTTCTCTGCAATCTTTGTATAAGGTATTTTTGTGGCAACTTTTTCCGTTTTAGAAAAATCTGGCAAATGATTTTTGCCATTTCTACCCAAAGAAAACAAGGTTCCGCTCTAAGGACATATGAGGAGTTTTGACATATTGTTCATAATGGTGTATGCAAGGTCTGTACCAATTTTCGGCTTTGTAGGAATTTTTGCAAATTTAATTTTTATTTTGACTGTATTATAATTAAAAATATATAAAGCAAAAGCATCTTAAAATCCGTTCAACATGATTCAATATTATAGGGAAGCTCGAAAAACAAAACTATATTTAGTTTACCTTGACCCTGGGTCTGTTCATCAGCCTCTCCAAATACTTGGACATATCTGATGAATTAGGTGTGCTTTTTGTTAGTTCAAAGAGCTTATTGTCTTGCATTTCGAACTCTTCCCGAATTTCCTTTGCAGACAGTTTTCGGGGAGGTATGAATTTCTTCGTTACTTTCGAATTTGGTTTGGTCAATTTACTATTCAATGACGACTCGGTTTTTGATTGGTCTTGAGGTATTTTTTTCCTTTTGGTCATCTTCTTTTGTTTGCTGTAAAATTTCATATCACATTAAACACAACCATGTCTCTGTTTGTAAATCACTATTAATTAATACGAAAATGGAAGCATTCCGGCAACCAAAACATGTCAGCGCGTTGAGGCATAAGCTAACAACAAGGGACGGCAAGGGTGTGAGGTATTCGAATGACGGTGACTTTCTGGCGTCTAATACGTGCTGAGTAAGAATACTAACAGCCTTAAGTTTTAAGTGTGCATCCATATTGCGAGCCTAGCGCGGTAGCAACGACGGGCGCGAAATATCAAACATTATGAAACGCGCATTTGCGTCCATAGTGTAGTGACTGAGGCGGAAACCTAGGGCAGCGGGACCTTGCGAGACAGGCGCGTAGTTTTAAAACGTTCCTGTTCCGCGCTTTCTGGCCACACCACGGGCCTAATCAGCAAGCGACCTAACGCGCGGTGGCGGCGGTAACAAACCAGTTCGGTGTATCCATGATTATTGTATTGTAATGGCGGTTACTGAATTGTTTATAAGTGCAATTTAATCTAAACCAGCTATTTGGAAAAGTAAACATCCGCAGCACAGATATTTTACTTAGGATGTAGTTAAACGGGCATTCAAGTGTATTCAAAAAAATTGGTAGGGTATAATCTCAGTTCTTCATACAACTGAAAAAATCCAGCAGTTGTTTCTCTGGATTTATTTATTTCGTGCACACGGCCGCTCGCCGCGTCCGCCTAGGCCCCAGTCACCGCGCATTCAGTATGGACGCACACTTAGGCGCAGCTCTCATTCAATGTCGAGAAAAAATCAGTTTTTTTTTTCTAGGAAAAAATCAAATAGTTTTTTATTCTAGAAAAAATATAATAAATAATAACCGATATGTTTTTGAATACAGGGTGTCCGCAAAGTTGGGGTTTTCCTTTACACGACGTGTGAAAACATAAGCAATTTTTCTTAGTACCATATACACCAATGTCTTAAGGGAACCGAGATAAAGGGCTCTGCAACATCAAAAATATCTGAATACCGTCCTGCAGCCGCGACCCGCGACATCACCGAGTGGTACAAGGTCACTGGCTCAACCCGACGACAGAACTGGGTCGGGTCAGTATGCAACCTTCAACCGACCGTTACGGTCACGCGTGTAGAGGTAAACGAACCCGTATAATCGATTGCGTTTCAAAAAAAAATAATGGCTCACTCATACACCAATAATGAACTCGTTGATATGTTGTTAATTTATGGCGAATGTCTTCAAAATGCTACAGAGGCTTCGCGAGTGTATGCAGATCGTTTCTCTAGACGACATCATCCAAGGCCCCGCAGATTTGTGTACCTGGTCCAGAGAGTCAGGGATACGGGCCATTTGGAGGAATTTCGAGGTGGGCACAGTGGGAGGCCTAGACAACCACGAATGGTGCAAGTTGAGGAAGAACTACTGAATCGCGTAGACGAGAATCCCTCAACAAGCACTAGAGACGTGGCTAGAGAAGTGCAAGTATCAAAAACTAAAGTGTGGCAAACGCTGCGTGAAGAGGGGCTGTATCCGTTTCACGTCCAACGTGTACAAGCCCTTCAACCTGACGATTTTCCAGCAAGAGTGCGGTTTTGTGAGTGGTTGTTGCATCAACATGACAATAATCCGGACTTTTTGAAGTGCATATTGGTGACAGACGAATCTACGTTCACGCGTAATGGGGTGAATAACTTTCGCAACACTCATGTTCGATCAGTAGAAAATCCGCACGCTGTCCGTCGGGCACATTTTCAACAAACATTTTCGGTGAATGTTTGGGCTGGCATGGTGAACGGTATGCTCATTGGACCATTTATTCTCCCAAATCGATTGGAGGGGATGCAATACCTAGACTTTTTACGCAACATTTTGAGTTCCTTGTTAGAAGATATGCCATTAAGTGTAAGACAATCAATGTGGTTTCTGCACGATGGTGCACCGCCCCATTTTAGACGCGAAGTGCGTGAGTTTTTGAATGAATTATTTCCGAATAGGTGGATCGGACGTAATGGACCCGTAGCGTGGCCTCCGCGATCTCCAGACTTAACACCATGTGATTTTTTTCTTTGGGGAGAAATGAAACGCTTAGTGTACAAAACTGATGTGCCTACGGTTGACGAACTTCGTCTCAGAATTGAACAAGCTGGTGCTTTCATTCGGGGGAGGGACTCCATTCTCAAAGCCTGCACCGATGCTTGGCTACGTCGTGCACGCACCTGTGTTTTTGAATCAAACGGCGATAACTTCGAACAATACCTATAAAGTACGTTTACCTAAAAACTGAAAACGCGGCAACGCCGTCATATTTGTTACCTCTGTTCGTGGTCTGCACCACCGCCTGCGTCTGCTCGGTAGCGCATCAATTTCATTTTCTGTTGGAGCGGTATGATTTCGGGCAGAGACGTACTTAGCCCTTCTCGTCAACTGGAGAGTGAGTACTTTTTCCTTTATTTTTTTTACTTGGTCGCCCTCGTTTCACTACACATTACCTTTGTTATTTCAAGGGTAGTTGTTTCTGAAAAGGACAACCCCAACTTTGCGGACACCCTGTATATACCAATTTTTAAATTTCCGATATTTAGAGAGTTATAAATTCATTAACTTATTGTTTGGTAATACATACAAATATACTAGAAAAGGAGTCATAACATATTATCAAATGAGTTTTTTTTTTCTAGAAAGGGCTATAACATTTTTTTTTCTTCGACAATGGCTGAGAGGTGTGCGTTACAACTGAAAGGTGTGAGTACTCTTACTGGGTGGGTATTACACCCAAAAACCGAACCACGATTTGAGTACCGAACACTCATTGCAAGTGATATAAAAAAATCCAATGATAATGAATTTATTGCAATAATGTTTTGTATACAAGTCTCTTAGGGTTAGTTAAGTAATGGATCAGAATTTCAGAGCAATCTAACCGTTAAAAAAATGTAAAAAATGTATCATTCGTTGAGCATCCACGGTATCTTATCAATTCAGAAACACGTCTGTGTATACTCCTAATAAGATGATCGATTTTCTGTTGTGGATTCTCATCCCTGACTAATTGTACTCATATATCATATTCTTCCTATAATGTCTCGGACGAGGTCTGAATTCTCACGATTCAGGTCTAGCAAGGTAATTTTTATACCCAGGCACAAAACCTATTTTATCGAAAAAAATAACAGACATGGGCGTCTAGGGGAAGCCGCCCCTTCGCCCCCTACTAAATCTGCCCTTGGACTGAGCATACCCCCAAAAGCGTACAAGTGTCAAAATGCTTCAAGTTCATTATTACCACAAAACCGTGCATGTTCAACTTTCCAACATTACATCGCAAATTGCATCATAATATCAAAAGGTACCAATCCACATAGAACTTGCGGAAGGGGTTGATAAGTGGTGGTATCAAAACCACCGAGTTTCTGGTTCAGAAATAGAGACCCTCGGAATCGATTCCTAATGCAGTGTCGCTCCCTTGTAAGCGTTTATTAACACCGATGGTATGACTTGGAATGGAGAAGATTCGTGATATTCAGAATTGCATAAGTAATGACATACGAGCAAAATATGCATGAAATATAATCAACCAGTAAAAAATTATTGAAATCGGTAAATAAATGACAGAGAAATTAATACTTGAAGTTGGCGCATTATAGCGCGAAATCATTGCTGTCGTCAGTTTGCGTTTGACGTCACACTTCGCTAGTGCCGAGCGTGCCGACAGCGCGTTTAGTAATTAGTCTATAGACAAATCATAAGACACACCTGTGCGCTCGGACACGTGGTTTCTAGATGATAACTATTGAGTACTGCGTAAGTTCGTTTTTGGAAGAATACAGTATTTATAATAACCTTTTTTTATTTCGCTCATAACCGATCTTATATGTAGTCAACTAATTAAACAAACTGGCGCGGAAGACGTTTAGCCTACCACGCGCAGTACGTGTGCCTATCTATGTGTGTAGAAAATTGAGGTGGCCACGTCGCAACTGGATAGCGAAGTGTGACTTCACGCATCGCGTTCTGACGGAATAAAAATATTCTCGTGGGGCGCAGCTTTGATAGGCTGTATTTTTTGTTTTTATAGATAAATTAATAATTTTTTCATCATCTTGTTTCATTTTTCATACCATTTCATTTGAGCAATAGCAAAAAATGGTAAACTTGTCCATTGTGGAAATCGGAATCGAAATGAGTAGGTACTTTGAAAACAGATAAGGGTGTTTGGTTCTGCTACTGTCTGGTAGATGGCGCCAGAATCGTCAGTATCTTACGGAACACGGAATATGTTTATCAAGGACTGAAGACACCCAATTAAAATAGGCAGTACAGAGACACCGAAAAGGGATTGAAAATCCTATTGCCATCTATGAGACAGTAGTAGAACCAAACACTCTTTTCAAAGTCGATTTCTAAATTCTTTATGTGCAACTGCCTCATAGCCGGCGCGAGTATCGTTCAGATGGACACCGCAATGGTTCACCACATATTCAGTCAGAACACGTTAATCAATAATATAGCAGAAGAGCTCAGGACCAACAGCGCATCATTTTGGATCTGATGCTTATTTTCTTGCTTCTGGTATAAATTCTACCTGACGGTAATTGATGACCACCGAAACCCGCAGCGCGAAATCGAACTGATATATCCCTAACCTACAGGCTCCAGGCTCCCATTATTTGTTGTGGTATTTTTTGTAACTAAATACTCACGTGACAATGTTGAAATTGCCTTCACCCGTTGTAGACTTGCTCTCATCGTTTTTTAAATTGCTCGTGTTCGAAGATTCGCGAGGCGTGATCGTGGATTCTGAGGCGTGATCATTTTCCATTATGGTGATGGTTGTGGTGTCCGTTACGTGGTCCAAATTGCGCTTTTTCGATGCACTCGATACGCTGGTCACTGGGGACGAACGTTTTTTGTCGCTGCTAGTGGATCCGCATGACGTGTGGAATTTTGTGTCTTCTGTGACGGTTTTGGAGTCTTCAGAGGTATCTGAGGACAGATTGTGTCATTTAGATTGTCCCAGTACTTGTCCCAATGCGCATTATTTATGAAATATTTTATTACAGACAATAAAAAATACGTCGGATCTTCAGAAATTATTCAAGTATGACTTCAGAGACTTAAGAGATGGTGTAAAATGAATTTCGAATTTCAGATCAAAAGAAAAATGAACAAAACCAAAAAATACTACGGCCATATCAATTTTGGACTTAAAAGATATATAAGACATGGCGTCAAGTACTGCTCCCATGCAACGATCATTAGAGGCACACGTTAGTTCCTCTGAGAAAAAAGCTATAAAAAAAAATAAATGGATGAAGTCACTCGAATAGGTTCATTTTGGGGATTTTATTTTATATGAATACTTGTGCAAAAGACGTATTTACCTCAACTCAGTAAAGTAAAAACATTATGACTCGTTTTAAAAGTTTTCTACTATAAAAAATCTGATTGGCGAACACAAATGAGGAACAAATTGTGAGATGTGAAAAAACTTCGTTAGACAAAATACGTAATTAAGGACGTTTTAATTTTAAACATGCAAATTAATCTGAAAAGGATCGTTAATTTATTCTCACCTGTACAATTATCCAAATTTCGCATTCTTGAGGCATCTGTAACACCAATCGAGGATTCCTTTTTGTCACCTGATTCACTTGAGGTATGATCTTTGATAATTACTAACTTCTCATCTTCCACTTTGTTATTTGTTTCAGTATTGTGATTATCCTTCATATAACTTTTGCCTTCAGGAATATCTCGACCTCCAATGTTATCAATTCCTATATGGGTCATTTGTTCTTTAGCGTCTCCTTCATCATCACAAGAAACGAACCTTGCAATGATTTTTACAGGTTGTGCTGACGACATTTGTACTTCAATGTTAAATTGATCATGAGCAGATTCGTAATCAGTCGATCTTCCAGTAACACTTTTAAAGGATGCAGTTGATTGGTCCAATGCATCGGACGCCTTTTCAGTTACTTTATTTTGAGAACAGGCAATACTTTCAAATGATTCATCTTGATCTACTGCTGCTATTTCACAAGTTACAGGATCTTTCCCAAATTCTGTTTCCTTATAGGACTGCTTTAGTTTGTTCTCATGTTGCACAGCTCGAATATTTTCTTGACTGTTTGCATCTTCACTTGTAATATCTTCATCATAACCCGCTTCATCAGTTTCACGAATTTCCGTATCATCGCAAACTTCTCTATTATCTATATCATAATTTTGGTCAACATTTTGCAAGTCCAAATTTTCAGCAACCACATCTCCTGAAATTCTATGACCCTGCGCTTTATTGACAGCACTGATAAGAGTTCCTTTGGGAGTCAAAATAATATGTTCTAAAATGTCAATTTCTCCTGGTTGTACAAATGGTTCTTTTGTACTTGAATCATCCTCTTCTATTGATAATGTTTTTTCATCTGGTCCCTCGATAACGTTCACCAGGATTGGAGATAAGTAATATTTGTATGTGTTTGGTTTCGCAAATGTATTTCCTTCATTTTTGTCTGCAACCTTTTCGCCTGTCTGGTCCATATTTTTTCCACCTTCGCATTTCTTAATTTTCGAAAAATAGTTAGGTTTTTTATGTTTGGATGGTTTCGGTAATATCGTGTTTTCTTCAAACTGGATATTTGTTAAATTATATCTTTCTGCATTTTCGGGTCTGATTTTTGATAGGAATTGCGGGTCGTTTATTTGGGGTGACGTTTCAGGGAATATATTGGGTTGGGGTTGAGGTACATTATCTTTACAGACTTCGATTTCTTCAGAACTCATCAATCTCTTAAAGTCATTTTCAATTGTCCCTTCTTCATTTATTTCATATATTGGTTGTTGACCAGCGTTATAATACTCAGTATATGTATTAGTCATTGAGACATCGGCAATCTGTCCATGTTTTGAAATATTTGCGGCAAAATTATTGTAATGATCATCATCGGGATCAGAAACATCATTTTGTTGTTTATGAGTTTTTGTAAAGGTTTCATCTATTGGAATATCAAATGTTTGGTCTTGAAAAGTATTTCTATCCACGTATTTAGCTTCATTAAAATCGTCGTCATCGACTAACATTTGGCTGCAGATTTCTAAATCTTCTTTTATAGATTCAAGTTCATCTGACTGTTGAAAAGAAAATGCGTTTATATTGCAGCTTCATGAAAATTTTAAGCGTGATAGGTGATAAGTGAAATATAAGACCTGATTTCAAAATTTTGAGCCCCTTAAATTTTTTTGACCTTGCTAATCAGAAACTGCCGGGAAATGAAGCTTAGAGATTTAAAAAAATGTTTGACACTTCCGAAAGAGAATTTGTCTACAACTCAAAATGGCCAGAACATCCATTTACAAAGCTTTTTCGTCCTCTGGAAAAATATTGACGTACGGCACTGGCGGATTTAGAGGGGGACTGGACGTCTGACATTTGCCTTTGTAATCTAACACCATTGTGTTACTTTCTGACACATCATGGCGGCAGAGACATACTAACTATAACTTATAGCTATAGGAACAGAGCATTGCGAGTTTTTGGTATCTTTTGGTATTCCACAGGCTGTCGCTCTTTAACATAACCTACGTTTACAGCACAATTCTTACGATTTATACGTATATACGAGTAAACTATTCGTCATTTGTTTGTCTGGGGGATCCGTAGGACCTTTGCCCATTAGTCACTGTCTTATGTACATTAGTCGAATCTGTCAGTCCTGCCCAGAAACCAGTCAATCTCGAGGAAAAAGAGAAAGCGAACGAGACGAAAAAAGGAAAAGAGCAAAGAAAAACAGATGTGTAGATTGAGAGGAAACACCTAGGCTTTTTGACTTGGTACACGGATTGAGGTGAACTAAAAACATTTGATTCGGTTTTGTTAGAGTATAATTTCAAGTTTACTAAAAGATCGCGCTAATTTTTTATTACAGTGCGAGCCGTGGCCTTGAATGCTTACGAACTTGCTCCACTGTGTAGTCCACTGAGTCGCGCAACAGACGGTTGCTGTGCGATTCCGCTTGACTATAACGTCGCTGCGCGTGAAGCTTGACATAATCCCTCAAGTAAGGAATGTCAAGGTCTCTGTAGTGTCTCATTTGAGAAATACTATGGAGCGTTGCAAATTGTTCGCAAAGTTCTTCTTTGCAGTACTTGAAGACTTTGCATGTGTATTTTGGCAGCCGCACATACATAAGTAATGGCTGGTCCAACAATCATTTTATATAGGTGAACTTTGTTTATCAAACTCAATTTGGAGGATCTACATAACAGAGGATATAGTTGCCGAAACGAAATTTGGAATTTTGTTTTCAAGGATGCTGTATGTTTCTGCCAGGTCATGCCTTTATCAAGAGTGTCACCGAGGTACTTGGCAGAATATGTCCACGGTACACGATTGCCGTCTACAGAAACCTCTGCTGGGGGGCCGCGACGTTTTTTGGTACAATAAATAGCCTGCGTTTTCGAATGATTAATTTTAATTTAATCAGCCACCGTTCCGCCCACTCGTTAGGATAGAGGTAGACTTCACAGTTGCGGGGCAAGGGATATCATGGATAAAAAGCGAATAAAGGATTGGTCCTAAAACCGAACCCTGAGGAACACCGGCTCGAACTGGCCGTGTTGTTGACAAAACATTGTTAATTTTGATCCGAAACTTCCTTCCTTCAAGAAAGGATTTCAATAATTTTAGAAGCCAAAAAGGAAAACTCTTTTGGATTAGTTTATAGAGGAGGCCCGCGTGCCACATCTTGTCAAAGGCTTTTGAGACATCCAAAAGCAAGATGTCAGTACTCATGCTGAGGGTGAACTCTCTGGTTACATGTTCCACCAGCCTGACTGCCTGTAGCCCGGTTCTATGCTCGGACCGAAAACCGAATTGAACGTCAGGAATCACATGGTGATTTGACGAAAAATTCTCAGAGTGGCGATAAATCACCTTTTCGGCGAGCTTAGAAGGGGCTGACAGCAGATTAATGAGACGGTAATCCTGAGGAAATATCGAACCCACCTTTGGAATCATCACCAAATATGTCAGAGCTTTCAATGCCTTGTTGGTAATTTGATTCTCCCCAGGTGCTTTACGCTCCTTGAGGTCTTTAATATGACGTAGGAGCTCCGCTGGTGTGCAATGTGGAACTTCGGAGGGTTCCGCTAATGTGCTATGTGGAGCCTCAGACAAATCTTCTGAAAAAGACCTATCTGAAGAGGATTCAGTGCGTCCGCTAACGCCGTTGGCCCTAAAATATCTCCTGACAGATCGTACGATATGTTGTTCGTCGTCGAGGTCATTATCAAGATCATTCATGGGAGAGAACTGTTTTTCCATGGCATCAGCGAAAACCTCGACCTTATCCTCCGTTCTGAAGACTATGCCTTCATGGACAAGATCTCTACGAATGTCATCAGGATGGCAAGACCATTTTGCCTGCTTAATATGGGCTCTTTTGTCAGAGATTTTCTGACGAATGTACGCAGGCAAAGAAGGTCTGCCGGGTCGTTGTACAGGAACTACAGCTGCACGCTATAGAGCTGTTTGATTGACGTATACATACGAGTATTGTGACTTGGGTCTGAGTAATATATTAGCTATACATGTACAGATTGATTTTGTAATCTAACACCATTGTGTTACTTTCTGACACATCATAGCGACAGAGGCATACTAACTATGAGTTATAGCTCTAGGAACTGAGCATTGCGATTTTTTGAAATCCTTTAGTACTCCAAATGCTGTCCCTCTTTGACATCACTTGTTTACAGCACAATTCTTACGATTTATACGTATATATGAGTATTGTGACAAATCTAAGTCTGGGTAGTATATTAGCTATAGGTACTGATTGCACTTAAAAAGTGATTTCAAATTACTATTGAGCAACAAACAGAACACAAGTGTGTAAAGCTTATCTGATTTTGTTCGGGGTTGGTGTTGCAGCGAAGCCACTATGTTAGATGAACGCCTAAATTGGAAATAAACATTTATGAGATTTGTTTAGCGGCCTGTGGCCTGTCCAGAAACTGCGTCAATTTATTTATTTTGCTATATTGAATTCGTTTAAATCAAAAAAGTTCGGCACTACACCTGAATATGTACAGCCCTCTATTTCTATACTTGTCTCGTACAAACATACATTATCAAAATAATTACGATCTAACAAATATAGTTCTTTCCGAAGATATAAAATACGTATTTTTACATGCGATCAACACCGATTCGAAAACTGAGAAAACAACATCTATGCCGTAAATCTAAGTTCGACAACGAACGTGTGAAGTATAACTGTAACATCTATATTGAATTTCAAAAAATAATTGACTATACCTATCGATATTTTTATCACCTGCTGATATAATAGAAGTGCTTGATTGTGTTAGTATTTGCACCATTTACTCGATTTGTTTAATGGGCAGTTCGGAGTCTTAATCCTTAAACTGAGTAAACACTAGTAGACCCCGTTGCGCAATTTGTCTATAGGCAGTCTGGAGACGGTTCAAGATGCGATCTACAGATGGTCTATAGACATCCTTCTTTGTCTCGTGAAGAGTCCATACGATAATGTGAATTTTTCGGTCGCATGTCATCAAAGACATTGTTTTGTGTGAAATGGGATATATCTCGGGGGTCCCTCAGAATAGTTTTTTTTTCGGTTAACAGAGCAATGAAGTTTTTTATGTTTGAATCTTTAATGTTATTACACTAGTTAATTATAGATGCCACTTATTTTGTTCAGATATAATAAAATACTGCCTTACTGAGGATTTCTGAACATTTTCCATGTTTTTTTTTCAAGCTGGCATTGACCAGATAGAACACAATGGATTTAAGGAGCAATAAAAATATAAAATCTAGAAGCTCCGCAGAGGTTGAAAAATTACCAGCCCCAAATATTGTTTGCGAAATCCTAAATCTGCCATTGACTTACGGACATGTAGGACAGAGAAATTATACGTATTGAGTCAGTCAAACAGGCACATACAGTTAGTCCATATACATTATTTCCCTTTACACATCAGCGCGGCATCTCTGCAGCGTGGCAGGACTTGCCAATGTCGGGACGTGTTCGAACTGTTCGTCCTCCGGAAAATATGAAGAGAGTTCTTGAAACTGTAGTGGAGCGCCCTGAGACGTCTACCAGACATCGTTCTCAAGAACTGGGTATTCGTCGCACTTCATTATGCACTATTTTAAAAAAATGCATTTGCGGCCATACAAAGTTCAGTTATACTCAAGAACTACAACTTAGTGACCATGAAAGTCGCCGACGATACAGTCATGCAATATTGAAGCTTAACACCCAAAATAACGATTTCTGAGCGATGACGCCCACTTCGATATAAACGGATTTGTTAATAAGCAGAATTGTCGTATCTGGGCATTAGACCCTCGTGTCATCCATCAACGACTACTTTATCCTCGTGAAGTCACAGTTTGGTGCGGTGTTTGGTATGGAGGTGTCATTGGACCTTACTTCTTTGAAGGCGCTGCAGGTAATTCTATTATGATATGGTGCTCCTCAAATCCAACAATTTAACCATCAAAACCTGTGGTCCCAGCAGGACGGATCAACTTGTCACACAGCTACGGCAACAATGAATATTTTGCAAACAATATTGCCGGGTCGTTCAATTTCTCGATTTGGTGATGTCAACTGGCCACCAAGATCACCGGACTTAACGGCTCCTGATCTTTTTATGGAGATTTTTGAAAAATAGTGTTTATGCCAATAAGCCAATAAAACCAAAACCATAAAAATAGGGTGTCCGCAAAGTTGGAGTTTTCCTTTACACGACGTGTAGATCTTGAGAAAATAAGCGGATTTTCTCCGCAAACTCATTAAACCTGAACCAAGCCGAAGCCAGTCCTGTTCTATCCCTCGATCACGCCAGCGCACAGCTTACGAAGTACGATTACGATGTAAATACGGATTTTACGATAGAGCCGTACTTGGAATTTCAATTCAACTGAACAGTGAGTACTTTTTCATTTATTTTTTTTACTTGTTCGCTCACGTTTCACAACACAGCTTTGTTATATCAAGCGTAGTTGTGTCTGAAAAGAAAAACCCAACTTTGCGGACACCCTGCACTGTAGAACAATATGACGGAAGCAATTGAAAATATTCCTCCCGAAACCTACCAAAAAGTGATGGAAAATGTAATCAATAGGGGTCAGGTTTGCGGGGCTTCTAGATGCGGACATTTGTCTGATATTATTTTTCATATATCATTTCTAAATTTCATTTTACAAATATTCAAAATACAAACCAGTCAGTTACATATCGGCCACCCTGTATAAGCAGTGTTGCCATTTTGCAAGTAATTACTTGCATTTGTAAGGAATGAGGAGCCTTGCAAGTAAACTTGCAAGGAATGAGTGCTATGAACGCATTTGAAAGTAATTAATGCGATATTATATATATATATACACCTTGGGAAAAAACATTATTATACATTATGATGAGGAAGAGAGATGGAAATATACAAAAGTATGTAGGTGCGTGAAAGACACCCGATTGTAGGATCCTATGTGGCATCATCGGAGTGTGACGGACAACGGGGTAAAGTAGAAGAGTGATAAAAGAGAGAGATGGCAGAACGGGCGCTGGCGCCTACCGCTTAGACGGATGCGCTCAACAAATGCGATTTGTTTCTCCCATTCGCAGAGTTGCCGATACCAATATGTCATATTTCTAAGAAATCTAAGTCTACCCAAATTTAGTGAAAAATAGCTGCAGATTCCACATAAGAGTATTCCAAAAATGAAAAAAGTTCAAACTATTAAAATTATATTAATGTTTCATGGTTCAAATCATATTTTTCATGTTTGTATATTGTTGTATAAATGATTTTGTAACCCCTATTCTTGTTGCCAGTAGAGATACAACAGTATTGAGAGAAATCATGGACCGCTAGATAGGGCTACAACTACCATATGACTATCAAATAGTAGTGATAAACAGGGTTTGTTTATAGCACAGTTGCCTGGTGTGGCGAATTTGCGCGATAGAGGCGATTTGACAACTTTGAAGGACAACTATAAAGGTTACTATGGTGCCCGGTATTCGGGAATCTGGCAATACCTGATGATTCCTAACGTTTATTACGCCAGATTGTTTGCTGACTTGCGCAGTACAACATGACAATCAACGTGACTGAGCACCTGGTAACCCTGGTTTAAGGTGTTATATTTAAAGAGCTTGGGGCAGTTAGGTATCTAGGTCACATTTTTTAATATATTTCGAGAAATCCGTAATGTTGAGTAAATACTAGATCACGTTTCTTGCTTAGTTTGCTGAAAATTCTACAATAGACGTACATTTTGAGAAACAGAGATTTGGTGACGACAAAATCGTAAAGATATAACGCATTTTCGAAAAATAATTTCTTTGTTGAAAAGACTGTGGCTTGATGACTCATTGAACGGGTAGGTATAGTGTCCCGCTCCGCTTTGAATATTCGAAACACTCTACTCCAACAGCATTCAGCTTCAATGTTATCTTTATGAAGTTCTAACGTCTAGGCCATGCTGATTAAAAGCTTGAATGAATCAACACTTAACTCTAAATTCCCCACAATTCGGGAAGCTCTACTCAAATTGGCAACACAGCGTATCTGCCTATTATTCTCATTCGTGATACAGGTCTGCGCTGTTGCCAAGAAATGATTTCCCATGTATAACAATGGTTTTTCCTAAGGTGTATATATATATATATCTATCTTTGCTTAGACTTGGACTACCGAACACTGATCACTGGAGGTTTCACGTTTTAGATGAAGACAGATATACCGATCTGCTCGGTATGAGAATTCATAGCACAGGTTCTCAAAAAATTCATTCAGCGATAGAATTGGACTTTCAGGAGATTTCAATACTTGTCATTATTCAACGGATACAAACACTTTGAACTTTGCAAGTAAAACGGTCTGGTATTTGCGAGTAATCTGGCCACTAGGCTGTGAGAATACTCAAAATCTGCTTTTTTGCTAATCAAAGAAAATCAAAATTCCAGCGGGAAAGTTCACTTTTTGATTTAAGAAAAAAAAATACAAATTTAATGAAAAGAAAATATTTATTACTATCAACATATTCGTAAATTCGGCGGGTTTTATTTCTTAAATAGCATTCCGTGCAAATGTTGGCCATCCCTTCGGACACACTCTTCTAATCGCGCGCGCAAATTCTGAATCGCTCGCTTGCAGAGTTCCGGAGTGATGTTGTTTATTTCTCGTCGAATGTTGTCTTTAAGCTCCTTCAGTATTCGTGGATTATTAGAATACACTTTTGACTTTAGATAACTCAACAAAAAATAATCGCATCGCGTGAGGTCGCGTGAGGCCAGTGAATGTCTCCAAACTTAGATATAACTTTTTGATTAAAAATTGCTTTCACCGTGTCGTGTCCACCGGTTCTCTGGAAGTATGGGCAGTGACCCCATCCTGTTGAAACCATGTGTTTCTGTTAAATCGACATTCTGTTCTTACAATAGGAACAAAAAAAGTGTCAATCATGTCCTTGTATCGCTGAGAATTGACTGTCAATGCATCACCATTTTTATCTTCAAAGAAATGCGGCCCAATAATACCGCTAGAGATGACTTATTATGCCATGCAGTGTTGACCTAGGGATTCCCAAAGCGGCGGAATGTTGCCGTTCAGAACCCCGAGGATTTGCAATGACCGAATCACTTACTCGACGCACATTTTCGTCGGTTGATACAGTAGGTGTGGGGCCAGGATTGATTTGACTAAGAGTAGAGCCTGTTTCACGGAACCTCTTAATCCACTTTTTCAATAGGTAGGTTCTTACTTGGGGCATCTCTTGGTCGGCGAATGTTGTATCGTGTACAAAATTTCCGAAGGGCAGCTGCATATGGATCACCACTCTTAAAGTAAGCCTCGATAGCAAAAGCACGTTGCACTCCGGTCCAACGTTCCATTGTGACTATTTAACCCGCACGCCGAACGCGTCGATCCAGACCTCTCCCCACTTCCTCGCGTATACGGTTGCCGCGTAATTCAAATTTGAAATGTGAACTTTTCTTCCTGATTACTTTAATGTATTCGAATACTCACCGTTAAGTTATGTTGTTGTTCATGATAAAAATCGTAGTTAGGACAAATCTTGGACTGTACTGGAAGAGAAGATTCTTCTGTATGAGAACTGGATGGGAACGTTCGCATTCCATCATATCTCCGAACGATAGTAGTTGACGTTGACCCAACTGAAGTTTTGATCCTACTGTCACCCTCTATGCATTTTCCTTGAGGCATTGTAGATCCATCTTCTTCATGAATACTAACATCTGGCATCAGTTTAAAGATGTTTTGAGGATCCTCAGCGATGAATCTTGAAACTTCCCCATATTGGGAGTCTTGCGGGGTATCATCGTATAGAGAGGAATCGGGAGTGAATACCTCTCTCCATTTTTCCTGGCTTACAATTGCTTCGTTGGCCTCTTGACTTTGTATTGATTGTTCAGGGATGTACTCTCTTTGTAAATCTATTTCTTGATGTCTTAAATCTAGTGGGACATCGATCACTAAAATATGACCTTGAAGTTAACAGCAATCGACGACAGAAGGGGCACAAACCGTACGGAAAACAGCCCCACGATGAATCTTGCTCAAAATTTGAGAATAAACTCTCCATAGCATCAAAAGTTTTCATGGGCTCTTAGCAAGCCTATGAAGCATTTCCATTATATACAGGGCGTCCCAAACATGCAAGAACGGAGTATTGCTCCTAAATAAAAACTCATCAAAGAATAAATACTATTTATGTTGCATTATACATTTCTAAAATTCTCACAATTATATTGGGTGTCCCAATCTTGCCTACATCAGAAACTTTTTTTTAAATGGAAGGCCACGTGTTATTACGCACTCGGATAGGCCCTTTTAAAAGAAGAATATCGGCATTACCTACTTATGGGTTTTGATTATTAGTTATTGGAATATTAGGTATTTTTCTAAAAAAAAAAAAAATACACTAGTTCGACAACTTACATATCTGCTGACTTGACAGTATGCATTAGTGTAGGCGTAAATAAAACATAGGTAGTTAGAATTTCGCAGATTTAATCGCGACCCAGGTCACGCCAAAGTCCTCACTTTCGACTCCGAGAAAAGAAAAAAGATTCCACACTGATCTACAATAGTCAAATGGCTCAAGGCCATTGTCAGTAATAAATCTTGACCATGACCAAGTTAATTTTTTTGCTGATCATTGATATGGTAAAAGTGAGTCAATCAAGTTCACAAACTTCATAATAATTAACCTAGATCTCAACCTACAAGATCATATAAGGTCTAGTGACTTGTGTTCAAGAGTAACTCAGTATCAGTAGCACCAGTAGCATATCCCCTTCAAAGCAGTTCACTTGACCATGACGTAACCTTGAAGGTCATGGTCAAGATTTACTATTGGCAAAGGTCATGGCTGAACGTGGATATTTCAATGTGGAATATCTCACTCTTTTTATTTCCGTAACCAGAACTGGGGTGTCTCATCGAAAAGAAGTGACTTGATCTTGACATGACCTTGACGGTTATTCACTGCTTATGTTTTCATAAATAGATTATTGTAAATCTTTGGTGTTCTTTAGATAATTATAGCCCAATAACTAATAATCAAAACCCATAAGTAGGTTATATCAATCTTCTTTTTTTAGAAGTGCCTTCCCGAGTCTGTAATAAAAAGTAGGGCTTTCCAATAAAAAGAATATTTTTGATGTGGGGCAAAATTGAGACACCCTGTATAATTGTCAGTTTTTATTTATTTAGAAGCAATACTCCGTTGTTGGATGTTTCGGATGCCCTGTATATCATGGCAACGCTTCATTGGATTGCTAAGAGGCGATGAGAACTTTTTGATCAGGATGCTCTGGAGAGCTTTACTCCCAAAGTTTGAGTAAGATTCACCGGAGACTGATTTTCGAAAGGTTTGTTCCCTCTCTTTTGCTGCTTGGTAGTTTAAAAGTTGATAATTTCATTTGAAGGTTTTAAAATGACTTTCAAATAAATTTCAAGGCCGACTTTACGTTCAAAGTTACAGTTTTTAAAGTGATTGTTTGAAATTATACAACTGCAGCATTGAATTTTTTGTCAACAACAACACAATAGCGACTTTAAGCATGCTTATAGTAGGAGATGAAATACTCCTTCAATTTTCAAGGTCAAATAAAATAATTTCTATTTAAGATTCTCAAATTGATATTCAAGGCCAATGTTAACTGAAGGTTCGTATAGTCAGTCGTTCCTACAATTGTAGAATGCCCCCTTGATTTTCATAGTTTTCTACTGCCCCGAGTCAGCGCTCTATTTTGAGGTTATGTTTACAAATCTCTATTTGCAACAAATTGTTCATGCTTTTGATTTATATGATCTGTTATATAGCCTTAAATTTCCTACAATTCAATAGGGAAACATAGCCTCAAAACATGAGAACTTTGACGCTGACACGTAGTAAAAATCTAGAAATGCCCAGCCTGAATAGAAAATACTATGAAAACTACGGAGGCCATAAAGGCGTCCTACAATTTTAGTAATGACTGACGATACGGCCATAAATGTTACCGCTAGTTGGCGACAGAGATAAATGCATCACCCTGTATGTTATTTTCTCCAACGTAATTGTTCATAGTGGGTTGATCACATGGTAGTTGTTGCAAGGTTCTTTCAGTAAACGGTTGTATGTTTATGTTGTAACCTAATCTGAATAGTTCGTTTTGATACGTGATCAATAAATCATTGATTGCTCGTACTGTGAGTTCTTGCTTATTCTTCAGTCTTCGAAATTCTGATTCTATGGTGTATTTTAGGCGACATTTTGGGTCCAATGTAGCCATATCAATTGCCTAAAATATATAAGAAAATAGAACGCAATCTTTTGGTTCTTATTTAGTGAAATGGTGTTTTCGCAATAAGTACCTTCGGCTTTTTTGTAATCTTCTGCAGAATTTCATCGACCCATTTCATGACGTAATCAGGCCAAATATTCCTGACAATATAAACTCCATATTGCCTGACAGACGTGACACCTGGTAGGAGCGAATATTTGTAATGCAATTTGAATGATCTGGGATCGTCTCCTATAGGAACTGTCTCCATCTGCCATCTGCAATAAAATGTATAGCAGGTGTATAATTGTGTAAAATCCTTTCTCATAGAAATAAGACGATATAGTTCAACTTTACCAATGTTGTCTATTTTTTATAACTTT
Source organism: Acanthoscelides obtectus (assembly GCA_963669975.1). Taxonomy (NCBI): domain Eukaryota; kingdom Metazoa; phylum Arthropoda; class Insecta; order Coleoptera; family Chrysomelidae; genus Acanthoscelides; species Acanthoscelides obtectus. The sequence goes on along the minus strand of CAVLJG010000008.1, from coordinate 30,786,430 downwards.
CACGATTCCAGAATTCTAAAATATACGCTTTTCTTATATTCATAAAATAGCTGGCCAAACCTAGAGACAATTTTTTTGATAAATCCAAGACAAAATTTTTATATATAATAGATATCTTTAGACAGAAATTTCAGCAATTCTTCAGTCTGGTTTTGTTGCGACTTATAGTTTTATTTTTTTCGAAAACTTGAATTTCCAAAAAAAGTGTGTCATTCTGTAGCTTGAAAATAAAGATTATATGCCGCTCTTAGAAAATTTGGCCCGGTAATTTATTAATATGCTATACATAGGACAAAATATTAAAAGTTGCTTCAGAGTACTGAAAAACACCTCATTTTCTTAATATTTTGTTCCATGTTAGTCGATAGAATATGTGTATCGTTATCGCCCTTTAAGAGAGTGTGGGACTGATATTTAGCGTAAGTGGTACTGGTTTGTTTAGTCTGAAGTCTGCCTAAAGTGGAACGAATTGTTTATTTCGATAAGAAAAAACGCACCATACCACTTCAACATACATACTTCACGTGGTTGTTTACGTTTATTTTGAATGCCACTAGAAATATGTCGAACAAGCGAGATCACCTCTACTTGTTAAAAAAATAACTTTTTAACCCCTCAGTGACGAAACTAAACATAATGCTGTCATAAGTACAAAAGATATAAGTTCCACTAAGAGCCCGTAACACAAAACCGTAGAGGATCCGTTAGAAGGTTTATCACCCCCCGGTTAAATTGGTCAACAATTCAAATCGACCAGGTCTAATAATACATTTCATACCTCGCAAAGTTGCTCATCATCTGAAAGATGAAAATTCAACTACCCAGCTTCTCAGCACAAGACCGCCATGTTTCAAAGATCGTTCATATATAATGCGATCAGGATGTATACTCAGCTTCCACAAGAATTCAAGCTTCTAAACATGAACACGTTCCATTGCAAATGAAAACTTTGTTTGATAGCAGTAGGATCAATGATAGTGGGAATGCCTGAGTCGCTCAACTCATATTGGAAAACCTAATTTACAATATTGTAGCGTTTTTCTGGGTTCTTTTGGGTGTGGATTAAAACACTGGAATCCGCAAAAAGAAATGCACTAATTTATTTAACTTGACTAGATAGAACATTTATGTACACCACTATTTATGTCTGACTAATTCATATGTCGCTCCATTGACTGAACTATACTCCACTCTGCTCTACTCTGCTTCCATCTCCCGGCCGTCGAGTTATATAGTCCGCATTGTCGATTCGAGAAGATTCCGGTGAGCCACATAGCGGCATTCCAGAATCGTCGAGGTCACTTCACGTCGATCTAGAAGGCGAGTCACTGGCACGGTCCTCAACATATGTCACAAAGCGGCATGAGCGGTCGCGATCCGCGTAAAAACAGACATCGGCCATAAAGCTCTGGTGAGTAGGAGAGTCTCCCAATACATGGCGCCAACAGTACTACTTCTTTGGTTTAGCATATTAGCTAGACTTCGCCACTGGTATTGTACATGTATTATATTATGTCATAATTTTTTTCTATATGAAAATGAAGATGGTTGTTTATTATTATTATTATCATCCGGGTGAGCGGGCATCCGTGAAATGTACCGGTTGGCGGATTGCGGTTCCCAGGGGTTGAGGGGCGGCTCAATATCCATCCAAAAAGTCGGTCACTACGCTCATCTGTTGCATTTTTTGAGGAAAGATAGAGATGGGCCTGCCCTTGTCGAAGCATGCGCGGTAGGCTGACTTTCCCCCTTTTTACATTGCCCACTGCGCTTCGCAACCGTCCCCCTCAAGTGGGGGAATCGACTCCACATGTTAAATGTAAAAAACCACTAGTGCAAACAGATAATCATTTTTTATTGCATACTGCGCTGGGTTGGCGGAAGATTGGTGTCTATTAAAAACAATACATATTTATAGGAGAGAAATATAGAAAACCCTAAAACGCGTTGCGCAAGGTATTGCTTTGAAACGATCGGCCGACAATCTTCTGCCAACCCACCACTGTATGCGCTGTTTGCGCTTGTTTTTTCCTTCCTTCCTAACATGTGGGGACGATTACCTAACTGGGAGGGAGGTGATATTTTATTTCATGGTTTAAGTGATACCTTAATAATTTTAGTGGGGAGTTTTTGTTTCCAAAAAAAAACCAGTCATGAATAGAATACCTCTTAAGACATAAACACCAAAGACGAAAGTATCATTCGAAAACAACCTAACCTGCTTTAACATAACCTAACTATTCATCCTTCAAATATGATCGATCATGCAACATGAAAACATCGTCTAACTTTGTCAGATACATGCAAATTAGCAATACAGTTTGTTTAGACAATACAATTCTGTTTGTGTCTCTCTAAAATATTTGAAACCATTAAAAATATTCACAAATCGCAGTCGGTTGTCTACAGACTAAAATAAATACGTAATCGTCATCTTTCGTGATTTCGACTATAAATTAGCCAACCGCAGGGTTATTACGTAAAAAACATTGCTGACTAGATAGCTGATAGTGTGAGCGTCTCATCGACATGCTGCAACTCAGTTCGCCAGCATGCTTTGTTGGTTGCATAATGTCGAGATAGTTTGTAGTATATATATCTCTGAGAAGATGAAGTAGCAAGATGGCATATGGATGATTGTGTGGAGATTGTGTGTATTGGTCTACATGCGTATGAAATCAATGATGTTTGTTTTGTGAGAAAATTATTACTGAATATGCTACCCTTGAAGGACATAATCTATTAGATGTATAGTAATGTACTCAGTCATATATACGAGTATAAGAACATCTTGTATAATATTTTAGTTAGTCATAATTTGTATAATCATAAAGCATATATTTTATAGTGTTCACTGAACCTTTTCCAAAATAAGTTATTAGTGTTAATTCGGTACACAAATATAATTAAGAGTATTTCCTATGTTCAAAATGAAGTCTATTCTTTTGTATTGATTTTTTGCGATCTTGCATCTATTCCTATAGCCAGTAAATTAGATTTTAAGCACACTATTAGGAATAAAGGTATATCAGACGGGCTATTTGTGATGTCATTTCTGAAGAGACGTTATGTTCAAATTTATAAATTACGGTTTTCACCGTTTTTTTGCGTTTTCAAAAACTTTGAGAAGCATTACAGGAAATCACCAACGCGCCCGCGTTGAATATAATCAAGCCATATCACAGAAAAATCAGGAATCTAAGCGCTGATTTGTATTTTCTACTTAACATCGCAAAATAAATTGCTATAAAATTGGAATAACTGGAAATGATGAATAATGTAAAATGTAATAACATTTTCATAAATATTCCTGTCTGAAGCCTATTTTCTCACCTGTTAGTTCACCGACCAGGGATTTTCTGAAATTTAACAAAGTTGCATACGTAATTTTCAGGATAAAGCATTCATCTCGAGTAAGTGTATTTGAGGCAAGAAACCAAGGGAATTATCATCAACACAGGGTTGTCTCTATCACCCCCCCCCTTCAAAAAAATTCTGCCAACAGAGTCTTTCTGGGGGAACCGCAACCCGGCAACCGTTTCATTTCATTGATGCCGTGAACCCAGTATACCTTGAAGTGGAAAACCTTCCTTCTAACAGATTCTCTAGGGTTTTGTGTCCTGGGCCAATTTTAATAAACTGAGTACCTAACTTGTTAACTGATAGTACAAGTATTTTATATATTGTTTTTGGATGTTTAATATCATCAAATACTTTTTATCCATTGAGTTACTGAAACTATATATATGTTACCATAAGTACAAGCTGTTTGAAGTTTCGATAGATCAGTGACGATTATACTTGATAGATTGCATTTAACTACTATATACAAATTAATTAATGAAGGAATTTTATATTGCTTTGTCTAGCTCTTGTTCACTACACATACTTGCAAAACAGGATGTCGTCTGATCAGGGTCAGTGCCCTCAAGTAGTCGCTGTGGCGGAACGGCTCAGGGAGCTAACTTGACAGAAAACAATTTAACCTCTTGGTCAAAGGTCTATTAGGGCCCTAATTTGGTATGTAGTTTCCAATTTTGGACAAAAAGGATTAAACTCTCAAGACAACTCAACTTTTGAGGACATCATTTAAGGATATAATTACTAAAATTTGGCGAATATAGGTAACGTTTGGAAACCAATTTTAATAAATTGCTAGTTGGGATAAGACAGTAGCAGAACACAAAGATGACTTTCGAAATCAACTTTGAAAAGAATTGGTGGATAGCTGGCGCTAGGATCTTTCATATACCTGTTTGACCTCTCTCAGGTCCTCCAAGCCCGATCGAAGATCGAAGCCCTTTGAAAATTAGGGAGGCTGGAGACATCTGTATATAAGGAGCAAGGATGTCTGTGAAGAAGGCATCCCCAAATGCAATCTGATAAACATTTATTGACTGAGTAGCTGACAAAACAGTTCACAACAACAAATGGTTGATACTCCATAATTAAGTTTGGTAAAACGTTGTTCCTCGGTGGCGGATCTGAGGTACCCGGGACCTGAAGAAACCATTTTTTAGGAGGCGCCTGAAGCTCCGAGAATTGTAAATTGGAGAGCGGGAGGATGGGGGCAGGGACGTCATGGTTCTCGAGAAACAAACTTTCTCTAATTTAGAATTACTGGACCTGTGTTGTGGGGACACTTTCCTGCCGAGGGTCCGGTACACAGTGCGTCGTCTGCATCATCCTATAGTTCTTTTCACTCTTTTTGGCGATTACGACAAAATGCCATATGACATAATTAAACAGATTGATGAAGGTCCTTTTCGTATAGCAGTCGCCAACCTGTCAGTGACCGTGTCCAAGATCCCGCCACACAAATTCCGTTCACTCTGCTACGCTATACAGGGTGACTTTGAAGTTGAGTCATTAATTTTCAGATAATGATTGTAGAAGGAAGATAAACCAAAATATGTGTGTAAAAATAAAAAAAAATTAAAAAAAAATTTTTACGTTGTTTTATAAAGTATCCTCCCGACAAGTATTTCAGTGCAGACCTGTATTTGATCGTGAGGTCTTGGAGCACCGGCATGCAGTCCTCTGTGAGGTCTTAAGTCATCTGATTCACGAGCCCGTTGTACTACATTAACAAAGGCACGAGGGGTTGGTTGCACTCGATTGGGAAATCGATCCGCATAAATATGTGCCATTTTTTATTTCGTTTGAGCCACGCAGCAAACACTACTATTCACTCACGCGTTCCCGACTGACACAGAATGAATAAAAACATCGTGATCAGCGTTTCAGATTCTTTCGCTTTTTTGTTTCCGATGCGATGAACCGATAAGGCGGAGTATATCCGTTGTCGCCAAACACGAGCACATAATATTATTATTGAGACAGGGCGGTACTCAAACTTCTAAAGGGCTATAACTTTGTTACTTTAATTTTACCACAAAAATGTTAAAGGAAAAAAACATTTCTTTTGATCAGATCTACTCAGTGTTAAAATAAATGACTCAACTTCGAAGTCACCCTGTATAAACGGAATTCACACGGCCGGATACCAGACACAGTCACCGACAAGTGACCGACCACTGTACAAACAAAGCTTAACTGTACCATATGCGGAGCTTAAAACTGCTCACTTTCTAAAAATACTCCAATTAGTTCAACACTGTCAAAATTGTATCTGAAAGCATTGCCATGTTTTATATCTAGATCAAGAAAGGTAAACTAAAATCGAACGGCCATGACAAGCAAGTTGTCATGCTGACAGGAAGAAACTCAAATGTAGTAAGCTGGTACGTAGACAAGAAAACACACATAACGCTGACATCAGTTCATAAAGAATTATGTTCGGCAAGAGCTGGTCCTCTGAGAAGGAGTTAGCTACGAAAATGAATAAAAGAGATAATAAAAAGATGAAGTTCGTCAAACAGGCCCATACAATCAAAATTTTCATATTTAGCATGATTTTGGGCCACTTTAGTATTTGGCCTCCATCTGAAAATATGCTCTTCAAAAAGTTATCTCGGACAGCCCTTCCTCCTTCACTTGTCAATAATTTCTTAATGTTACATACAAATAACTACATCAAGCAACAAATTATCATATAAAATACATGGACGGTTCTACAGAACACTTCAAGTATCAGTCACTACTCGAATCGCTATTATTCAATTGACCTTCGAATTCCTAAGTTCTGAAAAGATGATAGCCTTGAATAACTTGTCATGACGCACAAAGAAATATTGTAAAGGTATGAGATGTTTTTGTTTAGCGTTTTTGTGTCAAGGGTATCTATCTGTATTCAAACATGATTACGTTTACTTACATTTTCACGTTCGGGTAGATATCGTACAGCTTGGTCAGCAAAACAAAATGCGTCGTAACATAAACAAATGCAGACGATTGCAGTAACTTTTCCACTATCGCAATGGCCAAAGCGGTGCCTTCCTTTACAGATGTTGAACGGCATAGTTCGTCTATGATCACTAGCGAGTTGCTTGTTATCGTTGACATCACGTAATTCATTTCTTTCATCTAGACAAAGTAACAATAATGCCTGTTTATTACATTATACAAGGACAGAAATTACTCATCACGACGAAATGCAGCAAGCACGGCCGTGGTGAGACGTACTCATTTAGCGGCGAATGAGCCACGGTTCTAGTAGCGAATATGCTTTCTTGAGAGAATCGCACACTGGATAGGAAATATATTTATATTCAATTAATTTAATTATATGTACTAAGATTTCGACTTTTGTTTTTATTGCTAGCGCACACACTTTCATTTTACTTCCCACGACTACTGGCGAGGAAATATTGTAATTGCGAAGAATGAAAAAAAAACAGAGGATCCTGATCATTTTTGAAAAATATTTTACTGGTAAAAATTGAGGAACGAGGGGTTGTAGGGGGTGGGGTAGGGTATATCTCAATATTTTACGATGTCAGTATACTTACACGGTCCCAACCTCAAACAATTGATTCTACACACTTATTAGACATATTTCTCCGTACATTTGCCCGTAAAACTTCGAATGATAGAGAAATGTTTTCGATAATCGTCTGCAAACTGGTATCGGAGAAAGGCGACATTACCAGATGGACGATACTACGGCAGGGGTATTAAGTATTTTGAAAAGTGACTTTAAGTCGGTTTTTTAAGATTATATAGGTTTTTTTTGTGAGATTATGTAGGTTTTCTTATAAGATGTCAACTTGGAACTAGCTGTTGTTTGCTTGATGTGCACTCGTTGTGTAGCTGTACGAGTACGTGTTGCCTAAACTGCATGATGCATAAGCTATCTATCTATCATGGTTTGGCTCTGATATGTTGTAACATTTACTGGAGATGTGTGGTAATTTCCCGTAAGGCTTCTGAAACTTTTTGAAAACGCAAAAACGGAATTTATAACTTTGAACATAACCTCTCTTCAGAGCGCACAACACAAATAGCCCGTCTGATACACACAGCAAATATCACTGATTTTATACACATGCACACCAATACACACAATCATATCATCCAGATTCGACCTTGCTACTCTGATACACAACCAATTTTCTTTTGTCACATCTCAGAGATATATCTACTTTACATTCTACAGGGTGTAAACGTTATATTATTTAAATGGGTGATAGAGGGGGTTGAAAAAAGCAAGAAGTTTCATATAACATGGGGGTCAAAACGGCACTTTTTTAGGTATTATTTCATTATTTGATAATGTACTCGTAAAATGCAAACCTTTAAAAAAACGGACTTACCACTAACTGTCTCAGCGCTTCACCTGGTGTGTGAAAGTTTATTGAAAGTATTAAAAAAATCCACTTATAAATAAGGAACATAATTTTGATACATACGAGTACATTGTTTTTCTTTTTAAAACCCACACTGCACTTTTTTTGTATTTAAAGAAGGTGTTCAAAATGTCGTCCTCCACTTTCCACACAAGCTTCATTACGACGAACCCAGTTTCTTCCCTCTAGGTCCTCGAAGTTGTTCATTTATTATTTCAGCCGCATTAAATTTTTTTTTCGCGAAGTGTTGCTTCAGTTGTTATTGGACCAGCCCCATAAACCATCCCTTTAAGTTCTCCCCAATACCAGAAATCCATCGGATTGAGGTCAGGAGATCTTGCTGGCCATTTTCGAGGATCAGGAGCATTTCGACCGATGCAGCGATTTGGATAATATTCATTCAAATACTGAGTTACTGAGTGACGCCTCTAAAAATGTGTGGTGGTGCCCCCTCATGAAGAAACCACAAATTCTGTCTCCGTTGTAATGGCATGTTGTCTAAGGTCTGTTCCAAAAGTTCTGCACAAATGTCCTTCTGTCTGGGTGTACCCGTTGTCGAAATCTGTCGCGATAAATTTGAGCTGCAAGATTTGAATTCTGACGAGCTTCACCGTAAACTAACAACATGTAAGAAGAAGAAGATTGTAAATATACACAACGACGTACGCGAACAAAAACTAATAACCACTGTTACCGTTTGCGATCGATTGCCGGTTCGATAAGAGTGATGAATGACCGACGCGCTGTTGTCATGTGTGTTTCAAATATTAATTTAATGAAATTTACTTACTTACTGACTACAAATTTTGGCTTAACTTAGAAAAATTTAATGCCATTTATTTGTTAATTGCCCAAGTTAAAAACGTTTTAGATAAGAGTAAAAAAAAATAGTACGATTGTGGTGATTGAGGTCGATATAAAGCACTTAAAGTTGTAAACTATAGAGCCATTTAGACAAAAATCTATTGACTTTTGGACCATGGGTTATATGAACTTTTTGACTTCTTTTGACCCCCCTATTACCCATTTCAATAATGGCTACCATAACATTTACACCCTGTATATCGGACTTCTGCAATCAAAAAACCTTGCTGGCGAACCGACTTGCGTCATGGTTGTTCAGCATGTCGTTGAGTCATTCCTCCATAGGAGACGATATGGGTGACGCTCACCAGGTCTCATAGCGAGCAAAAGCGGAATTAACTCAAATAGTTGCACACTAGGAGCTACCTAGTCAGCAAGTTCACATTTTGTCTGTTTTTTGCATTATATAGGTTTTTTACGTAATAACCCTGCCGGTAGGGCAGGTAAAGTATGTCTATGGACTAATTGTACGGTGCCGTTTAACTGACTTGATACGTTTAATTTCTCTGTTATACACCTTCGTAACCAATTTTTTTCTCAGAGAGTCTAGCTTGTGCTGAACATAATACTTTATGAACTGATACCGACGTTGCGCGGGAAGTGCAAAGTTAACCTACTTGACGCCATTTTTATATGTTTTTTGACTTAATGTTTAAAGCAGTTTAAAGTGTTGCGACCATTCGAGGTTTCTTTTCGCGAAAAAATGTTGCACTCATGCATATTTTATGTCCTTTTGACAAAACCAGTTTTCTATATTAATGTTCTTATGGTGCATACTTTGAACTTGTTCAAAAATGTCGCGCGACCTGGAGGAGCTCGTGTTGGCAACTGTCAACAGTGTCACATTTCAAAGCTTTGACTTTTGTATGCAACCAGCTTTCGCATGATTCGAAAATTGATCATAACAGCGTGCACAAGGACAAAGGAATTTAAAAATATTTTTAATAAATACATAACAACATGAGACACGAAACGACATGTTTCATGTTTTTTTGTTTTGGGGCAAATTTAGGATGAATTAGAACAGAGTGTTTCAAACGCAGAAACTATCAGTATTGTCAAAAGGAGACTCCATCTTACGTGGTAACGAACTTCGTCATTGAATACTTGTGCCAACTTGGTTTTTTAATAGGGGGGGGGGGGGGTCAGGGAGAGATTTCTGGGGGTTGGACTTGTTAAAAGCTACGTCATTTAATTTAGCCGAAAGCCGTTTTCCATAAGACAACTGCAAATCCCTTTGTAGAAGGTGCATATTTTTGGAAACTTTCCGAATGTGCTGGCTTCTAAAACACAGTACTGAATCTAGACGAACAAACAGGGTCCTAGCGCTCATCCGATGTCGATGGATGGCCGAATTCTACCAAAGAGCTGTTCATTTCGGCTAGTCGGAGTCCAGATCACCGAGGACTTGATCTGGCACGAACACATCTCGTCAATAGCGGCAGCTGCTAGGAAAAAGCTAGGATATTTGTTTAGGGCTAAGAAGTACTTTTCTCCTAATGACCTCCTCACTTTGTACAATTGATCAGATAAGACCTAACCTCGTGTAATGCTCACATGCTTAGGGTGAATCATCCATGCTTGATGCTGTTCAGAGGAAGACTGCCCGACTGATCGATGACTTCTCTAACGGACAGTCTCGGGACCCTTTCGCACCGGCAGGCCGTCGGTGATCTAGCTCTCTTCTACCGCTACGCCAAAGGGGTTTGCTCCTCAGAGCTCCCTTCCATTATTCCGCCGCGCGATGTGTCTACCAAACAGACCCGCATGACTTCAAGCTCACGTACTAACCGTGTCGAATTTCGTACATCCAGAACTGGCCGATACGACCGCTCTTTTGTCTCTAGGGTATCGAGATTGTGGAACAGTCTACATGAGGAGGATTTTCCCAGATCTGCTAACCTTGGGCAGTTCAAAAATTGGATTAACAAAGTTTCTTCAAGCTCCTCATAGCAGCCCCGATGCGCTGACATTTGAGCTCCTACCTGCACTGCTGCTTATGTGTGAAAAAAATGTGGCCGAAACCAACGCCGAAACTTCGGTCAAACCCTCAGTTTCATATTATATCCACAGAATTTTATGACATCCTGTATAGCAACAAAACTATCCTTTGGATATCATATCTCAGCCACCACAAATGAAACTTTTATCACCCTGATACAAAGCTTACCGCGGCGGGCATCAAACGCAATGCCGCCATTCTCCGCAAGCTTCTTCTTATACTTAGGTCTTCGCCGCCTTATTCAACCAATTCAACCCCTCGGTTTTATTACAAGAACCCCACGCAGGCCGTCTGTAATTTAACAGTGAATTTTTTACGAGCAAGAAATCTGCGTAATAATCGACTCTTTGGAAATTGTGCATGAGCGCAGCTTTACCTGGCTGCACTTGGTCAGCTTCAGGCAGATCAGCTTCTTGCAGTTGCTGAAATAGAGCGTGTGCGACACGGTGGTGTTGAATATTTATAAGCGAAGAAGAGAAAGAGGGTTGAAATATGATCGTGGCACAGTTAAATGGACGTTGGGTAAGTAATTATATGTATTGCGCGAATGCAATATGTGGGCCAAATACGGTTTGTTTAGAAATGGGTCAAGTTGATTGATTAAGTATTATTACACATTAGTGAATGTTTATATACTTACGCACTTATAAAGAAGAGCTTTTGAAGTTGCACCAAGCATAAAAATAACTATATATATGCATAACATAAACATTAGAGCTTTTGGAAAAAATAGGTTGAGAAAAAATGCTGAGTATCATTAATGATCTCGACAGCGTGAGCAATGAGCCCAATGTAATTCAAAATATTCGAGCTTATAAAATAACGCATTGTCTGCTACCCAAAATAATAATATTAATAATAGTACTAATAATATAAGTTTGTTCACGTTAAAATGTTACATTGTATTTAACATTAATACATATACGCAAATAACTAAAAAAAATCTAATTTAATTCTTGTACGTGGGAAACACATATTTATAGCAAATTTTGGGTTACACATCTTACAAACATAAAGGTAAGGATAGTAAAACGTGATACTCAGACTTTAGTTAACTTTGAGTGAGAGCAGAAGATCTAAGACAATACGGGGATCAAAATAAAAAAAAATCGGATATTGCAGATTATATTAAAAAGTAAGCAGGGTATCCAACCCTACCATAGTAGTTTCTGATACATGCTGTGGCATTATAGATGTTCTAATTACGTGCTTTTGATTTTTTTTGCATATGCTTTTATTCGCGAAAGACAAGGAAGTTTCTGACAGATGGGTGAGCCGTCAGACTTTTGAACAGGGGCGGCTCGAAAATTTTATCAACAGGGAGCTCAAAGTCATTTTGAACCCCGTATTCGCTTAGGTCTTTTACAAGTGAGTTTTTTCATTCGATTTGATTTTTTTATTCCAATTTTGGATATATTTATGTACGAAATGGATTTATATGACTTAGCAGAAACTTATAAAATCTGGCGCAAATGAGCATCTTTGACCTACATTATTTATTGTAAATTGTGTCCTTTTTATTTCTTCATTTCTTGTTTCATATTTGTGGTCCAGTGAAATAAGGCTTATTTTGTTTTTGACTATACTAATCACAACGTTGTAAAAGAAGAGTGGCCTAATGGTCTAAGAAATATAGCAAAATGTTTGGGGGAAATTGTAAGTGAACAAATTATTTGACAAAAACATGTGAAATGGGTTGGTCAGATAAAAAAATGTTCCGCTTTAATTTTTAATTTGCGAACAGACTCAGCTTACTGTGGTTTAAAAAATATATGAAATTATTTCTAAATTTATAATGCTAAAAATGTACCATGCAATGGAAATAAATGCGTTGAGTGATCAGCCTTTTTCTACAGTTATTATTGTTAATAGATATAATACATGGAACCATTCCGTAACCTACTTGGAAAAAATAACTCTCTCTAGATGCAGAGGGATCGGGGGAAGGTCGATGCTTTTAGATATTCAAAATATCGCCCAACATTTAAGTATAAATATATCACAACGTATGATCAGGCGTTCAGGATATAAATTTTGATAAAATGATGCACACAGTATGAGTTTACGGTTAATAAAATAACAAATTATCACTGTTCGTATTACAACAGTACGAGGCGTGTTTTTAAAGTAAGTACCGTTTTGACATAAAAAAACAACAAATTAAATAATTTATTCACTTGAAAGGCCATACTTTACTCTACTTTTCTACGTAATTCCCATTACGACTGAGGCATTTATCGTATCTTGGGACCAGCTTTTGTATGCCATCGTCAAAGAAGCTTGCTGCCTGAGTAGACAACCACTGCTTCACATTCGTTTTCACTTTGTCATCATCGGAATGGTGCTGCCCCGCCAGATGCCTCTTCAAGTGCATAAACAAATGGTAGTCGCTCGGAGCTATACTACAACTATTTAAAACTGTAATGACTCATACGCGTGATCAACACGTGATCAGAGCTCGATCCCGGCTTCCTTCCAGTACAGCTGTATAGCGTACGACATATGTCGTTTCTGTGGCTTTGCGGTGGTCAACAGCGCAGACAGAGATGGAAATAATGGCTGATTGTTCTCCGCCTGTAGAACCAATGTAATCAAAGACGCGCCTCGACCGGCAGACTCATAGGCGTCGGCAACGCATTGGAACGTGTTTCGTTGAGCGATCGCATATTGTGTGTTTTTATAAGAATTGTTGTGTGATTGTTATTGTTGTGGTTTCTGTGGTTATACTTAACCATGGAGAGTACAAATGGCGCGAGTGGAAGTTCCAGAGTGGACCATTCGCAGGGTGGTGCATGAAAAGAAGAAAACTGGAGCTACTACTGATCCAAAGTTTAATTTGAAGGGACGAAAGGCCGTTAAATTGGATGACGATAGCAAAATGGCGTTAAGGCGAACCGTACATTCATTCTTCTTTAGGAATGAGATACCAACCCTCAAGGCTGTACATGCAGCGATCAAGGAAAATGAAATTATACGCCAAATGAGCGTCGAGGTAATGAGGAAATCCCTGCACGAAATTAATTTTCGTTACGAAACGCGTAATCGGAAGTCAGTATTGATAGAGAGACCTGAAATAGTCGCCTGGCGTCGAAAATACCTACGCGAAATGATTGAATATAGGCGACAAAGTAGAAAAATCTATTATTTGGACGAGACATAGGTAAATGCAGGTCACACAGTTAAAAAAATCTGGATAGACAATAACGTAGTGAGTAACCGACAAGCAAGCATTGAAGCTTTGTCAACAGGTCTTTGTGGACCGTCAGGGAAAGGTCAAAGATTGATCGTAACTCATATTGGTAGCGATAGTGGCTTTTTAGAAGAGTGTGACTTGATTTTCGTCTCTAAGAAAGGAGGTGATTACCATGACGACATGAATGCCAGCTGCTTCGAGAGCTGGTTTCAAGGGGTGCTTCAGCGAGTTGAGCCCAACTCTCTGATCGTCATGGATAATGCTTTCTACCATAGTCGTCGAGCCGAACGTGTACCGACTATGGGATCTCGAAAAAGTGACCTGCAGCAATGGATGCGCGAAAAACGAATCCCGTTTGACGATTCATGTGTGAAAGCGGAATTGTATGAAAAAATTAAACAACACAAACCTGCGAACATTAGTTACGTGACTGATGAGATGGCCCGTCAATGTGGTGTCACTGTGCTGCGGTTACCGCCCTACCACTGTGAACTGAACCCAATAGAGCTCATCTGGGCTCAAGAGAAGGGTTATATTGCGCGCCATAACACAACCTCCAAATTACCAGACGTTAAGGTTTTACTTGAGACTTCCATACAGCTAGTAACGCCCGAAGCTTGGCACAATGCTATCCGTCATGTTGTGAAGGAAGAAACAAAAATGTGGCAGCTTGACCACCACATCGACACGATCATAGAGCCAGTTATAGTCAATTTCAACGAGGAAAGCGATAGCGACAGTTTATTACTGTCAGATGTAAGTGGAAGCGACGATGAATAAAGGTAATTCCCAAATTTTTGACTTACACTATGTTTCAAACCACTCTTTATTAAGCATGTGACAAATCTAGTTCACCCATGTTAAACATTCATACCCCGCCTAGGAACAGCCGACTACTGGTAGTTAAGTGATGTTCACGTGAACATCGATGAGTCATTACAGTTTTAGATAGTTATAGTATAGATTGGGACTGGAGGGAGGGTGGTCCAATTGTTCCCAGCCAAAAGAAGTGATAAGGTCTTGTGTTCGATTTGCTGTGTGAGGACGAGCATTATCGTGTAGCGAAACGACAACTCCACTCAGCATGCCACTCCTTTTGTTTTGAATGGCGCGGCGCAGTTTTTGTAAAGTCTCACAGTACGCTGCTGCATTGATCGTGTCGCCGCCAGTCCCAAAACACAGTGCACATGATTTTCTGAGCAGAAATTGTTTGTTTGAATTTCACTGTCCTAGGGGATGATGAATGCCGCCATTCCATTGATTGCTGCTTCGATTCGGGTGTAACGTAGGCTACCCATGTTTGATCGCCTGTGACAATATGGCTTAGAAAATCATCCCCCTCGTTACTGTATCGTTCGAGAAAACTCAATGCACCGCCCAATCTTTTGGTTTTGTGCTCATCAGTCAACATTTTTGGCACCCAGCGTGAACACAATTTCCAATAATTCAAACGTTCGGACACAATTTCGTAAAGAACACTTCTTGAGACAGCAGGAAACTTTTCAGCTAAGGACGAAATCGGGAATCGTCTCTTCTCCTTCACTTTACAGTCCACTTTTTGAATCGCTAATGACTGAAGGTCTCCCACTTCGTTCCTCATCATGAATGTTTGTACGGCCATCTTTAAAGGCCCTAACCCATTTCCGCACTATTCTATCACTCATAATGTTTTCACCATACACTTCACTTTGGTGATGAATGTCAACTGATTTGAAGCCTTGAGCACAGAGAAACCGTATTACAGAAGTAGTACTAAAGACGATACGTTTACAACCCCTTCCCTACAACTCCCAACCCCAGAGTTTCGAGCCCTATAAAATGTTTCCGAAAATGATCAGTAGCCTGTGAAACGTCAAAAAAACGAGGCTTAAGCGATTTTTATTTTTTTCTTGTTTTTGCCACTAGCTCTGCCACCACTAGACCGATTTTCGAAAACTAAAGCTTATTCATCCTTAGCATAGTAGTAACCTTGTGTGAAAATTTCCCCAAAATCCGAGCGGTCTTCTCAATTTATAGGCGGTTATGAAATTAGCGTACAAATTAGCTACAGACCAACAGACAGACAGACATATAGGAAGTAAGAATAAATTTAGGCACATACGGCAATGTTTATCAAACTAATCGTTAGCGTGTTGATCATGCTCTGATACTATGTTTTTCCGCTTATCACCATAAGTCTCTGCATGGCTATGAGTTTCCACCTTATCCACTTTCTGATGATTTTGGAATGAGTAAAACAAATAAAATGTGGTATCTTTGAACGCCCTTACTGGCTGTGCTACTGATAGGCAAATGATTCTACGGTCGTGGGTGGTAGGGAACAGTTAACCAATTTAGTTTGACGCCTGGATTTGGGTGACACTTTTTTGACAATTTGTTTGGTCAACTGATTTTGATGGTTGCACAGCGTTCAAAAATAAATTAAACAAAGAAATTAAGACCAGAACTAATGTAAACAATCATTGATGTATCTTTATAGGTTTTGTTCCTTCGGGAATATGGTAACAGAATATTAAAGCTATGGATACATTCACTTCCAGTGGTTTTTCAATAATAAAATCTCAGTTCGTTTAAATTATTGTACTTTTTTTGTACAGCGCACACATGTATGGTGTATTTTATAGGTTTTTTTCTTCAGGCGGAAGGTAAAGGGAGGTTAAAGCTTTATATACATTTAATTCGTATTGTATTTGTTTAATAATAAAAAGGGCGAATAATTCCAATTCGTTATATTGTTTGTATGAGTATTATTGTACATTTTTCAGATAGTGCATAGGTTCATACATTACTAACCGTAATGTCGTACTGTACGCATCTTTTTATCAAAATGTATAACCTGAACGCATGAGCCTACCGTACCTTTTACTATTTATTATTAATCGTTGGCAATACTAAAAAATAGCATGACACAATCATAGGACTCCCTTGAGCTGTATAAAAGATTTTTGAAAAAACAATTATTTTCAAAATCGGTAATAAAAACAAAAATTTAAGATATTTTGATTTAAAATATATTGTGCTTTTATAACGTCTCAGAGCAAGTATTCATCATAGGGTTAGAGGTCACTGTCACGTAAATAGAAACGATCAAGGCAAATAGTGATTTTCAGCGGTTTTATTGCCATAACTTGAAAATGCTCTGCCCAATTTTTTGGTTCAAAAATTAAATCTATGACCGGTTCAGTGTTGAAAAAGATGCCAAGGTTCATTTCCTTAGCGATGATATAATTTGATGAAAAATATACGAAATTAAACCTAGTTTTGCAAACAAAAATTAAAGGGGATTTTTTCCTGACAGGACCCATATTATTGTTCAAAACTCTCTTTACACGTTTTTACCAAATAATTTTTCCACTTACAATTTTCCTTGGTACTTTTGCTAGATTGCCTGGATTATAAGATCGAGTAGCTGCGCTTCGGAATACTCGTATAACATATCATATGGATATAGCCGTTTGAAAATAATTTCCAAAAATTTACTTTCAGATTATTTCTAACTTAGCAATTTGGTTCGTAAGCGCTCCACTCCAAGCTAGTATAGCACAGCCGATGCGACAATCAATAAGAGCATGAACATCCATACAATTACCAGTTGCATGGGAAACATGCAAAAACGACGTTGTGGCGTTTTCTGATTGATGCCTACACTCCATGGGGTCACGGTCTAAGCTGTGCCAAAATTCACTTTGTTGCGCTAGAACTGCACGTCAGCTTCGGCGCGGTTTTTTTCTCATTGATAAAAATTAGAATACTCTTTCTTGGGACAAAACCTTGATATTCTATTAAATTAAAATTTTTTGAAAGCCCTACTTTGCCCTTGAAAAAAAATGAAGTGCGGTACTCGGTACTCAGATATTTTTTTGTCAATTTCCCCTTAGGGTAAAGACGAAATAGTTAGCACATTTAAGGGAAATGAAAATTTGGAATATACACCATTCTCAAAATTCACAAAGGTCCTTGGCGTATCATTCTACACGTGAACTTTTATCAAAATCCGAGTTACAGAGGGTCGCGGATTACCGGGCATGTGTACATACCGACAGACAAACAGCCAGACTGATGCTGCTTTTGTGGAAGCCAGTTATCATTGTAGTGTTATACTGACAAAAAAAGGTAAACACCTACGTATGTTTATCCGGTTTTAATAATGATTGCCATATATGTCCAGTGTCCCTTACTAGGAAAATGGTTAAATTTTCAGCTTGATTTGTCAACTGACTGCAGAAGCTCGTTCAATAATAATGAGTTGAGGATCCACGATTTATTTCTTTCCCATTTACACGCCTGGGCATCGTGCATCAGATGGTCGATATCCTGTTGGAGTATCTCATTCCATGAAGGCTAACGATGCTTTGGAAACATGCGGTCTGACATCGTCTTACTGAAAAATCGGGTTTTGGATGGTGTTTAGGTATGGAATAAGATGAGGCTCCACTAATTCCTGAATATAGCGTCGGGCTGTCATATTAGTGGTGATCTGCTACCATAAGCAATATCACCCCATACCATAACTCCCACAGTGTGCTGAACGTGACGCTCTCTGTCAAAATGTGGGTCACGTCTTTCACCACGTCGCCTTCTCACTCTTGCCCGACCATCGTGCATCCCCAGACAGAAGCGGGATTCGTCACCAAAAACCTCCTGATTCCATTCCCGGACCAATATAAGTCTTTGTAAGAGGTAGCACCCAATGTGGGCGATAAGAAAAAAGGCCAAAGTGTCGTATTCGGCGATATACCGTACTCATACCAACCATCCTTCCGTGCTCTTCAAACCACTGATTAGCGATGTACATCTACTATTGAATCTCTCTCAGAGCCGCATGTGTTAACTGGCGGTCTTGTCGCTCTGTGGTCCCTCTGGGACATCCAGAACCCCTCGCTCGCTGTCCTTGGCCGTCCTGAGCCCACGCTTGTTTACACTGCAGTATACTGCGTGAAGATCTGTTGGTCCTCCTAAAAACTTCTCTCCTCGATAGACCGGCTTCACGCGACCCAACAATTCCACCCCTCTCAAAGTCACTTAGCTGGGACACCCGACGAATTCTACGCACTCTACGCATTTTGAGCAATCACAAAAATGCTTCTCAATAAGCTTCAAGAAATTTAACATTTAACTGACACCGTAAATGTACGAAAACTGAATGCTTCTTTATCACCAAACAATACACGCAGCCACCACAAAAACTTAACAGAAAAACCTGACCATTTTATCACTTGTTGTTCATGGCAAGATAAATCGATATGTAAAAAATTCTTGAATTTTAATAAACATACGTAGGTGTTTACTTTTTTTGTCACTCAGTATATCCATTCAGTCAACATGTTGATATAGTGAACGTAAATCTGCAAATGTGCGCATATCTCTAAGATGTAGGGTGACTATTGGGGTCAAGAAAACTTACATAGAACTTTTTTCGCCTATGCTAAAAGACGAGATTCTCGCCTATAAACTTTCAACTTTTTGAAGATGTAATCAAAAGTATCATAGGTGTCGAACAAATCCTAAATATTGAACCATTGCGCACGTTCAGCCAACATAAAGGCAGAGGCAGCGCTTCTATGTTGAATAGTAGTAGATAAAGGATAACTTTGTCAGTTTGACATCAGTTCTCACTTGGCTTAGGACTTTGAAAAGGTCAGTGCCTCACACATAGAGCTGTAGGCAACTATATTAGCAAATATGAGCATGTTGATATTACTCGAGAATATCCCACGCGTATGCGATCAGTCTATCTCTTCCGCACGTAATTTGTGATTAGTTTTGTTAGTCTGCTATCTGGCGTGATTCTAATAAGTCTCTGTGTGAAATATAATTAAAAAAACAGTGAATTAAGCGTTTAACTACGGTATACTGTGCAGTGGTGGGTAATTCAAGCAAAAACTGCAAGAAAATGAAAGACGTCTCGAAATGGCGTTTCTTCAGTTTTCCAAACGACAAATACGTTTGGGAACAATGGGATCTAAGTGTTATCACGCAAATTTAATAATTTCAATTTTTCGACAATTTCAACGCAAAATTGTTAATGGATTTAGTGTGGATTTAGTCATGCCAGGTAGCGTAAGTATAGATGCCAATCATATTTTTTTTGGATGCAAAATACATTTTAAAACCCACTTGCTAAATAGGGATATGAAAGAAAAATCCAGAATTGGGATGAGGAAAATTTTGAAAATCATCAGATAAATCAATAAAACTGTTTACAATTCTAGATACTTATTGTAACGACTACCCATAAAAAGTTCAAATAACGATTTACACAAAATTAAGAGTACGTCATATGTACTGTATTTTGGTATCCATTCTTTTTATGTATAGAAATTTGGTACAACAAATTAATATATTTCACTGATGCGCAAAGATTTGAAATCAATTTGCTTCAATAAAAAAGTAAGGCCCTTTATTTGGACCTCTAAAGAAATTTTAGTTTGAGAAGTTATAATCGCATTTTCAATGATTAAGCCTTCCGGTATTTAGAACCCTCCAACTTGTCTAATGTTATTGTCAAACGTGATAACTTTATAATGGCAATGTATTATGTCTATAATGATATATTTCATTAAATTATATTGGTAAAACATCGACATATAAATGAATAAAACATTCTATATAATACTAAAATTTTCATGTAAAATCGATAACACAAAAAATGAAAAAATATTAAAAGAAAACGCTCCAATACAATGCATTTCACACAGACAAGCAGAACATTTGTCACCGAATGACACCATGCGCAAAGGCGTACGAAATTCGATCGAAAAGAAAGTATCTTCTCCAGTTATAGTATCATTATATATGAGTCTATAGTTGCCTACAGCGCCATCTATTAGACTCTTATCTTTTCAAAGTAGATATCTAATTATTGCGGAGAAGAGAAACATAGCTGAGACAAATTCTCATAGATGGCCCTATAGTATTTCATTTCATCTCTCAATCTTATGGTAGAATACGTTAATCAATGGGTTTTGTGATAACAACATTTTGCGGGACATTGAGTTAACTAACTTGAGCAGTGCCATATATAAAGGAGGCGGGCTGTCCCTCCAAATGATACAAAACATTGCACGTTCTGGACGAATTTACCAATTTTGGGTAAACTATTCGTAATGAACGTAGCTATAGTTTTCGTAACGGAGAGTTCAAAAATATTGTGAAACAGCCTGATCTCGGTTACTTATTCATCCCAAAATTTCAGTTGGTAATTCCTATGTTTCAAGTTTGGAAATTGGGATGCGTAGGAGCTGGATAGTACAGTGTATTTGTTAGCACTCCATATCTAGGCTTCTAGGTCCAAAACATTTATTCCCCTATGAACCCAGAAAGATGTGTAATTTTTATGGTTTGCGATTAAATATGAGATAAATTTTGTACGAGTATATGATTTTTTTCAAACCCGTAGGTGGCAGCGTCAAACAGCCCAAGCCTATTTTTAATGTTTTTTTACATATACTGGGTGATTCTCCAAGGTGGCTCACCCCTATAATTTTTCTATCATTGAAGATAGAAAAACGAAATTTAGGGGTTGCGTATTATAGATGAATTTACATTTCTTGACATATTCATTTGCTTTGACGTACTTCCGGTTTGATCGGCAACGACTCCAACTTTCGATTTTTAAATGGGACATCCTATATGTTTTTTCTGATTTCGATCGAGTATGATATTCTGAACTCAACAACTCTTCAGTTGTCAATATTTGACAAATAAAGTTATTTTTATTTCAATTTTTACTTTTGGTCTATAATGCCATGAATCCTGTAAATCGCTTCATTCTTGATCAAGTAACAGGGGAAAATACGATTTTGAGGCGAACGACCTTACAGTCGTTTTAAAGATTTTCTAAAAGTTACAAACATTATTTTTTTCTTGTTGACTTTTCTAAGAAGCCATTTTCTTACGAATAATTTGACACCACACTCTCTTATTTTATTTTCACTATTTTTCTGCATAATTGTAAGAAACGATGTTGTTTATTTTTTTATCAACTTTTCCCGCTGCAAAAGTAAAATTTCATGTTACCTACCTTTTTCGGAAAACCACCCTTATACTATTTATATCCTGTTTAACGTCGCATGTCCCTTTTCTCCAACAGCCTGTCTTGAGGAGTATTCCCTGGATGTTTCAAGGTGTGAATAGAGATCACTGAAAAACAATGTTATTAGTTTCTTTTTTGTTAAAAAATGCATTTTACAAAAAATTGATTGCATAGCTAGTCATCTCTATACACACCATGAAATAATCAGATGAAAAGTATGTAGAATACTGCTCCAAACAAGCAGTTGAAAAAAGGGACCTGCGACCTTAAGTGGTAAACAACGTTTTTGTACCATTTTTGAAATCTACCAATTCGAGCGGAGTAGTCTAAAAGCATCTAACATGTAAACAGTTTTATTTTTATTTCTTGTTGAAAATACAAAACTATGTAAATTCATTCAGAACAGTTTCGAATACCCTTGTTAAACCTTTTATTCCTTTCAATTGTTGCGTATGTTCATTCCATGAAAAATTGTCTAATTGGCAACTGAAGGCTCAAATATTAGTTTAGGTTACGTTGACCATTTACGTTTTCGAAAACATCGCAATCAAGAAAGCCAGCATACCACCCCCATGATCTGTTTGGTCTATGACCTTCAAACCGAGATCCATGGGTCCCATTTGAACTCAAGTTCTATATGTATACTCCAATTTTTCAAAAACTATCCTGTATTTGCTTCTACCGCAGCCGTCCATCCATTTAGAACTTAGATATTTGAATCAGAGATACGACTGATGAGGAGTAGTACAAGATGTATATTGAGTGGAGCTACTTGACAGCGTTATTTACTAGTTACCAAGTGTTGTGTGGTATAAACGGACCATACAGAGTGAACTTACCATTTGTTATTTATGCAAACTGCTAGAATTTGAGATTAAGTTGCGCTAATAATTTCTCTACAGTTTCAATTCACAACGGCTGCTGAGCAATACATGGCAAAGTCCACTTAATAGCAATTTCGACTTGACAACGATTTCTGCTTACTATAGTCTTGTACCAGAACCGAAGGAAGTTAACATAACACATTGTACATAGCTCCTAATGAGGCGTATCTTTGAACACGGCGGGATCCGCGCGCATTGACTTTGCCGACGCAAAGGAACGCCACACTAGCAATGGCGTACGATGTGTTATGCCGCTCTCTTCCGTTTTGGTAGCTGAACATAATCGTACAACTCGCTACGGTACTACATAATCAAAACTACGTTAAATTTTCCGCAGATTCAGTTTCAGTAGCTGTCGAGTAGTGCGAGGGAGATACTGGTTAAACCTACTTGACAACATTTTTCACTTTCTAATCATACAATATTATTATTATTATTATTATTATTATTATGATAATAATTGAGATGAGCAGAGTACACAGTACTATAAGCTCATGCAGTAAATATAGTGTACGGACACGTAACACAAATACATAAAATAGAAAAAAATAAAAAAATACAGTTCATAGCTATAAAGTTTGTACACTCCTCCAGCTATCATACTGCACTTTGAAGCTATTAACTGAAGTAGCACCAACCACACTTTCAGGTAAACTATTCCAGGTGTTGAGTATGCGGTTGGGAAGAAACCACTGTCGGACTGTTGTTTTAAATGGCTCCTTATGCAGTTTGAAGCTGTGTCCGCGTAGACTGCTGCGCGACAGATGGTATAGATGCATGAGGTTGGTGCCCATCAAACCATGAAGTATCCTGAACGTAACTATAAGATCGCCACGAAGTCTTCGCTCAGAGAATGAGGTCAGGTTGAATAATTCAAGGCGATCTTCATAGCTTGGTCTTCGGGCTCCAAAAGGGATACGAGTAGCCCGACGCTGTACTGATTCGACGAGATTTCTATCGCGCAGAAGCACAGTGTCCCATACCGGGCCAGCGAATTCAAGAATTGGCCTCACGAATGCCTTGTAAATGTAGGCGCAAGTGTTGACATCGGATCCTTTGAAAGACCTCTCCAGCATATATAGAAGTTTCTTGGCTTTTGATGTAACGTGGTGAATATGCTCTGACCAGGAAAGACGATCGTTGACTACAACGCCCAGATCAGTGTGGCTCGAAACTGCTTCAATGTTGTGGTCAGAGGTCTTGTATGTAAATCGCGGATTTGTCTTCCCGAGGTGAAGGACACAACATTTAGTTAGATTTAAGGGTAAAAGCCAACTGACTGACCATTGACAAACAATATCAAGATCTCGTTGAAGCATAGCAGAATTTACGACAGTATTGTAAATCTTGGTGTCGTCGGCATAAGCTGAACATGTGGAGGAAATCAATGCGGGCAGGTCACTTGTATACAGAAGGAACAGCACTGGCCCCAAGACAGAGCCTTGAGGACTCCACTTGCTACATGATGAAGGTGAGACTGGCTATCACTGACGCGCACAGAGAAAGTCCTCCCGGTGAGAAAAGCCTTAATCCACAGTAACAACTCGCCTCTTATTCCCATACATTCCAACTTAAACAGAAGCCTTCTATGTGGTACGCGATCGAAAGCCCTAGAAAAATCTAAGTAGATTATATCAACAGGAGTCTTTGTGTCCAGATACTGAGTCCAATCGTTGAGAGAGTGGAAAAGGTTGGTCATTATTGATCGACCAGGGAGAAATCCATGCTGATTCTTAGGGATAAGGTCATTTTCGAAAGCAAATGACTAGAGCTTATCTAATATGATTCTTTCAGCTATTTTGGCGGCGATAGGAACGAGACTTATTGGTCGATAATTTTTAGCGGAGGATTTGTCGCCCTTTTTGAATACAGGGGTAACAGAAGCACTAAGCCAGCATGAGGGTAGGGTATGAGATCTAAAAGACGATGTGAATATCAAGCTTAATGGTAGGGCCAGTGCTGAAGCGCAGTTTTTAAGTACAGCAGCCGTCATCCCATCTTTACCAGGGGAGGAAGAGGTCTTCAGATTTCGCAGGTGCATTAATACATCTTCAGGCAGGAACTCAACTTCGCAAAGGCTGTTGGGACACCTATGGCAGATAGTGGTCGGTAGAAGGTCTCCATTAGGCTCATCAACGAAGTCATCACTAAAGGACTCTGCCAGTAAGTTGGCAGATTCGGTGGCATCCATGTGGAGATGACCGTCAGCGTCGCGGATCTGAGGTGATAAAACTTTGGAATTCAGGTTTGTTCTTAGATACCGAAACAGCTTCTTCTTATTTTTGGAGGTAACGAGTTTTCGTTCATAAGCATGTTTGGCATTATGTAACGTTCTAGATAGGAGGTTAGAAAAGGATCGATGAGACACGTAATCTTGTGAATGGCCACTCCTCCTAAACCGTTGCCACAAAGATCTCTTGTGATGAAGCATCCTCGATATGTTAGAGTTGATCCAGGGCTTTGAGGGGTCACAGTATACCTTCTTTTCAACAGTATTGTCAGCCGTTTCGCTTAGGACTCGTTGAGCGAAAGTGTCCCACATATCTTGGGTGCTACGGTTGTTAAGCAAAGCAGGCCAGTTGACTTCAGACAGGTCTTGGTTAAGAGCATCGTGGTTTACAATTTTGATGGTTTTAAACTTATCGGTTGTAGAACGACTATTTATATTGAACTGGAGAGAAGATAAAAGTGAACAATGGTCAGACTTGCCAAAAGGTGGCAAATAATCTAAATTAGAAACAAAGTCTGCGTCGTTAACGAATATCAAATCCAGAGCCCTAGGCGTCTGTCCTTCCCTGAATCTCGTTGGACGATCAACAAGTTGAGATATGCTAGAGTTGCGTAGCAAGTCGATGTAAGCAGCAGAAGAAGAATTGCATTCAGGAATGGTTGACATAGGCCAGCTAATGTCACGTAGATTGAAGTCACCAGCTATGAAAAGGTTGGTGTTTTTATTTAAGAGATCTGAAATGAGACTGCACAGGTGTGTGTCTCCCAAACAGGGCCGTGGCCGATATATGCATCCTATCGTGAAGCTGAAATTTGGGCACCTCAATTCCAAAAATAGATTGTCAATGCCATCGAAAGGACTGAAAGAGGGAGATACCGAGAAAGCCGACGCGATTTCCGTGCGAACATATAAATGCATACTCCACCAAAACCAGGAGTGCGTGGTGAATCCATTCTGTATAAATAGTATCCAGGCAAATTGATGGAAGAGTCGGACACGTTGGAATGGAGCCATGTTTCAGTAAGACAAACGAACGTTGGATTATTGTCTCGAACAAATGCTTGGAGTTCAAGTAGCTTAGAAAAGAGTGATTGTATATTAGTGTAACAAACCGTCCAGTTTGCCACAGAATTTATCAGTTTTTTGAAGGTGTGATCTCCTGGGTAGCTGTGTGTACTATAGAAGGTTTACCACGAACGTATTTTATAGTAATATTACTTTCGCCTGTTGTTTGACGACGTCTAAGCTCTTCGCGAAGGTGTTGTAGTTCTTGCATTTGACCTCTGGTTTTGTCGTCAGAGATTTTTACGTGACGAAGCGTGGGGTGGCTAAGGATGGAGTTTTTCTTCCGCAAAATATTGCTGACGATAATAGGTGAGGAAAACACAACTCTAATTAAACGATTGCTTGAAGTTGTTCTGCCAAGGCGAGTAATGCTGAGTCGGTGATTTTCGGCAGATGGTTCAATATGCCTAATTATCTCTGATACTATGTTTATGTCATCGTTACCTTCAGCTATGCCCCTCAGAATGATATTGTGGGAACGTCTAAATAACTCCATTGTCTCAGCTTGGGAGCTTGGGGCAATAGGGGTAGAAGAAGCGCCGTTGCCTGAGTGCATCGTCTCCATAGATCTTGCAAGTCTCGATTCAATATTAGCAATGTTAGAAGACAGCTCTGTTTGAGTAACCTGGATATTTTGTATGTTGGTTTCGCAGGCCGCTATTAAGTCATCATGCCGAGAGATCGAGTCCGAATGTTGCTGTAGCAAGTTTCTACAATAAGCAACATCAGTTCTGAGTTGAGATTGAGAGTTCTTAATATCCTTTATGTCACTGGCCATAGTTGATAATTGGTTAAGTATAAGGGTGAGAGTGTCGGTAGGGGTAGACTGATCTGGTTGTAAAGGAGCAGTGGTTTCTGAACGAGCACCGCATGTGGAAGAGGTGGATCCGCTTCGGGTAACTCGTCCCTGTTTACAACAGGCTGGGCAAGACCATCGTTCTTTTCCGTCCGACAGTTCTTCGTTGTTATCACTGTATTTTTCTACATTATCCCCACCTTCAGGATCTTTCATGTTTTTATTCTTCTTTCGTACAGTCTGACTCATGTTCCCTTATTCCAGCGGCTATTTCCGGATTACCCTATACACTCTGTAGACTAGTTTCTTAATTTGATTTGACACTATTGACGAAATGTCCAAATGACAAAATGGAATATATGGTAAAATGGCTGAAGATTACTCCCACGGCTCTGGAAACTATCGCCAACAGGTCCACGGACGTACCTCTTCCTGCTCTTAACTTGAACACCTCTGGTTTTAAATATTTTTGGCTTTTCTCCAATATTTTGAGGTATTTACAGTGAATACTAATTTAGTAGTCTACTTTTTAACTTATGCTTCTTGAACTTTTATGCTACGGTATCTATGTAGTATTTTATGAACTATTATGCTACGGTATCTCATAATAAAGTTACAACAATACCTTTTTTAGTATCCCATTTCACAGGGATCTATTGTGAGGAAACGTATTTGACGGCGTTGCATTTCGCACCTGCTAATCATATGGTCTGCAAGATTATACCGTGATCATAGTTACTTTGATAAATTATTTACAGACTCAGTTCACAGCAGCAGGGGGACTCAGAGTAAACCTACTTGACACTAATTGCCACTTTGTAATAGTAGAAGCTCCTAGGATTCCATATAAATTTATTGAAAAGTTTTCTACAGTTCCATTCACAGCGGCGAGAGAGTGAGTGTACCTACTTGATAGCAGCTTCTACGTACTAACCGTTCAATCTGCATGGGTACGGCATTGTCAAAGTTTCAGTAATGAATTATCTATTACTTCAATTTGCAGTGGCTGTTGAATAGTGGTAGGAAGAACTGAGTAAACATACTTTTCAACATTTTCCATTGGCTAAACCGAACAGCTGCAAGGCTGCGTCATAAAAAAGTTACATTAATGAAGCCAGTATTGTCTCAATTACTACCGAGTATAGTTGAAGGGAGATGCTATGAGCGAACCTACTTGACGACGTTTTTTACTTGCTGATCAAACATTTTGCTACTGTAGGGCGTAATCAAAGTTTCATTATTTATTTTTTCCCAGTTTCAATTCACACTAATTGCCGAGTATTGTAAAATATATTTTGAGCGAACCTACGTGAAGGTATTATCAGTTGGCGAATCCAAACTGCTTAGGCATTGCCAAAATCAAAGTTACATTGATAAATTCTCTTTAGTCTCCATTATTGTTGATTATTACAAGGCAGAGAATGTGAGCGAACCTACTTGACGGCGTTTTCTACTTGCTATGCTACATTCTGCTAGGATATGGCAAGAGTGATTCTATAAGCGACACTACTTGACGATATTTTTCGTTAGTTTATATACTAGGCTGCGCTATAATAAAAAGGTTGTTAATACAGATTCAGTTTATAGCGGCTACTGATTACTGCAAGGAATACGCTGAGTAAACCTACTTGATAGCATTTTCTTTACTACGGCACTGCAAAAGTTCACCAATAAATTTTCTGTAGTTTCCTTTTTATATAATATGTAAATGGTGCAGGGAAGAGCTATAATGAACGAACCTACTTGACGGCATTTTCGCTGCTATCATACGACATAATCCAAGTTACTTTAGTAATTTCTCTGTAGTCTTGACTCACTGCCACTACTCATAGTACAATCGGCGTACACAGTGAACCTACGTGACAAAACCATAGCCAATGTTAATCAAATAATATTTTATTAACTACATATTATGTAGTGCCCTAATTTAGAAGGGCCAATAAAATTTTGTTCGCATCTTGGTCTAAATACCAATTGCTATATTTACAGCTGACCTAAACCATTAACAAACACATTACAAAACACATACAAAAACTCCGAAAACAGCACCAAGAACACCTAAAAATACTAGCACACAGTAGGTACTATCCTTACATAAAATGCCGAATCAATAAAAATAGTGAGATGGAATAACTAAACGTGATAGAACGACGATTCTTCATGAAACCCTGAGCAATATTTTCAATAAACAGATGTTTCACTATCTAACCATTTACAATCCATAGTAATTATCCACATACATAGACACAACAACAGCAATTTATGTGTTTGGTGACATGGCAGATGAACATACAAAATACAGATAAGCACTGATAAGCATCAACATAAAAAAGATTCATTATCGGTGACAATAAATGGAAACAATCAGCTCACAGTTACATACAATATACAGTAAGCACTGTGAAAGTGACTGTGAACACTGCTGAAGTATCGAGTTGGCCTACTAAAATAAATTCTGTGAACAGTCCTAAAAGATTGAATAGGGCTACCAAAATCTGTGGTACTATCTCTGTGAATGGATTGAATATAGCTACCAAATTCTATAGTACAACATAAAAAAAACATTGAATGTTCATCCACAACAAATCGTAAAGATTATCACATGATGTTTTTAACACACACATAAGTGTGAAAATGCTAAAATCTGACTCGAGGAAACAAAATGAACTAAGAAGTAGGATTTTCGAAACAACTTTGGAACCCAAACGTGAGAGTTGTCACAATTCGAAACCTATTTTGGCCGGATGCAGTCATTACAAAACGCAATAACCATAAACATGTCAGAATAATAATTACTATAATTTATCACACCCTGATACATCATAATACAACGCTCGTTATCTACCAGCAGGCTATTAAGCTCGCATGCGATAGCAGAGGTTAAAAACCCGTTAACCTTGGAACGTCCTCTATCCGCACCAGCTGTTGCGAAGCCTGAGCGAGGTTCAAGCATTACAAAAACCCGTCATTCCGCCGTTCGTACTCTCTCCAACGTACCAACAGGCGTGGTTGCCCCTGCGTGAGCCCCTCGGCAAACAAAAGATAATCACTTTGCGGGGCGGTGCGGTGTAGCGAGGCGGGGAGGACTCTAGGTCGTTGCTTAGCAACTCCCCACTCCGACCGCACGGTTTAACGGAAAAAGGGAAGGTCACCCAGCCGGTTGCCACACACGCGCTGTAACTTGTGAAAGCGTCAGTTCCACGGTTCCTGAATTGGTTTAGTCGCGGCCAGGCAACCGAAGCGATAGGTTGTACTTTCCGTACCCCGCCACCACATGTGTGAGCTGAACCGTTGGTCTACCTTTGAAAAACTGCTTTTTATGTGTTTCTTTGTGCTCTATAATGGTTGTTAATTGCCTGATTCATGCAATGGTGAGTGTTTTTTTTTTGGTTAATTGCGCTGCTATTGAATGGCCTTCATACGTGGCGGTTAGATGCGCGCGCGCATGCGCAGTGAGGATTTCTATGAATAGAATCGGTTTGAGCCCAGCGATGGTTGGGTTTTATGTTTATATTTAGATCGGGAGTCAAATAGGTGAACTCTGGATTTAAAATGTGCGGGGAATGTTTTTGTTGAGTTACAGTAGCAAGGATGTTTATGATAAATATTTATGTTTGGTGAACGTGACTTTATTGAAATCTCTGTTGTGTTGTGTCTCATAAATCGATGCTAAAACCATATATGTTAGCATAATGATTTCGTTTTTAGTGTAATATTTAACTTATCAAAAGGTTATGGGTGATGATAGTTGAAATCTTGTTGATGAAGTGTTTTTGTCATTAAATTTATCACATTAGCTTGTTGATGTAATATTACCGGAGACGATTTGGAAACTTATCTAATGTCGTATCATCCTTGAAGTTACAAATTTGTTTGGATAGTATTCTCGCTTGAATATGTTCGCGTGAATTTGATTGGGGCCATTTTTACGTATTCGCGCATGTGCGATAACCGTGTTGCTGTGTTATACTTTTTAGGATGTGGGATTGTTTTAGTGTGGAAGTCAAGCGCTTGCATATTTTGCTCTCTGGTCTGGTGTAGCGTGTTGTGTCGGTTTAGAATTGATTGTGAAAGGAGCATGCGCAGTGGTGTTTTTCAGCTGTGCATGCGAGTTGCCGTGTCGCTACGCATGCGTGGAGGAACAGTGTATTTTGTATTGTATCTGTTTAAACGATAGTGCAGTTGCGCAGGAGCACAATGCTATCGCGCGCATGCGGTTGACATATACATGTTCAACTTCTAGTTGTACAGTAATATTTTAGTTTACGTATGCGTGCATGGTCAAAATCGTGTCAAACTTTACATAATTATGATACCAAAGACGCTTTTGCAATTTGTTCAATATAGTTTTTATTGTAAAATATTAAAGATTGTATTATTTTTGGAATTGTTGGTTTCAATATCACTTTTCTGTTGCAGTTTCCTTACGGGGAAGCAAAGCCAGAAAAGGACGATGTCGAAATCAGCGCAATGGCCGAGAAGATCCGAGAGACTAACCAGAAGATGATGAAGTTGTATACACAATTGGCTACCCAAAACACTATGACAGCCAAGCGTCATGATACCGCTCCAGCAGTTAAAGAGACCTCGGACGATTACGCTTCAACCCAGGGACACTTTGGATGGACTACTATCAAGGATAAGAATATCCCGTACCTCATACGATCTGGTGGGAGGCGGTATGTTTGCAAACGGATGCTTGTGAAGCTACAAGTCTTCACCCCATACATGCATATTTTCACTGATGAAGTATATAGCTGCCCTAGTTTCAAAACCGTCACCGTCACTAAGGCTGAAGCAGAATTGCTTAACGAAATCAACACGAAACACTGTGATAAGTACTACGGAAGCGTAGAATTTGGAAATGAAGACCTACTAATTTTGCTAGAAGATTTGAACGAATTGAAGAAATTCTTAGAGTTTTGCTATTCAAGACTTATTAAAAAAGATAAGACTAAACAACCTTGTGGATTCATCAAGGTGTCATCACAAAACTGTGTGCCATATATACGAATTGGTGCCACTACATACGTACCTTTGTTCTACTTTGAAGGAGACTGCGTTTACTTGGAAGAAAGGGCGGTTAACCTAGAAGGCTGGAACCTAGCTTACCTCAAACTTGCGTGCAAGTTACAAGGGATCAGGAAAGAGCTGTATGATAAGCCTTGCTTACAAGTAGTCGAGCTGGAACTGGTAAAACAATTTTTCGCTCCTGGGACATCGTTTGAGGAATTTTGGCTATACGATAATAATACAGACCAACTCGTTAAAAAACAATTTACTGTTTTAAATACACTGCCACCAACTTCAACGGTGCAGAATCGGCAGAATATTCAACCTGATCAACAGAGAAATATTCCAGTGTCTACGGCACCAGTTTACCAATACGTTTATCCTAAGCAGTATTTTAATAATGTAAATGCTAATGCACAACCAACAAGTGCAACAAGTCGGATACCAGTGAATGCGCAGATGGCATATCACAATGCTTATGCAAATCCATACAGAGAAACGGGTAGTCGAAATATCCGTCCAAATCCATACCCAGTAACAACTACAAACTCGAGCAGACCAAAAACAACTGCTCCTGTATATATACCTCCAGCAAATAATATAACCATTAACAGAAATCCTCCAAATGTTCCGATCTTGCCTTATCAAACAGCGACAGCATACGGCGTTTACCCTAGTTGTGTTAATAGTCGGCCTTTGGATTATTGCATTAACTTACAACCCTCTTCCATGAACCCGTTAGGGGCTACAGTGGAAGAGTTAGCCTCTAGGTTCTTCGAAATATCCTTAGATATTTTACTTAACGCCCTTGGAGCGCTAGGAGTTCCCGTGATGCCGGTAAACGCGCAGCAACAACAGATACTTAACTGTTACAACATACAACAATCCAAAGGTTTAGTTGATGTAAATTATATTAAAGAACATTATACACGTCTTACATACATGACAAATAGTAAGAGAAAGTAGGATGTGTAGTGCTTGCATGTTCCTTATTTTGTTGTTTCAGTGGGGAGAGACGAAAAAATATTTTGTTCGCAATATGTACCGTTCAACGTGAAATGTATGCTAATTTCGCATGTAATAATTTATAAATATATAAAGTTTTGAAATGTCGTTTTATTCTCCATGACGTCACACAATTGGTTGCCGTAATAACCTATACCAAAACGGAAGACGCTTAAAACATCATACAGCACTGCTAAAACGGCGAGTCTTTGAATACGGATACATACATACATATGCAGTGAGATACGATGTGTTATGCTACTCTCTTCCATTTTGGTACCCGAGTATAGAGGGAACCGCGTGGCACCGAACATTTCACTCTGTTACTCGTACTGCTGTCTACCTTTATGTTGCTTTTAGTCACACCAAATCCGTGTCAACATATCAAATAACGCAACCTTATTTTCAAGTCCATCAGTGACTTAGTTTTGTTCCAGCACTGTTTATGAAACATATTAATAAGTGATGTCTCCAAATCGTATATTTTTTTTTGACAGCTCAATTTAGATGAATTGTAATGACGTTCGACCAAGGTCATTTTGCTGTATTGATGACGTCAATATTACGTATTCGAGATCACTAAACACCGTCTAAGTTTTTTCTTGGAAAGACTTCAAAATGTTGTAATGAGTCGCCTGGACATATCCAAGCTAGAACTTTTAAGATAAAAAAAGCAATTGAATTGGTTGGAACTACGCATGCGTCATGAAGATGATTAACATGACGTTTCTATGATGTCAAAGGCCTGCAACCATCGACGTCAACGAAGTGACGTCTGATAGGTCAGACATTACTCTGGTGACAAAAAAGACGAACCTAGCTTTGGAATTCCTTTTCCTTTCTCAGGCTTGTAGACATTGGGCTTAAGTTCCCTCTTTTTCCCATGATATCAAAGACTTATCTGATCGCTTGTATTTCCTGGTTAAAGCAGGAAGCTACACACTACTTCTCAGAATAGTATACCTGAGCGAAGATGAAGGTATCGAATATGTATGCTCATTTTGAAGAATTATACTTTTTATGAGGATTAATATTTCCTAAGCCAACACGTTTAAGACCCAGTTGTCAAAACCGTATAAGATTGTGTTTCATGGTCAAAGCAGGTAGGTAGTTCTCAGAATTAACATCTGCCGTAGCATACCACAGCCAAGATAAATCTATTGTTAAGCATACGGTATCTAATACCTGAGCGAAGATGAAGGTATCGTATATGTATGCTCATTTTAAAGAATTATACTTTTTATGGGGCTTAATATTTCCTAAGCCGACAAGTTGAAGACCCAGTTGCCAAAACCGTATAAGATTGTGTTTCATGGTCAAAGCAGGTAGGCAGTTCTCAGAATTAACATCTGCCGTAGCATACCCCAGCCAAGATAAATCTGTTAAGCATATGGTGTCTAATACCTGAGGGAAGATGAAGGTATGGAATATGTATGCTCATTTTGAAGAATTATACTTTTTATGGGGATTAATATTTCCTAAGCCGACAAGTTGAAGACCCAGTTGCCAAAACCGTATAAGATTGTGTTTCATGGTCAAAGCAGGTAGGTAGTTCTCAGAATTAACATCTGCCGTAGCATACCCCAGCCAAGATAAATCTATTGTTAAGCATATGGTATCTACCTTCTATGGATGTATTGTAGATACGATTCTAGGAGAGAGAAGAATAATAATTAATTACTAAACCGAGAAAAAAATTATACCAATTAAAAGTTCAATTACACCAATTAAAAAATGTAATCAACTATGTGACAGCTAACAAGCTTAATTAGTATAATTAAACTCCGATTTATAAAACAATTTATTTGAATCTATAAAACTGGTTTAATTAAACCAAAATGCAATCGTTTATTCAAATTTATTAAATCGTTTACTTAGATTGAGTACACCAATTTATTTAAAATTAATGAATTATTAGAATGCGCTAACCTTCTATAAGTAAAACAATTTAATTATATTTGTTAAATTTGTTTAATCAGTTGAGGATATTTGGATAATATTCGGAATTTAAAATAACAAATAGCATTTTACTGCATGAGGTAGCTATGTTACTCAGGCAAATCTTGGATATCAAAAAATTCGGAAAACGATATTGATAATTCATGTTTTCAAATCAAAAAAAAAATTCCGAATTTTGTAAGCCTATCAAAATTTGATATTTTCATTCTGATAAATTGTGAAGGTTTTATTACAACTCTCTAGAAGCAATCCTTTGTACTTTTATTTCTAATAATAAAGCAATATTGCACACACCCGCATTCAACGCATTCATTTACATATTATAAACAAATCACTTCAAACAATAAGATAACTTCAAATACTAAAAAGTCAGAACCAATAGGCTTCACATCCTATACATACAATATAAACGAAACGCACATCAAGCCTATGTT
This sequence comes from Acanthoscelides obtectus, assembly GCA_963669975.1. Lineage (NCBI taxonomy): Eukaryota > Metazoa > Arthropoda > Insecta > Coleoptera > Chrysomelidae > Acanthoscelides > Acanthoscelides obtectus. The sequence goes on along the minus strand of CAVLJG010000008.1, from coordinate 30,751,202 downwards.
AAGCATATGTTTGGTATAAATCATTGACCTAAATGCGGCTTCATAAATAACATTTCAAAGTCATTCACGAATGAAGGACCGAGTCCGCGATTCAAATAAATAGTTCAACTGTTTTTATTTAAATGTTTCATTGTTTTAAATGTACCATTCCCACATAAACTAAATTATCTAAGTTAATTAAACAGTTTAATAAAACAGGTAGGTACCTGGTTTGCTATTTCCAATTAAACTGCTTCCAGAAAATTCAGTTTAATTAATCCAAATAATTTAGTTACTTTGAACTAGAAACTATTCTTGGATGAAACTTGTTGTTTCAGTATTGTTCGTTTATAATCAAAAGATGTAGGTTGATTCTATAAGCGTCCATAAACTAGTGCCGGGTTTTCCTAGGGGAGCAAGAGGCATTTTTTTTTGAAAGTTTATCAGTCTCAAAATTTCTTTGAAGTGCTGTAATAGCATTTTCTCAGAAGTGTGGGGGGGGGCTAAATCTAATTGTTCACAAAAGCATGGAATTTTACCCGCTGAAAAAACGTGAACAATTAAATAGTATTTTTGAAGATATCAATAACCCGTCATGATTCTTTAAATTATTCTAAGTAACTAAATTATTCGGTTTATTTAGAAAGAATTTTCTGAATCCGGTTTAATTGAAAGCAATATACAATTAAATTAATTTTCTTAAAAATAGCAAACCATGTACCTGTTTTATTGAACTGTTTAAATAGTTTAGGTAACTTAGTTTATGCAGAAAAAGGTACATTCAATGCAATTAAATATTTTAATAAAAACCGTTAAACTGTTTATTTGAACCGAGGACTCGGCCTTTCATTCGTGAAACTTCATTTCATTTGTGATTTTCGCGAGAAACTTCATACTGTGTTGTCTGTTGTTGGTGTAGTACCTGTGAAATGGATCAATTATGGTGATCAAGTGGAATACTCGAGCATAAGGCGCCTGACCCGCAAACTATGGTTAGAATATTTCTCGCTTCCAATGAAACACGCCCATCACTGCTAACGTAACGGAATGGAAAAAACTTGAAAATTTTATTTATGCAGCCATATAGGTGAATGGTGATATAATATAACTTGTTTCTGACCAATCAGACAAACAATAGGTAAAACTTGATTTCATATATAATAAGTTCACAATGAATGAAATTAATAAATATTGAATTTGGTTAGGGTTAGAAAGAGGTTTTATTTGGATTCGAAAATAGCAACTATCAATATCAAGTTTTCCAAATGTTTTGATGCCTAAGATTTGTCAGAGCAGTTATAATATACATCATTCAGTAAAATACAATTTGTTCTTTTGAATTCCAAATTTTGTCCAAATACCATTTTAAATCTAAATAAACTAATACATTTATGGTTCTTTTCAAAGCTATTTACGTCTAGTATATGTTTTTACTTTCGCAGAGAGAAAGTAGTTAAAAATATAGTAAACTGACCCTTTCAGACCCGTCGGAGCTTTGAAATTCCCGATCATTTTGTTAATGCACGCATTTTAACCGTTTATAACAAATCTATAAATACAACAAAAACTATAATTTCTTCGAAAAATAATCAAAAATAAAACTAAATCCCAAACCCATTTCATCCAACCCCTATAGGTAAGACGGCACACAACTAATAACGCTCGCATGAGCTGCTCAGATGGCGCGTAGAGCAAACAAAACATGCTATTTACCATATTCGTAAGTATGTTTACTTGCAGACATCACAAATAACACGTTTAGCTTTTCGGTGTTCGTGTACATTCCGCGTGACACCACTGACCGCAACATTGGCATTGCGTCAACACTCTCTGGAACCAGAATGGCTCCATGATTGACGCGGTAAATTGCAACTTGGATCTTCATCTTCCAAATAAATTTGTTTTTCCTCGACACTAGATCTGCCAATACGGTACTTTTTTGAACTTGTTGAGCAGATTTCGCGTCCTTTTCTCCGACAATAGCTTTCAATTGTGCTATATCTAGACACTGTTAGCTCTGGGCCCTATAGGGACAGAAGAATCCGCAAGATCGTTGTCACATTTGCAGGGGCACACATCCACACTGGCAAGATATTTTCATTTCAAGGGAAAATACCTAAAATAGCTAACTTGTGGGGTTACTAAAGTGCTACATGTCTAAATCACGCGAAATAGGCAGGAGAGCTAGAAAAATATAGATCTGTATTCGCAACTAAGAGGCTCCGATGAAGCGCAAATTTTGAAAAATTAATACACTCATTGGAATTACTTAAAAAAATATTGTTTAGTTGGACTGCTATTTGACCTAAATTGATTTAATTGGGTGTTTGTCAGGAATTAAACACTTTCCATACTGATGTTTAATACTTCTTTGGGAAGCTGACTGCACGGGCAAGTTTTTCTAGCAATTTGTACTCTGAACGTACTAGATACTTTTGGACACAGTTTTCTTCCAAGGAAAGGTGATAATGAAATTTTATTTTTTGAAATAGCTGTTATTATTATTATCTGCATCGTTTCTACACCTTTTATGATTATATTAGCTTAAGTTCTGAAAAAATAGTAGGAAGTATAAGGTGCGACACAATTCTTTCATAGTTTTTTTACTCAAATGGTAGTTTTGGGATACTGTAAAAAAGTCCAACAAAAAATGGAAAACCGTTGAAAGCTGCTGATCTTCGTCCATACATATCCTTGGGAAAAAACATTATTATACATTATGATGAGGAAGAGAGATGGAAATATACAAAAGTATGTAGGTGCGTGAAAGACACTCGATTGTAGGATGCTATGTGGCAGCGTCGTTGTGTGACGGACAACGGGGTAAAGTAAAAGAGTGATAAAAGAGAGAGATGGCAGAACGGGCGCTGGCGCCTACCGCTTAGACGGATGCGCTCAACAAATGCGATTTGTTTCTCCCATTCGCAGAGTTGCCGATACCAATATGTCATATTTCTAAGAAATCTAAGTCTACCCAAATTTCGGGAAAAATAGCTGCGGATTCCACATAAGAGTATTCCAAAAATGAAAAAAGTTCAAACTATTAAAAGTGTATTAATGTTTCATGGTTCAAATCATATTTTTCATGTTTGTATATTGTTGTATAAATGATTTTGTAATCCCTATTCTTGTTGCCAGTAGAGATACAACAGTATTGAGAGAAATCATGGACCGCTAGATAGGGCTACAACTACCATATGACTATCAAATAGTAGTGATAAACAGGGTTTGTTTATAGCACAGTTGCCTGGTGTGGCGAATTTGCGCCATAGGGGCGATTTGACAACTTTGAAGGACAACTATAACGGTTACTATGGTGCCCCGTATTCGGGAATCTGGCAATACCTGATGATTCCTAACGTTTATTACGCCAGATTGTTTGCTGACTTGCGCAGTGCAACATGACAATCAACGTGGCTGAGCACCTGGTAATCCTGGTTTAAGGTGTTATATTTAAAGAGCTTGGGGCAGTTAGGTATCTAGGTCACATTTTTTAATTTATTTTGAGAAATCCGTAATGTTGAGTAAATACTAGATCACGTTTCTTGCTTAGTTTGCTGAACATTCTACAATAGACGTACATTTTGAGAAACAGAGATTTGGTGACGACAAAATCGTAAAAATATAACGCATTTTCGTAAAATAATTTCTTTGTTGAAAAGACTGTTTCTTGATGACCCATTGAACGAGTATAGTGTCCCGCTCCGCTTTGAATATTCGAAACACTATACTCCAGCAGCATTCAGCTTCAATGTTATCTTTATGAAGTTCTAACGTCTAGGCCATGCTGATTAAAAGCTTGAATGAATCAACACTTAACTCTAAATTCCCCACAATTCGGGAAGCTCTACTCAAATTGGCAACACAGCGTATCTGCCTATTATTCTCATTCGTGATACAGGTCTGCGGTTAACGGTAGGAAATATGTACGAATAGCGATGAAAGTAGACGAGCCGATGCTCTGTTGCCAAGAAATGATTTCCCATGTATAACAATGGTTTTTCCTAAGGTGTATAGAGTAAAATACCAGTAAATCTATATAGGTACGATGACCTAAAATAGTCAATAAGATTTCCGCTATGTGAAAAACTTCCGCCTCAAACTGCAATCTATTTGAAAACCTAGTTCAAAGCAAACAAAAATTCGTGTCCATAACGTCATTGAAAACATCCATTGCTACACGTGTACGGTACACGTCATCGTTACGCATGAGTGGTCGACGGCAGGTACATATGAAGTGACCATTCTCCGGCAGGTTTGTCATTGGTATTCAAGATGTTTATTTAGTATACCTCCTTTGTTAGCGGCTACCTACCTACCTGATATGCCTACGGAGATCTGGTGTCTCATATTGAGGTAAGTTTTTTTTTTCATATATCAACTTGAAATTATTGTTTAATATTTGATTTATGTAACTAACGTTTTTTGTTTCTTTTGAGGTATCTAGATGACGGCGATTTATTGCGTGCTGTTCAGACTAACGGCTCTTGGCTGGCGCACGCTAAGGGAGATCCTGCTTTGAACAAGCGTTTGAACAGTGCCTTGCTCAAGAAGAGGAAAGAGTCGTTGAAAATGAAGTGCCAAGTAACTGTGCAACGGCCTTTTCCTCTGCCATGGACTTTTATTCTGAATAACCAGAATATTGTTATTCAAAAGCCGGACGAGTATCTCAAGTACCAGGAGATTTACGATTTTTAGTGAAGACGAAGCAAAATAAATCAGGCGGCAAAACTAAGGCTCTCAGAAATAATCATTATTAGTTGTAACAGCCTTTGTATGATGTAATTAATAAACAATTTGTTATTTAGTAAAATTATTTTTGTTTCATTTTGAGTTGAATGCAGGATGCAAAAAAGAAGGCAGCATAATTATGAACTCTCCAAAATGGAAACATTGGAACAACCTGTTGCTTTTACTATTTATTTATTTGAATGCCTTCTGATGCGGGTAATCGCTTAGGGGCTGTAGCAATCTGTGTGTAATATACTTGTGCAATATACCATAGGTAAATATATATTACGGCGAATTTTTGAATATATTCCTGCGTTTGTGTAGAAGTAATGTGCCAGCAGTTAAATATACTCATTGTACTCTCATACTCGCCAAAAGGGAATCATTTGATCAAACTGTTGCTATTTATTAAATATAGTTTATACAAATTATTGCTACGGTATTATGCTTTCTCTTCGGCTTTCAAATTTTTGAGAGAGATTCATGATTAGATTCATTCACAGAAGATGAAGTCAAAGAAATCAGGAGGAACAGTTAAGTCTATTAAAAATAATGTCCAAAAATAACCCTTATCGGTTGTATCAACCTGGTTAGGAATATTTGTATAATGTAAATAAAAACGTATTGGAACAAGATGTTACTTTCATTATTTATTATGGTGAAAAATAATGGGGATTGAAAATGTGAAAATGCACAGGGTGTGCTATCTGCTGAATGCTTGATGGAACAATGAGTTATGTTCCTTTGAGAACTCTGTACAACTAATTGACTCGAACAATCCAATTAGGTAAACTAGGCAGCAACCTAAAACTATAAGATATCTTCTTACAAAAAAGTCTCCACTCTGTCTATTGTCGAGATACTCATTGCCATACTTTCATTTCCTAGACAAAATTCATTATAACTAACCGTCAAAATTTAGAAGTAAGGTCTTTCTAAATATGTCAAAGTCATATATTTTCCGTTATTCCATTTTCTTATACATAATCAGCCCTATACTGGAGACTGTTGAAAAATAAATAAGATATCCCGGATGGAATCTCCAAAGAAGATTGGTGCGCAGGATACTTTTTAAATTCCCTTGTCCCACCAAAGCAACCTCTACACCAGACAATGAATAAGCAAATATATATATATATTAAAAAATACGAAAATAATGGGCAAAATCCGCAAAAAGGAGGAAAGTGGATTCGAGCAGAAAATAGGATAGGTAACCCGAGCGATACGTATTTCTGCTGGTTGGCTTCATCAGGCCCGAAATGAATGCACATATGAAACTACAAAAGTAGATACACATTCCCACACATCCGGATATGGTTGTAACCATTTTATACTACAATGGGTAGGTTGGCTCTTGTTGTGGACTTCCCCCTCCAACTTCGTTTCCTCAGGTTACACCCGTATCCGGATGTGTGGGCATGAGATACTTGTGTTTGGGTTCTTCATTACCAGGACTGTTCAATAATTCTTTGTAAAGTTCTTGTTTTGTTTGAATCAATTTCATTAGGCCTGTAGAAATACACTGGTGTCTATTTTCTTGAAGTTTATTTTGTAATTCATAACACTACTGGATTTGTCGAACACATTTTTTATTTTTGCTATATCCACATCCTCAGTGTTATATACTTCTAACCAGAGTTAGATTAAGATTAGAAAAAGGCATAAAGAATGTTTTCGCGTAGTTCACGGTTAAAAATGTATTAGCAAAATAATCAAAAATAGTTCCTAGATCCCACTCTGTTTTAATTTTTAGATTTTACCAAGTATTATCGTCATACAGAACTGTCGTTCATCCGCAAAGCTAAATACTTGACCACATGATAAACCTGGTATTACTCAATCATAGGGATATAAAATATATCCTCGGCTAATTCAAAGAGTTCTGTAGTGTGTAGTTTTGCATGTATGAGTTCCGCTTAGAGATAAAATGGATTTTCCAACACAAGAAATTGTTTATATGATTTATGCGCTGACATGACAAAAATTACATTTATTGGCAATAAGTCAGACAAACAGAAGTGTGGCATATGAGGAGAGAGAAAGGGTAAAACCAGTTTTACAGGAAGAGCATGTGTTTCAAGTTATGCTCCACGTAACTGAAAATCCCCATGTAAGTGTTCGGACAAGTTTATCTGGACTTTTTGGAAAACATTTTACCGCATCTATTAAGACATATACCAGAACGTGGAAGGAAAAGAATGTGGATTCTTCATGATGGAGCTCCTGCATATCACACACAAATAAATAATAAATAGTAAATAACTATTTAAATACTGAATTCTCTCAGAGGTGGATAGGACCAGCAGGGCCAGTCAGATGGCCACCCAGGTCTCCTGATAACGAAAATGGACTATTTTCTCTGGTTTCACGTTAAAGAAGAAGTCTACAGAACTGTTGTCATTTTTAATTATTAAGGTTCTTTAGCAGAGATAAGTATAGTGTTTTTTTGGAAGCCGTTGTATTTAAGTGTTTGATTACATTTTGTTAACGACTCAGCGACATATTTTAATTAATAGAAATTTTTTGTTTTATTAATAGCATGACTGACGGATATTTTCCTAATAACTCCAAAATTATGGTTTTCACTTCTAAAACACATAATATCTCAGAAAATACTAGATTTTTGTATAGGCAATGCTTAATAAATCTGAACGAGACGCGTTGAATAGAGTTGTAACATACAGTGTGTTTGATTTAAATTTTTCGAGAAAATTACATTTTTCTGTTTTGATTCACCCTATATGTCTCGAATGAAACTTGTACAAAAAAAACCTTGGATATGAATATCTACCACTGTTTCCATCACTCAGTATAATAAAACAGATTTTATCTTAAGGCGGCTCCGACGCAGTGAGTTTCAAGCCATTTACAAGGGTTCAGCTGCTTCAAAACTGACACTCCATTTTTCAATATTTTTCAATGAAATTCATGCAGTATGTTGAGAAGATAATTGCCCAGGGTGCTATAGGAGCACTTTTTGAATTTTTTTTTTGCACAAGTTTTATGATGGGTTGAAGTGCGCACTTTTTCTGTTCAACTTCGTGATTTTCTTAAAAAGAACCTACTGAAAAAAATGAAAAAGTGGCTCTATAGCACCCTGTGGGGTTTTGTTTTCAGCACACTCTGAAATTTTCATCCAAAAATGTCAGAAAATAAAGCGTCAATTCCGAAGCGCGCAAACCTCTACAAATCGTATTTTGGACGAATTTTGTCTACTGTTTCGTGCTGCCAACACAAGCGTTGCGGCGCAATGTACGGACTAAGAAAGGAAGTATTCAGATAATTTGGTGGCCCTATTTCATATAATATCTCGTAGATAACTCATTCTGCAAACAGGTACTCACAATCGCGATCGCTGATACTCCTCGATTTTAAAGCCGTTTTACTTCCCACGCCATTGGCGAGGAAGTATTGTAATCGCGAAAAATTTCTAAAATGAGATTTTATGTTTTTTTAAGCCATATGGCATCTGCATCACGAAAAACTGTATCACTTATCATCAGCTTGGAAATTACCGCTCGGATTTTTATGAAATTTCCACACTGCCAAAGCTTTCTAGTTCTACTCCACTGGCAACGGTGCTATAGGCAAAAAAGAAAAAGTAACAATTGCTGAAACTCCATTTTTGAAGTTTCAGAGGTTCCTAATCATTGACATAAAAAAATTGTACTGCTTGAAAAGGGGGGGGTTGAAATCGGTGAAACACGTTCTATTATTAAGAAGCTTTTGATCCCAGTGATTACAGGAAATTTAAGTAATGAAAATCCGACGAATAATGTGCTCACGATTGGAAAAAAATCGGTATATGCTCTATAGGTTTGACACCAAGAGCCAACAGATCTGCAACTACCGACAGTAGGGAATAATAAAGTCGGATATCACTCCAGTCAAGTATAGGGGAATTTAGCGTGGAACTTTAAAATTATCGATATGTCAAGGAAATATGTTTTTTATTATCTTATTTGTGCTCAACTTCTTGATATTTTAAAAAGATCCCAGTGGATAAAATCGAAAAAGTGAATCGCTGGCACCCTGTGGACTTTGTCTTTGGCACGCTGCAAGAATTTCATTTGGAAATAATAAAAATCAAACGTAAGCTGTGAAGTGCAAATCGGTTTTTGAGCGAAATTCATCTACTGTTTCAACCTGCAAGTCCACGCGTCGTGACGGCGCGTTCCGACTAAGAAAAAATGTATTCACATAATGTCATATCTTTCCTAAAATAAATTCAAGAAATCAAATTCAAATTCGTTTATTCATGTCAATAAACAAAATTATGTTTACAATTGTCATGTGGTAGATGGTATCTAACAATTGAACGAGGGTCATAAAATATCTTATGCAGTCAAAACAAGAGGAAACAGTTTTTGCAAAGCAATAAATAGGTAGGCTTATACCTGGATTAAGTACATGTCTTGTCCACTGTAATAGGTAGATAGAGGTGATGCTGCCAGAAATAGAGATGTGTGCGATCAATAAACAAACCACAAGATTGAACTGCCGTGTCCAATGATTTTTGTATTACCTTTTTTTACTGGCTTACTAGAAAACTGTTGGGTATATGATGGAGTTTACTAGAACTTTACAGCTTGTTGTTTGCCTTCTTATACAAACTTCACCACATCTAGGCGCTGTCAACCTTATCCTCGGTTGAAGACGCCACAAAGTACAGTCCTGCGATTTGGTGACTTGTTCGATCTGCAAAATCTCGTCGGCACTTTTTTTAAGTTTCCCTAAAAATTTTCGCTTAGCAACCTCCAAATCAATGTAGTTAATGTCAGGTTTTTGACTGAATTCGCCATAAAACTATTCATTTCCTTCGGAATTGCTATCCGAATTGTTAGTTATTTTTATATCAGCTTTTTTTGGTCTGAGTTTCTTTTCAAGATTGTTGCGTTTGAGTCTTTGTTCCATCTTAGAGATAAGCGAGGTTGGACTAAGCTTAGCACGCAAATGTATTTGGACCACATAGACAGGCCGCTCGGTATTGTGGCTCACTACAGCTGCAGCACATTTTCCATGGTATGACCTCTTCTTGCAATAATTTATTCGCTTACCCCAATGTATTTTGAGATTATAGAGTTGAACTGCTCCACATTATTGTTGTCCTCATCATGAATTAAACTCACTGCATTCGTAATTAAAATTGTCGCATATGACCTTTTATTGTCCATTATCAACCTTGATAAAAAAGGGCACTCAAGAACAATCACACCGACAAGAGTACTGCAAAACAATTCAACAACACAATATCGACGAACAGTAACCAGGGTAGAACAATACTAAATGATCACTTGCCGAGTACCAAAATAGGAAACGATTAACATTCTAGATCGCTAATCGAAATCCGACTCTGTTATTATATAAATTTACCTCGGTAGGCACCCGCAGTCATCCTCTCCTCTTTTAAAGTAGCGCCGACAACCATCTAAGACCTGCCCACCCTCGTTTCCTTTTCACCCCTCCGTTACCTCAGCAGATGGTACTCGAGATTGTAGGAACCCCGTTAAGTGTTGTTTAAGATACAGGAAGTCAAATGTATACTGATTTTAACGAGTTTTTATATATATTCCAAAATATCCGGTACAAGCCCCCGAAACCTACGTTGGCAGAATGGCCAAGAAAAGGTGCTTCTAAAAATCAACAGAAATATTTATTGTTAAAATTATTGAAAAAAAAATAATTTTAGGTTGTAGCCCTTGCTCTGCCTACAACTTTTCTATTCAACTTTTTTCTACGACTCTAATAACGAAGATATTTAACGGTTTTTGGCAAGCTGTAAGTATTACTTTCATGAATCCATCTCCTTCATTTAAACATTGCTATCTAGTAGAAATTGGTTGTGGTCCATATGATTAAATAGGGAAGAACAGGAATGGTAGACCAGATGCTCATCCCGTAGACACTCATGTGTCCACGAGTTTTGCTTCGAACGTAAGTTGAGTAAATAGAGAAAAAGACAAGACTTAAAAGGAAGTATATTTTTATTTGCAAATTTTAAATTCTTACGGATGGAACAGATGGAACGTCAATTCGCAAAACATCGTTGAATATTCAGTTGCCATTTATCATGCTTAAAATAATCTATCAGGACCAACACGGTTATGGTGGTTAGGATATTCTTCGGTGGCCATATCCTAGGTTTTCCCGGTTTGCCAGTAGTTGCCAGTGGGACTTCGGAAACGGTAAGTCAGTTAAATGGGAGCAACGCTGCGCATTAAGGTAACTAAGAAAGTGGAACTCGGAAAGTTTCGCAATTCCGAGTATTTTCTGAGATATACGAAATAAACGGAATTTTGTCAAAATGGAATTTCAATATGAAAAATGGAGTCAAGTTGGTTGACTCTGCACTCTCCGCGCAGCGCCACCAGTTCATAAAGGATTATGCTTGGCCCAAGCTGTAGATGAATAGTATTTGAATTCAAGATGTGTACATCCGTTTAGATATGGCATATATAAAACGTACTTAGGGAGCTGCTACAACGTCGATGCTTTCATTTACTCCAAAATTTTTCCGTCACTTACATAAAATAATATTGTTTTCAAAGTTGATACGACCCTTAAATGAAAAACTTTTAACATTCTTTATTTGATGAGTTAAGGGGGATTATTTTTGAGACATTTGAGGTTTTATAATGTCAATCCATGTCATGATATACACTGAAAGCTAAATACCACTGATGTCGTAATATGTACGAGAGAGAAGCGCGAGAAGCGTGCAATACGTGTATTAGAAAGAGATAGACAAGCACCTCGCTGCCTAGCAACCCGAGTACGAGGTCACGGATGCTATCGGGACACTTTTTCTAACATAAATTGCACGCTTGTCTCGCTTCTACCTCGTACACATTACGATGTCAGCAAAATTTGAACCTCACCGTATGTACAATATCAGGGCCGTCTTTAGAGTGGAGCGAGTGGAGCGGTCGCTCCTGGCCTCGCGCCGCGAGGCGTTACTCGCGCTAACAAATATGTAAAAAGTTTTGGTTAAAAAAAATAATATAATGTACAAATATACGAGCCTAAAATATCTGTCTGATTGCTCCCGCAATATGTTAAATTATTGATTAATTACAAAACCCACGAACGTGATAATGGTGACCAAAATGATGCAAAATATCGTTTGATAGTGGCGGCGGGGTCCAGGCAAATCCCGCGCATGCCAGTGAGTGACTCATGCTTGCCGCCGCGCTGCTTTGGAGTTGTGTCGCAGTTACTTGAAGGGCTATCTAAAATTCAGCCCAAGTGAGACCACAACATCGCAAACTCGAAGCGTGATCAGCGCGTAATCGATGTTCCCGCAGAGGGTCTCATTATAGTTCAGGCATTTTACGGTTTGAAGTTGTAGTTTGAAGCGCTTGCTTTTTCAACTAATAGTTTCATTTCGTAGCTTTTATTATTCTTTTTTTAACCTTTCTGCCCCTCATATTGATGCGTTTGTTAAATACAATGTCCTGAAGTGGCTCCAATATAAAACTCCATGAATTTGGAAAACATGCAGTTTCGAACATTTTTTAAGACCTAGTTAGACTGTAGCAATACAAAATCCGCCGTTGCGCCGCGTTGATGTCTACAAAAACCAGAGTTGTAATCAGGCCGTGGCGTGGCGTCGAGTGCATCGCTGTTATAAGTTCTGTTATATCTGGTGTTTTTTGACCATGTCTTCTACCGACACAGCTGATGAAGGGAGAACTACATTGAGTCCACCCAGGAAACGATCAAGACAAAACCATTTGAGCATCGAAGTGAAAGAAATTATTTTAAATGTGAAACGGAGGAAAAACCTGAGCTCAGCGTCAACGATGTTGTGCAGAGGGTGGCGAATAAAGTTGGAGTTTCTCTTGCATCGGTATTTAGAGTACTCAAAGAATATAAATTACGGAATGCATTTGCTGAACCTAAAACGAATCAGAACCTTAAAAGCCAAATTAAAGAAATAGATGATGCTGACAGACATGCGGTCAGAAGGAAGGTTCAGGAATTCTTTTTCCAGAATTTTAGTAAAACGACGTTCTACAGGCTATTAAAGGAACTCAACTTCAATTGGCAGAAGAGAGGCCGAAACAGTTCATTGATGGATAGAGATGAAATTATACTATGGAGGAGAGAGTATTTGACAAAAATAAAAACATACAGGAGCCAAAACCGTAGAATTTAATTCCTGGACGAGACGTGGATAAATGCTGGCCATACAAAATCAAAAGTTTGGGTGGACCAAACAGTAACGTCAGCAAGAAGATTTTTAGATGGGCTTTCAACTGGGCTTAAAAACCCTACAGGTAATGCAGACATTCCATTTTAGAAAATCCAACAATAGTTATTAGATAATTTTTCATAGCCAAAGTGATTTAAATGAGGCATTACACGTTATCAGATATCTAGAAAAAACGAGGGGATATTCACTCTGGAAATCAATGTATTCTACGTTGTAATTCTTATGGTATCGATGACAAGATTTTTTACAGCAATGCGAGCGTTGCAGAGACAACATACCTCGTCCGTCACGGAATGTAACACGTTAATTAACAACGTCAGACATTGCGTTGATTTGTAAATTTTTCGATAAGTTTGTCACACTTGATAATTTTTTAGTTTGATTGATGTTGCCTGTTTCTTTTTGTTTTTTAAGCTAACCAGATTCATCAACAGATTAAATGATGCATTGGTTGAAGTGTCCGATATATCTCACCGCATGCATCCCGCTATCATGAGAAACAATATAGCATCGTATATAAAATACAGAAATGTGTCCCTATCTCCGTGGCCTCAGTACTCTTGTGAAAGACATATAATGTACATCCATATTTAACAAGTTTTATCTTTATAGGCAAAGGAAAAAGGCTCATTATTTGCCCCATCGGGAGTGTAGATGGCTTCGTGAAGGAAGGACTATGGTGTTTTGAATAAAAAAAAAACACTGACTACCACGAAGAGATGAATGGTGAAGCATTCGAAAACTGGTTTTTAGGCATTTTACCACGTCTTAAAGACAATTCTGTGGTGGTCCTGGATAATGCTCCGTATCATTCTCGGAAATTAGAAAAAATTCCAAATTCATCTTTTAAGAAATCAGAGATATAGGACTGGCTACGTGCAAAAAATATACCTTTTGATACGTTTATGTTGAAATTACAACTTCTAGATCTTGTGAAATAACACAGAGCAAAATATGATAAATATATAGTGGACGAGATGGCCAAAGCGCACAATAAAATGGTACTTCGTTTGCCTCCTTACCACTGTGAGCTCAACCCCATTGAGCTCATATGGGCAGATATAAAGAATTTTGTTGCTGAACACAACACAACATTCAAGTTTTCCGACATGAAAGAGCTGTTCAACCTTGCGTTGCAGAGAATCACACCAGAAAAATGGTTAAAATGTGTGAAGCATGTTCAGGAGAATGTGGAGGTTGCAATGTGGGAGCTAGACAACATAATTGAATGGCATATTGAACCGCTAATTATCAACATCTATGATGACAGCTCTTCTAGTGAAAGTGAAAAATATTGATGTTGTCAAACACATATGTATAATTACTTTTTGTGCCCCCCTTAACTTTCAATCACCTCTATTGACTCTGTGACAGTAGTGTTGTGTTATTATTTACTGATGTCTCTTTTTCAAATATTTAGTTCTGAAATATCACCTTAATATTTCCATAGTTTTGAGTCCGACCTGTTCGGTTCTTGTGTCTACGACCATCATGCCAGCGACGCGTGCTGGTTGTTGTGTCTAGTCTCACTTGAAATGGGTTCAAGTATAGTTCAGTTTTTCTTTCAGAAATCTAGACTTGAAGGTTTTGTGGCGGCCACATTGGTAGCAAGATAACTTAGTGAAACTATGGGTGTAGAGCCAAAGTTCAAAGAAGTCGGACATATAAAGAAAATAATATTTGAGTTCGAGGAAGAAGATGAGCCTATGTCAGAATTTGCCGACCAAAAGTTTAAACAATATTTAAGATGTACTTTTTATTTTAAAATCCCGTTTCAAATAAGTAAGGAAAAAATAAAAACGCTCTTGGGAAAACTCGGGTTCTCTTGTCTCACTCCCGGAAACACTCGGAATTGCGAAACTTTCTAAATGCCATTTTTTATATATATATCAGATACCCTTTTACTAAATATGGTGCCGGGTTCTTATTTACTTAAATGCGCAATTTTGCTACCAGTTAACCGACTTCAAATCTCTTTTCGTTGTCGAGGGCCCAATGATGATAGTCGATTTTGAAACACCCGGATTCTGAATCCAACGTCTATTTAACGCTAGATCCTATACTATATACATTTTTTATTGGGACTTTCTACTTTATTGCCATTTTAAATATTTAGTTTAATTAGTTTGTTAATATTTTGTTTTTGCAACAAAGTAATCACAGAATGAAAGAATCACTCCTTAAGAGTAGTTTATTGCAAAAAAGCAATTTAAAAATAAATAATAGGTTAAAAAAACTAAAACAGGCGCTTCTATAGCTAAACGAACTAAAAATCAGAAAATAATTTTTAATTACAGTACAGTAGATGAAACAATCAACCATGATTAATGACCTCGAAATAAAATTATAATAAAATTCAAGTTATTAACAGAATAATTCAATTTAGGGTAAAAAGCGTGGGGTGCTTGATATAATCATTATATTGGCACCTATCTATGAGAGGAGAGTTATGAAAGTGTAGTAAAATGCACCCCACGCTTTTTACTCTGAATTGAGTTATCCTGTTAATAGCTTAAATTTCATTATAATTTTATTTTGAGGTCATTAATTATGATTGATTGTTCGACCATCTACTACTAAAATTTTAACTCTTTTTAATTAAAAATTATTTTCTACTTTTTAGTTCGGTTAGTTATAAACGCGTGTTTTTAGTTTTTTTTAAACTATTATTTATTTTTCATTTTTTAGTTCGATTTATCATTTAGTTTTTTGTGGTATTGAAAGGTCTTACGAATCATTTCGTAATTTAATCATTTCATTTAAAGCATGGGCTTTTTCCTGTTAACTTAGAGCAATCAAGTTCTTTAAACCGATCTTACACGACTAGTGCTACATAAGCTTGTGCAGCAGCAAACAGTCGTGAGACAAGATAAATCACTGCATGGTCGACTGTACAAGTTCTGAATAGACATTGCTTACCTCCAGTACAAAAGAGGAAGCTCCATATTCCATGTTGTCATCCAGATAGATCCTGGCGAACATAAGGTCAGCAGGTTTGAACATGGCGGACTGAGCTGGAACGTAACATCCCACTTGGGCCATCACTTGAAGCAGCATCACTTGCCTGATGAATATGCTCTTGCCGGAGCCGTTTGGGCCGGTGATTATGTGTACATTAAAATCTTCAGAACAAGACTGTAACAAAGAAAAGAAAGATCTTTTGAACGGAAAAGTGTATCGTGTCCAAGTAATATGGTGCTTATACTATAGGGATGCTACTATACTACACACAATGAAAGCTGGTAGCATGGTAAGTAGTTAGTACTCTGATTGATGAAACGCCTATGTGGTTGTTGTAAATAAACCTGAGATGCCAGCAGGGGTGTTATGTAAAAAATGACGCAGGTTGACTTCCCACGCAACGCCCTTATCAGTTCATACATGAATATTTTTAACACAAACTAGACCCTCTGAGAATAAGTCAGTCCCAAACAGGTCCAGACAATTAGTCCATAGATATTCTTTCCCTGCCCAACCAGTAGTGCACCTGAAAATGTCGCCTCTCCTCGATACCTCACTCGGGCAGACGTGGCACCATGGTAGCGCGGTCAGAGCATAGAAAACACTAAACTGTTGCATGGCAGAAATACGTGTGATTCCATATCAGATCACTCAGCACGATCAGCGCACAACGCCTACAGCGGCCGTGGCCGATGGCTAATGTACAAAGAAATCTATGGTGAGTGAAATATGTCCAATAGATGCGTAGAATTACCAGTGTTGGGAGTAGGGATTGACTGATACCGATACCTAATATCGGCAAATCGCTAATATCGGCCTTTGAATTAAATACACGATACTTATAAAAGCAATCACTTTATGTAAATAAATTAAAGTAACATTTATCTCTTACATGCCAATCTATAAAAAACGAAACGTAACATTCACAATTTTTGGCTAAAGGAGAAAAATGAGTAAATGCAGCACTAAAGATAAAAAGTACTGTAGAGAACAAGAGCTTCAACAGCTATCTAGATTAAAATACTGTATACTTAAAATTTAACTTTGGCAGATTGTGGCGTAGGAATAATGAAGCTTTGACCCTGTCAGGTGTTAAACTGCATCGTCTGGCATCATAAATGTTGCCTGCCTCAGAAAAAAATTGTTCACTCGCTAGTGCCGACAAATATATGGCAGCTACTGGGAAAAGTTTGGTCAATCGTAATTTAGTATCATTCCACCACTGGGCAGGATTGTTAAATCTTGCAATCACAGGTAGATTGGTATACGCATTAATTTCCTGGTTTAGCGTATTTACTGAATGGTGTTCCTGTTTTCGTCTGGAATTTCCAGATGTCTCTCCACCTGCAAAATGTTTGTATGTATGCCAGAACATCTCTTGTGGGGTATAGATTTATTATTCTTTAGGCCTCCGTTCGGAAACTCTCAAAATATTTCCAAAGAACGCTACTTTTCCTTATGTTTGACATTTTTGTGGAGTAAAACACACCCGACGGCGCATGGAAACAGACGAACGACCGATAGGCCGAGATGGCCGATATATCGGCCTGCAATATATCGGTATCGACCGATATATCGGTATTGGTGAAAATCCTATATCGTTTGATCCCTAGTTGGAAGTGTATAAGTGTACCAGCATCAAAAAATTGAGATAAACCCTCCCCACCCCAAAGTTTTTTTCAGAAATTATCAGGATCATCTGAAACGTCAGAAACGAAGTTTGGGCAATTTTTACTTTTTTCGTTATAGGGCTTTTTATCTGCCTCCACTGGACCGATTTTCAAAAACTTTTTTTCGTCCTTGGCATAGTAGTAACATTGTGTAAAAATTTCATCGAAGTTCGAGTGGCACTTCTCAAGTCGGTTAAATTATAGTTATTCCAAAAAAGGTGGGTTTGATATTTCCCCAGTATTATCGTCACATTATCCAGCTGTCTGCTCCGTCGAAGTTCTCTGAAAAGGTGATTCTACGTCACCTTGAGAATTTCTGGTCAGCTCACCATGTGATTCCCGACGTGCAATTTGGATTTCGGTCTGAACATATTACGGAGTTACACCCGATTGGGCTTGTCGAGCTTGTAACCAGCGGCTTCACCCTTAACAAAGGTACTGGCATCTTGTTTCTTGATGTCTCGATGGTATTTGACAAGGTGTGGCACAAGGGCATTTCTTATAAACTAGTTCAAATGGGCTTTCCATTTTGGTACCCAAAACTTTTGAAATCCTTCTCAAAATTAATAATGCCTTGTCGACAGTACGACCCATCAGAGCCGGTCTCTCAGGGCTCGGTTCTCGCACCAATTCTGTTGTCACTTTTCACGAATGACGTCCTTTATCCTAGCGAATGTCAAGTTTATCTGTACGCTGATGACACTGCATTGGTAGTCGCGTTCCGGGAATCTGATTACAAAGTTCGGTGGATGGGGTATTGGAATGGCAGATCGGTGGCTGAACAAAATTAATTATTCGAAAACGCAGGTTATCTATTGTACTAAAAAATGTAGCAGCGCCCCGCCTGAGGTTTCAGTGAATGGAGTCCACGTGCCATGGGAAAATTCTGCTAAGTATGGTGTATCTGAAGTCACTTGAAATAGCATAAAAACCTTTGGTCGGCGCGTCCTGTGTAATTTCATGACGTATCATAGGGGTGCGGCATTTATTTAGAACGATAATAATAATGTTTTTATATCACAATAAATGGATCTTACTATCGTCTTATTTTTTTGATTTGGGATAAAAAATACTTATATTGGGAGTATAATTTATGTTGACTGAAAGTTAAGAAACGGAAAAATTACAGAATTCCAACGTTTGACATAGGCAAATATTTACATAGCAGGTAGGTATATAAAAAGGTATATAAAGACTTACATTATAGGTTGCAAAGACCAGAGCAGCCATGGCTCAACTCTACCCATTACTGGGATCCGGACGAGAGGCCTCGCAACCGCAGAACCAGGTACCCCAGACCAAGGTCCCAGTTGGCACCCGCTAACTGGAACCTTGACTAGGAGAACTCGCGGTTGCTCCCCCCCCACGGCGTGGATGCAGAGGACCAGGAACCACCGGGACCAGGATCCACCGGGACCAGGATCCACCGGGACCAGGACCAACCAGGACCAGGACCCGCCACGACCAGGACCCACCAGGACCAGGACCCTTCAGGACCAGGACCAGGAACAACATATTGGTAAGAGGACTTGAAACTCTTGATTTTTCGAAAACAAGAGTTTCAAGAGAACCTAGCAGACCCTCTATCGATGATCGCTTAACGACATCGATGAATGTGCGAGGTAAAGGGAACCAACCCGGCGTTCCCAGAGACTGAAACACATGAGGAGACGTTGTAGCAGACCGCAGGTCACGCACAACACATGGCCTACCGAGACGCTGATGAGTCGGGCCACGCGGAGGTTTAGGGTTTAGTGGGTATTAGGTGATCTCCTCAAGACCCTGGAGTCCCACACACGCCGTAGCTCGGGCTATGTTATGGTGCGTAAATGCATTCCCCCCTCACTAAAAAAAAAAAAAACCTTATAGGTATTTATATATCATCCTCGCCTTCGGAGCTGTCGCTAGAGTCATCTTGTAGAGGAATTACAACGGGATTTACAGGAGGCAAAACACAATATTCATTTTCTTTTTCAATAATATGCCTAGAACACTGCTTCCATAGGTCTGTGGCAGCAATATGAGATACTGCATCTCTTATTGTGGCCAATAGCGATTCACTTAATTGAGGGGTCTGATTATGTTTTCTTACTTTTTTTTTTAAAGCAGCCCAGACCAACTCAATCGGGTTAAAAATGCAGTAATAGTGAGGTAGACGTAATACTTCATGGCCATTTTGCTGAAGCAGATTGTCAACAACATACTCTTTTTCAAATTTTTGTCTTTTAATAAGATCCAATAATATGGCTTTGGTTGATTTTTGTGGTATTTCCATTCCCCTATCCTTCATAAAATCAATAATGTCTTGTTTTTTTGTGCTTGTATTCGGAATTTTGTTTTTCTGTCGGGAATGGTATGGCGCATTGTCCATAATAATCACTGAATTTGGGGAAATGTTTGGTATTAACTGCTGCTCTATCCACTTTTCAAATAAGTCGGAGGTCATGTCCTCATGATAGTCGGCACATGATTCTTTGATATTTTTGGCAGATAACAGCAAGGCATTAGGTATAAATCCATTTTCACTGCCAGCATGGAGAATAATGATACGTTTTCCACGGTTGCATAGTGCATTTAAAATGCACTTGTTGCTGTCGTCAACCCAGCCGTACTGCACAACATCATGGGTATCATACCACGTTTCATCCAGGTAAATCAGATTTCTTTTCTGCTCTCTATAGATTTTAACTTTGTGCACAAATTCTTGGCGCAATTCAACGATTCGAGACGACTCCATAATCACCATTCTTTTATCTAATTTTTTGTATTGAAAACCACACAGTTTTACAATACAGTGCAGTGAGTCTAAGCATTTGTAATTATAAAAATCTTCAGGATAATCTTTTAATTTATCCCGTATCATTTCCAACGTGGGCACCAAATTTTCTTTATAAAATCCGTATATTATACGACGAATATCTTCCTGAAAACCCACGTCTGTTCTTTTTAATTTTTGCCCTATGCGCTTTCTGTGGAAGGAATGGTTGACTACATCTCCCCTTTTTACGAGTATAACCCGATAAATGGTAGACCGACTGATTTTTGTCAGGATACAAATTCTGTTTAGAATTTGATTTTGCGAGGAATCTGGATTTTCGTTTTTCAGACAATCATACATATTTAGGATTACTCTTTGGGTCTGTTCCTCTAAATCTTTATGAAAGAATTCTGCCTGCACAGGTTCATCAACCATCTCCTCGTGGCTTGGAGCATTTTCCCAAGGTCTCCAAAGAGCCATATTTAGGACACACAAGAACAATCAACACAACAATTAAATCAACAAGTAAACTGAGTATTCAAAAGTCAAAAACACACAAACTAATAAAATCTATGAAAAAACACGGACAGACTAAAGAAAACACGTTTATTCACCGCTACACGGCACTGGCTAAACTGTTTCAATTTTCAGTAGCCACCTGCACTTGTTCCGAGCTCTGAAATACACGCTTTCTCATTGGCTATGTCCACGCATAGGCGTGCTTTACTCCACGTGGACCGGTGAAACTGCCTTTGATCTCTTATATTATATATATATATATATATATATATATATATATATATATATATATATATTATATTTGCTGCGAAATTTGGCGATTTTTGCAGCAACAGAGTGTGTTGAATATAGGTATATAAAACGCACCCGGTATTTCACAGTGTTCCAAGTGACTTCAGATAAAGTATACCTCGGTGTCACTCTTGACAAGGGCTGACCTGACAGAAGCCCGCCCAAGCGTTTAAAACTAAATTCCAAATTACGTTTGGGCAACTAACTCTACCCTATGCTATGTACAACCTCAAAATTAAGTTTGATCAACAATGTTCGGGTATACAAGATGGTTATTAGACCAGCAATCACTTACGTATGTGCAGCATAGTGTTTTCTCACCAAAGCGCATATGCGTAGTCTGCACGTTTTACAGAACAAAACCGTCCGTACTATGACTAACGCACCATGGCATTTCTCCAGCAAGTTCCTTCGCAGAGGCCTCGACATCGCTTACCTAAGCGACTACATTAAACAACAGACGCAGTTACGTTAAAGTAAAGCAGAATCGCAGAGCAACACTCTGTTGCGTGAGTCAGTAGACAACACAGTCGGCAGAGCAAGTTAGCAAGCACACAGAACCACGGCTCGCACTGTAACAAAACCAAATTGTGCAATTCTAGGTCCATCAAACATTACAATTTTTCCCACACAGTTAAATTCCTAAATTAGTTTTTGGATCAACTTAAAATTACCAAATACTAGTTAACAATACCAAGACACCCTTTTAACTGACGCACTTCCTCCTCTTTGCTCTTCCCCTTCCATCGTTTATTTCTTATTCCTTTCTTTCTCCCCGACTTCGTCTGGTATCTGGGCAATCAGACTGACAGACCTACGATACGAAAGAGCAAAGGTCCCACGGACCGCTCTGACGGACAATGACGAATAGAAGTCGGATTAACCGACAGACAGACAGATCGTCAGAAATGAGTGACATGATTTTTCATGATTTACATGTAATATAACATCGAAAACACATATCTCATTTTCGGAATTTTTGCCGATTACAGTACTTCCCCGTCAGTAAGCGTGGGAAGTAAAAGACGCGAAACCAAACAGATTTAAATTTGTAACGAAAACAAATGTGACAGCAGACGTAGAAGAACAGAAAATGGTCCTGAGGACCGACTCTAACTGAATTTCGACCGTTAATATTGTTTGCTGCTTCTAATGCCTGTCGTATAATAATCTAGCACGTAGGAAATTTATTCCGTTTCAGTACAACTAGGTTCTTTCCAACAAGAGTTTTTGAAACTCTCAAACTCGGGCTGAACAGCATAGCGTTTTATATGCTCTGGCCGCAATACCACGCCCACGACGCCGCCTCTGCCCTCGGGGAGAGCCGACGTTTCCAGATGCACTGCCGGTAGGGCAGGGAAAGGATGTCTAAGGACTAATTGTATGGACCTGTTTGACTGACTTTTTTCCCAGAGGGTTTAGTTGGTGCTGAACATATTCCTTTGTGTACTGATAAGGGCGTTGCGTGGAAAGTGTAGAGTCAACCTACTTGACGCTATTTTATATTTGCTGGTAGACTCTTTGGGGAGCTCGTATTTTGAAACTAACTATGCATTTGATGTTCAGATTACCTATTATAGTGTAGCAGAAGGTATTTATGTATGATTGTTCAAGTTGTTTTGCAATTATAATCATTGTTGCTCGTTTAAGTAGATACTGACATGGTCATAATAAAATTTTATTCCATTATTTGTTTTTAACATCAGTCCTACTTCGTACAATAAATCTGCTATTTCAGGCTGGCAGACTGATCAGACTTTTCTACAGTTTGCGAAATAGTTGTTGATTAAATCAACGATATTTTGAGACACGTGAGATGCTTCGTCGGCCATAAAAACTCTCCAAGGCTAAATTCAGCTTCGCTCTGCTCCCTCGCAAAATCCCCTGATCCACCCTTGAAAGCCTTATAAGGGTTGGCAGCTATAACATGGGTCGATTCCTGCGCGCGCTCTCACCCCTAGCTAGGTTTTAACTTTCCCCTTACCTCGTTCAGCCCATTTATAAATTATTTCACCCCCTCTTCTCTTCATGTACCACCGATTTCCTATTACAAAGCTTCCTTCCCCTACAACCTGTCAACGATTTTAATAGACGTATACCATGTGCGCATGCTTAGATAGGCGAACAAGGGGAGTTGGGGTGACGATTTATTGGGGTGCTTTGCAGTGGGTGACGTGTTTTTTAGTAATGTCATTCACGCAGGGGAAGTTCTATGATCTCAACCAGGCATTTAATTTGATAAATAGCCTTATCAACTTCTCAGCTAGAAGTGTTAGACTCTCCCAGAAAAGTCCAACTCCAATATGAAAAAACATTAAACCAAAACAATAACCAGTCGTGTTCGGTGCATGTTCAGCACGTTGATATATTTCAAGGAATAATAATGTTATTGGGCAGAATCGGCCGAGCCCATATACAGGACCGAT
Source organism: Acanthoscelides obtectus (assembly GCA_963669975.1). Taxonomy (NCBI): domain Eukaryota; kingdom Metazoa; phylum Arthropoda; class Insecta; order Coleoptera; family Chrysomelidae; genus Acanthoscelides; species Acanthoscelides obtectus. The sequence goes on along the minus strand of CAVLJG010000008.1, from coordinate 30,727,652 downwards.
GCCAAACCAGAAAGGTGGAGTGAGAGACCACACAACGGTGAAGGCAGCCTTGACCCCTTGCCGGCTGTTATAGCCCAGGCTACAGACAAAAAATAGGTATTTCGTGTAAAAAAGTTTAGCAGATATCTGGAAGTTTTAAACGTATGCCGGGCTCTTTCTTATGACAAATACATATGAAGATACAGCCAGATAGGCGTTGTTTTTTATAAACAACGGGAAAAGCTCAAAATTCAGTATTTTGCTTGTATAACTTTCAAATTAATTTTAACTGGAGATTTTAGAGGATAAAAAGACCTTCAACTTTATTTTTTAAGAATTAAAAGCGATAAAGAATCAAGCTATATTGAATAAATGTTTATAACTATTGCAATAACAATTTTAAATGCCTAAAAAGAGAAAGAGGGCATAATTGGTGTCAATATAAATGTGCTAAATTTCAGCCGGATCGGTTTGATAGATTATGTAAAAAGCTAATTGTTTATCTCAGAGACGAATTATTTAAATAACTGTTTTTGCCCAAGACATGGTCCTAGAACATTTTACAAAAGTGAAATGGATTCTTGAACGTTTCAACTTCAGGGACTTATGCAAAAAATTGATTAATTATTTCAAAATTGTTGTTAGAAATTATGTTAAAAAATATCAATTTTTGTAGTATAACATCTTTTTTTTATAATATAATTTATTTTAACAAGTTGATCTCTGGATAGGTGGTTAAAAAACGCATATTTTACAAAATCGTCTACGACCAATAGAAGCCACGATAAAATAAAAAAAACATTCACATCTCCTTTATAAACATTAAGACTCGAAATGTTATCATCCAAAATCAGAAGTAGCCACCTAAAGTGAAGGTACTGCCGTAAGTACTTCCGGGTGAGATGGTAAGGGAATCAGCTCTAGCTCGATTTATTTTTTGAAATTGAGTCTTCAAATCGGAGCGCGCTGTAAAATTATGCATTATTTCGGCTTCTATGGAACTTAGAACCTTGTTTTTACATGTTGTATTGTTCAAAATTAAATTACTAGGAAATAGTAATAAACTAACAATAAACCATTTAGTTTTACTCTCATTCTAATAAAATAATTTATATTTTACAATAAAATTGTTTAAGCAATTTAGTTAACAAAATATATACTCTAATAAATTGTAAAAAATATTGATTCACGTTTGTCTTTCATTTATATTTATTTTATTTGCATGCTTTGTGTTATAATAATATTATATAATGATTATACCTAAACATTAAGAAGAGACAGGATGTTTACAATATCTGAAGGGCAATATAAACACAAAGCAGTACTCGAATAAACATCTAAACATTCGAAAGGGCTTTTCTCTTGTTAAGAGCAGTGGCGCAACTTATATGTAAAATATGGTCATCAGGTTCCGTAACATGAATATATTCATGACAAAAATTGAGATAAACTCTCTCCATCTTTAGAACGTACAACCCCCAATTTACAATCCCAACAAAATATTTTGTTGAAAATGACCAGAAAGCATCAAAAAATAAACTTCGCAAATGACTTATTGGTTTCGTTTTTCCCATAGCACCGCCGCCAATGGATTTTCAAACAAGACATTCGACTAAGATGGCAGTATGCCCCTTGACAGGATCCAACAAGGCCCATCTGCCCTGACTCGATGAGCGACTACTCTCGCTTCACCGCGGATCACCAGATCCAATGGTGGGAGATCCAACAGAGCTTCCATTGCACTCAATGGCGTTGTTCGCACTGCGATTGTAATGCTAATACAAGCTGAATTTTATTGAGTTTGGCTTTAGTTGTCTCAGTTCTAATTCAAGGTCACCAGACCAGGGAGCCGTACAAGAGAGATGGACGTACTATCGTCGTGTAGAGCCAGTATACCACTTTGGGTTTAAGCCTTATACCGACAACACGCCTATAGGCCCACACTGAATTGCGAGCCTTGCCAACCTTGTATTCAACATGCTCTCTCCAGTTCAGTTTGCAATCCAGGATAATTCACAGATATTTCACTGATTGGAATAGAATTAATCTAGTCCTGAAGAAGGTCGGCTTGACCAGCCCGTCAAGCCTTCTTCTCCTAGTGAATAGGAACAGCTCGGTCTTTCCAGCATTAACAGAAATATCGACTTCTCTGCACCACGATTCCACAGAGCGCAGAGCGCCCTGCATAATTTCAGGGACTGTTCTAGAAAAACGTCCCCTTAACACTGTGAGCATCAGCTCGTAGAAGTTACGATAATTGCTATTATTTCGTCAGTGAACAAAATATTCAAAATTTTAACTGGATTTGCTTCATGTCTTAATTTTAGAGCTTCGTCTTTCAGACCAGGTAGCGTAAGAATTATATTATGGCCGGCTGTACGCACATTTCTGGTTCCATAAAGGACCATTCAAGGTTTTTCCCATAAAAGTTTGTTCTTTCTGTAGTCGAATCGTTAAAGCTATTTTCACTTGAAAATGACTTTTGCCTTATATCGTCATCGAGTACAAATTGTTCGTCATCATCCGGAGACTACTCGCTATCGCTTTCGTGGTCACAATATCACTGCTGTCTTCTACATACGACGCATCGGAGTCCAGTTTATTATACCATCGTGAGCGTACTCTCATAGTCTCTACCCTTTAACAGTCTCTTAAGATTATACAGCATATTGCCACATCAAATACAATCTCTAGATGTTGAACAATTTAGCATAACTATTAAATGCTTCATACTATCTGAAGCTTTTTCTGATCTAGAAGAGTTCTTTAATTTTTTCAGCCTGGCATAATTTTTATTGTAATTAGTCTCTTTTATAATTATTTTACAAACTCTATCTATTATCAATCTAAATTTCAACTTTAATTCTATTAAGTCTTTATTTAACTTTTATTGCCACTTTGTGTTTTAAGTTTGTCTCATTTACGTATTGTTTGTTGTTTTTACTTACTCTTTTATGTTTTATATATTTTAGCTGACTTTTGCAAACACATTTATGTGTAATAGCACCAATAAATTATTATTATTATGAAAAATAACGATTCCTTTTTTCAGAAGAACGAAAACAAAAAAAAAACAATCAAATTATCTTTACCACCAACGAGATGTAATCCAATCAATGACGCATCGGAACGTTTCTGGTGGTGCTCGGCAACCGTTATCGCACCGTGCATTCCAGATTCCAGTCTCGCTGCTTGCAGGTACAGTCCGTAAAACAATGACTTTATTGTGATAACAATTTGATGATCAACTAATTTTTCGGTTCAGATCAATATTTTGGCCGCCCAGATCGTGTTATCTCACACACTTTTTCCTTTAGGGCTACGTCTACATGTATAAGAGCACCCATTAAAAAATTCATCGTACATATCGTATAATATGTTAAGAACACGCCAGTGGCATGAGAGGCAAAATACAGACGTTTTCCTAATTACTATAAAGTTCGGAATGTAAGTTTTGCATTTTTCTTATTTTTTTCTTGATCCATGGTTACTCTGTCATAGTATCACGATATAATTTTTGCCCTTATATGAGGATTATTTGATTGAAATTGTGATTAGTCCACTTGAGACTGGAAACGCTACATTTGCATAATTTGGGTATTTTCTTCGCATGATAAAAGCGTTTCCGGTTTCATGCTGTTTTCGCAAGAATTTATGTTGCTTCTGTTACTTCCTGTTGCAGTCATTTATCTACATATGCACGAACAGGGACATGCCATTTTCATTTTTTACTAAAGCATTGATGAAGACCTAAATGCCTAGATCAGCTAGGTACATCGACTGCTACAAATAGGTTAACGAAATTTTGCTCGTCTGTGTTACAAACCGAAACATTTGCGAATAGTTCTATTTAGCTTTGATATCAATAATAAATAGACGCGGACTTACAGGTACCATGTAGTTATGCTGCGTCCTCACGGAACAAGAAGCTCGCATTCAATTTTGTTTCCGTGACCCTTGGCACATCTATGTCTCTTTTCAACCACATGACAACATATACACAAGTCAGATTCCTTACGCTCTGTCGTCTAAGTACATCATTATCGCTAATATTTATCACCTCATCATAGTCGGATGTATAATAATAATAATAATAATAATAATAATGTTTATTGTCACAAAAAACAGGTAAATATCAAATATTGTGCACAATAAACATAAAGCACCCAAAAAAAGTTTGCACTTGTGTTTGGGTTTGTTCAAAATAAAAACTAATACATAGTACAGTGTATGAAAAAAAACCGTTAATACTGTATAATTTGGTGAATTATTATGGTAATGTCAGGAAAAATATCCAGACAATTATAACTCAAGTAAAAGTATGAATGTTAGTGTAAGTAAAATATTATTGATTTTGATAATGATTTTTCAGATCTACAATTTCGAGGATGCAGTACCTTGGTTGTTGTAAAATCCATTTTTTTAGTTCTTTTTTAAATGATTTATTTGATTTAATTACTTTTAATGACTCTGGTATAAAGTTATAGAATTTTGGTCCCAAGAAAAACAGAGATCGTTGTGTAATGGTTTTTGATGTTTGTGGAATACACATTGAATTTTGATTGAATCTTGTTGGGTAGTTATGAATGGTACAATTCAAGAATTTCGAATATTTGAAATAATGTATTATTAAAAATAAATTTGTCTGCAATCTAATAGCTGAGCCTCCACATATAGAAAATCACTTGAATAAGTAATCTCCCTATGGAGGATAAATTTTAGAATTAATTTTTGGATTACATCAACCTTTTTGTAATTATTATTCATAACTCTCCCCAAGCCAAAATTCCGTAAAGTAATAGAGGATAAACAAGAGCATAATATAGATTATATAGATATTTCTTATCTAGAATATCTCTGAAGTATCTGAATTTTGGAATAATACATCCCAGTCTCTTCACAAGGTACTCAGTATGGGTATCCCATTATAAGTGTTTGTCCAAAATCACGCCTAAGTATTTTATTTTATCGGCTAACTGATTCTCTTTCAGACCACTGCTTGTATGAACTTCAAGCTTTTTAAATTGTGGTGAGAGCCTGTCGTTACAAGAAAATATAGTGTGTTTTGTTGTAATTAATTGTCATTGTTCTTTCCGAAAAGAAATTTATAAATGTTTTGAAATCATGTTCGATTGTGGTTTTTAGTGTATGCCACTGGTTGCTTTCATAGGGAATAGCTGTATCACCCGCAAAACCGATAACTTTACCTGTACTACTTATTTTGAAGAAATCGTTGATAAATAGATTAAATAAAATGGGTCCTAATACTGACCCTTGAGGTACACCGTATGATACAATATGGGGTTCACTGAATGTGTTATTAATTTTGACGCACTGTGTTCGATTTGACAAATAATTTTCTATAAGTTTGTATGTTATTCCTCGGAAACCTAAGTTTTCTAAAGTTGTTAAAAGCGATTCATGAGTAATAGAGTCGAATGTCTTTGCCAAGTTAACAAAAATACATGCCGTTGGTTTGCCAATATCGAGATTCGTGTATATTTTACTTGTTAATTTTACAATAGCATCTTGAGCAGATTTGCCTTCTTGAAAACCATATTGCTGTTCCGCTATTAAGTTATATTTTTTTGCAAATTCGGTGAATCGTTTTTTTAACACTTTTTCAAATATTTTAGAAAAATTTGTTAAGATGGAAATTGGTCGATAGTTGATGGGTTTTTCTCTTTTTCCAGATTTAAATAATGGTTTTACCATAGCGTGTTTTAAACATGAAGGGAATATTCCTTTATTCATACAAGAATTTATCAAATATTTCAGTATGCCGCAGATGTTGGAATTTATTCTCTTGAGAGTATATGCTGTTATATTATCTAGACCTGGAGATTTTCTTAATTTCAATTCATTGATTATTGTCTTTATTTCATGCGTATCGGTCGGTTCCAGATATAATGAGTTATATAATCTGGTCTTACTATAATTTAATTTCTCCGCGTTTTTTATGTTTTCTGACAACCTTTTCCCGATTATATATCGGTAACATATGATCAGAAAAATTAGAATAGTTCCACAATCTCGACACCCTGGGAACGAGGGTACAGAACTCTACAGAATTAGAACGAGAATAAAAAATCTGACCGATGTGCATCATCAATAACTTAGCGTCTCGCGCATTTTCGAAAAATGTCGTCAAGTAAGTTGACTCTGCACCTCCCACGCAACACTGCATTGTCATCAGTTCAGAAAAAATATAGCTCGACACAAGATAGCTACTCTTGGAAAAAATTAAGAGTTCGATTCTGTGATATCGCTACAGCGCTGTAAATCTTCATCATTTTTTTGTGAAATACATTAATCACGTGGTTTTATGAATACCCTATTTGTCTATTTGACAACCGTGGATGACGAAATCGTTATACACTGACGATTTTACGAACATACTTTGGTTAAACGTTAACGGCTTTACGATGTGGTTAATCTTGGTTGACCAAAATCGTAGCGTTGACTATTTTACGATATGGTCAATCTTTTATGACCAAAATCGTTAAACGTTGACGATTTTATGATATGATCAATCTTGGCTGGCTAAAACCGTTGAACGTTAACGACTTTACGATGTGGTTAATCTTGGATGACCGATATCTTAGCGGTGACTATTTTACGATATGGTCGATCTTGTATGATCAAAATCGGTAAACGTTGCCGATTTTACGATATGGTTAATTTTGGATGACCATAATCGTTAAACGTTGACGATGCTACAGCTTGGTCATTCTTGGATGACCAAAATCGTTAAACGCTTAACGTTTAACGATATGGTATTTTACAATGTGGTCTTTAACTTGCCATTTCGTGAAATGCGACTATTTAATGAAACGGCGATATAGGCAGCTGATGCGGTCCATTCACGATACTGTATTTTGTACGAATTCTAACAAGTTTCAAGGGCAAATGTACGGGAAATCTATGAAGTGAATTATGTCTATTACTTATAACCCTCACAAAAATGTTTCTGGAGATGATCAGGAGCTTCTAAAATGTCAAAAAACAAAGTTTGAGCGATTATTATTTTTTCCTCCTAAGCTTTTTCGTCCCTGAAATATTAGTAACCTTGCATGAACATTCCAGGCGATACTTTCAAAGTTATAGACGGGCCAAGGATTAGCGAACAAATAGACAGACAGGCCGACGGAAATGAGTAACATGATTTTGCATGACTTACATGTCATATAACATCCAAAAACATCTGTTTAGAATTTTTTCGCGATTACAGTACTTTCCCGCTAGTGGCGTAGAAACCAAAACAGAAAAATGATTTGGTACCTAACAACTAAAAAATATGAAAAGAAAAAGGTACTTACAATGGGATTAGAAACAGGTCTTGTAGGCAACAGGAAGTCTAAAAGAGGATGTCTAGCAAAAGTAACTTCGGTGAGGTTTCCAAAAGAAGGTCTAACATAGCCATGGATAGAGCTGGTTTCTGCCAGGGATTGCAACATATCAAGATAGGCTACCTGTTCGCATAGTGTGTAGAAAAGATGAACGTATTGCTTCACGTAAACTATTAATTTATGGACCAAGCTGAAAGCAAAACATACTGTAGGATATACAGTGCTTTCCAAAAAGGTCCCACTCCTTCCTATTTATTTTTTCAACGAGTCAACCCAGCAACCTGAAATTCTGGTTGATGAAATTGAAGCATGAATACAATCAATTCAATGTGAAACATTTTTATTTTATACAATATATCAACATAATACGTATGTGATGTCTTTGTCTTTGGCTTATTCAGGGTGATTCATAAGTCATAACCAAAAATGAGACATCATACACAGGACCGCATTTTAAGCGGGGTGTTCTAAGTAATATTTTTCCCCGAGGGCTTCATTAGAGAAATTCGGGGTGTTGAAGTTTAAAAATGAAAAAAAAAATTGTAATATTTTCAAAACCGTCAACTGGAATGTACTAAAATTTGATATGAGGATTTACTCAAGTATTGTCCACTTTCAAAAGTTTTTACTTAAAATTAACGTGCGCCAGTGGCGGAGATACATAGGATTAGTGGCATTATTTTTCTAAATAAAAATAGTATGCCACTGTTTTTTTAAACGCGCAATTTTTCGAATTTTCCTTCAATTTTCTACAAATAATTACTCTTGTATTTTTTTCTAGAGTGCCCTGTTTTCGTAAAAATAAAAATAAAATAAATTATCATGAAGAGCTGAGATACAATTAGTTTCAAAATAAAATAGGAGGCATTGATACCGACTTGACGTTTCTTAGGAGATAGTTTGTCAAAGTTATGTGTTATACGGTTGTTATCGTTGATACTTCCATTTTTTTTTGTAAAAGTCAGGTCAAAAGTTTTTTCCCCGTTTTTGAGTGTTGTGAAATGGAATTTAACAATGACGAGTACACCGATATTATTTTTGTGAACGGGTTCTGGAATGTAAATGCTGTAGAGGCTTCTCGAGAGTATCAACGTAGATTTTCTAACATACGCTATCCTACCACAAAGGTTTTTAGGCGTTCATTTCTAAGTCTTCGGGAATATGGGATTGCCAAACTTCCCGGAGTTAGAGGCCACGGTTTCCGGTAAAGTCTTGAGTAGAGAATTTTAAATCGGAAAGTTTCACATCCTTACCATGGGCAAAATGTGCAATGTCTGCAACCCGGCGATGAAGTGCAATGTCTGCAACCCGGCGATGAAGTGCAACGGCGAAATTTTTGTGAATGGTTAATGCAAATGCAGAATCAAAATGCAGATTTTACTGATTTGGTTTTGTGGTCAGACGAATCGCTTTTTACGAGGTGTATGACCTCTAATTCTCATAATGAACATATTTGGTCGTTAGAAATTCCCCGTTCTGGAAGAATCCACTCGTTTCAACACAGATTTTCTAGAAATGTCTGGTGCGTAATTTTCAGTGGCCAACTGGCCAACTGGCATACTTAGCTTTTCTAGAGAATTCCATAGAAAATATGTTAGAATATGTTCCGTTAGCAACGATAGTACGAATGTGGTATCAGCACGACGGTGCCCCACCGCATGTTCGTCGTAACATAACCGCATGGTTGAATGATCATTTTAGAAAACGATGGATTGGCAGAAACGGACCCGTACAGTGGCCTGCGAGGTCTCCTGATTTGAACTCTCTTGATTTGTTTTTGTGGGGCGCTTTGAAACAGCTAGTGTATTGAACAAGTTAATACTGTTGAACAAGAAAGGATATATAATTAGTTTCATCAAATACAAGCCACAACAGATTTTGCTGAAATACGTTTTTCTTTATTAAAAAGATGTCGCACTTGTGTCCGTCAGAGTGGTGGTCTTTTTATTGAAACAAGGCTTTGATTATCTAATTTGTTCTATTTTCATTTTTACGAAGAGTAATTATTTGTAGCAAATTGAAGGTAAAATTTGAAAAACTGTGCGTTTCGAAAAGAAAAACAGTGGCGTACTGTTTTTTATTTTTAAACTTATCTTTTTAATGAAGCCCTCGAGTAAAAAATATTACATAGAAGACCCCCATAAAAAAACAAAAATGTTGCTACTGTACATTCAATATATTTATTTCTTGAGGGGAAGGTGAAAACGAAGAGAAGGATATGAAGCATAGGATAAGATTTTTTTTATAAAAAATTATTATGGAATGTAATGACCAGGACGCTTGAATTTAGATGACTGGATTTGACATTGGCTGGCTGATTGGACGATCTGCTTTGGTCAAAATCTGCTTCACTGATTTGTCTTCTGCGGGAAACTTCTTATGCGGTTGCACGGACGTATATAAGGGGGGGGTTTTGGGGGTCCGGACCCCCCCATTCATATCCACCTTACTTGTCCAACAGAAAAAAATTACATGCACCGCGCCGATTGTAATAAACGATAGTTGCTGTGGAGCGTGTCCGTAGGGCGAGTATCGGAAAACGCGATGCGTATGCCCGCGTAGTGCGGGGTGAGGGGGGATGGGCACTTCCCCCGCCACCGTCGCCCGCGCTTCGGCGGCGCGCACCAAACCAAGCTAGTCTAGTAGTCTAGTCCACAGAACTGTCTAGTCTATTTTATCTCTTCGCGTTGACGCGTTGCGCAGTTGTTATAAATACAATATAGAAAGAAGTGTCGCTATGAAACGAACAAATCAGGTATCTCTTTTGGGTTTTTTTTGTAAGAAAGAGAGTCCAAAGCCCAATGAACTTTTGTCAATTGAAGAAGTAGGAATAAATAGAGCGGGGCCATCCACAGATACTGATGACGATGAAGTGAAGAAAGGTAAGTCTCTTATTTATTTAATTAGGAAGAAATCCAGTTATTTGAATTTAATAGACGCTCTAAAAACTTTTATCCTGCTCTTATTTTTATTCCCAGAGAATTTTTGTAAACAATTGTGTTGCCGTGAGCATAAAATATTTGACAAAAATGGTAATTTCAGTGTATATGCGGAATGTACCTAAGTGTCATAAAATCATTTCGCCTTTTAAGAGAAATAGAATTATATTTAACAACTAAGTGGCGCCCGCGACTGTGTTCGCGTAGACTTAATTTTTAGTTGAAAATTCTTATTCCCAACATAACTTTTTAGTTTTTGTCAAATATTTCTTTGTTACAGCCAGGATCGATTTGTGTTCGGCTCCGTCCGCAGCCGCAGCCAGGACGGGTTATGATATTGGGAAATACGTATGTCATCCTCCAAGCAATGACGAGGAAAAGCTGAGAGCATTAAAAGAGCCTTGGATTCCTCCGGACACATTTAAATTTCCAGTCACTGACACCGGTAAAAAGAAACTTTCTTTTCAACGCCATTGGACTAACAGGTACTCATGGCTTGTATATTCAAACCTCATGCAGGGAGCACTTTGCAAAGTATGTGTTCTACTTGGAAAAACGCAAGGTGGTCGTGGTCATCAAGAACTTGGAGCCTTTGTTAGTAAGCCATTTATTAACTGGAAGAAAGCTTTAGAGAGCTTTGATCACCATGCAGATACGAAGTATCACAAATTTGCTGTTGAGCAGGCAGCAAATTTTGCAAGGATCATGGAAGGAAAAACGCTTGATGTTACAGAATGCTTAAATGTAGAAAACAATAAAATTGCCGAAGAGAACAGAAAAAGATTAAAAGCCATTGTTGAAACAATTATTCTTTGCGGAAGGCAAGCAATAGCACTAAGAGGAAGTCATGATTCTGGAGAAATTGGGATAAATGAGCCTGAACATAATGATGGTAATTTTAGAGCACTTCTTCGTTTTCGTGCGCGATCTGGCGATGAAGCACTCAAGAATCATTTACTAACACAAAACATTCACAGTAGAGCCATGTATACGTCATCAGTAATTCAAAATGAGGTGATTGAACTATGTGGTAGTGCTATTCAAACGCAAGTACTTAATAGGGTCAAAGAGGCTGTTTTTTTTACTATACTTGCTGATGAAACACAAGACATTTCACGGCGAGAACAATTAGCGTTATGTTTACGATATGTACACTGCTCATCTGGGAAATCGGTTATACGGGAAGATTTTTAGAATTCATTCACGTAGAAGATGTTTCAGCTCAAGCTTTGGCAACGACTATTATATCACATCTTTTATCATATAACTTGGATATGGATAAATGGATTGGTCAAGGCTATGATGGCGCTGCAGTGATGAGCGGCCGGTTACGGGGCGTAAGAACAATAATCTCAGAGCAATACCCGAAGGCGCAATTCGTACACTGTGTTGCTCATGTTCTTAACTTAGTTTTAGCGCATTCATGTGAGATACCAATGATACGTAACTGTATCGGAACCATTAAGAGCGTAATAAACTTTTTTCGCCAATCACCGCTTCGCGACGGACTTTTGAAGAAAATTGCGGATCAAATTAACTCATCTCATTCAACGCTTATCTCTCTTTGTGAGACAAGATGGACCGAGAAACACGTGGCTGTCGAAAGATTTGCAGAAATGGTTCCCGTTATACGCGAAACACTTGGGGCACTTCAAGATGCTGCAAGCAGCGACGTCGCTACTCAAGCATACCATCTTCAAACCGCTATGGATAACAGCCAGTTTATTGTTTCTTTAGTTATACTGAGAAAAGTTTTTTCATATACAGCAAACCTTAACAAAGCAATGCAGAAAGTCAATGTCGATTTGACCAACATTTGCGAATATACAAAAACGGTAAAAATACTAAATGTTCGGAACGAAAGTCAGTTTGCAATCCTTTTTGAGCAAGCGCAGCAGATGAGTTCAGGCGATATAGTCGTGCCAAGAATAACTGGAAGGCAAACCCTGCGCAATAATATTGCAGCAGAAACTGCCGAAATATACTACCGACGAAATGTGTTTTACCCTTTCATTGATCATGTTATTGCAGAACTCGACGCTCGTTTTAAACCACATGAATCGACGATCGAAGGAATTCAAATGCTGTTACCTGAAAAAACTAGTAATGACTCCAGGATAAAAGAAAATCTTGAAAAAATTGCACAAACATTTCTTGGTGGAGAAAATGAAGGCACAATATTTCTGAGTGAATATGAGATATGGCACAATCACTGGAAATCTGTAGCACAAAAACCTGCAACTGTGCTTGACGCTATCGATAACTGCGATGATCAGTCCTTCCCTTCAATAAAAAAGCTTCTAATTATCTTAGCCACACTCCCAGTGTCCACTGCAACCCCTGAAAGATCTTTCTCTACCTTAAAGAGGTTAAAAACTTACCTAAGAAATAAAATGGGCGATGAAAGACTTACTGGTCTGGCTTTAATGAGCGTACGCCGAGATCTGGCGGTGCAACTAGATTCCGAAGAAATTATCAATCAGTTAGCAATAAAACGTAAAAGACTAAATTTATTATTTTAAAGTTTCAACTTTGTTACTTTTGAATAAATATTGCAATACATACATTAAACTTTTTATTTAAAGGCACCTACCTAAGTAACCTGAGTTATATATTATAGATTACCCGCGACTATACTTGCGTGTTATAATCGAAATGTTTAATCTGTAAGTAATAGATCCAATTGGCGTTAGAGCTCTGTTTTTTTTCACTTTGGGGACCCCCCCCTTATCAGAGCTATAGCTACGTCAGTGTAGCGGTTGGTTCAGGCGTGTTGCCACACTGACCTTTTATAACATCTCCCAAAGTATATCATCTAGGACGCAGTAGGGAAACTGCATAGCTCTTTTACATACCCTCTTAAGGCCACCTCTCTAATTTATGAATGCCACTTTTGTTTCTGCGAGAGAGCAGCAAGTCCATATGTTGTACCGAATAGACGCATGCTTCAATTATTTTCATTTTGACTTTGAAAGAAACATTCAAGCTGAAGTTGGAGTTGGAGACAGAGTGTAAGCAGCTGTATTAGCTTTTTCTAGTATTTCTTTAATGAGACCGTCTGTGTTTACTGTTTTATCAAGATTGAGCTCACGGTATATATATTTATATCTTATTTGATTGAGGATTCGTTTTGTACTTTTTCAAACCGGTCCTTTCGTTGAGGAGCGTGAACAGTAATTCTTGGTTAACAGTAAAATGTTTTCCAAAACGCCTAAAAGCGCCCGGAGAAAATATTTCACAATGAACAGGGATAATACTATAGTAACATGCAAGTACTGCCCGAAGGAATTAAAAACAAGTGGTAATTGCTGGTATTCAAGGATGGACCTTTGGGGCTCAAGCCTAATCGTTTTCTCATACAGGGTGTTTTCAAAGTTGAATCATTTATTTTAACTGTTTGTAGGACTCGTCAAAAGGAGTTGATATACCAAAAATCACCTATATAAAAGTTGCATGATAAAAAAAATAGTAAAAGATTAAACATTAAAAATAAGAATGTTGTTACACAGGTTTTTTGATATTTTTGACCACTGCCATGTAGAATCTTAGCGTTTTTTGTTTACTACTCTTATGGTTTATCTAAATTTGGAAATCTTTTTGTGTTATTGTATGGTTTTCAGTAGGAGTCTTTGGTTCGATCAGTTGGATCAGTCTTTTAATAGTGCGTATACTTTCAGTTGTCTGATTATTTTGTGCGAACAAATGGCCCATGTTTACGAAAACAGTGAACTAGTGGGCATAACACTAACATTTGGAGAGGGTTAACAAAATGCAGCCGCAGCAGAAGTTTCCTTTAAGAAATCATCCGGTCCCACGGATGTTTGTAAATTTAGTTATTAGGTTAAGGATACTCAACCTGAAATATTACAAATTGAGGAAGACATTTTATGAATGGTCGAAGACGGCCCAACAATGAGTACTAGAGCCATAGCAGCTCAAGTTAAAGTTTCCCATAGTAAAGTGTGGAAGACAATTCCACAAGAACAGCATTATCCATATCATTATCAACGAGTACAAGTGTTACAACCTGAAGATCATCCTAGAAGAGTTGCACTTTGCCTGTCGCTTTTAGAACAGTTAGACAGGAATGAAGATTATACGAAATTAATTTTATGTACAGACGAGGCCACATTCACACGAAATGGAGTGCACAATTTCCAGAGAACAATCATGTTTGGGCAGTAGAAAATCAGCATGCTCTAAAAATAACTTACTTTCAACATATATTCTCATTAAATGTTTGGGCTGGCCTGGTAAATGGAATGCTTATTGGACCCTACTTTTTTTCCTCGACTGATGGTGAATTTTATTTAGATTTTCTTCGATACAATCTGCCCCAACTATTAATATGTATTAATATGAATATGTAGTTCCTACATGATGGGCCTCCACTACACTGTAGACAAGAAGTTCATGAACATCTAAATAATGAGTTTCTGAATAGATGCCTAGGGCGCAATGAACCCATTTTTTCGCCTGCTCGCTACCCGGACTTAACACCTTGCGATTTTTTCTGTGGGGCTATTTGAAAGAGTTGGTGTATCATGATGGAGCAGTAAATACTCCGAAAGGACTTCAACAGCGCACTGAAAATGTTTGTGATTTAATTCGTGGACTTTATTTTCGAAGCTTGTAAAGAGTCGTGGATTTGGCGAGCACGATTTTGCGTTAATCGAACAACTGGAGACAATTTTGAACAGTTTTTTGTAAATACGGTATCCATTTAATTTTATAATGTTTTTTTTAATAATCTTTAATAATGTAAGCTAACTCTCTTATTATGCAACATTTATATAGGTGATTTTTGGTTATCAACTTCTTTTGACGAGTTCTACAAGCTGTTAAAACAAATGACTTGACTATGAAAATACCACCTCTTGCGAAATGGTCGGATCCAGCCCTGAGCAAATTAAGAATATGTTTTAACCCCCCCCCCCACTATTCAGCTTTCAATCGCCGATACCTCCCACCGAGCCGGACATCTTCGTGAACATAAATCCCTTTCATGCGATTCAATGTACAAAAAATGGCATCAAGTAGATGGACTCTGTAATCTCTACACAACGCCGTCATCAGTTCATAAAGGTCAAAGTGGCCCATACAATTAGTCGATAAACATTCTTTCCATGCCCTACCGGTAGTTACTGTTCATCTGGTGGTCCCTTTCCACATCTGCGCCGTATCGCCACGCGCGGCATCGCTGCTCCGAGTTATCGTCTCACTTTTGCATGGTCCATGTATATATACAGGTATATATATATATATGTATATACAGGGTGACTTTGAAGTTGAGTCATTAATTTTCAGATAATGATTGTAGAAGGAAGATAAACCAAAATATGTGTGTAAAAATAAAAAAAAAATGTTACCTTGTTTTATAAAGTATCCTCCCGACAAGTATTTCAGTGCGGACCTGTATTTGTTCGTGCGGTCTTGGAGCACCGGCATGCCCTCCCCTGTGTGAGGTCTTAAGTCACCTGATTCACGAGCCCTTTGTACTACATTAACAAAGGCACGAGGGGTTGGTTGCACTCGATTGGGAAACTGATCCGCATAAATCCGTGATGCCGCGGCAACATGTGCCCTTTTTTATTTCGTTTGAGCCACGCAACAAACACCACTATTCACTCACGCGTTACCGACTGACACATTGTCTGAATACAACTGAATAAAATAAATGAATAAAACATCGTGATAAGCGTTTCAAATTCTTTCGCTTTTTTGTTTCCGATGCGATGAACCGATAAGGCGGATTATATCCGTTGTCGCCAAACACGAGCACATAATATTATTATTGAGACAGGGCGGTACTCAAACTTCTAAAGGGCTATAACTTTGTTACTTTAATTTTACCACAAAAATGTTAAAGGAAAAAAACATTTCTTTTGATCAGATCTACTCACTGCTAAAGTAAATGACTCAACTTCAAAGTCACCCTGTATACAGGGTGGCGCATCGAAAACGAAACAGACGCATTAACTGGCAGCTTAGTTTTTTTTTGGAAAAACGCTCAGACCCGTCGATTTTGTTTTCGAGGGGGACACAAGATTGGCAAAAAATCACGTTAACACGTGCAGCCTCCTGGGCGGGGGTGACACCAACCCTAAAATCTTAAATGGAAAGGGAGATCGAGTGATACCTTATTGTAAAGGTCTTTTAATTACCTTTATAATGATGTAAAATACATGAGCTTCAGTTCAGTAGTTTTGAAGATTTATTGATTTAAAGCTTAAAGTAGACTTTAGTAGGTACATCAGATTAGTTTGTACTACTTTCAGAAGAAATTTGACTAAAAGAATTTACTTAATAAGTAAATGCTTTTCTTCACTACGCCCATAGTTTGTTTATCATTTTGTTGTTAAAAATAGCTATTGGAGCGTTTTTTGTGGCAAAAAACTTAATTCTTGAAGAAAGGTAAGGAAATATCTCGTACCTATTTTAAATAGGAATCTAGTACATAGTTTGCGATTGATTTGACCAAACTTTGTTGCTAAAATAACTTGTAACGCTTTATTTCATAAATTAACCATGGTATATTCCACAGCAGAAAGAGTTGAAATTATCGAAATATTTTTCGTAAATAATCAGTGCGCTAATAGAACAGCAGAAATACTTAATGAGCGACATGAGAACAGTAACGTGCATCGAAAATATGCTCTAGAACTTGTAGCTAAATTTCGGGAAACTGGATCAGTCGCCAATAAAAAACGCAACATTGAAAATCCCATAAGGAACGAAGCAATAGAAGTGGAGGTTTTAGGGCAAGTTTATGTAGATCCTACGTTAAGTACCAGCAAATTGGAGACTGTGTGTGGTGTTAGTCGACGTACTGTCCAACGGATTCTAAAGGCTCATCGTTTTCATACGCATAAAATTCACTTGGTACAAGAACTTAATGTAGACGATTTTGATCAGCGATTACAATTTTGTGAAGATATGATTGAACGAATGATAAACGATGAACACTTTCTACTCAACACTTGCTTTTCCGACGAATGTTCGTTTTTCTTAATGGCGTAGTAAATCGTCATAACTGCCGATATTGGTCCGATTCTAATCCCAGAATTTATCATGAGGTTCATACACAGCAGGCACAAAAATTAAATATTTGGGCTGGTATTTTTGGCGATCATTCAGTTGGTCCTTTTTTCTTACCTGGAAATTTGACCGGTGAAATGTATTTGGAATTACTGGAAGACGCCATAGATCCTGCATTAACAGCCATAATTGAAAATCAGAATGATCGGCGGTACATTGCGAATAGGTTGATGTTCCAACAGGATGGTGCCCCACCACATTACGCATTACGTGTTCGAGAATATTTAGATCAGACCTTTCCAGATCGATGGATTGGTAGAAGAGGTGCCATTGAATAGCCCCCAAGATCGCCAGATTTATCACCTTTGGATTTCTTTATGCAACGTCATTTAAAAAGCAAAATATATGCTACTCAGCCAACATCATTAGAAGACCTGCTACAAAGAATTGTGAATGAGTGCCTTCAAACTACTCCTCAAATATTGCAAAATGTGCGGCAACGTTTTGAGCAAAATCTTTATTATTGCATGGAGAGTCATGGTGGCCATTTTCAACATTTACTTGCCTAACGGGTCAGTTCATTCTTCATTTTTAAATTACTTTGCTGCCAAATGTATTGATCTCCACTAATGATGATGTATTAGTTTTTTTTAAGCTTTAAATCAATAAATCTTCAAAACTACTGAGCTGAAGTACATTAATTTTATATCATTATAAAGGGAATTGAAAGGCCTTTAAAATAAGGTATCACTCGACTCCCCCATTTCCATTTAAGATTTTGGGGGTGGTGTCACCCCCGCTTAGGGGGCTGCACGTGCTAACGTGATTTTTTTCCAAACTTGTGCCCCCCTCGAAAACAAAATCGACGGGTCTAAGCGTTCTGTTTCGTTTTCGATGCGCCACCCTGTATATATATATATTAACTTACTTTTATAAGCTTGGCCTGTATGTATGTATACTAAGTGACATATAAATCCGAACACCCAGTTTAAATGGTTTTATTTTAATAAAAGTTGGTGAATGTATTTATCTTACTGTAAATAACAAGTGAAAAAATTTTCAGCCTTATCAGTTGGACATTCCGGTTTTTATACTGCTTTTTTTTAATTCACTAACGCTCTAAAAATGAATATTTCTACCGTAGTAAAGAATCAACGTGGGCGGATTTTGGTTCTTGACATCCTTTACGATCGGTTACGATGCCTAGAGTACGGAGACCTGTACGATTTCGTCAACTTAGTGAGTTTGATAGGGGCCGTATAGTGGGACTTCGGGAAGCTAGACTTTCTTTTCGGGCAATTGCAGTTAGAGTGCAAAGAAGTGTAGAAACTGTGGTTAGGTGTTGTCAGGCATGGCTTCGAGAAGGCCGTACGCAAAGAGCAAGGGGCACTGGACGCCGCCGTAGAACAACAGACCGTGAAGATCGCCGCCTAAGATTATTGGCCTTAAGGGACCGTTTCTCCACTACCAGGTCCATTGCAAATGAATGGTTTGCAGAACACGGAAGACCTATTGGCATGCGAAGTGTTTACCGACGAATGAGCAGTTTTGGCTTGTTTTCA
Organism: Acanthoscelides obtectus; assembly: GCA_963669975.1. Lineage (NCBI taxonomy): Eukaryota > Metazoa > Arthropoda > Insecta > Coleoptera > Chrysomelidae > Acanthoscelides > Acanthoscelides obtectus. Next base: position 30,708,785 of record CAVLJG010000008.1, on the reverse strand, counting down.
TACCGGCCACACTGGGTCCTCCCTTTAACTCGAGAACACCGACGTAATCGCCTTGAGTGGTGCAGACAACGGTCACTCTGGGATCAGGAATGGAACAGTATTGTCTTTAGTGACGAGTCTCGATTTTGTTTAGGCATGCACGATGGTCGTGCCAGGGTTAGAAGGCGACGTGGTAAAAGGAGGAATGCACAGTTATTTGTTGAATGACATGTTCATCACACTGTTGGAGTTATGGTTTGGGGTGCTATAGCTTATGGTTCCAGGTCACTTTTAATCTTCATCAGAGGTAACATGAACGCGGAGCGTTATATCCACGAAGTTCTAGAACCCCATCTTTTACCCTATCTTGACACCCTGGCAGATCCAACTTTCCAACAAGATAATGCCCGACCACATGTTGCAAGAGTCACAATAGACTTCTTTCAACATAATGATGTCACATTGTTACCATGGCCACCAAGATCTCCCGACTTATCCCCAATTGAGCACGTGTGGGATATGATGGGTAGGAGATTGCTCAATTTGCAACGTCCTCCTCAGACTCTAGAAGCACTTCGAGAGGAGTTGGTGGTTGCCTGGAATGAGATACCACAGGAGGACATTGACCACCTGATCAGAAGCATGCCTAGGCGCGTTGGAGAATGCGTAGCACATCAGGGTGCATCCACACATTATTAAAGGTCAAAGGGCTTTAAAGAAGTGCAATCATTTTGAAATTTTTATCATTTACTTATTATTACGTACTTCATTAGGTACTTATACAAAATTTTATTAAAATAAAACCATTTAAACTGGGTGTTCGGATTTATATGTCACTTAGTATATGTATTTATGTAACGGGATTTTTGAGCATAATTATCACCAATTCTCAGAAGTTTGACTAATTTGAAACTTCGCACACATATCAAGGACCGATGACAATGCAATAATTTGATAACAGTTTTCCTTAGTAGGACCGCCAGGATTGATAAATTCTTTTATAGATCCTCTGTAGGGGAGTAAAAGAGATAGAGCTAGCGCGCGATCTGCGTATGCGTGCAGTTTCGGACTTACTCTTTGTCGGTTAGGGCACTCATCATGGCACAACGGAGGCAGATACGTTTTCAAGGTAGTGTATTCTCACCTTGTTCATTCCTTATACATGCGTAGGTACTAATGAGCCTAATACACACGAATTACTACTCTGACGACATCCCGCCAGTCCGTATCGATTTCGGTTCAGATGGTGATGATTAAACCGATACTCGTATCGATACAGTTCCCAGCGAAATACAGCTGTGGAACTGCTGAGAGACAAATGTTGCCATTACATTAATCCTGAATCGGGCTTCGACCCTCCACAAGTTGCAAGGTTGTACAGTCGACCATGCAGTCATTTATCTAGGCTCGCGACTGTTAGCAGCTGGTAGCAGATCTTTAGACGGTATTCGGATTGAAGAACTTGATTGCTTTAAGTTAATAGGAAAAATCCCAGGCAACAGTAAAGCTGATTAGATTACGAAATGATTCGTAAGATATTTCGATACCACATGTCTACAAAAAACTAATTGATAAATCGAACTAAAAAATGAAAAATAAATAATAGTTTAAAAAAAGTAAAAAGACACGCTTTTATAGTTAACCGCACTAAAAAGTAGAAAATAATTTTTAATTACAAAGAGTTTATATTACTATTTTCATCTGCAAAATTGTAATAGTAGCATAACTAGTAAATCTAAATTTCAAAATGGAGCATTTGAATTCAATAAATTGAATAATGATATTAAACAGAGTTCGAATTCTAAAAATGTTTAAGGTGAAATTATAAAATCAGTTTATGAATAATCAAAATACATAGTGACGTAATTTTAATTTTAATAGACAAGAATACCAAATTGACTTTGTAGCATTAATGCTAAATAAATCTTCAACAACAACAACAACAACTGTGATAGATGGTCGAACAATCAAGCATAATTAATGACCTCAAAATAAAATTATAATAAAATTTAAGTTATTAATAGAACAATTCAATTCAGAGGAGTAAAAAGCGTGGGGTGCTAGATGTATTAAATGTTACGAACAGTATATTGGCAACTATCTATGAGAGGAGATTTATGAAATTGTATTAAAATGCATGATTTTTACTATGAATTGAATTATGTAAAAAATTATGTAAATAACTTAAATTTTATTATAATTTTATTTTGAGGTCATTAATTATGATTGATTGTTCGACCATCTAACATACTACTGTAAAATAAACTCTTGTAATTAAAAATTATTTTCTACTTTTTAGTTAGGTTAGCTATAAAAGCGTGTTTTTTAGTTTTTTAAACTATTATTTAATGCGCTGCAATACGGATAGATGTTTTGTGGAATAGATTAGTCAGCCGGAGCGGTATGCCGGGCGGCGAGCTTAGATAGCAGAATGTACGTGGATATCTATGATGTGTGAAAAATGGCTAATAGGTGGGTTGAATCTGCACTTTCTAATCATCGCCTCCATCAGTTCATAAAGGATTAAGTTCAGCGCAATTTAAATGGTCTGAGAAAATATTGAGTGACGGATATGTAGAACAGAGAAATTAAACGTATTATCAGTCAAAAAAGCGCATACAATTAGCCCATAGACATTCTTTTCCTGTCCTACTGGTAATTATCGACCATGTGGCAATATTGTCCCTTATGACATATCTACGCGGCATATCTTCAGCGAGGTATCTTTCGGTTCGTGCAAGCTCCGTATGTTTTTTGGGCTCCAGTACGAATACATATAAAAGCTGGACTAGTTCACCAGGCGGTTGGAAATCTATGATGTGTAAAATATGGCTAACAGGTGGATAGAATTTTCTGGGTTGGAAGCGTATAAATCTACCAAGATCAACATTTTTTCATTTACATTACTTCCTCGCCAAGTGGCGTAGGGAGTAAAACGCTCATTTCTGACAGCCTACCAGTCGGCGATTTTGAAGGATAGTTATTTTATGTTTTTACTTTAAAAAATGTCATAACGAGCGTTAAAATGAGATATCACATGACCCCCTTTACATTTAAAGAATGTTCCAAAATTGCTCCTAGCCCCCATCTTCCAGCTATTATTTTTACGCTAAAATATAGTATTCATGCATCAATTTTTTTATTCTGAATTTCAGCTTGCGAAATTAACCGGTACAAAAAATAAGTGAGGTGTGTGTGTGGGCTTGAAAAGGACTGTAAATATTTCTACTCAGTGAAAAAATTCCACCATTTCTCCTAAATGTAAATATTTGGAAAAACATAGTAACGTTAGTACAAATCAGTTAAAAGCTAGTTAATTAAACAGTTACTGTAGCATTTCTAGATAACATGTGACAATACTTACACATCACTGATTTTTAATATGTCAGTCATAATGTCGTCCAATCTTGTCGAATAATTCACTAATTCAGGCGTTTTCATGGTGAAGCTCCCAACTAATCGCTGAACCTGAAAGAAACAAAGAATTGAAAAGAAGAAATGGCGTCATCAGTTCATAAAGCATTATGTTTGACACAAGTTAGCCTTTCTAAGCAAAAAGTTAGCTACGAACATGTATAACAAATGAGAGGAATTACTGCTGGCGCACATGATTGTTACGATGACTGACCAAGCGTAAATGACGATATTGACCTTCACCATGCACAGTGCATACAGCGTAGCCCACAGCATCACAGACGCTTGTCCATCCCGGGCACCACGTCGCACCCGACGACCCCACTGAAGGGAATATTTGTAGATGTTAAAGGTAAATGTGCTGTCGCACATATGATGAGTGAAATTAGTCTAATATGTGCGTAGAATCACTGTGGTTGAAGGCAGATAAATATACCAACGACAAAAAATTGAAATATACCCTCCGCCATCCGTTACCCCTAACCCATAATTTTTAACCCCATCAAAGTTTTTTTCCGAAACTGGTCAGGATTGCCCGAAACGTCGAAAAACGAAGTTTGAGCCATTTTCTGTTTGTTTGTGGCATCTCTCTCTCCGCCGCCTCTGGACTGATTTCCAAAAACTACAAAGCTTTTGCGTTCTTGGCATAGTAAATACAACACCTAACCCCCAATGTTTAATCCCTACAAAATTTCTTCCGAAAATGATCAGGAGCCTCTGAAATGTTAAAGAAGTTTGAGCGATTTCTATTTTTTTGTCTTTTGTCGCGTAGCTTCGCCGCCACTGGACCGATTTTCAAAGACTAGAAAAAATTTTCGTCCTTGACATAGTAGTAATATTTCAAAATTGAGGAACGGGAAGTGAGATACGTTTAAGCGGGCGCACGTCCCACAATTCAAGTCTAGCAGGGTAATTTTTCCACTAGGATTCAGCAATATACAGCGAAAGGTTGGGAAATCTCGAAACTGGAGATACTACAGAACAAAATAAGTTAATTGACCTAGACATGCCTCAGTCCAAAAGTTGGTAGTTTGCGAGAAATAGGGTGTCAAAGTTACAATTTGATTTTCTGTTTTTCCTTATTGCTTGAGAAGTATTTCAGATTTTGGCATAAAACTCGGTATAGGGTGGTTCTCTAGTATGAAAAACAAGAATCCGTTATTTATTTATGTCCAAACATGTTTACGTGTTAGAAGTGTCTAAAGCTAATAGTTCTCGAGATATTTGTTTTTAAAGCATTACATCTTGCCAATCCGTACATTAAATGTATATCAGAATATTCATCAAACCATGATCCATGATGTTTAACAACTTATTGTCAACTTAAGATTATTCATGAAGTTCAAAGCTATGTTATGACAAACATTAGAAACCATATCAACGCTACTCAGATATTATTCAAAGCAACTTGATTATTATGTTATAAGAATGCTTTATCATCATGGTACATATATTGCATTGGAACTTTTAAAAACAAATATCTCGAAAACTATTAGCATTAGACACTTCTAACAAGTTAATCTTTTTTGTTGTTGATATGAGAACACAAAATTTTTTGGTCAATTGTTGTATACAGGGTAGCACAAAAAAGTTATGATTAGTTATTTACCGAAATAGTGCTGTAAGTTTGGCCATAAAAAAATAACGGATTCTTGTTTCTCATTCTAGAAAACCTCTCTATAGTTAGATTTATGCCAAAATCTGAAATACTTTTCAAACAATAAGGAAAAATAGAAAATAAAATTGTAACTTTGACACCCTGTATCTCGCAAACTATCAACTTTTGGACTAAGGTATGTTTAGGTCAATTCACATATTTTGGTCTGTAGTATTTCCAGTTTCAAGACTTCCCAACCTTTCGCAGACTATGGGAGGAGCGCATATTTCTTCATTTGCCTCAGGGCGCACAAAACTCTGGAGCCGGCCCTGCCTGGATACCACATGGAGGCATGGTTTACAGTCATAGAAACCACCTGTCGAAAGTATTTTATGGCAAAAGGATCTTTTGTGAAGTGAATACGTTACCTAAAATTACGTTTGTGACATTTCTAAGAATGTGGTATTTCATCTTCTGCTTTATATCCTTTATTATACGAAAAGACTTTGTCAACATTACCAGGGATTTTGAAGTATGAACATTCGAATAGATCTGAAATTTGTTGTGGTAAAAGTTTTTATCGTATAATAAAAGTAAATAATAACTAATAGAATTACCGCCAAATAAAATAAGTGAAATAAAAATCAAAAATGATATATACTAAAATTCAGCCCAAGTGAGACCACAACATGGCAAACTCGAAGCGTGATCAGCGCGTGATCGATGTTCCCGCAGAGGGTCTCATTATAGCTCAGGCATTTTACGGTTTGAAGTTGTAGTTTGAAGCGCTTGCTTTTTCAACTAATAGTTTCATTTCGTAGCTTTTATTTTTCTTTCCAAATTAAAGAAATAGATGATGCTGACAGACATGCGATCAGAATGAAGGTTCATGAATTCTTTTTCCAGAATGAAATTCCTACAATTAATAAGATTTTGAAAGTAGTGAATGAAGACTCAGATTTGCCGAATTTTAGTAAAACGACGTTCTACAGGCTATTAAAGGAACTCAACTTCAATTGGCAGAAGAGAGGCCGAAACAGTTCATTGATGGATAGAGATGAAATTATACTATGGAGGAGAGAGTATTTGACAAAAATAAAAACATACAGGAGCCAAAACCGTAGAATTTACTTCCTGGACGAGACGTGGATAAATGCTGGCCATACAAAATCAAAAGTTTGGGTGGACCAAACAGTAACGTCAGCAAGAAGAGCGTTTTTAGATGGGCTTTCAACTGGGCTTAAAAACCCTACAGGTAATGCAGACATTCCATTTTAGAAAATCCAACAATAGTTATTAGATAATTTTTCATAGCCAAAGTGATTTAAATGAGGCATTACACGTTATCAGATATCTAGAAAAAACGAGGGGATGTTCACTCTGGAAATCAATGTATTCTACGTTGGAATTCTTATGGTATCGATGACAAGATTTTTTACAGCAATGCGAGCGTTGCAGAGACAACATACCTCGTCCGTCACGGAATGTAACACGTTAATTAACAACGTCAGACATTGCGTTGATTTGTAAATTTTTCGATAAGTTTGTCACACTTGATAATTTTTTAGTTTAATTGATGTTGCCTGTTTCTTTTTGTTTTTTAAACTGACCAGATTCATCAACAGATTAAATGATGCATTGGTTGAAGTGTCCGATATATCTCACCGCATGCATCCCGCTATCATGAGAAACAATATAGCATCGTATATAAAATACAGAAATGTGTCCCTATCTCCGTGGCCTCAGTACTCTTGTGAAAGACATATAATGTACATCCGTATTTAACAAGTTTTATCTTTATAGGCAAAGGAAAAAGGCTCATTATTTGCCACATCGGGAGTGTAGATGGCTTCGTGAAGGAAGGACTATGGTGTTTTGAATCAAAAAAAACCACTGACTACCACGAAGAGATGAATGGTGAAGCATTCGAAAACTGGTTTTTAGGCATTTTACCACGTCTTAAAGACAATTATGTGGTGGTCCTGGATAATGCTCCGTATCATTCTCGGAAATTAGAAAAAATTCCAAATTCATCTTTTAAGAAATCAGCGATACAGGACTGGCTACGTGCAAAAAATATACCTTTTGATACGTTTATTTGAAATTACAACTTCTAGATCTTGTGAAACAACACAGAGCAAAATATGATAAATATGTAGTGGACGAGATGGCAAAAGCGCACAATAAAATGGTACTTCGTTTGCCTCCTTACCACTGTGAGCTCAACCCCATTGAGCTCATATGGGCAGATATAAAGAATTTTGTTGCTGAACACAACACAACATTCAAGTTTTCCGACATGAAAGAGCTGTTCAACCTTGCGTTGCAGAGAATCACACCAGAAAAATGGTTAAAATGTGTGAAGCATGTTCAGGAGAAAGTGGAGGTTGCAATGTGGGAGCTAGACAACATAATTGAAAGGCATATTGAACCGCTAATTATCAACATCTATGATGACAGCTCTTCTAGCGAAAGTGAAAAATATTGATGTTGTCAAACACATATGTATAATTACTTTTTGTGCCCCCCTTAACTTTCAATCACCTCTATTGACTCTGTGACAGTAGTGTTGTGTTATTATTTACTGATGTCTCTTTTTCAAATATTTAGTTCTGAAATATCACCTTAATATTTCCATAGTTTTGAGTCCGACCCTGCTCGGTTCTTGGGTCTACGACCATCATGCCAGCGACGCGTGCTGGTTGTTGTGTCTGGTCTCACTTGAAATGGATTCAAGTAGAACACAGGCGTACCCAAGATTCTATGTAGGGGAGAGGGCAGTTTACTTGTAGGTAGGATAGGGTGACTGTCTACCTCTATGGACCAATAACAGTGTTTGTGAGCGTTATGTAGTCCTGAAGGGCTCTAAGCTGGACGTTGTACTTTTTTAAATCATCACTTACTTCAATAAACTCATCAGGAAGATCGGATTTCTTGAGTGTCCTCTTTTGCTGTCCTTTCAAAGGCAGAACGAAATGAAAGCCCTTAGTTTGATTACTGCTCAGCGTTAGGGGTAAGCCATATTTTTCTGAAAGTTGTTTCGTATAAACTAGAAAAAATAGTGAATAAAAAATTATTTGTTTATTGAAAGTAAGACGCTCTTGATGGGGAAAACATGAAATAAAAAGCACTAAACAAACTAGCCATTATAAAATAATATACTGAAAATCAGCATTTACATTTATTTTTTAATACGAGAACAGCCCCTCGAATTTATGCAGAATAAAAGAAATATCGCAGTTTTTTTCGAGAAATAGTCCACACGCACAGCCTTTGGAGTGGTAAAATTTTGTTTGAGGGGCTTAAAACAGAGTGGGGGGAAACCGAGAATTTATCGTTATTCGAATGTTTAGTCACATGAAAGCACAAATTACCTTGCAAGTCATTCAGTCTCTCTGTATACGTTTTTCTGATCAAGTCCAGAAGACCATTGATTCCACACTTGATAGCAAAGCATCTTTGCATGGTGGCTTGAGATCCTTTTGCAGGATGAGCACCTTCACTCAACATCTCCCTGAAAACAGAAATTTGAAAAAATAATGTCTTCTAGTCAGGTATCAAAATGTGAGAGAAGAGGTAGCGTAACGCACCATACACCACGGTTAACGCAGTATGCCTTTGAGTGAGATAGGATCTGCACAAACATACACAAAGACACACTGCCTTAGCAATGGCGTATGATGAGTTATGCTTCTTTCTTCCATTTTGGTAATATACCAGATACCTCTCGTCTCTGTAATACAGGATGCGGCAAACACTACTTAGCAGTTTCAAATGGATTCAACTAGTCCCTATGAGAAAAAAGATAGCTACGAACATGTATACAACGCTCTTAAAAGTTTTAAAGGCAGGCTACGCTTTCACACAAAGTTAACTCTTGCCGATGAATTACCACCCCCCTCCACCTGAGGAGAATCCCTGCGGACTCACGTGTTCGTTGCTGTAACTAATCCCACGTGAATGACGATACGACTTCCACAGACCACAACAGCACGGAATTGCATGGTGTTTTCAAAGTTGAGTCATTTATTTTAACAGCTTGTAGAATTCGTCAAAAGAAGTTGGTATACCAAAAATCACTTATATAAAGTTGCATAACAAGAGAGTTAGTTTACACTATTGAAAATTATAAAAAGAATCATTATGAAGTTAAATGGATACCGTTTCTACAAAAACGGTTCAAAATTGTCCCCATTTGTTCGATTAACGCAAAATCTTGCTCGGCGAATTCACGACTCTTCACAAGCTTCGAAAATAAAATCCTGGTGTACACGAACCAAATCACAAGCATTCTCACTGCGCTGTTGAAGTTCTTCCAGAGTATTTGCTGCTCCATCATGATACACCAAATCTTTCAAATAGCCCCACACAAAAAAACGCAAGGCGTCAAGTCCGGGGAGCGAGCAGGCCAAGAAATGGGTCTATTATGCCCTATCCATCTATTCGGAAACTTATTATTTAGATGTTCATGAACTTCTCGCCTACAATGTGGTGGAGCATGTAGGAACCACATATTCTGTCTCACATTTAGAGGGAGATCTTCCAATGATTGTGGCAGATTGTGTCGAAGAAAATCTAAATAAATTTCTCCGGTCAGTCGAGGTGGAAAAAAGTAGGGTCAATGAGCATGCCATTTACCACACCAGCCCAAACATTTAATGAAAATCTATGTTGAAAATGAGTTCTTCTTACAGCTTGCGGATTTTCTACTGCCCAAACATGATTGCTGTGGAAATTGTGTACTCCATTTCGTGTAAAGGTGGCCTCGTCTGTACACAAAATTAATTTCGTAAAATCATTTCTGCCGAACTGTTCTAGAAGCCACTGGCAAAATGCAACTTTTCTAGAATGATCTTTTCAGGTTGTAACGCTTGTCGTATTGTCTTCCACACTTTACTATGAGAAACTTCAATTTGAGCTGCTATGGCTCTAGTCATTGTTGGGTCGTCTTCGACCATTTCTGAAATGTCTTCCTCAATTTTTAACATTTCAGGTTGAGCAGGTCTTCCAGCGTGACTTCCTCGTTGTATCCTTTGTCACGAAGTCTAATAACTAAATTTACAAAGATCTCCCACGGATGGTTTCACAAAGAAAATCTTTCCGCATGCAACCTGCGTGTTGCAGTTGCATTTTGTTGGCACTCACCGTATCTAGTATTACCTATGTATCTCCCCTAGTTCAGTGTTCTCGTAAACATGGGCCATATTTTTGCTCAAAATAATCAGACAACTGAAAGTATACGCAGTATTAAGAGACTGATACAACATATCGAACCAAAGACTGAAAACCATACAATAATACAAAAAGTTTGCCAAATTTAGATAAACGATAAGAGTAGTAGACAAAAAACGCTAAGATTTTACACGGTTGTGGTCGAGAATATCAAAAAATCTTTTAATAACATTGTTTTTTAAAATTCCCAATCTTTTATTATTCCTTTTATTATGCAACTTTTTATATAGGTGGTTTTTGGTATATCAACCCCTTTTGACTAGTCCTACAAAGGCAGTTAAAATAAATTATTCAACTTTGAAAACAAGTTTTAATGGTATAAGTACCGGAAAATGCATGTTGAGTGAAATATTTAAAAAATTGTTTTTTATTTTTAAACTTCAACACCCCATGTCTTTTTAATGAAGCCCTCGGGGAAAAAATGTTACATAGAAATGTAACATTTTTTGTAATGTAAAATGCGGTCCTGTGGAAGATGTTTCATTTTTGGTCACGACTTTTTTTTCATAATCGTTTGAAACTGCTCGTTTCGTTTTGTCGAACTCTGTAGATAATGTATATGGTAAATATCGCTGCTATTAGTAATATCCTGAAGTAAAGTGTTACCTTATACACTTCCTTATGTGTTCAAAACCTTCATCTTCCAGGGTTTTTCGCAACCTCACAAAAAATGGCATTTTCAGTTTGGATATGACGTCTTTGAGAGGTGCGATCATGTCCAAAAGACTGTTTAGCAGAAGGACGTAATTCAACTGTCGGTTCGAACATTTTTCAGGATCGATTGATAAAATGGTGGCTATGCCAAGGATCATGTCGATGTTTGGCACTTTTTGGAGAAGAGCCTAATAAACACACAATCAAAATTATAGCCACAATACTACAAAGCACTTTTTATCGAGTCGTAGAAGATGTGGTTCATTCTTGAGAATCATATAAGACACAAATTCCCTTGCATAAATGTCAAGGCGGGGCTCCCTTATGGAGATCTCCAAAAGGGCGATACTGAAAATCATTTTTACTTGTTCTTGTTGCAACTAGCCGCAATCATTGCTTGAGTGCAGTGTATTTACCCGGTGATATAGTACAGATCACTCAGAATTTTTAATAGGGTTAACGTCATTTAGTGTCTTAGAGCCCGCGGGCCATAAACGCGCACTCTACGACCTATATACATAAATAACCATTTTTACAGCACGGCAACCAATTAGACCTATACAATTAACTTGTTTAGTTCAAAACTTTTAAAATTATGTAACAAATGTAGAAAATGAAATTCAAGTTGACCCAAAGAAATTTTGGAAGTTTATAGCAAATTGTAAAAATTCAGATACAATCAACCCCCGGTGTTCTAATGAGCCAATCGAAATCTGTAATTTGCTGGCAGTGAACTTCAGTAGCGTTTTTTTCACAAATAATGTTTACGATAGTCCTCAGAACGAAGGCACACCCTAAGGTTTGAAAACAATCCGTTAGAAGCTACTACTTGAAATTATTGACACTGCAAAAATCTAAAATGAATTTATAAAAACCTCTTCAATTTACAACACCTTTTTAGAATTTAACGCATTCTCCGATGCTTGGAAGAAATCCTCCGTTAGAGCCGTTTTACACACAAGAGAATTACTCCGAAAATTATGGTCATAATTATGCCGAAAATTTGCATGGAAAAAATATTGAAGATTTTCTCTACAACCTGTATAACACAAACAAACAAAATTTCGGAGTAATTCATATGATACGCCTGCGCATTAGAGTAATATTTTCGAATGGACATAAGCTTAACGGGTATGACGTCCAATATAATCGAAAAGACAACAGTCGTCGTTGATTTAAATTTATTTTTGAAATCGAGATCTTGGTTAATATTATAAAACTTCTCAGTGCTTGGACTATCGCATCCAGCGCCTGACGCCGCAAATTTCTGTTTTTGTAATCGGGTGACTTCACCTTGTACAGGTTTGGCCATTTTTGCTACTCCTTCAACAACAGTGTAACTTCTTCGCTTCTTCCCGATTCCACGACATTATGAATAAACAATAACAATAAACGCTCCTTCGTACGACTCGAACAGGACCACACCCACAAATGTTAAGCGAGGTTTTTACCATGAAAATTTTCACAATAATTCTTTTACGTGTAATACGACAGCAAAAATTTTCGGTATAACTAAGACCATAATTTTCGGAGTAATTCTCTTGTGTGTAAAACGGGTCTTACACCACATTTTTAAAAGTAGAGACGGGTACATGACAGACAATTACAGGGAAATTAGCAAGATGTGCACATTCTCGAAGATGTTTGAAAAGCTAATTTATAACTGAATCCTTTGTAATGTAAAAAAACGTAATCTATCAGCAACAGTAATTTGTCTTGTTTTTCTGACTTCGTTTCCGATACTTTGAACAGAAATTTCCAAGTCGATGCTATTTTTACCGACTTCAGCAAGACTTTTCATCGAGTTAATCATAGTTTGCTATTAACCAAACTTGCTGAGGCTGGTGTTCGTAACTCTCTTGCAAAGTGGGTTTTATCGTATTCGCGCGATAGAGAATTTTTCGTAGGTATTAATCCAGAGTTGTTACTCCATCATCGGGAGTTCCTCAGGGCAGCCACCTAGGTCCATTATCCTTCTCAACCTATATAAATGATATCGTACACTGTTTCAGCCTTTCGCAGTTTCTTTTTTGCGCAGATGACTTAAAGATGTATCGTAGGTAAAAGCATTCAAGACTGCGTCAAATTATAATCTGTTATCGACAATCTCAACGGTTATTGTCAGAGAAATGACCTTCTACCTGACACTGAAAAGAGAAGCCTATTCCAAAATGCGTATCAGATAGAGTATGTCAATATTAATTATGTGAGCAATATTCGGAAACTTGGTTATTACACTATATAGATGAAACCATAAATAGAACGGATAAGATGCTTGGCTTTATTAGAGGACAACCCTGAAACTCTATTTATCACTATAGTATGCGTTAAAACGGGATGTTATTTAAGTACGCGGACAAATTTCAGGAGTTCTTTGAGTAACTTTTAGATGAAAAGTTCATATAAACATAGGTCCACAAATGCCTCATTTTCAAGATACAAGGTGTCAAACTTTTTTTTAAAAATCGGTTTTTCCTAACTATCTTGATAAACTTTCACTCGATTTTGTTCAAATTTAGCAATGGTATTAAGAGCAGTAAGGGGCTAATTTAGCTCCAATTAGATAGAAATTATTTAAGTCCAGTGGGGTCCCGAAAAACACCCTAACCAATATCTTGGACAAACAATTTGTACGCCACTGACTTTTTTAATTTCTATATTTTTTCTGATTAAGCAGCTAAAAGTACAACTTTATGTCTCCTGAGTTTCTTTCATATCTCGCTTCGTTTGTGAGGTAAAAAATAAAAAGCACTTTTTGCATGTCCCAATACTGCGAATTTTGCAAAGGTAGCCTGCTGTAATAATAGAAAAACTGAAAAGTCAGTGGCGCACAATTTTTTTGTCAAAGATATTGGTTGGGGTTCTTTAAGGGACGTCACTGGAATTAATAATTTCATCCTAATTGGGATTAATAACACTGCTAAGTTTCACCGAAATCGACTGAAAGTTTATCATGATATTTAGGAAAAACCGATTTTTTAAAAAAAGTTTGGAAGCCTGAAAATGAATCATTTCTAGACCTATTTCTATATGAACTTTTCATCTTAAAATTACTCAAAGAATCACCTCCTGAAGTTTGGCCACGTACTTAAATAACACCCTGTACATAGTAGTGACTCTTTCGCATCTTTTATTTGGAACCGACTGTACGAAGTCCATTGAGTCTGTCCGACATAAGTTCTGGAAAATTCTGGCTTATAAGGCGAGTATCGTTGTCCTTAATCACGAGTATAGCTTGGTAATGGAACATTTCAAAATCTTACCTCTATGAGAATGGTATTATCTGATTTATGTTTCCTTCACAGACTTTTGAACAATCAAATTGACAGCTTTTAACTTTCATCGAAAATCAATATAAATGTACCGATAAGAGTGAATCCTAGACACTGTAGATACTTTAGCATTCCGATTTGTCGAACTAATATTGGTTTAAACTCTTCACTCTTCACAAAGAAATCTGAACAACTATGGTAAATTTGTTGATACTTTTTCTTGTGAAATCTTAAAGTTTAAATACTTAATTTATGTTAGAAAACATAATGTTGGTCACTCCCTAGTAAGCTGCGTTCCCATTCTCTGTGTCTCGTTACTAAGTTGAATATTATGTCATAACATTTTCATATACAGTGAAAAATCCATATACCACTGACGTCCTAATGTGTACGAGAGAGAAGCGCGAGAAGCGTGCAATACGTGTGTTAGAAAGATATAGAAGCAACTCGTTGCCTAGCAACCCGAGTCATGAGGCCACGGACGCAGCTACACCGCATGTAAATTATAAATAACGATGCTCACAATTTAGTATGTTTAACTATACTGTCGATGATTTTTACATTTTCTCTGTATGATGTCCCTAATTTGTAAAATAAATAAATAAATAAGGGATAAGCTAATTCAAAGAGCTTTTTTCAAGATATCAAAATGCGTTGAATCAGTTCCTTCAGTTCCTTCAGGTGTTATTTAGGAAAAACAATTCTCAGTAGCCGTTTAGGAGACACATCGTAAAGAAAACTATTTTTGATTTTTACAATTTCCTCATACATATTTTGCATATTATTATGAGAAATAAGAAAAACCTGTATAGACAGGCGAGCTTCAGGATTCAACGCCAATTCTGTAACACATTCCAATCGTTCCTCTATGTATTCAACTTTACAAGGTGGTCTCAATATAGAAGATCGCAATGTTCTTGTGCCAATCTTGGTACAGCAATGGTTTAAAATGCCAAACAAGCTGGAATATCGGTTTGCCTGTGCTGGTTTTGTACTGCATACTAGTTCTAGCCTATCAGCTGTAGAAGTATCTAAAGAATACATCAAATATGGTAAGAAAAATTAAAGTAATTTACACAGTTATTTCCTAAAGTTCTCCCTCTTTGCTCTCCCCCTTCCATCCTTTTTTCAACCAAGAGCTAATCTCCTGTAGACCGCCCACCTTCAAATGAATAGATGCCGTCAGTGTCAGTGGATTTGTCTGCAGCCTTATACAGGGTATTTGGTACATACTTGAACCAACAACATTTTTTAGGCGACTGGGCACGCTATTAGATGATTTTTGATGGGAATCGCAAATGCTCTACGGGCTACAGTTACCGAGATATGATCGTTTTTTGTATGTTTTTTTTTTGATGAATATCGTTCTAACTTTTTTGTATCTAGAGATAATGACACAAAATAAACGTGAGTCTGTTCTGTAATGTATACTCCATCAGACTAGGTAAACAGTTTGTTCAAATCTTCTCAAATGGTAACCGTAGTCCTTAGAGCATTGCGGTTTCCATCAAAAATCATCAAATAGCGTCCCCATTCGCACAAAAAATGTTGTTGGTTCATGTGCCAAACACCCTGTATATCAATAGGTCATACCCACGTGACATCATGTAAAGCCTATTTCACCAGTATCCATTACGTTTTGACGTTTACTGAGGTTAAGAGCTGATCATCAAGTGACATCTTGTTTAGTCTGTAACGTTAGCAATAATGAATCGGATGTGAATCTGGTAAAACTCAGGACCGTATTCAGAGCCGTGGTTCACAATCTCACACTTTCAGTGACTGGGAATTTTGACAACAAAATTTACGAAGTACACAGAGAAAAAAGGTTTATTAGAAAATTATTATATGTAGTACACTTGGGATTTATCGATTTCGAGGTAAGTCGATAGAACCGATTGCGATGCCGTTTCCAGTAGCTGTAATTTTACGTAGAGGTTTAGTTATAATAATAAATCAATACAGCTTGTTTAAAACACTCCTGATATACCTAAAAAAATTGATTATGCACGTTTAA
Source organism: Acanthoscelides obtectus (assembly GCA_963669975.1). Taxonomy (NCBI): domain Eukaryota; kingdom Metazoa; phylum Arthropoda; class Insecta; order Coleoptera; family Chrysomelidae; genus Acanthoscelides; species Acanthoscelides obtectus. The sequence goes on along the minus strand of CAVLJG010000008.1, from coordinate 30,692,620 downwards.
TGAACCTGCCTTATTCATTTGGCCATCTGAAATATTTTGATAGTTGAAAAATTGAATTTGATATTTTTGAATGTTTTACTCTCTTTATAAAAACTATAAACTGTTCTTATTTCCCTACCACAAGCACTAGCGGCTTCCACGCGATGTGGTTGTTTCATCTAGATTTTTGGAGTGTTTTCAACATGCCTGTATTCACGAACAATGCATTGTCCCAGTTGGAGTACATTTCACGACTTCCTGCCTTAGTTGTACATTTCACTTACATTTTTTATTTTCCAACTTCTTAGAAATATCTGAGTAATATTCAGACATAACTCAGGCAATCGAACCCTATCAATTCGGTCATATACTGCCACATTTTCAATTAATTGTATGGCTGTTTCATTGCCCTTTAAAATTATATGGTGTTTCATGTTCTAAAAAGTAGAGATATAGTCAAAACTGTTTGTCTTGTTTTATTCCTACATGATTTGAAGTGTAGTCATAATCATTAACAGCATTTTTGTTTGTATCATCTTTTTTGTATGAGGAATAACTTTTCTAAAGTATAAAATGAATCTTTAGCGTGCATAAAACCACAACAAAATACGGCTCTGTCTACTTGGCGTTGACGGTTCCATCAGAACTGTATGTCATTTGTCGATATGGGGAATTTTGAAGTATTGTATTAGGTACTAGATAATCAGCTGTTATTCTACCGTAATGGATACTGGTGAAAAAGACAGTACCTACACATCGTCAGGCCACCACTAACCGCTAACGCGGCGTACTTTTGTATCGGAAAAGTCAGATGTATTATGCAAAGACTATTTCACTTTGAAGCAGAATCCAGGGGGCGCCCATGTTAATATATTTTTATAAAATCACAATATCTATAATCACGTTTTTGTTGTCGGCGAAAAGTTAATTACATATATGATCATCTCCAAAAGCATTAGTTGTGTTCTCTTGAACAAAAAATTCGTAATTACACTACACTGTCCGACCACTGCATATTTATTCAATTATTCACCCTGCGCTGCAAAAAACCTACCGATGACAGCGTATCCTTCTGATTCCTGGTATTCTATTTTAATTGTTCCTTTTGCGTAATATATAAACAAACTTTCTTGAATGTGAGTGATTAAAGCGGATGCAGCCGCTAATGCATAATATCTGAAAAAAAACAGGCAAACAGGAAATTGGGAAAAATTTGGGCCAAAAACCATAGTGTCGCGCCATCTATTTCTAGCAGCTAAAAACACAAAGAAGCTGCCCAAATGAGAAATCTACTGGATGCAGGAATCTACAACATTCTCGCTTACGAGGGGACCTCAATTCATATTGTTGTTACAGGGTAAACTTCCTTCTGAAGTGGTGTGAGTTTTTGATCGTAAACCATAACATTTTTAAGAAATGTAACGCTGCCATAGATTCATATATGATTATATTCGGAACAAGTTAGTCCCTCTTAGAAAAACGTTGGCCACGAAAAAAGGTATTTAATTTGATCATGTCAGTCAAACAGGTTCATACAATTAGTCCGTCCCCACAGTTTGCGATCTAACCTACCCACAGTACCGAACAGCAACTCTGCTTTCCGCTGCACCTGCAAACCCATCACGGTGTTGCATACACGCGGATATACGCATCATGGCTCAGTTATCCCTCAGCAGTCGAAACAGACAGACGTATAGTTGGCTTGTCCGACATGAGCGTATCTCGAAAATATATTTTAATCATTCAAGTTTTAAGGTCAAATATACAGGGAATCTATGATGTATAAAATATATCTAATAGGTGCGTAGAATTACCGAGGCGGGGAATGTATCAATTGCCAGAACCAAAAAATTGACATATACTCTCCCCCACACCCATTCAACCCCCAACATCCAATCTTTGATATTTGCAAGAATGTTTCTAAAAATGACCAGGATCTGCTGAAACGTCAAAAAAAAACCAAGAATGAACGATTTTGATTTTTTTTTTCATTTTTTGACCAGGATCTTCTGAAACGTCAACAATTCAAGTATGAAGGATTTTGACTTTTTTTTTCATTTTTTACCTGAAACTCCGCTGTCGCTGGACTGATTTTCAAAAACTACAGAGCTTTGTCTTGACCATAGTAACAACTTTGTAAGAACGGTTCATCAAAATATGAGCCGTACTTCTCAAAGTTATAGACGGGCCAAGGATTCGCTGACAGACAAACCGACGGAAATGATTGAGATGGTTTTGACTAATTACGTGTCATATAACATCAAAAAAAACATTATCTCATTTCCGAATTTTTTCGCGATTTCAATACTTACCGATGCTGCAAGATCAATAGTATACCATTTAAACCAGGAACACATAGACTTGACAAGGTTTCTAATCCATTGATTTTATTAAACGTACTTCTTGGAATACCAGATATTTTCATTTTCGGGAACTGTTTTCTGACCATGGTAACTAATCTGTTTTCGGTAAAAGTATCAACAAAGGTTGTGGGAACTAAAATCTACAAGAAATTATAAGAAGTACATCATTAAGATATTACCACTTGCCCAAAATCTTATAGCACTTTTTTGTTAAATGTTACAAGTTTGGCTTAGGAAGAAAAAAAAAAGAAACGATTTGAGTAGAAAAACAAAAAGAGTCCTGCGAATTTGTGAAAATAAAAAAGCTTGATTTTCACTTTTTTTACTCTACGAACTATATACTTTGTTAACAGAGATTAAAAAGGTGTCTGAAAGATATTAACGCCATATGCGAGACGAAAGCAAAACAAAAAAATGAGTTTAGAATTCCGCTTTGGAAAAATAGTGTTTTTTGTCATTGTCTTATAGATGGCGCTATGGTCTTCAATCCATTTTTGACTTTTCTAATGCTCATTTTGATTGGATATCTTAGTTAAAAAATTCTAGCTGAAGATTTCCATTTGGAATAGCTATTAGAGAGACCAAAAAAGATTGAAGATTGAAGATTAAAATTCATTGTGTTCTGTTAATGCCTAATAGATTACGTTAGCATCTTTCAGTTTCGTTTTTGGATGCTTAGATAATATATAATATATGGTTAACTATCTTCAGGTAGGATACGTTAACCAATGCCAAATATGACGGTATCACAATCTTTTTCATCGGTGAACGCTGCGGGTACACCGGGTGTTTCAAATTCTACCCTCACCATTATGATCTCGGAAACGGTAAGAGATACGATGTCGCTTAAATAGAGGCACAGTTGCGTATTTATGTAACGAACAAAATGCCGCTTAGACAGTTTCGAAATTCAATGTACTTCCGAAGAGAACCGGAGAAAACAGAATTTTCCCAAAACCGTTGTATTTGTGGAGGGATTTCAAAATGAATTGCACCTTAATATTGCTACTTTTTCTCATCTACAACATGGCATAATTAGAAATTCAATATGACGTTTAGTCTTTTGTCATCCAGCAACAACTTTATTTTTTTGTTAAGAACGCCATATTGTATGTTTGCACAGGTGAATAGTTTTTAATTCTGATTTCAAAAATATATAATAATCATACATTGACATTGCCAAACCTTGAATATTCAAAAAAAAAACAGCATTTCCTAGGTAGGCCTCGAAATTACCACATGGTACATAATTTGCTTCATATACTAGATTTATCGCGAATCATTTTTATCTTTTCCTGACCTTATTTTTGATGAGGTTTGAAAATAAATTGCATGATGTAATTGCCACTTTTTCTCCTCTGTAAATTGGAATCTTATAAATTCAGCGATGTATTTCCTTGGTTGGCGATGAACTTGTCGACAAAATGGAAATTTTATCGGTGGTAATAACAATAATCATAAACAAGCAGAGATAAATCATAGCAGATGTTCAAAACGTTGGGCATTATTTTGTGGACAAAACCTGACCCTTCTATGTGCATTCTTGCTAGGTTTAAGTATTTCTTTTCATCTCGGTCTTCCAAACTCTGTTATTATGTTCAATTTGAGGTCCTCAAAACTAACACATGCTCCCTGTGCATAAATTGACCATACATTTTCATTTCCTTATAATTTTCAATCGAAAATCAAATTATTTGCCAACTAAGGAATATCACTGAATTTGGGTGAGAAAACTCATTTAAATGTTTAAAATTTCAATATAGCGCCCATATGAGAAAAAAACAATTTTGGAAGTAGAAAGAAGATACCTCTCATTGAAAACGCCATCTAAAGTAAAGCCAGTAGGAAATAATTTGGCAATAAATCCGTGTATGGAACAAATAACTGTCTGATAATTTCAAGGCTTAGCTAGGAAATTCTAAGGTTTGGCAATGTCAATGTTATACATAATACATTATAATTTTTTGGAATCAGAATTGAGAACTATTCAACTGTGCTCTTAAGAAGAAATAAAGGAGAAAAGTGACAATATTTATGTGCAATTTATTTTTAAATCCCACAGCAAACAAATCCAGGAAAAAATTAAAACGATCTTGGGAAAATTTGTTTTTTTCCGTCTCCCTCCGAAAGTACTTTGGAATTCGAAACTTTCTAAGCTGCATTTTGTTAGTTAATACCTAAATACACAACTTTCTTCCCATTTAAGATCCCAATGGTGAAGGTCGAATTTGAAACACCGGGTATGTACTTGTAGAACATAGAACAGAATAAACTAAATTTTTATCTTTGACGGCAATAGAAAATTACCTCGTTTGGATTAATAATGTTGATTTTGGTCAAAGTATTTACATAACTTTGGGTGTCTGAGATCTGACACAATACTATAAGTGGTCTAGTAACATCCACTGCTGCTATACCAACTTCGCATCTTGCTCCTCCGCGGCCTTCAGTCAGCGCTGCACAGAAAAAATTGTTGAAAACAGCTGAATGTTGATCACACTGGATTTCTCTTACCAACAATGACTTTATTTTCTGGTTCTTCAGAAGATACTTTGGAACTACTTCTCGATTTTTTTGCTGACGAGGAAGTTGTGTTTGGAACACTATAAAAAAAAATTAGTTAGAAAGATATTCAAACTGTATACAAAATATTTACACTTTTTCGATACTTTTGGACTGTTAAAAAACTTTGGCCTTATAATTGAAGAAACAAAACAGTTTTCTTCCATCAGATGCCCTATTTTTTTTTTAAAACTCAGCGAAAAAGCATAGTTCTAAAGCGGTAAAGTAGGGCTTATTTAGGTCCTTAACCCTAAATATATGGGGGCGCGCAGAGGGTTGCCAGAAGGCCGTCGCCCCATCTCAAGAATCCGGCTAGACCCTAAAATCTTCAGCATGATTTTGTGCACGATTTTAGGGATTTGTCCCCTCTTTTGAGGAGTTAGTATCGCCTCTTAAGGCTTGCTGTCCCATAAAAAAATGGAAAAAAGTAAATACTGTTGATTGAGCCGCCCCTAGGAGCCTGCCGCCCCAGGCCATGGCTTATTTGCCTCTAGGATAAATACGTTCACAAAACGTCATCTCTTGCCGATGATCGCCGGAATGTTCTTGCAGGAGCCATTGCCTAAAATACATGTACGTCTAGGGAAGCGATAATATTTAAGTGATTTTGACAATATGCAGACTTTTTTATTATTCGTTTTGCATTTAGGGTTTTCGCAACAAGTCCTTTTTGGTTATTTTATACCCTAACTTCCTGGCTTATATCGCCAAATCAATGAATTTCATAAGAACAACTTTGTCAGAAGGAGAAAAAACAATTTTTGGAACTTGTTCAAAATAGTTGTTCCAACAATATAATAAAACAAAAAACAGATTCAGAATAATTTCCGTGGATGCGAAGATGTCGCGACTGATGTTGTGAAAATACTGCAAGTCCGTGTTGTTATTCTTAGAACGCATATTGAGGTAAAAAGGTGAGATTAATCAGTTAAGATCACTCTTTTGTCTCTTATATTCTCATAGATTTTAATAATAATGATTTACGCATCTACCTTATATGGCTCTTTCCCCAAATTAGATCAGACGACGGAGTAGACTTTTTGCGTAAAGGTGGAGTAGGAGGTGGACCCATGGGTATTTTATTGACACTATAAACTGAAAAACATAATTTCTTAATTACCTACCTATCCGCAGTAATAGCACTTAAACAATCATACCTGCATTGCTATTTCTTTTATTTGCCGTATATCTAACTCCCTTTGGTTTCTTCTTGTTCACTAAGAACTCGTTCAAATTCATGTTGCTTGGCAAAATATAAATCGCTAATAATAACTAATCAGTTTTCAGAAACAACAGATCTTTCTCAAGCACTAGTAGTTTCTCAAATTCAAATTCTAACTGTCCACGAAGTTTTTTGCATGGATGTCAAATTAACCATAAGCACAGCCACCTTTTAGCAATTAAAGGAAATGCTTTTGGTTACCTAGTTTACACTTTTTCTGTGCCAACATGTTAGTAAATCGAATAGACAACAATTCAAATTCTGATATTTTTAAGAACTAATATGAATTGTTTTTTTAATGCTAGAATTTTGGAAGATGCTAATAAAAATACACTATAATCTGAAATCGTTGATCAAAATTGAAGCCATGACAGCACCGCACTGTATATCTGGTTGCCTGTAATACAGGAATGTAGTGTAACGCATACATGGGTGTGCTTCAGGAGCCTAGTCATGAAGACTAGAAATAGGAGATTGGTTAAACTCAGGGCGCCCCAATAGTAAGCCAAAAATGTCGACGCTGGTTGGTACACAGTGTAGCGATGGGATGTGAAAAATCGATATTACTGAATCCAAATGTTCTATTTATTGAAATATTTATCTCCCAAATGCTTCACAATGTAAAGACATGAAGTAAATGTTTTCAAACCATTTAAATATATTTTTAAGACCAGCATTTATGAAGGCTATGGCTCGACCAACGCTCGCTCAACTCCAAAACCACAACATATATGGGCATACAACTCAATTCTACGAGTTGTAGACACGTATTTATTCTGCGATTGGTCAATTTACTATTCCTATCTGGAACTGGTTGATTAGTGCGCGTTAAATATGCTTGACTTTGAATGGCTATAAATTATCGGATTCAGGCATTTATACAACACTGATCAGCAAATTAATTTCAGGTTCTATACCTTTCTGTTGTTTTCATCATGACTATAAGCAACTCCAGTTTTGACAGTCCGGACGAGTTGCAAGCGGAAATATTGGAAAATTTGAATAAACCACTAAGTTATAAACCTACACAGCATAACAAAACGTAAGTGAAATGCACATCACGATTATGGCAGGTTATGTTGTCATCTTTCAATGCGCAGGCGCTCTACACCATGTTATATTAGATTTTCTTGAGTCACACCAGGATTGGCTTCGTATGAATACTTAATTTTTTGTATTCATGATAACAACAACAGGAAGAGGTATCACGAGCGCAGCACCTGAAATTTATTTTCTGCGCACTGTACAAAAAAGAGAGATGCCCTATGCGCATTACCTGAAATTGATTTGGTGCGCAGTGTATCACCTCACTTCATCGTCGACTTTTTTTGCTTCACCCCTCTATGAGCTGAACATTCTATCTCTAGTCCTCATGGGTACAGCACAAATCGTGTTGCACTACGCCTATGGTGTTAATCAGAGAAGACGGGATGAGAAATGCACCATGTGGACCACATCCTTATACATTCGTATGATTGGTTGCCTAATATAGCGCTTGTTCGGTGGCGCCGTCTGCAAAGTGAAAGATCAAGACTGATAAGAACCGTCTTGCACTAATCATAGCAAAGCACCTTCTTTAATCAAAGGTGGCCATGGCAGTGCCTTAATTTATTACACAGAGCGTTTGACAAATGGAATGACTACCGTACGGTGCGTGTATCATTTAAAAAAACACCTAAAAACAATAAAAAGGCTGTGAATTAACTCGAATTTATGTTAAATGTGTTGTGTGTGCTTTTGTTTTTCGTCCAAAGTGTTTAAATATGTGTACTGTACCGCCAAAGTTTTATCAGTTGTGTCGTTTGTGTTTATCTATTGATAAGGAGAATGCTCTATTTATTTTCGATAAGGCGGCAGAGGACAGAAATATCCCTAGGAAAATCATGACGTGTCTGTCAATCCTGGTAAGATGATTCATTTTTGATAACCAGTCATATCTGTATTTAACCTAATCGACGAGGCCGTGCTTCGGCTCTTTTGTTTTGCTTTTGTACTTATTCCTTTGCACTGGATATTTTGAACTGTTATAGCTTGCAAGACACAGCTGCAGCGAATCCGGTTTATTTTAGGAAATTTACAGTCACTACTGGTATAAATAATATCGGTTTTTTGTTTTAAAAAACATCTGCGTCGCGTGGGACGGCGGATGAGGATGCATTGTATATTTGATTACAGCGGACCAGTCGGTTCCTCAGTACAGGTACCGATGAGCACCTGGCTTGTCGTACTGGTCCACTGCAAATAGAAAGTTTGGCAAGAACGGGAGATGGGAAGATGATAAGATGAACTCGCCGTGATAACAAGAGTTCTCTTTGTGCTGTAAATAAATCCCGCTCGCTCGGTATTATCGTTCACAGTTCTACTTTTGTTCTTATTTCGTGGCATCCATCGTTATTTATACGTTTCTGTAACTGTTTCTTTTTGAGATTTTTTACATGACATCGCGCTTTTTTTCTTAAATGCATTTCAATCAACCATTGACTTCCACAAATCTGCATTTATGTGAATTGAAGAAATTGACTGACTACCTATGTGCACTCTTTTATGAGCTGCAGTCAAAGCTTGGTCAACTCCTTGAGAATGGGCAACCTTGCTTTACTAGAAAATAACAATAAATATGAAAAGTGCAGTTTTGTATTATATGTATTTAGTTAGGTGCATAGAATGTAAAGTGATGGAAAAATGCGAATTTCATTCTCAGTCTCAAGTTCAGACTGCTGGACACAGAAATGACTGAAACCAGGTTATGAACCAGGGCTTTTGCTCGGGATTTTGTGCCACAATGACATCAAGCAAAACCTGTTTAATTTTTTTTAGCTGATTCGCCCAATAGGTGCTTAAGATATTAAGCAGAATTTAATGTGTTACCCAAACTGGCACAAGGTTTATAAAATGCTGTGGTGCAAATATATCATGGACAGGGAAGCAGTGGTGCAAACTCCCCCCCCCCCTCCCCAATATGAAAAACTTTTAAATTATACTGGTAGAGAGACATTTAAAACTTCCAATGTGAAATTGTAATTTTCAGTTGTATATCAACCATACACTGTATTCTGCCATCCAAAAATCTATGAGACACTAGCAACAAAAATGAATTTAGAAATCTACTTTGAAACCAGTTACTTTAAAAACACTTGGTGTTTGCTTCTGCTACTGTATCATAAATGATGTCTCATTAAGACTTATTTTAATAGGGTATTTTCAGGTGGAATATGATAATCAATGCCGGAAGTTACTCAATTATAATAGGCATAGGTAGGCGCCAATAAGAGATCAAAGATCTTAGCGCCATCTCTGATATAGTAGCAGAATCGGTACTGTTGCGTCTTGTAAAACTTCGAATTTCGCTGTTTTTTCACTTGAAACTTGAAGATGGTAGTCCGATAGATTATTTTAATTGAAAAAAAGTGTGGATGAAGCAGCTTGTCTAGAACATTTTTTCCCAAAACACTGTATTTTTAGCAGTTATTTTCACCATTATTTCTACCGCCATCGGCGATATGATGTTGAAGTCTGTGCATATGTCATGTTTGAGAGGCGCTTGCCTGCGGTTTTGCCGGATTGGGCTCCGCATTTAGGTAAAAAATATGAAGGAAAATTTATAATACATATAAGTATTAATTAATGAAAAACAAAAACGAAAAACTTAAACAAACAACAGTAGCAAAATAAAAAGTGATTCTTAATAAGTATAAAACAAAAAATAATAGTAAGCCAAAAATCAATAAATTAATTGTCAATACTTATAAAAAATAAAACGTAGTAAAACAAAAAAAACTATTCCATGTAATTATTTAGAATAAATAACAAACAGTAAAATAAAATGCAATTTTTGTATAATTACATGGAATTGTTTTTCATTTTACTACTGTTTTTACTTTTTGTTTTTTGTTATCACTTAGAATAGCTTTTAATTTTACTGTTTGTTAATTTTTGTTTTTTTATTATTACATGGTATTTTTTTTTGGCTTTACCACTGTGTTTATTTTTTGTTTTTTATAATTATTTACAATTTGTTGTGTGTTAGCTTACTACCGTTATTTTTTATTTTATACTTATTAAGAACCGCTTTTTATTTTGTTATTGTTGTTTGTTTCAGTTTTTCATTGATTAACATGAATGTACATATATAGATTTTATACTTTTCATTTTCCCTAAATGCGCAGCCCAATCCGGCAACACCGCAGGCAAGTGCCTCTCATATATGACATATGCACAGACGTCAACGTCGCCATATGGCAGATGGCGGTGTAAATAATGGTAGAAATGATTGCTAAAAATACGTCTTTTGGGAAAAAATGCATGAAAAGCGTGCTTCACACACAGTTTTTTATTTAAAATAATCTATCAGACTACCCTCTAGAAGTTTCAAGTGAAAAAACAGTGAAATCCGAAGTTCTACAAGACGCAACTGTACCGCAGAATCAAACAGGAAGTCTTTTCAACGCAGATTAGAATATGATAATCAATGGTTATACTTAACGTAATGTAGACTGAGGTAAAAATGTAAAGTAACAAAAAATGGTAGGCATTAGGCATCTTATGTTACTCTATTGATGTTCTTCACATGGGTTCACAATCGTCAAGATAATTTAGGGCAGGTTTTGGAAGTTGAAAGAGTGCATTGATTTACATATTCCACCAGTGTATACTACTCGATTTAACTGAAAGTTGTGCCTGTGCGAATATAACATGTGTCCATGATGCCTCTAACCACTTATGCTTACAACTATATGCATGTCCATTACCACCTTTAGATGTCAGAGTTGCCACATCTTGGACTGTTGCTGCAGGTTATGGGATTTCCTTTTCCAACATTGAATAATGTTGAAAATATAAAATTTCAGAAATAATTATGAGTTGAAGTTGATTTTATGTTTAAGAATAAATAGTTTTTTAAGGTTAATGGAGTTTATTTTCATTCCTTCTAAGTTCTAAGGAAATTACAACAATAATAATTGTCAAACGTTTGGCAACCCTGTCGAGTTTGTACTATAGTCCGAAGCAACAATACTTGCACAACACTTGTTGCACTTTTCTTATGACAGAGAACATTCAGGTAGGGAGTTAACATGTAAACCACAAAACAGAAACCACATGAGCTCAAAAGTAAACCACAAAAAAATGCTGCATACCAAGCAAGCATAAACACAAACAAGAAAACAGCAAATCCAGAATATTCCCTCCAACCACTATGTTCTTTTTTTTTGTTTTAAACATATTTCCCAAGTAACATGCGTGTTTAGTTATGAATGTGCTGGAACAAAGCTAATACAGTCAGGTTAGACCTTTTGAATAAAATGAAGACTGCATAGTCAAAATAACCTCTTAAAATTGCGTATTAATATCGTTTCTAGCATGACGCATGAAAATGAAACAGTCTATGAGCTCTGATAATTACAAAAATGGTAATACGAGATTCTATGGGAGTAATCACTTATCTTTTGCATATATTAAGCTTAAAAATGAGCAACGTAATCTCCGTAATCTCGTGGAAGGCCATTAAAAATATATATTACGTGAGTACAGCTGGAGAAGAATGGAATATTTTATTGGCAGATCCGAAATAAGCAGGTACTAGGTACCAGTTTTTTTTTAATCTCCAGGTCTGATAAGAGAACATGCCTCGGAATAAAGCAGCGAGAACCCACTATATACAATACAGGGTGAATCAAAAAGCATTGGCAGTATCTTCAAAGCTGAAAGTAGAACTCGTATAAAATCAAAAAACTAGTGATACCTATATGGACAGCTGTTTTGTGCTATTGGGCAACTCCTCATCATGGTGTAGGCTTGGTCTCAGTGGAGAATGAACGAAAACCGAGAAATCTACTCTACTCAGAGTATAAGGTTTATTAATATAAGACAGAAGGCAGAACCAGAACCAACCACTGCGAAACTGAAAACACCAAGCTGACTGTTGGAACTGTATCCCAGTTTGCATTGACAGCCACAGTGGTGATTTTTAAATCAAAAATACTGTTTTTCACTGATTATCATTCTACTCTATGGACTTATTTCAAGATACACGGATTTTCGTAGTCTCCAAATAATGAGTATACTAGAGGGTACAGCAGTTGATTTAATACCGTTCACGCTGCATATCCAACGTATATTTGTCTAGAATTGTGCAGCAAGTTGGTGGTTTCACCCCATCGAAAGTCAAAAGCAATACATTTTATATGATTTATAAACGCCATGCATCATTTAATATTTATATTTAAAATATTGAACAAATAATAAAACCCAATAAAAAGTAAAAGAGAAAAAATATTTTTATCTTACAATTAAAATTTTGTCTTTTTAGCTTTAACAGCTGCAAATTCAGAAAGAACTTCATCAAAATTTATATTTTGTATTGCCTCATGTTCTATGGCTAATATACCAAGATTACTATGCTGCGATTGATTTATTAATTTTAGTTTACTGAAACTCCTTTCACATGAAGCTACGGATACGCAAACCGACATGAATAATTTTAGAGCAATCATAAGATTTGGAAGAGATTCTGTAAAATCCTATTCTACAATAAATTTTAAAAAATCTAGAGATACCCAATCAGAAACCTCGTATTAAAAATCAGTAAATTTGAATGTTTCTCATTTCATTCATAACATATTTGTTTGAATGATGGCAAACAATGAAGCTAGGTCTTGAGTTCGTCCCTAAGACGGCCAAGACATTCCATTCATAACTTTTTAAAGTTCTACTTTAAGTGTGAGTCCTGCGTCACTGGCCATCTCACCAACCACACGTTTTTTGCAAGGAAGTCGACTTTCTGTTGGAATATATTCTTCTGATTTTGGGGGATCCCCGAATTATAGATAGAGCTGAGGTAGTGCTTGTATATATATATCACCCTGTATATATGTATGCGCGCGGGTTCTTATGTTTTTGTGTGGTGATGTAACAAATGTAACATGTCGTTAATCGTAACCCGCTGAGCTCCTTTCACAGGTTAGGGTTCTGAGGCAGGTAGAAAAACTGAAGCAGTTGGTTTAATTATGCGTTATTGGTTCGACAACCTATGCTAAATTAACAAGTTGTATTACAACTGTTCCATAGATGTAAACTACTAGATGTTCACGTCGTATCATCACAAAAGGATGCTTCTCTAAAGGCTGGATATATATACACTAGTCAAATCGTACGTTTTGCTTGCATGTCCTGTCTACAGTCTTAATGTTTATGGTACCTGATCGTTCGTTTTCGTTCTCGCATTCCGTCAATACCTTGCTTGAGGGAAATAATGTGTCTGTATGCTTGACGACAAGTCGTCGGATGCCACAAACACTACATCTTGCATTACTACTTCCTCCACATGCAAAGTGTACGACTATCATTAGTATCAGCCTCAAGGGTATAGGATCAGGACTAGGATTCACTGAAATAGGACTATGCCCGAATGTCAAACAAGTACACGAAAGCATTTCAATATTCATCCAAAGACAAAGTTTCGTGAGCTTCTAACAGCAGATGACGGAAATGTAAAATTTACCGCCAGATAAGTGATGGGGAAGTGCATCAATAGGGAGCTTCTGAAATATCTGGTATCACCACTTGATTTCCTTACCAGAAATCGATGACCAGGCCTTGGAGCTTACGTCTTACAATTGTGGAGTAAGCCTGTTCGATCACTTGTTGTTTCTTTTTGATCATGTATAGCATGTTGCAGATTATTCCTCGATGATGGGTGCTCCACTTCATTCCACCATGTCAGTTCTGAGCTTCCTCTTAACTCCAACATGGAGTGGGGTTTATGCTGCACATTAAAGATGTTTTCTCTGATGATAGTTATTAAATATTTTATTAAGACGAAGCAAGGCTATGTTCTGCAGTTTAATGCTGTTAACAATCAATACTACTGCACCCCCAACCAATTTTATGATATAATTGCAAAAGGTCAAACATTTCCCTCCAAGACTTCATATACAATGTGATTAAAAAACAGTTTCAGACTGCAAACGATACAAACACACCCATAAAGTGTGGTTATTACTTTGTATACAATAAGATCATAAAAGTAAATAAATTGCGTCAAGTAGATTGACACTATACTTCCTACACTTTCATTGGAGGTATCAAAGAAAAGAGTTAAATCGTTTCAAAAGGCGGAATCTGGTCGTGATTAGGTAGGTTCATTTAAGTACGATGAATCTTCAACCTCTGCTTATCAAAAGATATAAAGCAAATCTGTAATATTTCTGTTTCCATGACAGATGTAGGGAAAATATGTGTGAGTTATTATGTCTAACAGGCGGATAATATCGCTGAGATCAACTTCTTAATAATAGAAGGTTTTTCACTGACACCAAAAATGCAACAATTTACAACCTTTTACTGCATACAGCTTCCAACCTACAATTTTCATCCCCGACCAACAATGTCTGAAAATGTGCAGGAATCTCTGAATCGTTGTGAATGTTTCAGCGATTTTATTTCCGCGACCTCTGAATCAATTTTCGAAATGTTCGACTACTTAAACGATGGAAGTTGCTTAAGGATATCTGCATGACATGAGTCCGTGTTTCTCATTTATGTCTGTTTGTCAGTCCATGTCTGTTTTATATCTCTGCGTCATATGTGCTGAGTCAATCTACTTGATGAGATATATAAAGGTTACGCGAAATGCGTGGTACATTTAAGGAGCACAAACTTCAGAAAAATATATGTGTAAATATAAGAATACAGTCAAGTCACCATTTACAAAAGCATCGCAGAATGCTAAAGTGGTGCGTATTACGATAATATCCAAATATTGCTAAAATATATAGATGATGATATAAAATATACAGATGTTGCTCCTGTTCCTCTAGCTCTGCCACCACTAGACCTATTTTCTAAAAGTATACAGCTTTCATCCTTTGCTTTGTAGTAACCTTGTGTAACAATTTCATCAAAATCCGAGCGGTACTTCTCAAGTTATAGGCGGTTATAAAATTAGCGGACTGAGCGACGAAAATAGTGACATGGTTTTTCGTGATGTCATATAACATCCAAAAAACATAATTTTTCAATGCCAGTTTTGGCATAGGAAGTAAAAATCCTAACGAAATACCATGATGTGACTCCAACACTTCACCCATCAAATATATATGCATTTACCGTGAAATCAGTGGGTAGTCCAGCGGACCGGCCGCGGCCCCACGTTCTCCATCCTTTTCTAATTGAATCTTTCAATCTTCCGCTGATTGCATGTTTGCTCTGATATCCATACGCAGAGCACCATCGAAACATTCGAATCGGAGGCAAATAGAATGTACCAGATTGCATAATGGTTTCGAAACACATCGGAAAAGGTTCCGTACAAGATGGAACATAAAAAGTATCGGGGACTTGGGTAATAAATGTTTGGTTGGTCGAATGGACACGCTAGCCTACCTAACGGCCGTTATAAAAACAACACGAATTAAGGAATGGACTCTGCCATCGCTCCTCGGGCTTTCTTAGTGCTGTGTACTAGTGAAAATATTGGTACAAATGGAATGGAGGAGAACATATATCGATCTAATTTTGGTGATTATAGTTTTGTGAGGTTTACTTTTGATAACCATTGATTACGGACATACTAATAACCATAGTTTCATTTTATAACATTTTTTCTTTACGAAACATCTCCAGAAGCAAGTCCTTAATATCGGAGTATGGCTTGGTGTACCTCAACTGCTATAATAGTGGTGTTATTAAGATATTTTCGATACAAAGATATGATTCGCAGGGCTATTACGTAGAAAACCTAAAACACGTCGAAAACCGACAAAATCTTAACTTGCTGCCTAGATAGCTCCTAGCGTGCAATTAGTGCATTCCGCGTTTGCTCGCTGTGAGGAATGACTCAACGACACGACACGCTCAATGACCATGCTGCAAGCTGCAAGTCAGTTCCCCATTGTAATTTGTTGGTTGCAGAATGCAGAGCATACTCTGAGAAGATCTGTGGTTGAGTAGCAGAGTAGTAATATCACATCTGGATGATTGTGTGTATTGGTCTGCAAGTGTATAAAATCAGTGAGAAAATTATTACTGAAATTGCCCATGAAATACGAGCCCCTTCCCACTTCAGTTGGCCCACTTCAAGATTTGTACCAAAATATGCCTTTATAAACTAAACATGACGAAACTATTTACTTCTAATACAATTTATTTTCTCAAAAACATTTTAGATACACTCTAGTGGTAAAAAAATACATATTTGAAATCACTTAGACCTATAACTAATATAGAACATCTGAACAAATAATCTGAATAAATGCGCGAAGTTAACAAAGCAACAATTGAAAGATTACCATTGGGTAACATCACCTTTATTTTTTATTATGGCTGAAATTCTTTGGGGCATAGTGTTAACCAAGTTTTGGCAAAAATTTGGTGTAAAACAATCCCATATTTCTTGAAGCTTTTGTCTCAGTTCGGTGATTGTACGATCAGGATGTTGTCGTAGAACCTTTTTTCATCTCGTGCCACAAAGTTTCAATAGATGACAGATCTGGACTGCATTGTACATTATTTTCTTCCATCCATTTATAGCCTTTTTTGAAGTATGGCACGCTGCACCATATTGTTGAAACAAAAAATCTTGGCCGGATGTCAAACATTCTTCCATCACTGGTAAAAGCGATTCTTCTAAAATTGCCAAATATTTGTTTGTATCCACATTTCCATCAATAAAATGTTTTCCTACTCCTTTTGATGACATATTGCCCCAGACCATAATGGATGCTGGAAATTTCACTTTTCTCTTCAGACAGTCAACATGGAATTATTCCGATTTTTCTTTTGCAGTGGAGTTAATAGTGGCTTTTCTGTGGCCTATAAACAAGTTGTGCAACTTTTGGGTTTTTACTTCACTTTTTTTATAAGAAAACTTACCTTGCAAGTGCTAAATCCCAGTTTGTGGGCCTCTCTATGAGTTGTGGACCTCGAAATTCTCCTTCCAACAGCGTCACTCTATATTAGGAACGAGGAGATACGAAGGGGAATGGGAGCAGAAGGAAATACTATGGGTACTGTTGAGCTCCAGAGACTTATATGGTATGGTCACTAAGAACGTATGAACAACAATACATGGCCGAAAAAAATATGTAGAATTGGACCCCTGTTGAGAAGACGAAATGCGGCCGGCCACCCAGGAGTTGGAAAACTGTTGTCAGAGAGACACCAGGGGCCTGATTCTAAATGAATTTCTACCATTGAAATTGATTTCTATAGCGCCTTGTGACAATGCACTTGATTCGCTATGATAGTCTTGACAATGTCATGATAATTTGAATATAGAAGATCGATATGCAAGCAGATATCAAAATTATTATAGCGAATCAAGTATATCATCACAAGGCGCCACCGAAATTAATTTCAACGGTTGAAACTCATTTAGAATCATGCCCCAGGACAAGAAATCTTCAGGAGGGTGACGGTGGATCGAAAACTGTGGCGATTGAGAAGCGATAAACGACAATAGCTGTAGAAAACTCGGAATATACATATACGTGTAGGTATCCAAATTTTCCAAGAGTGCAAGTTGGATGAAGTTCGTAGCATCACTTGCATGTTTTGTGTTAGTAATAGTTTCAAGCATGCGAAGTCACGGGTAACAACTGGTGCAAAATAATGTCTGTACCTTGACGGTCACAGGTTTAGTGGGGCGATGACTGGCCGCTCTGTTGCCGGCTTGACGGCTGAGTTCGCGGACAAAACCCTTGGTATAACCTTCCTCGGGTATCACTAAGTGTGCACATGTTTACGTCTCTCCAGCCATTTTAGCATAACAGACATCCACACTTTCTCATTTATAATAGTAGTAGGGATACTTTGCAATAACGCCGTTTATGAGACACTAAACTTTTCAAAGTAGATCTCGATCTCTAGATCTAGAATTCTTAGTGGGGAGACGCTACGGCATTGTATTACATCTGAAAGAAACATGAATGGTCTGAAGTTAAATCTGGTGCACATCTTACAGTATGGTCATTATGTCACAACTAGAGCATTTTTTAATGTTGAGTAATTCCAGCACTCTTATGACTGCTTTATGCCACTTTGCTCAACGTGTGAGGAATCCCAATTACTCTTAATGTTAATATTTGCTTCCCGAGTATTAGAATGTTATCCTTCGAGCTCACATTAATCAGTGCTTATCTTCAGGGTATTGAATGACAAAGAACAAAGAATCAACGAGATCAAACATCATTCAATATTCTCAGCACAACACAAGCATTATCAAACATCAGAACGTTACGTGTGTTTATTTTTAGCGTTTAATGTATATTTTAAAGTCTTTTGAATTTAAATTAGCGGCTCCCATACATGTATCATTCTCAATTTTATACAATCAATCAAATCCGTGAGTCACGCTTAGATAAACAGCTTTTTCATAACTGTCCACTCTGTCGTTATTGCCGACAGTAGCGTGCTACCATATAGTCTAGTGTGCAGAGACGGAAATTCATAATGTTATATTAATAAATAAATAATAATAATAAATAATGTTTTCAACGTAACTATTCCAAACCATTGATTAACGAAATCTACGTGAAGATAGCAAACCTAATGCTATGTTCGAGATAAAATGAGATTCCACACTATGAAAAAGTTAGTGTCTCATAGATGGCACTGTCTATATGAGCAATGCATGCCTACAGATGACTACAGCACCATCTATGAGACACTAACCTTTTCAAAGTATATATGATAAATAAAACCATAACAGCACGGAAAATGACAAAGTAATGAAAAAATATGTTTAATTAACAGATGTCTGTACCAGTTTTATCTGAACGAAACGCTATGATATTGCCGGCATGCCGGTTTCCACTTTAAATGGGGATTTCCGATACATATTCTTCTTTTGCTGGTCATATTCTAGTTTAACGTGTCAAATTACCTCGGTATATTGCGTTTTGTTAGCTTGCAACAACAGATGTTGCCTTGAGAAACATTAGAAACTATGTTTGATGAAGGCTTTCAAAAGTTCCTCCAATCTCGACCAAATCCGTTTCTTGGACAAATCGGGTGCGCAGATCATGAATCTGGATTTTTGTTTCTGCGTTTGGCGTGAGGTCTAAAAAGTGTTCCTGCTCTAAATAAAGCTTCGCGGTAGTTGCACATTTTTTATGATTGCCGGAGAAATGCTTATATCTTTTCAAAAGGGAAACCAATCGTTAAACTGACATTGGGTAACAAGCTGTTACTCTATACAACTCGTCGATGAAACGTGGATTTGGATTTTAACACATCGCATCCAGTAATTGGACAATGAGCAACATCACTATCGGCATCGTTAAATGATTCTGGGGTAGAGCTAAGTCGGTTCTAAACGAGTCGTTCCAAAGGAACGATACCGCAGAGGGAATTGAAGGAATCAATTCCAATTTTCCGATAGTTTCGATTCCGATGTTTTTTATTCCGATTCAGATGATTTCCTACAATACTGATCCTGGCAGTAACGCTTTTAATTCCAGCGACTCAAGGCAATAATTGTAGTGTGAAGTTTGGAGTACGGACAGTTTTTATATTCACGTTAAGTTGGCACTTTAATGGTTTTATCGCATAAGATGAAACCGAGAGCAAGTATTAAACAAAGTAAAAAAAATTGTCAAAACTGTTTTAGTTATATAGAAGAAAGTAAACTATACGGTGAGGTTCAAAGTTGGCTGACGACCCAATATGCACGAGAGAAAAGCGCTCAATACTTATGTTAGAAAGATATAGTAGCACCTCGTTGCCTAGCAACCCGAGTGACGAGGCCATAGGCGCAGCTGCGGGTTGCCGCGTTGCCATCGGCGCACTCTTTCTAACATACATATCGCTCGCTTTTCGCGCTTCTGTCTCGTACACATTACGACGTCAGTGGTTTTATGTGTATAGCATTTCACGCAGCAAAACCGTCTCTAGCGCAAACAGTGGCAAGATTTTCCAAATTTGCTATACATAAACAAAGGGAGTCAAGAACGGGGGTCCCGGACTTGCTTTGGGAAAACAGCTGGTAGGGTGTGATCGAATGGATCTCAGAAGTACAAAAAACTTTTTGGTCTTCGGCCACGTTGACGAATAATAGATATTTTCTGATTTCCTATAATAATAAGGGGGTCAAGAACGGTAGGTTCCGGACTTGCACAACACTTTTCGACGATGTGAAAACTATGGATGATTACATAACTTCTAAAATATTGAGTGGTAAACTATTTGGGGTGTCTGTGAACGATGTAGCACGGCTTTGTACTGAGGGTGAGTAAACTATGCTTTTTCTAATCAATTAACGTAAAAACTGCATTTTCCAAGTTTATCTCCAACATTTTCGGGGTTTTGGGGAAGCTTTTGGAGGAGGAGGGGGGGGGGGGGGGTAAAACTTTTACAATATATAGAGTCATTAAAAGAATGGAACTACGTGAAAATTGTTTCGATGTATGTTTATTAGGGCCCAAATTATGGCAGTAGAATTGGCAATAACAAATTTTGCGGCACTGCATCCGTTTTATCGTCTCGATCGGAACTTCATCCACATAACTGTAAATTACCTCTCCGTCATTAGGCTGAGCGCTTCCTCCAAATTTGAACTATAAGGGTACAAAATGTTTTAAGGTCAAGTCTGAACCTACTGACTATCCCAAAAATGTGCAAGTCCCACTTGTACACAGTTGTGAAGGGGTGACTGTGAAACGTCAACTTGTACCCACAACCCACAGGCGCTAGCAGAATCATGCCACTCAAAACAGTTCGTAAAAAATTAACCTAGTCAACTTTCGGAAATAAAAACCATGGAATACCGGTTGATTAATCAAGGCCATCGGAATCGATTCATACTTCGGTGTCGAATTTTGTAGCGTGCATGCACCGATGGTATGCTTTGGAATTGCGGAAATTGGAATCGAGAGGAATTGGAATTATGAACGAATCGATCCTCTGACCGGAATCCATGGAATCGAATCACTAAAAGGAATGACTTGGCCTAGCTCTACTCTGGAGCAAGAAACAGAGTTTGACCAAACTGACTGTCGGAGTTTTAACAACCTTTTTGAATGGTTTTCGAATGCTTCGTTTGTTTTTGCCGAATAGCTCTGGTAACGAATTTTAAGACTCTTCAACATTTAACTACCTGCATACTAAATCGTAAATCTTCAAGCACCGGGTCGTACAGTGTTGTACTGGACTAGTAGCGTGCGTCATGTTTACTTATTAAAGTTTATCTAAGCCATTGTTAAGTTCTTTTACCTGCTTCTTTTTTCTTCTACGGATTGACCGTGCATATTCTTTTCAATGTCAATGGCCAATGGCTAGTTCTTTCGCCAATACCAGTGGTGTATACAGGTATGCGGAGTAATATGGATGTGGGACCATGAGGTCTGATAATAGGTTTCTACAACTCGTCTATTAGTCAGTACACGGGTGCTTGTATACAAGGGATGTAGAATATTTTTGTTACGAGAATAGTAGGAACATTTGCAGTTATGCGGGCAAACTTTAGTATAGACAAAATTGCTGCAATAGATTGATAACATCAGTTCTTCAATAGAGACGCGGTTTAAGGAATGTTTCCAATATAACAAGTTGCAGTTGCCTAAGTCACTTTTTTCATGGTATTTATTGCTCTACCTCGGTGTAAAAATTGCCTTGCTAGACCTGAATCGTTAGATGTGCTCCTCCTTCTAGTATCATGCCCGCTCCTCCCCAATTGTCACAAGGACATCTGCTCTCAGAAATGCTTACCCACACTCCCCCGCTTTTCAACTTTAAATCGCAGCTACACCCCCCCCTCTCTAGACATATTCCTAAATCTACCCGTGTTGTCAGAATATTTGGCACATGCTGAGCAACCTTTACCCAGCACATTAGATTGGTATCTACAACAATAGTAGTAGTATAGTAGTACAGTATAAAAGTGACAGATATATGTTGCAAATTGCGCGCCGTAGTTTCCGGATTTGTGTCTGCAATATGTTGTAGATTGTACAAATTCTCGACAAAAGACGGCATGTTCCGGAGAAAATTTGTTGTAATTGATACCTAGATTTTTTTTTTGCTCGTATGTTAAGGAAAACGTATTGAAAATTCGCACATTGTAAGAAAAGCAGACCTATCAGACATTATCTTAACGAAGACTTCGAGGCGATCACATAGTTATCTTTAGAATACTCCTTGGCTTGATTTACACCAACCTGAAGCACCTGAACCAACTGTCGCTAAGCAATATTCCCGGATTCTCTCTATATTTTCATCGGTTCTTGAAGACGAAGTCCGCTTCTTAGTTTATCTTCAATCGACTCTCTCTTTAAACCACCGAAAAACCTGGGCTCTTGACGACAAAACTCTACCTCCATAGGCCTATTTAGCAAAAGCTTTCGTTGCACTGTGCCCAAGTGCACACCTTTGCTCAAAATTGAAGTTACTCATTTTTAGAACGCAACAGAAAAAACTGTTTCACAAAAAAAATCGCTACGGACAACCAAATTACTCGAGCGAGTTCAAACTTGTCCTGGAGGCGGATCACACTACTCGTACGTTGCCAGTCTCATCACTGAATTTACAGATCTCGTATGCAAGCCAATAAGCTCAAAGTGTATTATGATAGTGACAATGTAAAGTCGTTTTCACGAGTATCCCTTACATCAAACGCTGCAGCAAATAACAGCTGATTATCTACATTTCAGAATACCTCATATAGTCGGGTGACATACAATTATGACGGATCTGTCAACGCCACGTAGACAGAGTCGTATTTTGTTGTGACGTTGGTACGCTACGGATTCATACTTTCTAACAACACGTTTAGCTTTCATCAGCTTATACAGGATCCGTCAGAAAGAACGGATGTTTTTTAAATGAGTAGTACAGTCTAAATAAGTATGGGAAAAATATTTTATTATATCAAAATACTCAGAAATACGTTCTAAAAATTATGTCGGCCACATGGCGCCCTTGAGCCGAAATGCAGGAATCAAGCCTCTTCCGAAATGAGCCCATTGCGTCTGCCAGCATCGGTGCAGGAATTTGGGTTACTTCTCTTCTTATTTCCTCCTTCAAATCGAAGGTCCGAGGCTTGCTTTGGTAAACTTTTGATTTCAGGTAGCCCCATAGAAAAAATCACACGTTGAGAGGTCCGGTCCAGTGCGAGCTGTGTGAGATGTTGCTCCGTCTTGTTGGTACCACACTGTTCTGAGACGGACACGTCGACGTCGAAGTTCCGGAAAAAAAGATTGTTCAGCATGTGGATGTAACGTTCTGAATTCACAGTAGTTGTTTCTCCATCATCTTCAAAAAAATAAGGGCCTATAATCATCGTTGGGAATACTGCACACCAAACTGTAACTTTCGGGGTATGCAGATGGTGCTCATGCAACTGTTGAGGGTTCACTGGAGACCATCAGTATCGACATTTTTTTTTATTGACGTATCCATGTAAATGAAAATGTGCTTCATCACTTATAAACAACGTCACGTCATTGTTATCCAAATGTTCAATCATGAGCGGTGCAAAATTAGCACGCTGTGCATAATCTCCTGACAACAGTTGTTGACAAACTTGGATTTTGTGAGGATGGAACACTAAATCCTTCTTCAAGATGCGACGGACAGAGGACGCGTGTATCCCTAGGGAACTGGCACGCAAACGGACGGAACGATTCGGGCTTTGCAGCGTGTCAACTCTCACTCTGTCTACGTTTTCGGGGGTTCTAACAGTTAACAGTACTGTTTCGACCTGGCGGTTTTTTCGTCATCAGATTACCTGTTATGTTGAATGCTTCCATCCATCTCAAAATGGTGTTACGGTCTGTTACTGTCCCATGACGTGGAACACGAAAGTGAACGCGAAACTCATGCTGCGTTCGAACGACAGACTCGCCATTTTGAAAGTACCGACGTACAGTGAACACACTATCCAACACGCCCTTCCCCACCAACCCGGGACCAGCCCACTCGATGTAGTACCTATTCGAAAAACATGCGTTCTTTCTGACGGACCATGTGGTATGTAGTACGTACTCTGTTCATTTCTATTTGGTAATAATAAACCATTTGTTTTTCGTCCATTGGCTTTAATGTTCATTCCAGGCACCAGTAGAGCGAGATATTTTATGTCAAACTGTCAATGTCAGGAAATAAAAGTTACTCTCCTAACATCTGGCAGAAACCTAACCTCTGGTACACAAATACCGTTACATTCTAAGGATAGGGCATTGAAAACGGTACCTATATATCATAGTTCTGGCTACAAAACCTAATGACAACAGTTACTGCGCTGGATACGTAGCCATAGTAAGTACAGCATACTTAGAGTCGTTTAATATAATCATATCAAAAATTCTTTCACGGAATACAAATGAATTGTCATGATGCCGGATGTTAGCTCAAGTTGGGTCATTTTCGTCTTCGTTTTGTTTTCTTAGATTGAGATCTGAGGCGAATGTCACATTGCACTGTGCTAAAAGGTGGAATAAACTTAAACAAGACGGTCTTATCTAATACTAGCTTTTCGTCCGCGGTTTTACCCGCTGAGCGTATAGGAGGCGCCACTAATACTGTAACCCAGAGTTCCCCAAACTTTTTTGTGTCGTAGACCCCTTGCCATGTTTTTCCGTGTTGGGTAGACCCCCTACTTACCTGATATTGATTTCCTGTAAATTTCTAACTGTAGTGAAGTTTAGTGTTTAAATTAAAACTTCTCAAAATAAAATTTTGTATCTGTTATGTAAAATATACGTAACATTAAATAAAGAGGTGTCTGACCAATAAGTGCCCGCATTGGGAATAAGTGCCCGCATTGAAAAAAAATAAGAGGGCTAAAATAAAAAAAAAAGTGAAAAATGAAAAAAAAAGTTTTTTACTTAAAATAGTACAATAAGCGTTCGTTTATTAATTATAACATAAACATATGTTCTACAATAATTTCACTGTTAGTTTGATTAAATTCCGCTTCTTATACGTTTAAGTTATCTAAAAATAGGCAAAAAATGAACGAATTTTAGTGTGTACCTATCCTTGAATTTTCAAAATAATTAAAAAAAATATTTTCTATAAAGGGGGGTTCTTTAAAAAAATCAATGCTGGCATTTATTCCCAATGCGGGCAGGAGATTGGTAACAGCGCTGAACCCCCTTTCCACTAGGTATGACGATGGAAAGGAAATTAAAAATTTCCTCGCTATTTTCCATAATACGGGATAGTAACGGGTATGTTGTTTTGCAGCCAGAATTGCTGATATCCGTTTTTAAACTGAACCTTAAGTTCTTCGTTTGTACTTAGTGCAGTCAGTTCCTCTTGTATTATGACATTCGTTTCTTCTATGTCACCATATGGATTAATTATCCACGGTGGTATTACCATAGTCAAAATATCCTCAAACCTAGATTCAAAATCTGAATAGAGGGCATTTAAATGTTGAACGTAAGTTGAAACGTCGTCTTCCTGGCAGCTTGTCTGTGACAAATTGGGGAACTGAGAAAATTCGCCCCGTCCAATATTTTCCTTCATTAGTTTAACTCTGGCAAGAAACGCTGATAAGATGGACTTTGTTTTAATCAAATTTGAACTGTCGCCTTGTAATTGCAAATTAACCATATTAAATTTTGTAAACAAATCTGTTAAATAGGCGATGTCTGTTTTCTTCTTCATTAAATTTTCTTTTAAAATTTTATCTTTAGTATCCAGAAATTCTAAAATAGTCTCAAAAAGTGCAAAAAATCTTGTCAAGCATAAGCCTTTCGACAGCCAGCGTACTTCAGTGTGAAGGAGTAATTGATGTGCCAAGAAAATTTGAACATGTGTGAAAGTGACTCCCAATTTTTGAGTAACGTAATCACAGGTGACGAGTCGTGGATCTTTGAGTATGATCCCGAGACAAAGAGGCAATCTTCCGAGTGGCACACGACGGCGTCTCCTCGCCCAAAAAAGGGAAGAATGAGCTAATCTAAAGTGAAAACGATGCTCATTGTCTTTTTTGACATCAAATGCATCGTCCACCATGAATTTGTTCCTCCTGGACAAACCGTCAACGCCAAGTTTTACGTGGAAGTGCTCAGGAGACTCAAACGAAGGGTCAGTCCGGTCCGACAAGACATCGCAGCCGACTGGAAGTTGCACCACGACAACGCCCCGGCTCACACCGCCTTTCTTGTGAACAGCTACCTGACCGAGGCCGGCATCCTAACGCTTCCGCAGCCGCCCTATAGCCCAGATGTGCCCCCCCCCCCCGGACTTTTTTTTGTTTCCTCGCCTGAAAAGGCTGATGAAAGGCAAGCATTTTGAGACGACGGAGGGGATCCAAGCAGCATGCACCGCGGCTCTCAAGGCTATTCCGGAGAATGCCTTCCGTGACGCCTTCCATGCTTGGAAATCGCGCTGGCAGCGCTGCATCGACGCAGAAAGAGCCTATTTTGAAAGTTTTTAAAGAATTGTAACGATCGGCTCCATAATTTTTTTTAAATCGACTCATTCCTATTACTTTCCGGACAAACCCTGTATACAGAGAAATCCACATCCCACTGAAGTTGTAATGTATACGAGAGAGAAGCGCGAGCAGTGTGCAATAAATATGTTAGAAAGAGATATAAGCACCACGTTGCCTAGCAGCCGCAGCTGCGCTTCTCTCTCGTACACATTACCTCGCCAGTAATATTTGTGTATAGATTATGAATCTTTTTTCTCGCGAAATTGTAAAATGCATGGAAAGTACTGGCGATGCTTTCTACAATCAGATCTCGCAAACCTTAGGAATCCATGGTACTGTCTTTCTTGTATCATTCATCTGTTACTTACAGTTCAATACCGATACCGTACACGGCATTAAGCCGGCTGTCTGTCTTTTAAAAGTGATTTCCCTCTTAATACCATCCAGTTTCTACCTAATTAAATTCAACTCTCGATTTACTCTTGTAAGCCACACTGTCGGATAAATCAAGATGGACGGCGATCTATCTAGTTACCGTTGATATCTGATCATTGACCTCTGTAAATAGAAAACATTATGGACGGACCTGTTTGTAAAAATCTGATGCTCGATAATAGAGGTGCGTCCATCAACTAGAAGAATTGTACCATAACGACTGAGAGATTTAGGCCCGAATGGGTAGTCATTTCTTCAGGCCTTCTTAAAACAACAAAGGACTCCACACAAAACATATGGAAAATGGTTTCAGTCGGTTTGTCTAAAAATTTAGTAAGATATATTTCTCGCCTTCCTGAACAAAAGTTCTGATGGGATCAAAGCAATCCTATGATTAGTTACTGAGAAATAGGGATATGAAGTTTGCCCGACTTGAAAAAATAGTGATTGTGCCGATTGTTGATCTCAGACGCAAATGTTTGGATTATTGTTACACTGGAGGAAATATTTCATGAAAAAATGTCATGTTGATCTTAACCATGCTCCTTACGAGGTCAATTTAAGGGCAAGTTTATTTTTATACATTGATGCACTAATAGATCTGGCTCGAGTTGTTGGAGGATTCAAAAAGATTAACTCAAATGCATGGTTTGTTTCACAATGGCAACGGAAAAGTCATGGTTGTTTACTTGTCTTTCATTATGACGTTTTGAAGGTCAGTTCAGCCAATAACATCGTGTCCTTGTCTCGAATCATTAGGTATTAATCGCGCTTTGGATTCATGGTCAATGCAAATACAGAACTTGTAGTCCAAGATTGCTTAATAGTCTGCATCGGCGGCCAAAACAAATGAACTCAGACGTCTGAAAGACAAATATATGTCACTAATTTGATTTGAACTGCCCAGGGAGCCGAAACATCATGTGGTTCCATTTACTGGACAGTGTAAGGGAGATGGATGAGTTACAGCAACTTGAAACAATGTTCACACATGCCCATTTTTGCTTTCTCCTTCAAAATGAACATGACCTTAAATTGACATTGTAAGGGCCATAGTCAAACACAAGTAAACATCCACGACTGTTCTGTGCTGTGAAACGATCTGTCTTGAGTTCTCGAACAACTCGTTTCAGATCTATTTCAACATCAACGTAAGTATACAAATAAAATTGCACTTAAATTGACCATGTAAGGATCATAGTCAAGATCAACTTGACAGTACACCTTTCTACAAGGTTTTTAATGAAATATTAGTTTCAATATAACATTTATCCGAGTATTTGGACAACTCAGACAAACTTCATACCCCTATTTCTCAGAAACTAAACGTATGTTTGGTTTGAGCCTATGAACTTTTGTTTAGGTAAACGATAAATATATCATACTAAATTTTTGGGCAAACCGACTGGTACCCATTTTCCGTATGTTCTGTGCGGGGTCCTTTGATGTACAGGTCAGCATTGCCATATTGGGCGATTTATCCCGAAATTGAGAGGTATTGTTTCATCTTTCTGGAAATTTATTGGGTGCATAGTTTTCTGGGAAAATAAAATCCCTTGGGTATTTTTGGGGGCATTTTATTTCATTTTTAACCATATTTAAGGAACTTGGCACTGCCAAACGCCAAGACAACAAACAAAAATAGTTTCTCAATCGCGCTATGTTTGAGTAGTGCTGATTAGTAGGATCATAATTATAAGAGCGGCGAGGATTTTGTAAGTACCATTTGAATATGGTGTTACATGCTTTGATTCTTTATCCGACTCATTTCGTCAGAGAGCTAC
Organism: Acanthoscelides obtectus; assembly: GCA_963669975.1. Taxonomy (NCBI): domain Eukaryota; kingdom Metazoa; phylum Arthropoda; class Insecta; order Coleoptera; family Chrysomelidae; genus Acanthoscelides; species Acanthoscelides obtectus. The sequence goes on along the minus strand of CAVLJG010000008.1, from coordinate 30,663,895 downwards.
AATCAGCATATTCGCCATGTTCGCAACTCGGACAAACTTTTTATCCATGAAACTTTTATTTAGGAATGCGATAAATATACCATACTGAATTTTTAGGCAAACCGATTAGTACCCATTTTCCGTATGTTCCGTGCTGGGTCCTTTGCTGTGCAGGATGCTCCGTGTTATGTGAATGCAACTTGTTAGATTGTAAAAGCCCCTAATGGTTTGAATGTACCTGTTTATACTCGACATGGGTGGTGAGAAACCACGGTGCGTTACACGCATATGCGGTACATGTTGCCATATTAGGCGAATTTGGGAGGTAACTTACACCTTTCAGGGAATTTATGTCATACGAAATAATAAAATGGACATATGCGAAGTAGTGAAGTAGTATGTCATCAGCAAGGGTCTGTCAACCACAAATCGCAGGCAATATAATGTAGGTTCAATTTTATTGCAAATCTGGTTAATGTGTGGCTTCCATTTAAGGCATTGGCCAGTTTGTATGCCTAAAAATTTTGTTGCTTGGGCATGTTCTATTGATACATCCAATGATCTGATCAACAAGCGGAGCTGGAATTATGAATTGCGTGGCCAAACTTGTCCAAAAACCATCGCTATACACTCCGCAACTCGTCAGTAGCTTTTTGAGGAAGAGACATTATATTATTAGTGTTTACAAGAATCGATGTATCATTTGCGTACATGACGTTTTGAGCTACTAAAGTTATTTACAAAGATAATGTACACAAATGATCCCAGTATGGACCCTTGAGACCTCCCAATTCACTCACACGTCTATCCGAATGACAGTCATTGATTTGAACGTAGTTCTGCCTTCCAGTCAAATAGTCACGAAACCATATAGTTCCAACCGCATGCCGGTGTAAGATTTTTACACTCCCAGTGTGTAATACTCCCCCACAATTCTAGGTGAATAAGTACGAAACGACTTGATATTTGACAGTCCTGATGCATTTTTGTCCTTTTTCCTCATTTTCACTATTTCAGAGCATATAACACGGAATAAAAACCTAGTGCATGAGGGGGCATGGGAAATGAGTAGTTCAAGTACATTACATTCTAGCGCAGTGGATTGGTAGTTTAAGGCGCTGGAAACTACTTAATTACTCCGAGTAACTCAAATGAGACACTGGAAAGCAGCTGTGGAGGGCGTCTTGCTTGTAAATTGTTATCTGGACTTGGGAGTGACAGAAGGGTTTTCAAATATCTGAGGTCTGAGATGCCTCCTTATTCCACTATTAATTAACAATGATTAATTTGACGCTTGATTTGTAATGAGTTGTCTATACAACGATACAACTAAAATAAGTAGGCTTCTAGGTTCTTGAGAAGAGTAGTGAACTAAGCAAGCCTTGAAGATAACGATTATGCATTGCAATAAGAAGACCTTCAATCGAACAGGACCGCTTTCTTCCTTGAGAAAGATACTTAACAAGTCATCTGCCATTCCAAAAAGCTATCCTGATGTTGAAGAATTATTGATTATGTTTACACCATTGGAATAGCTAACCGCATGACTATGTGCTATTCAGCGCGTTAACAGCGCGCCATTTCTTGGAATGGTGCCGTTTTAATACACAGAACAACACGGCCCTGTGGTTAGGTACCCAACATGGTCATAGAGGTATTGAGTTAATCTTTTCCAGTTTTGTAGCTTGGTTTTGACTCCGATTGGACAAAGTCATGTGATAGGCACTTGTATCAAAATATAGTTTTTCTGAAAAAATAATCATTTGAATGACTGAATGGAAATTCACCGAAGAGCAAATAGCCGTGGAGTAAACAAGAGGAAAATGAATAATCCTGGTAAAAATAACACACAACTTATTTTAAGCATCGGTATCAGATATGAAAAATGCAGTTATTACTGGTGACACTGTTTACAGATTCCCGAAAACAGAAACATATGCGTGGAAAAATAACTTTGAAAGTTTTATCAACTGATCTGTATGATGCATTGTAATTTTGTTCACATCGTTTGAAAAATAAACCTATTTTTGTTTTTCCTTTGGAGAAAAATGTGTACACAATCACTACTACGTGGTGAATAGGGTCGTCTTAACATCTGGGCACACAGGAAGCTCGGGGCCTACGACTGAAGAGGTCTCAGGGCAGAGGGAAATTTGGGATCCTACTTTGCGTTGGGAGGGAACACGACCTTTTTTTCTGAAATCTCGTTTGATTTTTGGACATTTGAGGGCTCCCATCAAGCTGCTGCCTCGGATACGCTGAATAAGTGAAGAAGTAATAAAGAAACCTCATTAACATAAATACAGATATTTTGGAGACTGCCTATAATCTATTTGATTGAATTGATTCTGCCGATTTCTACGTGAGTCATCTCAAAAGTATTTTTCTTCTGCGACGGTGGAGTGGTTCCAGGACTTATGGAGACTCCATTTGAATACCACAGCCTTTTGGTTTCTGGCTTTGGAGCCAGGTTGCATATGAAAATGTTGCCTGAATTCAAGGATATTATTATCTGGCCAGCGAGAGAACGCAAGGCAAAGGTATGTGAAATGCGGCGTTGTCAAACGTTGTGCATGCACTACTGAACACATGTAAAACATTGTCTACCCGACATGTACAACTATTCCAATAATTTCTTATGTTAATTAATAGCTATGGAAGTGTTCTAAATCTACTGAAAGTCTCTAAAGAGCTTTCTAGTTGTCCCGTGTGACAGCGCTGTAGGGTGAACAGCACCGAGAGAAGGAGGGCTAGAAAGAACGCGATTCTTTGTTTTAGTTAAGCTTTCGGAAATGTTTATTTTCTTCATAAGGACATAGTACAAAGAATATTGAATGCCATTAAAACTATTACAATATCAATGAAAAAACTTCTTACAAAGTGAAGTCCTACTTCAGAATCAGCATTTTTTTTTATTGTAACCTACTCAAAGGGTAAGCTTTAATGATGCTGCCAACTCCACCATGGATGTTCCCCCCAACGTCCGTGTGCCGTCGATTCAAAGTGTTCCCTACACTATGCGCGAAGCAACATTCAGGCATAAGACCGTTCTTGTCGCTAAACATCCAGTTCTTTCGCATCTCTTCTAAATATCTTACGATCCGGCACCTTCCCAAACAACTCGAAATTTACTCATGTCGAACCCATCCGAAAAAAAGGGATCTAAGTACCGACCCTTACAACTACAGGCCTATAGCTCTGCTTTCTGTTATAACATGATGGAGAGGTGCATAAATCGTGAGCTTCTGGAGTACCTCGAACGTCACGGCTTGATTTTCCGGCACCGGCATTCCACAGGGGACCTTTTCATCCCAAAATGTCAACGCGGGTGTTCCCCAGGGATCGGCCTTGGTTCCGATACTCTTCCTCTTACATATTAACGATAATCCACAACTTTGCTGCAGCAGCATAAAAGCTAACAGCGACTTCCTCTCTGACGAGAGACCTGGAGGTTATCACTGGTTGGATACGCAACAATCTTATACAGTTTGATGTTTCCAAAACAGTACTGTACCTTGACGAACAAAAGTGTCCTAGCGCTGATACGGTTACGATGTATGACTGAATTCTGCCAAAGAGCCGTTCATTCCGGCTGGTCGGTGTTCAGATCATCGAGGAATCGATCAGCTCTCTCGTCAGCTGCTGGGAAAAAGCTAGTCTATTTGTTTACGGCTAAGAAGAACTTTTCTCCACATGACCTCCTCACTCTATACAAGGCCCAGTAAAGATCTAGCCTCGAGTATATTATCCCTGCTAGATGCTGTTCAGAGGAGGGCTGTCCAACAGATCGCTGACTCTTCTCTAACAGTACAGTCTCGGGAGGTCCGTCGGCGATTTAGCTCTCTTCTACCGCTACACCAATGGACTTTACTTCTCAGAGCTCTCCTCTATGTTGCCGCGCGCGATGTGTCTGCCAGACAGGCCTCCTTACTTCGGCATCCCATCCTAACTGTGTCGAACTTCAAGAGGAGGCGCTTCTCAGTTCTACTAACCTTAGGCCCTTCAAAAATCTGATTAACAAATTTTTTGAGGATCCTCATAGCAGCCGCGGTGCCCTGGCATTTAGGCTTCTGTCTGCGCGGCTGCTTCTGTATAAAAAAAATCATCATCAACTTAAGAGAACAAACGGAAAAGGAAGATAATAGTTCTTTTGGACTACTTTCGGCATCTCTCTTGAACAAAGAATTGGTGATCAACGAGCAACACATGTCGAGCACATAGACCTTTGTTTTTAAACGCTATCGCCATCTTAGATTGTGGAAATCATAATGCAGGAAATAACATAGAGTACCATTCAAAACAGTAAACGACTAACTATTCCCATTCATCAACCTTGGAAGACACTATCAATTTATACCAATACTTTACAGCATATTATACATACTAGATTTTTTCCTATTAGAGCGGTAGTGTTGAAACGCATTTGTAAAAAGGCGAGTGAACAAAAAAAAACAAAAACGGAAAGACAGATTGGCAAATAACGCATTAATGATGCATTTCTCTTATCCATTAACGTTCACCGTAATTTTAAAGCGAAGCAGTAGTAAAAAAATCACACGATCTGAGCAATACTTTTAATAATACAAAGAAGGTGAAAATTACCGCTACCGCTAATTAGCAGAGCGTATTTGAGATCGTCAAGGAGGCAGGACCGTACTTCAAACATTCTTTAATAATGCTGATTCATAAAGGCAAAGATTCAATAGCAGAGAACATCACGAGACTACAAAAAGTTCCAAATCCATTACTTTATTACTTTCCAGTGTCACTGATGATAATATTTTTATTTTTGCATCTAAAGGGTAAAGAGGGTAGTTATATCCCGCAAAATTTTTTCACTATTAGACTGAGAACTCACTATTATTTATCTATAAGGAGCAATTACACCTTGTCCCCTAGGTAAATAATGATTGAAAAAAACCCTAGATCCTAGATGAATAATGGAAGTGTATATTCTCATGTAAATCTCTTTGGCTTGTTGGGCACAGAATTGTCACTACTGCTTAACCTACTATCATCTTATTTTTGAATACTACTAATAATGTTTGCCTTCTACAAGTAAATCCATAGTCTATGTTATAACTGAAATTATTGTTGTTGATTGATTTTTATAGCTTGAAAGTGCCATGCTAGTTGTTAAATTGGAATATTTCAAAATAGTGGGAAACGAATGATACGTAGCATGTTCTGTGTTCCCGGTCGTTCGGTAAATTCTCAGATATTCTATATTGCGAGGTATAATCAAATTAAATGTGTTGTGTGTATCATAGTTTGTAGTAAAAACAATTCTATACATACCTCGGTGGAAAAAGCCATTATTGTCTTCCCACATTATATCTTTCAGCACTATGGGCTTCAGGATATAAAAATGCTCAGCCAATAATGGGATAGTTCTCCACCAAGGTATGTAATGTACTATTTCATCTACGACCTGCTTAAATAAGAATATTGATTTTAGGTAGCATTAGAAATAATCCAAATTGACCGTACTACTGTAACATCTATAGTTACACCGTAGCCTAGCAATGAGTAAATAAGGATGCTAAGTTAAAATATTCCTTGTGCTGTTGTAGCTCTTAGTTTCCACAAAAGATTCTGCGATTATTTATTTTTCCTCGCACGACACTGGGAAGGAAATAAAAAAAAATCGAAATTAAGATATTGTGTTTGTTGGATGTTATAATTATGTGATATGTAAATACATGTACATCACGAAAAACCAAGTTACTCATTGCCATCTTTCTGCCTGTCTGTGTGACTTTCCTGTAAAGCTTGGCCCGTCTATAACTTGGAAAGCACCGTTCAGACATTGATGAAATTTGTACCCAATGATACTATGTCAAGGACGAAAAATCTTTGTAGTTTTTCAAAATCAGAGCCTCCTGATTATTTTGAGAAAAATGTTTCTATGGGTTAAAATTGGGGGTTATAGTGGATGCGATATCTATTATACAGGTTATTCCAACCGACCAAGGACAGACGGTTGCCACTAAACAAAAATGATTCGAAGAAAACTGTTTATGGATATATGGTATCTGGAGACATACTTCTGAAATATTCACGATTATACAGGGTATTCCAATTTTGACACATGTCAAAGTTGATCTTTCTTAAACGTAATACTGATATATAACATACTTATGGGTTTTGGTTATTAGTTGTTGAATTGTGTATTTCATATAAAAAACATCAAAGTTGGACAGCCTGCATATCTGATATGTTGACAGGTGGAGTCGTGAATTTTGAGTAAAAAAAGTATATTTATATTCCACACGTCACATATTTCCCCTTATATTTGCCCCTATAACTTAGAATGATAGAAAAATATTTTTTCGCACGCTTCTGCACGTATACCTGCCTCGCGGTGTCACAGATGCGTGTATGTGGTACCGAGGCTGGCGGGTGGCGAATGGATGGGTATGGGCGAGGTTGGTCATAAGAATGTTGCCACATGGTCTGTATTGTCGTTAGGGCAGCGACAAAAGTTCTACGGGCTAATTGTACGTACCTATTTGTCTGACTTGATCAGTTCAGTTTGTTTGTGATATGTTAGTAGCTAGCAATTTTGCCAGAGGAGTTATATTGTGTCGAATACAATCCTTTATGACTAATGACAGCGTCAGTCAACCTACTTGACTGCATTTTTTCTGTTCATGAATATCTACCCGTTGTCAAACTGCATTTTTATTCAAAGAATGTAACTTCATATTGAGAAATATACCGTTCATTTACACTAGTAACGCTACTAAGCCAGAGAAATAAACCAAATAATAATGGTTTATGCATATTTGTAACTGCATTACGTTTACAATACAATTTGCATGTAAATTGTATGGTTATGCGGTTAAATATACTGTATATCCAACATTCGTTGCTTCCTACTGAAAGAGAAGCTGCTAACAGTTCTACGATTCGCCCACCACTGATAACAGTATACAAAATGAATAGTAAGTTCACTTCGTGGTCAAATCAGTTTCCCTGTACGTCAAAGTTCAGGCAGAGAAAGAACATAAATATGTAGTGTGATCCCGTCATGGCATAACTAAATTCGTTCTGGCTTGAGCAAAAGCAGCTACCCTAGTCAGAGCCCTGTATCTTACAGTTCTTTCCTGAAACGTGACGTGGCACATGAAAATGGAGGATTTGAGAAGTGGTGAAGCTGCAACTAAGCATCAAGAAATTCGTAACATTCATATAAAATCACAATGAACAGAATATTCTCATTGTAGCTATTAAATGCGGGAAGTCAGTACATACATGAAAAAACTTTGACCGGGGCAAAAAAATAACTTACCTGGTTGTCGCTGTTTTTCAAAATCATTATATTTGACGTCATGCATAAATTGAAGTTCAATCCTTACCATATAAGACCCAGGAAATTATTTTAGGCTTAATCGATCTTAAAGCAATTTTTATTCCTGCTTGGTAGGCTAATAAGCGGCGAAAATTTGATTTTCGCAAACTGTACAACTTTTGTTCGAAATCAAGGAAGGTTTCGAAAAAGTAACGTTTGACAAGAAAAACGCAAATTTTCCACTTGAGGTGTTATTTGCATTAGGTCATAGTCTATAGAAATGTCTGACTTTATTCATTAAATACTAATTAAATATTGTAGAAATCGTTGCAGTGGCGGCGGAGCTAGGACAAACAACGCAAAAAACAAAAACCACTCGAACCTCGTGCTTTGACCTTTCGGGGGCACTTGATCATTCTCAGAATTATTTTGTAGGAATTGTAAGATGTAGCAGAAGGTATATCTCAAATTTTGTCCATCAGTATATTCATTCACTTTCCCGCATCCAACATATTTCATACATTCCCCCGTACATTTGCCTTTTAAACAAAAATGCTTTCAATAGACTCGAGGAGCATACACCTGTTGTGAGTTTCTGGCCTATACCTAACCGATCTGTGTCTGGTGGTTGGGTTGCCGAGTGGCGAGTTTTAGTCATGGTAACGTTGCCAGATGGTCAATACTATCGACAGGACAGGGGATAATATTGATGTTAACAAATGTGTGGGGCTGATCCATTTAAGTTGTGTTGGTATTGTATCGTCAACAATCTGAAGCTTGAACGAAATCTATCGGTTAGTTGCAGAGATACTCAATATAACATTTACATTTGCTTTTATGAGAAACGTAATATTTCCTTATATTCTTACAAGTTCAGTTTAGTCAGAAACAAAATACAAATGTTTAAAAAACTGATCACACAAAAATCTAGAGGCATTAAATCGTTACCTCATAATCTGATGAGATGATAACTATCCCATTTTCGAAATATTTTCCACGAAATTTGTCGAATGTCCGTAATGATGTTTTCTAATATTAGTAGTATACGTATATAGAACTGCAGATTCTTGACTGGCACATAGACTGTTTGGTATACTATTGACAATGGTACATAGACCTTAAAATCACTGAAATTCGAAAAAAATCTAAATGTGGCACTTGACGCTTTTGAATTACCACTCTTCAATTAATAATTTACCTTATTCGTAACCTGAAGGATCAAGTATCTCATATCTCTTATTTACAAGTTACCATGCATACTTTCAGTCGAAAATGACTTATGTGGTCTTAATATTTTCCCCATATTATTATTACTATTAATCAATTCTTCCAGCACTCACAAGGAGAAATATTTTCACAGTTTCACAGTTTATGTCGTATTTAGCTGCACGGAATGGAAGTTGAGTACGGTCCACATACAGTCAGATTTCGTTGCTATTAGGCTTGTTACTTGTGATTGTTCAGCCTGCAGATGTGGAGAAATCTTACCTCCTATTGTCGAATCTTACCTCCTATTGTCGCGTCAGGTCAACCCTGAGAAGTCCAAAATTATTGATTCTTGTGCAAGTGATTTCACCTTTACTATTCCGTATACTTTGCTACTGATAAACAGAACACATTTCGTTGCAGTTTATTTTTAAATAAGACCTTTATCATTTGTTTTGAGCACGAACGAGATATTGCAACAGACCTAGCGGTTTTTCAATTGTCCACCAGCCCACTCGATCATTATGTTTTCTTGCAAAGACAAGAAGCCCACGCTTGCCAGATAGAGATGATAGTTGTTTATTATGATGATTTATTTGTGGGGGAATTGAAATAATGGTAAAAGATTAATCACGATGTGAGTAAAAAGTTCTCAAAATCATTTTTCTCTTATCTTGAAATGGAGTTACAAAATAAATTCAACATTAACATTAACAATTTCTATCCTCTACAAGGTGACATAATTAAATTTCTGGTCCTACGTTTCGTGTTCTGTTCTCCATCATCTGGTTTTTGCATAGGTGAATAGAGTTATAAATTCCGTTTTTAACGAAATTTCGAAATTTTCTAGGCCTCATTCTCTTGGATACATAAACGCGCAACTTTGTTCCCACTTAACCAACACACAGTAGTCTACAACTCAGAGAAGCTAGCAGAAAATATAATCTTTAAGGCATTTATAGAATTTTCAGTATAAAAAGGTTTTTTGGGTCGTTGATTTAAAATCTGGGATTAGTTTGTCTATATGGAGGCATTTGAAGATCATATCAATGGACAGTTTCAAAAGAAGCCAAGCAGTTCATCCCAACAGCTTGCCATTTAGGTTTTTCTGGTTAAAAGTCCGAATCTGAGATCAATTATTATTAGTCACTATGAGAGTATCTGATTATCATTTCAAGCTCTCTTGAAGGACTAATTCTAAATAATTCTAGTATTCGAGACCAGACGCATATTACATTGGCTTTCCCAGTTGTTGAGTGGAGAATATTTTGTCTCTAGGAAGACGTTTGTAGGGTATTTTGAAGCCACTGAAATTCAAAGACGTCAAATAAGGATCTGACCACCTGCAATAATAAGGCTGTATATAAGGTATATATCTCTGTAGTTTGCATAAGTTAGTAAACACTGACACTAGATTTTATTTGGTAGTACGTCAAGATTCAAAAACATCATTTTTTCCGATTGGGAGAACGGCTCATAGTAAAAACCTCTTTCTAATACTGATATAAATAAGTGAAGCTAAAAATAGTAATTTCAACTCACGGTGAACAAGAAACCATATTCAGGTGTTCAACTATTTTCAAGACGCAACACAACGGCTGATACGGAAACTGTCCAATTTGCCGTTTTCCGATGAAACACCAAAAACTTCAAGTTAAATAATCTGCCATGGTAGTGTAGCCAAGTTCTGATCCCATGTCCAACATTTTATTTAAAGTATTAACTTTATATATATAGAGAGAGTAAATTATCATGCGGAGAAAGGTATATAACAAAAATAGGAAAATAATGGGCAAAATCCGCAAAAAGTGGATTTGAGCAGAATAGGATAGGTAACCCGAGCGATACGTATTTGTGCATTCATTTCGGGCCTGATGAAGCCAACCAGCAGAAATACGTATCGCTCGGGTTACCTATCCTATTCTGCTCAAATCCACTTTTTGCGGATTTTGCCCATTATTTTCCTATTTTTGTTATATATATATCATTTGCGTTCATTTACGATACCTACTTTATTTCTTATCATTTTTTATCGGGTTTTCGAATAAATAGACCACTGTACGACGTCGTATCTCTTACCGTTTTCGTGATCCCAATACTGAGGGTTGAATGCGTTGCAATCAATATGTATTCCATTTTTTTTTTCAGAAAATGTATCTTGGTGTAAAAATAACTTTGTTAGACCTGAATCGAGGACGTGCGCCCCGTGCTAGACGTTTTCCACCCCTGCTCTTCAATTATCACAAACGTATAAGGCATTTGCTCTGTTTAAGCTTACAGCCCGCTCTTCAATTTTCGCCGATACCCTCCCTCCACATGGAGATGAACATCTTGAACATGAAGGATACTACCACCACCGCGTCCCCAAGCCAAATACCAAAATCCGCCCTTGTGGGGTCTAAAATTAGAACTAATTGTTTGGAAAGTGATAGGTTTGTATATCAGAAATCTTAAGTTTTTTATAGCAGATTCGAATTTCAAAATTTAAATGGCCCTCTTTATAGAATATACGAGTAGCTGATCATGAACTCAAATTCCACCAGGTCTGTGGTTGTGATTGTAACAATTTTCTGTGCTCTTGTGTGTCTGATTGCGACCCTGTGCGAATTAACACGGCTGTGATAAAAGCCTCATTTTATTACAAAATCACCGAGCGGATCGGAGTGGCGTACAACCTGAGCTGCAGCAGCTATCATCTCGAATAGAAAGTCTTTTCCGGCCCCGAAGCTCGTCTCCGATCCCATAGCGAACGCTTATCTACATCTTGCGCACATTCGTCGTACGGATGGATCAACGGATCATATTCTCACAAAGTGTAACAGTTCGCTAGATAATTTCTATTGCATCTGCCATCGCTGCGCCGAACCTCGAGAGCGGTATCTATATATAGGCCAGGGTTTTCAGAATTTGAGAAGCACCGGCACAAAAAATAAATAAAAACTCGTATTTCGATGCGATGAATCCGAATTTGAGGTCCGTTTGAGCCGACGCCTTCAAAATAATAATAATAAACCGTCTTTATTTAGGGGGCGAAGCTTAGCATAATGCTCTGCCACTTGACCCAAAAAAAAGAAAAACTGAAAAAACAATGCAAAAAACATAAATACATTTGATAAGTTAGAAGTTTAAAAATGAAGGTGTATAAAAAATATGAATATAACATGTATATGTTGGGGTGTCCCAGAACTCGACGTCAAGCCGAAACCGGGTGATAGGCAAAGTTATAACAGCTATCAGAAAAATATTTAAAAAAATTTTATGTATGTGTTTTGAAAATTATAGGTCTTTGAAAAAAATATAGAAATTTGACACCCTACGGCAGTCTGTCAACTCCTGTTACTACAAATATTAACTTTTTTTGGATTTTATTTTTACAATGTAATGATGAATAATGCATCTTCAAACTGGTGTCTCAACCTTACTGCCAACTTTTCTCGTTCAGGAAAAATTGCCACTTATTTCCCAACCAAGTATTCCAAAGTAAAACTTTGCTCAACTTTAACTGGCTGTACTGGAAAAAAATGTACTACGAGAGTTTGGCAAGTAACCTTAAAAGTTGGCGCATTTAATAAGGATTCCAAAATGGTATAACACTTAGAAGATTACTCGTTAACTTATGCACAATTTTTATTTGAAGAAAAACTGATAAAAATTTTTCAAAATTCCTAATTAAACATCGATTATGAAAACGCACAAGGACCCTTAAGGATAACTGTTTGCACAACAGTAGGCGTCATAATTACAGCAAATGCTCAAACTGTTTTCCTTCAGCCGCAATACACGCTCGACATCTTCTTAAAAAAGATCGGGTTATTAAACGAGCGAATCCACGGTTATTAACAAACTCAGCTGCTTCCAATAGTCTTTGCCGTAGCTCAGCTACATTTTGAATCGGCTTGAAATACACTTTTTCTTTTACAGTTCCCCAGTAAAAAAAATCTAACGGATTCAAATCTGGTGACCGGACTGGCCACGGTATTGTACCAGACCGCCCTATCCATCTGCCTGGAAAGTTTTGATCGAGATACTCTCTCACTGAGAGTGCATAATGCGCTGGGCAGCCATCATGCTGAAACCACATGTCCCTGTAAATACTCAGTGGCACGTCCTCCAATAAATTTTCTAAATGATTTTGCAAAAAACCTAAATAAACCTCAGCAGTCAAAGTCTCTGGGAACTCAAACGGACCGATTATTTTACCATTTAAAATTCCTGTCCAATGGTTTATCTTGAAGCGATATTGAGATTTATCTTCTCTCATCAAATGTGGGTTTGCTACGTGCCAGTCGTATAAGTTATGCAGGTTCATGTACCCATCTTTCTTAAATGTGGTCTCATCTGACCATAACATTTTTTCAAAGAACCGTGGATCTTCCCTGTGTCTTTCTAACATTGTGCCACAAAAAGCAACTCGGGGCTCATAATTCCGGGGCAGAAGACCTTGAACACGCTGTACGTGGTATGGATGGAGCACGTTTTTTTGCAAGATTCTATGGGCTGTACTTTTGGGCACACCTGTTTTTAGTTCTATTGCACGCACTGAAGTACTCGGGTCTTCTTCGACAGCTCCTAGCACCACGTCTTCGTAAGGAAGGAAAGATCTTCCCTCACCGTGTGATTGGTTTGGTAGTTGGCCCTCTGAGAACCGTAAGCGGTGCACATTTGTGAACACTCGATGATCTGGATGACGAGCTGCATTCGGGTACCTCTCACAGTAAAGTCTCGCTGCAGAACTAGCGTTGCATCTGCATTCCCCATAAATGAGGTACATGTTAGCATATTCTTGTACGGTGTACACGGACATAGCGGCACTGCACAATCACACTATCAAAGATAGTCTAAGGAAAGCAAATGTTGTTTTGAAGAGCAATTAAACAGTCCAAATCCAAATCACAAGCGATCAACAGTCCAGTTCACGAATCCAAAATTAGTAACAGTACGAAATCAACAAGCACGAACATGTAAAGATGCGCAGTAAACGAAGGAGTACTGATCGGTATCAAAGTGTGCAATAGTCAGTAAGTGATGTGCTTCATCCATACCACATACAGCGTGTTCAACCTCTCCTGCCCCGGGATTATGAGCTCCGAGTTGCTTTTTGTCGCACAATGTTAGAAAGACACAGGAAAGATCCACAGTTCTTTGAAAAAATTTTGTGGTCGGATGAGACCACATTTAAGAAAGATGGGTACATGAACCTGCATAACTTACACGAGTGGCACGTAGCAAACCCACATTTGATGAGAGAAGATAAATCTCAATATCGCTTCAAGGTAAACCATTGGACAGGAATTTTAAATGGTAAAATAATCGGTCCGTTTGAGTTCCCAGAGACTTTGACTGCTGAGGTTTATTTAGGTTTTTTGCAAAATCATTTAGAAAATTTATTGGAGGACGTGCCACTGAGTATTTACAGGGACATGTGGTTTCAGCATGATGGCTGCCCAGCGCATTATGCACTCTCAGTGAGAGAGTATCTCGATCAAAACTTTCCAGGCAGGTGGATAGGGCGGTCTGGTACAATACCGTGGCCAGTCCGGTCACCAGATTTGAATCCGTTAGATTTTTTTTACTGGGGAACTGTAAAAGAAAAAGTGTATTTCAAGCCGATTCAAAATGTAGCTGAGCTACGGCAAAGACTATTGGAAGCAGCTGAGTTTGTTAATAACCGTGGATTCGCTCGTTTAATAACCCGATCTTTTTTAAGAAGATGTCGAGCGTGTATTGCGGCTGAAGGAAAACAGTTTGAGCATTTGCTGTAATTATGACGCCTACTGTTGTGCAAACAGTTATCCTTAAGGGTCCTTGTGCGTTTTCATAATCGCTGTTTAATTAGGAATTTTGAAAAATTTTTATCAGTTTTTCTTCAAATAAAAATTGTGCATAAGTTAACGAGTAATCTTCTAAGTGTTATACCATTTTGGAATCCTTATTAAATGCGCCAACTTTTAAGGTTACTTGCCAAACTCTCGTAGTACATTTTTTTCCAGTACAGCCAGTTAAAGTTGAGCAAAGTTTTACTTTGGAATACTTGGTTGGGAAATAAGTGGCAATTTTTCCTGAACGAGAAAAGTTGGCAGTAAGGTTGAGACACCAGTTTGAAGATGCATTATTCATCATTACATTGTAAAAATAAAATCCAAAAAAAGTTAATATTTGTAGTAACATGAGTTGACAGACTGCCGTAGGGTGTGAAATTTCTTTATTTTATTCAAAGACCTATAATTTTCAAAACACATACATAAAATTTTTTTAAATATTTTTCTGATAGCTGTTATGACTTTGCCTATCACCCGGTTTCGGCTTGACGTCGACTTCTGGGACAACCTGTATAAGTGAAGGCTATTCAATATTTTACGATTTAAAAGTATAAAATTGTAACAGTTATACAAAACAAAGGAATGCTATATTGGAAATATTTTTGTGTGAGGTGACATAAATTTTATCAACTAATTTATATACTTCTATCCAAAATAAATTTCTTCATATGTCTTTTAAATTCATCATAGATAGCAATTTTGTGGATCGAGGTTGAGCATTGTAAAAAATAATTGAGTTTTGGATTTTTTGGAGACGTGCTAGAGATATCGAGTCAAGAAATGGAAGATAAACTAAATCGCAATAACTAATTTTGGACATTACCAAAGATTCACACAAAATTTGTTTAACTGTAAAGTCAAGAAATTGTTTATTAAGATATAATTGACGTAAAATTGAAAAACAAGTCTTACTGATATTATTTACATGTGGTATAAAATTTGGACATTCATCTAAAGTTGCGCCCAAGTTTTTCACTGACTCACTTACTTCTATAGTCTCACCATTTAATTTTACTTTAAAATTTCTTTTGACATCACTCCTAAATAGTTTTGGTGAGAAAATGATGACTGAAGGGTTCAACTGAAGGTTATGATTTTTTGCATAGATGCTAGTAGATGTTATATCTTCATTTACCTCAGATTCAGCATTTCGAATGTCGTGATTATGGAAATGACTGTAGATCTGCGAATCGTCGGCAAAGAATTGGATATTACAATATTTAACAACTGAGTGGAGATCAGAAATATACAAAATAACTAGGAATGGCCCAAGTACAGACCCTTGAGGCACTCCGGAGGAAATGAGGCACTTTGAAGATAGAACCATGTCAATGTGTACCCTTTGATGTCGGTTTCCTAAGAAGCTCTGAATCATTTTTGTGGCAGAATCAAAAAAAACAAAATATTTACACTTGGCTACTAGAAGACGATGATTTATGGTATCGAATGCCTTAGGGAAGTCAAGAACTAATGATGTGATCATATTTTTATTCCAGGCTCTAACAATGTTATCGGTTAAGTCTAGTAGGAAAAATTTATAGAGATAATCGTGAATTTGGGCGTACATTGCTTTTTCTTTTAATTTTGACAAAACAGGTAAAATACTAATTGGTCTTAAATCAGAATATAATTTTGGGTTACTTATTTTAGCTAGAGGTAACACTAGGGCTTCTTTCCATGATTCTGGAAGGAATCCCCTTTCTAAACAGGTATTTATGATGTGTAAAATGTGACCTGAAATCGCAAAAAGGCATAGTTTTAGCATTCTGAGTGACATGCCATCACTTCCCAAGGCATTCGATTTCAGAGACTGGAACATCGATTTTAAATCAGTCATGTCGATTGGTTTAAACTTGAATCGATCACTAGAATAGTGATTCTTTTCATAATGCTCAATTTTCTCTGTGCATGAACAAATGGCGTTATTAAAAATAGAACAGAAATTATTATTAATGTCAGTAGGGTTCTTTAAATGTAGGGGAATATCGGTATTTTGTGACTGTTGGATACGCATTGATTTTAAGGTTCTATAAAACATTTTTGAATCATTTTGTTGACGGAGGGATAATAAATATGCTGCTTTCTCATATCTAATTTGACTTGAAGTTGAATTTCTGAGCTCTATGTAGCGATTCCAGGAATCATCTGTGTTATTGATTTTAAAGTGATTTAAAGCTCTGTCTCTGCCTTTCATCATAAATGTTGAGTAAATTGTAAAAAACCGCTAAAATGGCTAAATATCCCAAAAAAAATTTATCGACCTAGATCCAATGTATTTCAATATGCTTAACACAAATCTGAAGTTGATTTAACTCGTAGACCATCCAGATTTCTAGAAAATTGCTAAAATTGCAAAAAAACGAATCGCAAAACTCTTCGAACTAGATCGAATGTATATTTTATGTATACTAAGTGACATATAAAATGCAACACACAGAATTATTTATTAATTTAGATACAAACTTATACAGATATTTGCTATCATGGAAGTATATGCTGATGAGTTGGTATTAGGGGGTCGGCAAAAACGATGAAAGGTGTCCTAATTTCCAGGCTTCGCTTCCCCACCACCACCACTACTACTACTACATTTACTCGAGGGTACTATCGATAGATATAAAAAAAAATGGCTGGGTGGGTTTTAGTAACGTCACAGTTTCGCGTATATTCAAGTGATGATGCAAGTGGTCCAATGAAAGTAGTACGGGATGAATATACCTTTAAAATGAGACCTTAAACAGCGAATTTACTTACGATGAATTAGTTATTACCAAAAAATTGCATCAATCGTCGATTTATGTACGTATTTTTCACCAAAAAAAAATCAAAGGTCAATCTAAAATGATAGCCAAAAGTTGAAGCCATTAAAGTCATTTCGGCCTCCAAGAGAATAAAAAAGTTATTTTTTTCGTCCAAATGGGTACATTCCATCAGACTTTCAATGGCGATCATATTAATTCTGTCGAAAAATCATGGACTACTTTTATAAGAAAAAAATAGATGTACCCTTGGCGACTTTTTTTCATAAAGTATATGAAAATCTGGCATATCCTTCAATATGATGAGAGCATGAGAATGAGCCCAATATGAGGCCATTTGATGGATACAAAATCAAAGAAGGCCATTTAACTTGTTTTTCGATGCTGAGCGCCACAAAAAATTTTCCCTATTATTTCAGATTCACCTTCATGCATTTTCCAGAAAAAAACACTTACATCAATAACTCAAAATTATTTGAATATACGCGAAAAAGTGATTTTACCCTCAAGAATATAATTCCATTGTAAAACCTTTTATTGGATTTTTTCTAAAATAGTGTCGATCTCCGGCTAGTTAGCTTGGCCTACTATTGAAAATGATAGACCTTGGGAGAAGTAAACTAGATGTATTAACAAAATATACAGGAAAAAACAAATTTGTCTGACGGCTTGTTCAATGTGCACGAGAGAGAAGCGCGAGAAGGGTGTATCCTCACATGTTAGAAACTAATGGAAGTCGGCTGAAGAGCGAAGGTCATCACCACATTGCCTAGAAAATGTTCGCAACAGGTTTCTAGTATAAGTTAGCTTACTGTCAAACCCAAAAAGGAGGTTTGTTCGAACATTTAATTTAATATTTTGTTTTCCCTTTGATGACACATTGAACTCAAGCCGTCCGACAAATTTGGTTCTCAGTGTATATTTAATACTTTGCTGCCTACTAGTCTTCTGAGATAACTATCAAGTCTTAGTTAATATACTTTGCTTCTTCTGATATTGTAACGATAATGACTGGTTGCGTATGATTTAGGGTTTTTATCAGCAAGTATAGCCACACACACCCAAAAGAAACGTCCATCTTGTGATGTGAGACTTTTTAGCCTTTCAATCATTTGAACCTAACAATGCCAGCAAAATTCATCATTATCTCAGTGTAATAAGTATATGTCAAAAATAATAATATCTCTTTTCGCTATATATCGGTATGAGTGCTAGCTAGTTTCCCGGAAGGAACTCACAACCATACATATACAATATGTTACAACGGGCATCATACGGAGTGTAAATTGGATAACCGGCTCAGTGTTACCTGGTAAGAATACGTTAATCAATAGTTTTACCGCTCCAAATGGTGTTTGACTTGTGTGGTTTGACAGATATGGAGATAGGTGGTCAAGTTACAGACTGAATCTTTTTACTAGACAGACATCATCAAGCCAGTGTGGTCATTTATACTTCCTACGATGCCTTGATAGTTCGGGCAGTATCTTCTCATTTTATGGTAAACATACTCTAATTCATATTTTTTTATGTTTCCAGACCCAAATTTGCGTAAAATTTTTGTTTATAAAAGTTTTTAAACAAATTATAATTTTTTTACACTCTGGTCAAAATATTTTCAGGTATTTTGGGCATTCTGAACAAAAAAGGCGCTTTAGAAGTTTTCAGTTGATATTTTCCGAGATATAAGGTTTGTTCGTACAGTGGTCGGTGACTGTGTCTGGGTTCCGGCCGTGTCAATTCCGTCTATAATAGCGTAGCAGAATAAACGGAATTTGTGTGGCGGGATCTTGGAGACGGTCACTGGGAGGTTCGCGACTACTGTACTAACAGGGCTATAAGCGATGCAATATTTAAAAAAGTGCGAAATAAGCCATTTTCGACCCTGAAAAGCAGCTTTCTTATTCAGAATTTCTCAAAAATCTAGAAAAACTGAACTGGAGAAAAAAACTATTTTTAAATCTGTTTAAAAAAAATGTTTGAACCATTTTTGTCGCAGATCGATCAAGTAATAATGTTTTACAAACAGTTTAAATCAGAATATTTTTCCCATCAGATGCGAAGATATTGCCTGAACTACAACTGTGTTACTGTTGGTAACATATTATGACATTTGAAGGGTCGTTTCGTATCCCCTAGTACAAATTCAATATAGTTACGATATGAAGTGAACCATTTCATAATAAAGAAATAAATCTGACTGAAAAATTAATAATTAAAATAAGTTGATATGCTACTCATACTCGCGTTCATTCATAACATTTCCCATAACTTTCTGCAAACAGATTTTTTTTCGGCTTATTCATGTACACATGCTCCTTCAATTCAAGATCACAGGCATAGTCAAATCTCACTACCACTCCCTTGAAATATGTAAAGCTTCATGTCGTCTACAGGTTTATATAATTTCCCACAGCTCTCATTAAGTTCAATTTTGTAATGGATACTGTGCGTCAGTACTGTGCATCGTGCTCCATAACTACGTTCAATACTGACCTTAGCCGAAGATTTGGATTGTTTAAATATTTTACTTGATTTTTATTTAAAAGCCCAAAGTTCGCAATTATGGCATTTTTAAAATATTTATCCATTTTCGAATATTTTACTTTCAAGCTGTAATAAAACACAGAACATTTATTAAGATAAAGGTGTTATTCCACTGCACTCACATTAAAAACAAAAGTTGAGGTCGTATTATACTTGTGTAATTGATGAACTTTTGTGCAGTGCGCTCATAAAAAAACAGCAGGTAATAATAAAAGGAAATATTCTAAAATGGTTTAATTTAAAAAAAAAACAAAACTAATATTCTAAAATATACATTTTATACTTGGAATCAACATGGAATTTGAGTTGTTTTCAGCTTCGAAAAGCCGCTTTTAGACCCTGATGGTACTCCGCTCAGGTTGATAAAATATTTTTATAAATTATACCGTCTGAATATTTTATTTCGCTTTTTAGTGATTTCATTTTTCCGCTTAGATGAATTTTCTGTGGCGTTCGAGGTGAATGAATCAATCAGCTCGATACTATACCAACAAATAAATAACTTTTTCATCTAAAATTCGGTGTGGTCAAATCTTTGGGTTTTCCGTTTTTCTGTAATGCTTAATTACTATTTCTGCTTATTAACGCAGTTTATTCAGTTTTTTTTTCGTTATCTGTTCGTGCTTGATTAATCTTGTATGAGAATATGTGCTCCTTTCCATTTACATGTTTAAATGTTAAATGTTTTATTACGATTACTATCCAAACTTGATTTTTCAATCTGATTCGACAACTGACGGTAAAGGAGAACGTTCAAACATATGTATACGTGGTGGCCATTTAGTAAAATTGACCATATCGTCGAATCGTCAACGTTTAACAATTTGGTCATCCACGATTGACGATATCCATAATATGTGTTATTTTTATTTATACGGAAGCAGCCGCGCAGGCAGAAGCCTAAATGCCGGGACACCGCGGCTGCTATTTTTGAACTGCCTAAGGTTAGTAGAACTGGAAAAAGCTTCCTCTTGTGGATTGTTCCACAATCGCGACACCCTCGGGACAAAGGAGCGGTCGTTATCGGCCAGTTCTGGATGTACGAAGTTCGACACGGTTAGGATGGGAGGCCAAAGTTAGGCGGGTCTGACTGGCAGGCACATCGCGCGGAGGCATCATGGAAGAGAGCTCTGAGCAGCAAAGCCCGTTGGTGTAGCGGTAGAACAGAGATAGAGCGCCGACGGCCTGCCGGTGCGAAAGGGTCCCGTCTGTTAGAGAAGAGTCATCGATCAGTCGGACAGCCCTCCTCTACACAGCATAAATAATGTAGTCGGGGCGGCAGCACCCCAAACGTGTGAGCAATACTCGAGGCTAGGCCTTATCTGGGCCTTGTATAGAGTGAGAAGGTCATGTAGAGAAAAGTACTCCTTAGCCCTAAACAAATAGCATAGCTTTTTCCCATCAACTGCCGCTATTGACGAGATGTGTTCGTGCCAGATCAGGTCCTCGGTGATCGCAACTCCAACCAGTCGAAATGAATGGCTCTTTGGCAGAACTCGGCCGTCCATCGAAACCGGACGAGCGGTAGAACGCTTTTTTCCGTCAAATTACAGTACTGTGTACCCGAGAAGTTCGCGATTTATGCACCTTTCCATCACCTTACTTATAACAGAAAGCAGAGCTATAGGCCTGTAGTTCTAAATTTCGATCTTATATACTTTTTGTGGGATGGGTTGGACATGAGCAAATTTCCAGTTTTCTGGGATGGTGCCGGATGCATAAGATATCTGAAAGAGACGCGAAAGAACTGGAGCAAGCTCCGCTGCACACCTCTTGGCATGAATCAAGTCCGGACCAGAAGCTTTGTTGATGTCGAGCGACAAGAGCACTCGTCTTAAGGTCTTATGCCTGAATGTTACCTCCCGCATAGTGTAGGGAACCCTTTGAATTGGCGGCACTTCCGCCTTGGCCTTTGAGTCGGACACAATCGTTCCATCCTGACACGTAAGTGGTGGAAGGCTACTGTGCGAGAAGTTCTTTTCAATCTGCTTGGCCAGACCCAGAAAAATAATTATTCCGATTAAAACAATATTAAAATACTTGAAAGTTAAATTTTGGCAAACAACTTATTGTTTTTCGTGCTCACCCTACTTTTCTTTATTTGACGAATAACCTAAAAACGGAACAAATAGATGAGTTTTGATGGAGTTTTACATTTAATATACCGAGAATAAAATGGTAGTTCGACAGACGAATACAATATTTTAGCTGGAAGGACTTGGAATAATAATGCAATATAAAAATGAAGTAATAACCTGTGAAACACGTTTCTAACACCACGGTTTTTTGTCGTTTTGATCGGTATTTGAGCGATCCGCAGGGCTAGTACGTAAAAAACTTATAAAACGTAATAGAAACCGACAGAATGTGAACTTGCTGCCTAGATAGTTCCTAGTGTGCAAATAGTAAATTCCGCATTTGCTCGCTATGAGCGCTGTGAGCGACATCAAAAGCGTCCGTCTATGGAGGAGTGACTTAACGACACGACTCGCTCAATGATCATGCTGCAAGCTGAAAGTCATGCTTTGTTGATTGCAAATAGTCTGTGTAGAGTATACTCTGAGAAGATTTGTGGTTACTCTGAGAAGAAGTGTAGTTGAGTAGCAGAGTAGCAAAATCACATCGGGATGATTGTGGGTATTGGTCGGCATGTGTATAAAATCAGTGATATTTGCTATGTAAGAAAATTATTACTGGATATGCTGCCCATGAAATATATCTATTAGGTGTGCCAAAATAAATTTCTATAAAATTTAAATGGCTGGAAATAAAAATGAATGTGAAATATTTTAACGTTTCATAAATATTCCTGTATGTACCATATTTTCTCACCTGTTTTAATATATTTCACCAACAAGGGATTTTCTTTTCTTATCGCTCTCTTTTCTGGAATTCAGCAAATTTGCATAAGTAATTGCCAGGTTGAATAAAAAAGCGGATGCGCAACTAATTTTTAGCTTTGCAAACATCTCAAGTACGTGTATTTGAGACAAGAAACCAATGGAATTATTATCAATACAGATTATTATAACACAAATCCTCACTATGTATCTATGCACTGCCGTTTTTTCCAGCTGTAGTATACAACTTACAGCTTAGACCTCCAATAATGCCATCTCTGAAGCAGTTGATACATCACTTCAGAGCTGAAGCATCATGACGTTTAGGCAACACATACAGCCTTGGAACTAGTACACAAAAGTGTATAACAGCTAGTGCTAAGTTGACATCTTGTAGAAGCACCTACATAATGTCACAAAAACCTATATAATGTCACTTTTCAAGAAACGTAGTAAGGGGTATTCCCCTGCCGCAAAGTACTCGAGTACCTGTTTGCCCAACAGACCCTTAATGTCACTTTCTTCCTCATTGAGTAACGAATTATGAGAATTTTCACTCCGGAAAACATTATTTTTATTAGAGGCCGCCATGTTGACATGTAAATAAAGCGCTTCCAGCGCATCTATCGGTAATTAATATAATTATTTTAACATTTGATTGCATATCTTTGACTATTCCTTGAAATAACAGCGCGTTTATTTGATCATATCGTAAAAGGTGGTTTGTATAAACTGTAGCTTTCCACACCACTGCCATACCTATCCCGTAACGCAGTACTTAGTTCATACGCTCTACGTTAAACTGTTTATAAACAGGAATTCCGTAACGTCTGTCTTAACTTTCTCCAGATCCCGATTCAACGAATGAAAGGGAGCATGCAAACCCCGTGTTTATAGGTACAGATCAGCTATTTTTTCCGCGAACTTTTCGCTCTGTTTGACATGAAGTGAGCTTTGTTTTCCTTTTGTAGTCTGACTTCCTTTAAGATTGTTTGCTAAATTTTATTTAGTTTATCTGAATAATCATATGAATTATCAGGAGAAGTGTGTTACAAGTGATAAAGACACTGCATCTGATCTGCAGACAAGTTTGACGTTAGCAAGTTTATAAATTGTTTTTAACTGCCAGCGGTAGCTTTACGGTAATGGTACGCCTGCGGTACGGCAACGTCAGGGTTTATAAATCGACCTTAAACGATTCGTTATCATTGATCTGGTCAGCGCAGATCATGATCTGCACGGGTATCACGTATCTTGAAAAGTGACATTATGCCGATTTTTTTTGATATTATGCTGTTTTTTTTTTGACATTATGTGTAGGTTTTTCTACAAGATGTTATCTTAGCACTTAGTTGTACGTGTTGCCTAAACGTCATGAGGCTTGCTATCAATCTTTGGCTCTGATGTGATGTAAAATCTGCTTCTGAGTTGGCATTACTGGAGGTTTAAGATGTCAGTTGTATGTGTTGATGATAATTACATTGGGTTCTTGTCTCAAATAACCGTAATTGAGATTCAAAGCTATAAATTAGCTGTGCATCCACTTTTTCTTATCCATTCTGGAAATTACATATACAAATTTGCTGAATTTCAAAAATGAGAGAGATAAATAATTATATTCACTGTACACTGTCGAATTACAAGCTATATAAAGGGTGTTCAGATAGGGACGCTCGATGTTTGAACGGCGCGCGCGCCCAAACCGGTGGGGATACAGCTGTCAAATTTTGTGAGGTTATTAAGTTAGTCTTGACATTTAATCATGGAGCAGTACACGATTCAACAACGCGTGGAAATTGTGAAAATTTATCATCAAAACAGATGTTCGGTTGATGAAACGTTCCGCGCATTGCGTCCAATTTATGGTGCGCATGGCCGTCCTGCTGAGTCCACTATTCGACGTCTGCTCAATAAATTTGAGAGAACTGGCTCAGTGGCAGACCAAACAACACCCGTACGGCAACGAACAGTAAGAACAATCGAGAATATTGCTGCTGTGCGAGAGAGCGTGCGTCAAGACCCGAATCAGTCATTGCGGCGACGTGCACAAGAACTTGCCCTTCCAAAGACCTCAACATGGACAATTATGCGTCGAGACTTGAAATTGCACGCGTACAAAATTCAATTGACGCAAGAATTGAAACCGCAAGACCATGGACAGCGCCGTACATTTGCCGTATGGGCTCTAGAGCAGTTGCAAGTCGACCCTGCATTTGCACGAAAAATCATCTTCAGCGACGAGGCGCATTTCTGGATGAATGGGTATGTCAATAAACAGAATTGCCGTATATGGGCTGACCAAAATCCTGAAGTGACTTGCTCATTTGCTATGCATCCTGCTAAAGTGACTGTATGGTGCGGTTTCTGGGCTGGCGGCGTAATCGGTCCATATTTTTTTGAGGACGCTATGGGCAACGCGCTTACGGTCAATGGAGATCGGTATCGCGCCATGATTAATGATTTCCTGTGGCATCAACTGGACGATATGGATCTAACAGACATCTGATTCCAGCAGGACGGCGCTACGTGCCACACCGCACGCGCAACGCTGGATTTACTGCATGAAAAGTTCAACGGTTTCATTATTTCGCGCGGCGGCGATGTGCACTGGCCACCAAGATCGTGCGATATAACGTCTTTAGACTTTTTCCTGTGGGGCTACGTGAAGTCTCAAGTATATGCGGATAAGCCACAAACAATTGCAGCATTAAGGGCCAACATCATTCGCGTCCTCGGACAGGTAGACGCTGAAATGTGCGGAAAAGTGCTCGAAAATTGGACCATGCGAATGCACGCTGTACAGCGCAGTCGCGGTGGCCATTTAAACGATATAATCTTCCATACATAATGTCGTCGAATGCTATTTACGATCAATATAGACTTTTAGTGCTGACTTAAATTTTTTTCCTTTTTTTTCCATTTTAACTTTCGAGCGTCCTTATCTGAACACCCTTTACAAGCTAACAGTAATTGCACACAACGCAGTTTATAACTTTGAACATAACCTCTCTTCAGAAAGCACAACATAAAAATTACCCGTCGGGCACAGCCAACAGATATACTGCATTGGCAGCATATTCAGTAATGATTTTCTCACACAGCAAAGATCACTGACTTTATACACATTCAGACCAATGCACATAAATCATCCAGATACGATCTTGCTATTCAATCAACTTTCTTCTCAATGATAAAAACTACAGAGGACCATTTGGCCTCGCAAAACATATGCAACCAATATTGCGTGTAGTTTAGTTGAGTGATTCCTCCTTAGATGGACGTTTACAACGATCCTAGTGAGCAAACGTGGAATGACTGTTTGCGCCATAAAAACTACCTACTTTGCAAGATGACATCTTATAGGTTTTTTGACGTTTTATAGGTTTTTTACATGATACGCATGCTGGTCAATGGAGAGTGATACATTTCATGAAATGCGCATTTCATCAAATGACTGTAGATCTGTGCCTAATGCCATTTTTTATTATTGCAGGTATCTGTTGACGACAAACTACCCCACGTGATATGCCTTAATTGTACAGAACAGTTAGAAACTCTGTACAAGTTTCGGTTGGTTGCCAGAAGAGCTGACGAAGCGTTACATCAATTCCTGTCGTATGCAGAACAGCTCAAAGGATCGGACGAGGTAAGAAGTTAAACCATAAGCATGAAAAAGTCATGATCTAAACATCTAAGAATACGTGTTTACATACACAAGGCGGATATATTCAAGGGAAGGTAAGGGAACAGATAAATAAATACCATCATTATTACTGCGTAACCCAATGCTACCCACACTAACGAAATGCGGCAGATGCTGTCATATTTTGTCAGAGAGGATGATCAAGAGGTTTGTTATAGCAGCCATCTAAGAGTAGTCCAAAGTGTTAGCGATATTGTACCTCGTACTCGTACCAATCTAGTAGTCTTGAATTCTGTACTAAGGTTATAAAAGCTGTGCTCTGTAGCCAATGGTAGAAAAACATAGTATTAGAAGTATTTTGTAAACTTTGAAAACATCCGTCACACAAACGAGTTGCAGCCGTCCCACTATGCAAAGAAAGAAAACTTGAACCTTTCACTTATCTAGAGCGGAATCCATCACGTTTGTTTATTGAACTATTTCCATTTTTAATACTTCAAGCGGCAGTGTAATTTGTAATATTGCAGCATCTGGAGGAAACGACGTGTACACCAACATGTAGAAATATCGGACATAATCGATGATCGCATTAGTTTTAAAATAATTACATAGGTAAATCATGAATTATACTTTGTAATTCACATGAATACAGGGAGGACGAGATTCGTAAATGCGTTTTAACAACTTAGCTTTATTCAAAAGTTTTTGTCTATCGATCATTAAACAAGTTAGACAGTCTACATAGTGTCCAAAACATGAATTTTCTATTGCACTAAAAGAGGAAGGTGAAGATCGACTTTTTTTCGCTCATGAAGACTGAAAGTTATGCCATTTAGGGCATTTTATTATACTTTATTAGGTTCATGTAGCAAAAGAGCAAGTACTAAGAAAAAGATCTCCAAACTTGGAATTTTTAATGAATTCAAGCCATTTTTAGCGTTTTTTATTTTTTTTTATATAAACCCGTTTAGACACTCTACTCACCAAAACAAATGAGTGCTAGTTTGTAAGCTTATTTAATCCAATATTAAAGGAAACAAAAAATATTGTGGTACGTAGAGCGCCTTAAAATGTTTTTAGAATGGAATATAAAAAATTCAATATACATGGCTGCTTTCAAGTTTTTTTTTGATATTTGCTCTTAATACAAACTTGATGATAACCCAGCAGAAAACCAGTTTTCAAAAAATAGGATTGGTTATTGGTTAGCCCTTACTATTAGAGCAGTAAAATTATCTCAACCGCGCAGGCAGAAGCCTAAATGCCAGGGCACCGCGGCTGCTATGAGGATCCCAAAGACATTTTGTTAATCCGTTTTTGGAATTGCCTAAGGATAGTAGAACTGGGAAAATACTCCTTTTGTAGATTGTTTCACAATCTCGACACCCTAGGAACAAAGGAGCGGCCGTGTCGGCCAGTTCTGGATGTATATAAGTTCGACACTATTAGGATGAGAGGCGGAAGTCAGGCGGGTCTGTTTAGCAGGCAAATCGCGCGACAACATCATGGAGGAGAGCTCTGAGGAGCAAAGCCTATTGGTGTAGCGGTAGAAGAGAGCTAGATCGCCGACGGCCCGCCGGTGCGAAAAGGTCTCCAGACTGTCTGTTAGAGAACAGTCATCGATCAGTTGAGTAGCCCTCCTCTGAACAGCATTGACCATGGAAAATGTAGTCGGGCAGCATCCCAAACATGTGAGCAATACTCCAAGGTAGGTCATACCTGGGCCTTGTACCTATAGAGTGAGGAGTTCATGTGGAGAAAAGCTCTTCTTAGCCCTAAATAAATAGCATAGCTTTTCCCACCAGCTACCGCTATTGACGAAATGTGTTCGTGCCAGATCAAGTCCGCGGAGATCCGGACTCCGACCAGCCGAAATGAAAGGCTCTTTGACACAACTCGGCCATCCATCGAATCCGGATGAGTGATTGAGTGCTAGGACGCTTCTTGTTTGTCAAAGTACAGTACTGTGTTTTGGAAGCAACTGTACAAGATTGTTGCGTGCCCAAGCAGTGATAACCTCCAGGTCTCTCGTTAGAGCTCACCGTCAGAGATCGGCTTGTCGCTCAGAATTCCTTCAAGTAGAGTACTGTCATCAGAAACGTTGAGGATTGGATTGATCGCAGAGAGAAAGTCAGCCACCCATCTGCAAAGCTTCTCTGGGAGGCCTTAGGATTGAAGTTTGCATAAGAGGGTACTCCACAATTGCGTGACGTAAGCTACGAGGACCCCTGTGGATCGCTGGTGCCGCTAACCATACAGCCTGTCGCTAATCAACCCGTGACGTTCGAGGTACTCCAGAAGCTTACGATTTATGCACATCTCCATCACCTTACGTATAAAACAGAAAGCGTAGCTACAGGCTGTAGTTGTAAGGGTCGGTATTAGATCACTTTTTGAGATGGGTTGGACATGTACAAATTTCCAGTTTTCTGGGGGAGGTGCTGGATTCGTAATATGCCACATAAATAGTTTTTGACTCACTCTATACATAAATTTGCAAGTTTTAGCGATCAAAGGTAATATAATAGCTATATTTAACAGCATATTCCATCGATTTTACGAACTATTAAATATAAATTTTCGCCCGACGAGTTATAAACTGATCGTCAACATCATTTTACTGCTGCTGTACATCTGTTTACTTATTTATTTATAAACGCCGAAATCCTCGTGTCGGTTGCCAGTTATTTAAATATACCCGATGACTGAACTATTGTGAGAATCACGAACCTAGGGCAACGTGAAAATCTTTCTGGATCATGAGGCGCTATGTTTCAATTTTATCAGTACCGTAACTAAATTAAAAGCGAGCTCGTGTTAATGTTGTGAACTATCAACATGTCACATTTTACGGCTTTTACTTGTGGCTTTGATGTTCCTTTTGGATGTTTTAGGATGAACTAGGGCAGTATTTTAAACACAGAAACCGCACTAGTTTAATTAAAAGATGTGCTATAAAAGTATGGACGAACCGAGTACTTGGTTTGTAATTACTCGGTCTGAACGCAAGACACAACTTTTGTAAATCAAAGAATTGCAGATTGGTGTGCAAACTCTGAGCTCATATGCCTTTTTGAAACCTTTCTGATATATTCTCCAAGAAATTAATGTACTGTCAAAAAGGATACCCAATTTTGAAGCATATTTTTGCCGGAATCGATTGCCTGATTTGGATGAGTTTTTAGTAAATATAGATCATCATATCCAGTAAGTGTGTTTGCGGAATTTGAGCAGCTTATTTGTTATATACAAGGTCTTACTACTAGATATGTTTTTTTATTAAAAATATGGCAGCGCATGGAGCAGCTACTTTACGAGTCCAAACTGAAACCACATTGCCCTTTTTATTTGCTTCGTTATATTTCATATGAATAACAAAAAACGCCGTCAAGTAAGTTGGCTCTGTACTTCCCACGCTACGATGTCATCAGTTAGTAAAGGATTTTGTGTTTTTCTGAAAAAGAAGTTATCCACAAACATATATGACGTGAAGTAAGTCCTTCTACGATCGTGTATAACAAAAAATTAAATGACCTTCCTCCTCCCCGTGAAAGGAATTGTTGCAGCTACACATGATCGTTACGATGACCAATCCCGCATGAATGACGATATTGGTCTTCCCCATGTAAAATTCACGCAACCCACAGTAGTGTGGAAGGGACTGTAACGTACGACCACTGACGAGGCTTGTCCATCCCGGGGACCACGTCGCATGTATCGACACTCGACTGCAGGAAACAATTCACGCAACCCACAGTAGTGTGGAAGGGACTGTAACGTACGACCACTGACGAGGCTTGTCCATCCCGGGGACCACGTCGCATGTATCGACACTCGACTGCAGGAAACAATTCTAAGTTTTAAGGGTAAATGTACGGGAACATCTATGAAAAGTCATTTAAGTATACCCGATGACTGAACTATTGTGAGAATTACGAAAATTTAAGGGTAAATGTACAGGAACATCTATGATGAGTGAAATATGCTTAATATGTGCGTAGAATTACTGGGGACGGAGACTTATAAATATACCAACGTCAAGAAATTGATATTATATCCACCCCTATACTCTGCAACCCCTAACCCCCAATTTTTAACCCTTACAAAAAATTTTGAGCGATTTTTATTTATTCTTTTGTTTTCCTCCGCCGTCACTGGACCGATAGTCAAAAACTACGAAGCTTTTGTGTAAAAATTTTATCGAAATCCGAGCGGTGATTCTCAAGTTATAGGCTGTTATAAGATTAGCAGACATACCGACAGACAGACAGACGGTAATGAGTGACACGGTTTTTCGTGATGTACCATATAACATGCAAAAAATATATCAACAACAAAAATCACAAATGTATAAAATAATGCAGCAAACGTCGAAAAGTAACAGGAATGAGGAGTATCCCACGTTTCTACAAATAAACTCATGCATAAGGGTAATTTATGTTTAGTTCTTCTCGAATTCGAAATGGGCCCTAGTATTGCCTATATCCAACAAAAATGCTTAAGATGCCGAGTATATATCCACATATCTTACAGATGTTGTTACGGGTTGAAATTTAATGACGGAAATGCAATAAAACTCTTACCACTGTATTCCAAATTTATTGATTATTAATCAGAGATAATTTTAACACTATCATATCTAGGGTAGATTTAGCATAAGTGGTTAACTATTGGATTGTTGCTTGCATCCCTAGAATGATGGAGTGAAAAGCATATGAAAAACAATTGTTCTAAAAATGTAATGTGAAAATATGGCTTCAATTTTAACTTAGTATTATAGTTACTGAATTCCACAGTGTAAAACATAATATGCCTAGGCTGTTGCAAGACTCTTTAAATAATAAGTAAAAAATAAAACTTCTGCAAATACCGTAAATACTGGGCGACGATTACGCACAAAAAAATTTATAAGCTGCATAACTGTGGTATGTTGATTTCTTGGAAAAGTGAATCAATGTTTATTAAAATAAAGGAACCTTTCAAAAACGCAAGTTAAATATTCGAAAATGGGTGGATTTTTGCTAAATGCTAACATTGCGAATTTTGGGCTTTTAAAAAACAAAGTACCCAAAAAGAAAAATGTTGAAAGTTTAAGATACAAATGCGATCAAATTGAAATATGAGTTATTTTCAGAGCCGAAACCCCCGCTTCGAGGCCCTGATGCTTTATTCTTTATGAATTTATATTATAGGAATTCATAAAAGTGTTTTAAGTCATCACCGGATGGGCAATAAACGACAGCCAAGCAATCCCATTGGCGTATTGTAGCTTGACCTGTTGATTTTTTTGGCCACCGCATGATATCGCGCTAGCAAGAGAGGAGGTTATTGCTTTATGAGAAAAACAATCTTTGATTGGAAGTTTATTTTAGAGTTTTGTTTCAAATTATGAAATGTTAGTTTCGAACATACATGCTCTCAAATAGGTACAATGACTCAACAAATCCGAAAAATAATTATCTTAGTGACAATGTTATTGTCGTCCACTGTTGCGAATTGGA
The DNA here is from genome assembly GCA_963669975.1 of Acanthoscelides obtectus. Taxonomy (NCBI): domain Eukaryota; kingdom Metazoa; phylum Arthropoda; class Insecta; order Coleoptera; family Chrysomelidae; genus Acanthoscelides; species Acanthoscelides obtectus. Next base: position 30,632,307 of record CAVLJG010000008.1, on the reverse strand, counting down.
GTATAGAAACAATAGACTTTTTCCTGTCCTGTGGGCTGGTAGTGATAATAAAATAATTAAATGCGTGTTTTGAACAAAACAGATTATATTATAATACTCCTACACAGTTATTTGAATACAATTATTAACACTTCGATTGGCACAAGAAATTCATAATCATAACTTAAATGCTAAACTTATCTGTATGACTCTGATTTTATTTTAGTCTCAGTGGAACTGACATTACACTCAGAAGCATGTTTTAAACACCATATTCTATATTTCAAGTAGCATGATGTAGCCTTAAGCTTTATCTTTTACAAGATACTGAAATTAAACGACTACTATGCCTTTATACTCACCGAATTTTGCAACAAGAGTTTCAGATTATATTTGTATGCAGAGTAGTGATATGTAGTTTGATAACGAACTAGTTCAAAAGAACCATTTTTATGACTGAACTAGTTCAACCTTCGACGAAAAACTTGTTCACTCCAAGCGATTTAAGGGTGAGTGAACGAGCGAGAGCGAGATAGAAGTCGGAACACCACCGTAGGCAACCGAGTAAGCAGAATGTTGAATAACTGGTTGCCTGGATACCATCGTGGTTTAGTTCAGGGATATCAAATAGGTCATAATGAAGTTGTTAAAAACTATTACTTTATACAATACAACACCCACTGAGGCTAATGAAGAAATTGAATGCTAAAATAAACATATAAATTAATTACAAATTTCCATTTAAACACATTATTTTTGGACTTTATCAGCTTCTGATCTGCTTCTAGTGAAAATAAACAAAGGTGGATCCCACATTATTTGACATTGTTCGAAAACGTCTATATCTCATAGGTGCACCTACTATTTGAGACACGTGGAATATTTAAATTTGAAACATCTATCTTAACAATTAAATTAACAATACGAGGTCTTCCCAAGTACTTAGACACCCAGAGCTGGCGATCGGATGGAAGGCGGCGTTTTCACTCTCGTAACGAGTTACTTCGTTTTGTTACGTAAAATAGTTTTAGTGAACACGACTTATTGAACTAGTTCAGCGAAATGAACTAGAAAGCTCATCACTAATGTAGAGGCCAACTCTTGAAAATTAGGGAGCAGAATTCGCTGGATGCGTGATGATAGCGCTACCTAGCAGATGATGGACAGAAAATACATAAACATTTAGTCAATTTGAGGTTAGGAACAACTTGAATTTCAAACTGACAATTTTCTTGTGATCGAATAAATCATGACAGCGAAATATTTGCACATTTGCTAAGCCTCGGTTAACGCATGGATTCCATTATCTGTCAGATGAAGTAGAAAGTTTTCTATTACCTTTTCTGACAAAGATTTACATCTGTTTTGGCGTATATAAAAAAGGTTTGTTGATACAATCACCTTTGGAGCGATTCTTCTTGTTCTGTTCCCTCATTTTCAAGAATTTGCCCCCTGGACGTAGTCATTGGGAACTATGTATATGAGAAGCTTTACATGTGGTTTTTGTTAATTATAACCGTTATTTCCCGTCATTTCAACAAACATATATCCGAATCGTAGATGTTTACCCCATATTTGGGAAACATCTTTTATCCTAATAACAGACGGTATTTTCATTTTTCGTTGTAAAACCTTATAATTCTTCAACCAAAACTAAATTAAAAATCGCAAACAACTGATTTCTTTAGCGATCTGTATATGTTTGTCCTAAATGGTGAAATTGAGGATACATTTCATAAGAAAACTTCTTAGAAAGGCCTGTTTTCCAACGGATTGTAGCTGACTTGCACTGTGAAGGGATAGTTCCTAACCACAGTCCCTCTTCTATATCTTAAAATCGCTATCACAGTCAAAATTAACATCATGACCACTAATATACTGCTCAGCGATATAATTGTCACTCTCAACATTTCGAAATGTTCTTCTGCGTAATCGATGTCAAAATCATATGGCTAAAAAATAAAACTTAGAATTAAATGCATGTTGTCTCCACATTGTATCTCAAACAAACATGTTTGCTGTCATATTCATAAAATAAATCAAGTTAATTTATTTCAGTATTAATATTTTATGATTAGATTTGCCAATAAAGTGCAAGGAGAGAATATACAGCGTGTCCCAAATTGGTGGAAGAGTGGTATCAGAATCTCGGTGATGTCTAAGGCTTACTACTGGAATTATTGTACAACTAATTGGCTTAAGGAATTTTGGAAAAGATCTTGTTTTTTCACACACCACCATAACGGTAACTATCCATAGAGGCTCTCTATGGATACAGGATGTGTCAAATTCGACCCTCACCATTGGCATCTCGAAAATGGTAAGAGATACGAAGTCGCTTAAGTGGAGGCAAAGTTGCGAATTTAAGAAACTAAGAAAATGCCGCTTAGAAAATTCAAAGTACTTCCGGAAAGAGTCGGAAAAACCGAATTTTTCCCAAATATTTTTAATTTTTCTCTGACGTTATTTGCAGTGTAATCTCCAAATAAATTACACATTAACATTGCCACCTTTCCTCCTCAACAAGATGGCATAATTAGAATTTTAATATGACGTTTCGTCGTTTCTTCATATGGACGCTATCTTGGCATTATCCCCATTTAAATGGACTTTTCAGTCCTATATTCAGTGATGTATTTTCTTAGTTGTTTATTGAAAGGAAGGATATAAAAAGGTATGATAAAACCTGAACACAAACATTTTATTGATGGTAATAATAATAATCATAAATAGAAGATGTTAATGTTGCCCGTTATTTTGTAACAAAGCCTAACTCTTCTCTGTACATTGCTTACTGCCTGATTTATTTCTCTTATTCTCAGTCTTCAAAACTCTGTTCAATTTTAAGTCTGGTAGACGAAACAAATGACTTATAATTTCAAGGCCTACCTAGGAATCTGTATTGAAATTCTAATTATGCCACTTTGTGGCAATGCTAATGTGCAATTTATTTTGAAATCTCACTGCAAATAAAGCCAGAAGAAAATTGAAACGATTTTGGGAAAATTCGTTTTTTTCTGTCTCTCTCCGGAAGTACTATGAATGTCGAAACTTTCTAAGCAGCATTTTGTTAGTTACCCAAATACGCGGCTTTGCCCCATTTAAGCGACTTGGTATCGAGGGTCGAATTTGAAACGCCTGGTATATGCATAAGAAGACACGGTTGAAATAGACATTTTTGCTTCACCTCTTCGTAACCATGACCAACCGCAGACAGCGTTATTTCGTGCTCATTAGCAAATCATCAGTGCGTACGTCAAGAGATAGACGAACGAAAATCAAACAAGTGGCTATGGTCTTTCTAAAAACTCAAAACACTGAGCGGAAGTAGTTGAGAAATTTGACGATTTCCACCTACCAATGGTTTGCCAAGCTGATGTTTATTCTCATCCCATACGATGAAGATGACAGAAGACCCCAATACGTCTGGCTCATAACTGGTTGACGTTCTGCGCAATGCACGGAAAACAAACATGTCCATTTCAACCAAGATTGATGTCATGTTTGAGAGTAATCAATTTTATTTTTGTAAAAGGAAAATGGAGTCTTCCTGAATTAATTTTAAGATAGTTACTGTGAAGCCACTTGGCAATATGACTGAGGCGATGAATATCTTATATATGAACGCCCAAATCAATGCTGTCAGATGAAAAATGCTGAAAACCGTACGGGATACAGTCTAAATAGTGGTAGATTGGATAAATAAACGGTTGTTATTATGGATATTGTGTGAAAAGCTTGAGGACGGGATGTGTGTCGCGTGTCCGCGCTTGCTTAGACAATCCGTTGGGTAGCGATGGACAAAAAAAACCGGTTAATTGAATAACCGGTTGTTTCGTGATGTTTGGTTAACCGGTTATTGGTTAAAAATGCAATAACCGGAAGGAAAGATTTTCTTCTATCTACACAAATCTCAGTAAATATGGGCATATTGAATATTACGGCTGTATTGTTTTTATAGTCTTTGAACAGTTCTCCAACGTCCCGCGCCATATGTGGGCATTAAAGAGAAACTATACCAATAACGGCATAACAACAGGGTATTACGTAAAAAACATTTATAATTTAGAAAATTAGTGTGCAAATAGTTCATTCCGCCTTTTTCAACTGAGCATGAAGTGAACGACAGCTAGTTCCAAGTTGACGTCTTGTTGGAAAACCTACAGAATGTCAAAATAACCGACATTAATCAAATCCAAGCGAATAACCCAAATGTCTGTGTTATGTACCGCGGTTATAATATAGTTTAAGATAACTGATGACGTCAGTTACTCGAATCGCTTGAAGGCGTTGGTTTTTTAACTGCGGTTTTGTACCTTATTTTAGAAAAGCGCGTGTATAATTTCTGATTATTTTTATTATCACTTAATAAAATCGGTGCTTTTTCGTCTACAACAGTGTATGGAAAGCTTAAAAAAGAAACCTTTCTTAATATTAATAGGAGAATTGTTTTTTTTTTCATAAAATAATTTTTAATGATGGAACCATGGTTTTGTAGCTATGATAACTTTCAATTCTATAAACTTTTCCACATGTCGAACAGAACATTTATTGATTTAGCAGAAATGATAGGAAAAAGCGATGAAAAAAGATATTAGCAAAACCGTATGCAGGTGGACATTATCTAGTTAGTTTAAAAGATCATATTTTAATATTCTTGTGGTATATGGCTACACAGGATACTTTGTTAAGCATAGGAACTAGATTTAAAGTGTCCCCAACAACAGTAATCAGTATAACTAATAAGGTGCTCTACTTTATGCTACAACTGAAGTCAGCCTGTATCAAGTTTCCCAAAAATGAAGCTGAAGTACAACAAAAATATCCAATACCCAGCAAAATTCTAACTTATCACATTTCAAATAATAACCAGAAATATAAAACTACTCCTGAGTTGGGTAAATACCACAATTTTTCGGTGATAACCTTGACATATAACAGCTGATGGATTTTATTTTAATTTTCTCCAAGCTTATGAATATTTTGAAGCTCCTTTTACTATTTCATGTTCTTTATACGGATCCTCTTCATGACGTCACGGATCTTATAACTGATAACCACAGTCTCTTGAACGGATCGGTAAATACCAATCCAAAATGGTGAAGACCATTTTCATTTGGTTATTCGCTTGAATTTATTCATAATGTCACTTTTCAAGTTAGGTAATGCCCCGGCTGGTTTGGGAAAGCTCTAGGTTCTAATAGATGTTCTGTGGTCAAAAAACGCCTTTTTTATGCCACGGTTTATGACAAGACTTGATGTTTGACAGATGCCAACTTCATGATTCCCGCATTTAAATTTATTATTCTATAACTGGGTTTGATTTACCAACGAAATTATAAGTATATCGTAAGTGCATAAATGCCGATATGTGCAAGGTTACACTGAGTGCTATGGGCTATCTCGGTGCTTGGTGTAAAAATAATAAAGGTTATTTTCCGTTTAACCGTATAACCGGTTAAATTTAATTCGGTTAACCGGTGGCGGCTAAAGTTTTTGATATGATAACCGGTTAACCTAAAAGCGGTTTTTTTTAATAATAACCGCCCATCCCTACCTTTGCGTAACTAATGAAGTGCGGAATACAGCAATACGTTATCTCAAAAATTGGTAGGACTACATCTAACTACTCATTGCCTACACATCGGTAAGGGGGTGTACGAGTATTTGATCGAATTTTGTGCAATCGCAGTTAGCGTTTCGTGGTAGTCTCTAAACGGTAGATCTACCATAAAACTGTACATCCGGCAACGCTGGTCCATATATAGCATAAGGTTGAGACCTTCTTAGGGAAAGCGAGAGGTTTTAGCAGTATCTCCATTTCTTTATCTTGTTGAGTCTATCCAGTTTTAAAATGTCTTCACTGGTAACTCTAAAACGAAAGATACCTTACCTTGCCTGTACATACACTTGCTTCCTTCAAACGATATATCATCTGGCCATTTCCATTGCTGTGGACACAACTAGGTCCATCTAAATTGCGAGTTATATCTTTTTTGAGATCTCTCGAGATATTGTATAAGTCGCAAGTGCAAGATAAAGGGTTTTCCATGATTTCGAAAATTTCCAGCGTCTTCCATTGCAGAAGATGATAACTAATCTCAACCAATGAATTGTTATTGAGGTATAGCTGCAAAATACGTTTTTATTTTATCTAGAAAACATTCATAAGAAATGAAGTTTAAATTTTTTTATTCCAAACTTTAATATTAACATATTGTTATTCTTACCTCCACTAATTCTTGTTTTGGACTGAAAGCTTCTCTATCGATATCCCTTAAATGTATATTATTGCACATTTCTAACTTTTTCAACATCGGCAAAGTGGCAAATGTATTCGGCCCAACAGCTTTGACTCTTGGTAAATTGTTCAAATACAGATATTTAAGATTAAGCCCTAAAATTAGATCAAAAATATCCTTTGAGAGCTCTATAAACGTTTACGTACAAGCACTGATTAACGTATTCTACCTGAAGGTAGACAACCATATACTGTGTTCTATCGCCCAAAAAAGGATCTGAAAAATCCTAGCTCTATCTGTGACTCAGTAGCTGAATACAAAATGAATCTAGAAATCTCCTTTGAGAAACTAGAATATGTGGTTCTGCTCCTGTCGCATAGATGGCGCTAGGATCTTCATTCCCTTTTTGGCATCACGCTGATGCGTATCTTCAGGCATTGATGATTATTCTATCCGCATAGGCATTAAAGAGGCGCAAAAAAGGGATTGAAGATCATAAATGGTGTTAGTAACTGTTCCATCCCTTTTTGGGCGCCGTAATACACTATATGATTGGCTATGTTCAAGAAGAATGCGATAATCATTGCTACAATGTATTGGTCAAAATTCGGTGTTTGATTTGATTGTTGAAAGCTCAACTTCGCATGGTTATTTACCTAGGAAACTTTTGTCATTCAACTTATAGATAGGATTATTACTCAAATCCAGAACCTTGAGGTTCTTTTTCAAATAATCTAAAGTATTTGGCACAAAGTCTAGCTTATTATAAGACAAGTCTAACTCTTCTAAGTCTGTTAAATTTCGCACAGCATCTCCTACTAATTCTGTTAGTCCATTGTTAGATAAGTTTAGTCTCTGGAAGAAAACATTAATCTGTTATTATACAGAATAAAGCTTATTCAAAATCTTAACTTGAAAAATATAAATATATATATGAAGTGATCTGAGGTATACCTTGAGTTTTGATAGAGACGAAAGAGCATGTTGGGAGTTGAAATCCAAGACACTGAAGCCGTTTCCTGCCAAATTGAGATCTTCCAAATGCGGCATACTTTCAAACAACTTTTCAGGCAAGGTATGGATTAAGTTATAAGCTAGATTTAGGTGCTTTAGAGCTGTTGGAAAATATTTCTCTTTGACGTATGGACCTTTAAAGTCTATTCCATCAATTTTCTCAGCTGAAATCAATGTGAAATTATATACGTGGTGTGTCCACCATTTTTGGCGGGTAAAATTTGATAGAACGTGTATTAGGCTTCTTTATGTACAAGAACAGCTTAACGATGTTTCTAGTCAAGATGCAAACATCATTCTTTCAAAAATACCAGATCGTTTTTCATGGAGTATTGAGTGACATCCAGGAATGATTCGGTTTTTCAAACCGCCAGATAAATTAAAGCATTTTTAATTTTTCAAAGAATCTAATAGTTTTATGTAGACATTTGATGCTACAGTAATTCGCCAAGTTACTTTTTAATCTATTATTAGCAATAGTGATATCATAAGATATAATAGCAAGATAAAGTGTTTTCCGGCAAATCGAACGACTAAAATTAAATATTAGACACACTTGGTAAACAAACTTCTGATGAATGATGGGCGAAGCACACGATTATATAAAATTATGCATCGCAGGTAATTTCAAATACAATCAGACATTATTTGTTCTTTAAGAATGATTTGTTGGTGTGATATTATCATACAAATGGCAGATTCCGGGAACCGTTGCGTCATTGACGTAGGTTTAAAATTTTTCTGTATCTTGATATTAGGACAGTGTTGGTGAGTATATGCGGCACAAACAACATGGTAATTCATATGATTGACGCCTGAAAATGTAATTTTGAATTTTCTGGAATTTAACGTAGGAATGCCTCATCGAAACCGAAAACTTCCTGTGTTCAGCATTTCACGTACCATGATTATCATGTATTATTAAATGATGCAAATTCGGCAAGTTATAAAAAGGTGTCACAACACTACATGTTCTGAATTTACTGCCATTTTCAACGGTTTCTCCTAGAGCCGTATTGCCCATGTATCATTCAATTTTCAAGTCAAAACAATTGGTACGTACTGGTTAACAAATTATAACTGAGATCCAGAAGTTCCACTTTTACAACATTAACCAAAATCCCAGGTTCCAAGGACTTGATGTTGCAATGGTCAAACATCAACCGGACTGAATAATTGCTGGTGGGTAATTTCTCCAAGGTTGATATGTTGTTGTAACTGAAATCGGCGATCAGAGATTTGTTGTGATGTGGCCAGTCGGCCAAAACATGTGTGAATCTTTTGTCGACGCAGTTTAAAATGAATTCATTTTCGGTCTCATGGCAATTGCATGTATCGCATATGTGACTGGAGTTCTGGAAGACTCCATCTGCTGAGCACAGATAGATAAAGGTGATAATCTGAAACAAAATTATTCATTACAAAATCTCATCTTTCTATACAGTACTATAAACCATAAGCTTTGATAACAATTCTGCATCATTTTTCGAATCATATTCACAAAATCGTAAACAACAGGTCTCGTTGAATAACACCGTTTCTTCTATTTCAAACGTTATATCCGGAGTACCACAAGGCCCAATTCTTGGTCCAGTTTTATTTTTAATATCCACTACAGATATACATAAATGTATCAATCATTCATATGTACAAATTTATGCCGATGGTACCCAAATAATTCATAATTTCAATCCAGAAAATTTACGAACAGTTATGATACAAATCAACATTGACCTAGAATCTAAAATCCATCATTTAAACATACATAATTTGAAGTTAAATCCAAATAAATGTACAGCACCTCTGCTGTACCCAGCAAATGACAAAAATAAGAGTAAAGAGAATTTTAGTATAGTTATTATTAGTGGTTAACTAAATTTTTGAAGCGTACCCAAAATTTTAGGTGTAGAAATTAACGAGCAGCTTCGTTTGACACAACACGTTAATACTTTAGTTCAAAACCATACATACGAATTCGTTCGCTATACAAAAACAGGTTCATTTTTTGCATCATTTTTGAAATCGTATTTACAAAATCGCAAACAACAGGTCTCGTTGAATAGCACCGTTTCTTCTATTTCAAACGTTATATCCGGAGTACCACAAGGCCCAGTTCTTGGTCCAATTTTATTTTTAATATACACTACAGATATACATAAATGTAACAATCATTCATATGCACAAATTTATGCCGATGATACCCAAATAATTCATAATTTCAATCCAGAAAATTTACGAACAGCTATGATACAAATCAACATTGACATGGAATCTAAAATCCAAAAAAACAGCTGTGCCCAGCAAATGATAAAAATAAGATTAAAGAGGATTTTAGTATAGTTAGTAATAGTGTTAAACTGAATTTTATAAAGGTATCCAAAATTTTAGGTGTAGAAATTGACGAGCAGTTTCGTTTGAGACAACACGTTAATACTTTAGTTCAAAAACCATACATACTACGCTTGCTTTCTTCCTACAAAACATATGATGTTGCGTTATTAAGAAATGACCATATATATCTGAAAAAAATAAGAATTTAAATTGGTTAAAAATTCCAGTAGCATTCCAACATGATATCACGATTTTTGTACATAAATTGATCAATGATTCTATACGTACATCTCCAGAATACCTTAAGGACAAAATGCATTTTAGATCAAACCTTTATACTTTAAACATAAGAGATCAACTATGTCTAGACATGCTTTCTCACTCAACAAGCTTTTTTGATAGAAGTTGTACGTATTGATTAATCACGAATTTCAACTCACTTTCTTTACAACTTAAACAATTACCGGCACGAAAATTTAGAGTAGCTCTTAAGCAATATTTGTACGATAGTCACATAAACTATTATTGGGTTGACATCAGTGCCTCTGACATAAAAATTAAAAACTTGACTGACGGACGGATGGCAGATGACAACCCTGACCGAAAGACCCTTTTATTTCTCAAGGAGTGGAAGGGTTTCATTTTGTGCTTACAGTGATATATTATTACCTGTCATAAAATGTTCAGTAAATAAATATCTTCGTGGTATGAATCAGCCTCTTTCGGCCTAATAAAGACTCTGCTTATAACCATAAACTTTCACAATACTGTGCATTTTTTTATTTGACGACATATCTGTTTTATTCGTGATAATATCGTGGACGAAATTTTCGATCTCTCCTTTCCTCCATGAACTGAACCTTTTTCCTCAATTTGTTATGGTAGCATTCAGTATTGAGCATAATGAATACTGTGCAGGTTCATATGCAAAATAAAGAAATAGACTTGCTGATGGCTCAAAGGTGCATTTCAGCAGCATTGAAAAAATTAAAAGATTTGAGGAGCGAAAGCACATACGATAATTTTGTTCTGAAAGCTAAGAATAAATGTTAAGAGATGGAATGGGAAAATCCTGGTTTTCCCACTGTCAGAAAGGGGAAAATCAAAAAAATGTTCCTCGAAAAAGCTGCTGACTCGCCACTGAAAACACAAGAAAAACATCGAATAAATTACTACGAAGTTTTGGATTCAATGAGTAACGAATTGCAAGAACGTACTGAAGGATTTCGTGAAGTGAATGATGTGTTTGGTTTTTTGATGCCAGATAAATTAGTCAATCTTAAAGAAAACTAATTAGAAACCAGCGTCACATTTGATGCAAAAATATTCGTTATTGTTCACTGCAGATCTAAGATATGAATTAGCCAGTTTTACGAGCATGTATTCTTCAGAAAATCGTAATTTTACTAATGGCAGCCCGCTAGATTATTTGAAGTTTTTGCTGAACGAAAAGCAAGAAGCGGATTCAAATTAGAATAATTCTGTTATTTTGTATTGATCTCACAGTATCTACTTGATTCAGGTTATATAGACATATAGTAAAAAAACAGAGGTAACAGTGCGCAGCAGCTACTATTGTGCATATATAGTAAGCGCCTGTTAATATGTGATATCCTTATTGCCAACAAAATCTGTAGTTTTAACTTTATCTGAACAATTTAGATGGATTGATTTTACGTTATCGAAAAATTTTAGATCCGCGTGAATATTGAAACACTTGAATTAGCTGTATTATTGATACGTTGAAACAGCACCAGATTAACTGTTTGCATCAAATTACTATTAAAAAACCTTTTGCACTATCCATGAGCTTGTTTCGATTACTTGTGCAGGTCTTTCTAATTTTTTTATTCTCAGTTGCCGTCACTTTCGCAAATAGTGCTCAGTATATATCCTGTAGTAATGCACGTTATTTAACGTATTTTAATATTGGTCACAAAGTTTGTATTCAATAAAATATTAATCACAACAAACCTGACAACAACTATCGATCATATTTGTTTTTTTCTTACTTATAATTTTATGCAAATCCTATAAATAGCGTGCACTCCAAATTTGACTCGACGCCCTGTACTTATCGGTAGCATCCGTGATAACTTTTAAACTCTATTATGCACAAGAAGTTTGCTGGTGAATCATCAAGTTTAATTTACTTCAAAAAATTACGATGCACATTACCCTGTCACGTGCCCGTGCGCACTATTAAATGCAAAAACCAGGCTGATGAACGATTGCACTAATATGACATTACGCATTAAATTTTGATATTACTTTCTGAGTTATTTTCTTGTCTTCTCACTCTAATCAAATGCTAATTGTAGCTACAAAACAAAATAATCGCTTATTTCATTTTTTTTGTAAGAACAGATATCGCAAGAACCACTTTATCGGTTTGGTTGAAAAGCTGATCGTTTTTTGTCTTAAACTAAACCAACATAACATATACCTAGAAAACCTTTGTAATAAATTCATTATTACTGGGTGTTATTTTTTCTCACTTAGTATAGGTATATCAATGTTTTAAACATATTGCACCGAAAGTATATTTCAAAATTGGATGAAACTAGAAACTAACCACTCCACTGGGCTTTAATATTCAAAATTATTTTTTTTCTTAAAAAATAAGTATATTTTTAAAAACGAATAACATTTAATTACTAAAAATGTATTCATAATATTCATCCAATAATAAAAAAATAAATGTTTAACTATTTTAAATTCGAAATAATAAAAATAAATCATTCTATTCAATAAACCCTGATACACAACGTAAAAAAAATATTTTTTCCTAAAAATAATTAAATTATTTTACAATACTATTTAACTATAATAAAAAAAAATATTTCTCTAAAAATAATTTAACAAAAATTTATTTATTTTAAAAAATTTTGAACTTTTTAATTACACTGGTGAACAAAATTGAAATGATTTTTTGTGACATGGACAAATCAAGGTGGTTATTATGTAAAACGTACCAAAAAAGCCGGAAACAGCATTCGATTTTTTCTATCGCCCACGGTTTTCTTGCAATAAGGCATTTTATTTGCTGTTTATACTCGTAAAATATAAGAATATGTGTGTAAGAGTACTAATAAACACTCGATAAACATTAATCTCAGAATGTTGTTGTCGATGTTTTACGGCGATATGTTGCTCCTGAAGTATCTCTTAACAATGTCCAGCAATAATCAGCAAGCAAATTGACACTCCATTTGCCCTGATACCGTTTTCCCATAGCAGAAATGTCTTGGTGTTCATCACTTACCGCACCTACATTTTCCGGAAAAAAATCGAGATGAGAATCCAAAAAGTGAATTTTTAGAGACATGTTAATCCCATTCCTTTATAAGCATTAATTAGTTCACTCACAATATCTTTTAATTGTCCGCCTTCACATTGCCTAAAGAATTTGCAATAACTGATTTAAAAGCATTCCAAGCTCGTAATTCAGTTTCATTTAGAGCACTGTCACCTTCATCATCCTTCATGATTTTCCGTATTTGTGGACCCACAAATATGCCCTCTGTAATTTTTGCCTCATTAAGTCTCGAAAATGTTTGCCTTAAATGCAGAAACCCTCTTCCACTTCGATCCATAGCTTACACAAAATTTTTCATCAGTCCCAACTTAATATGCAAAGATGGATCAACTAGTGCTTCATGAGCAATGTTTTTGAGGCCCGGAGTTAATACCTGACGTAGCGGCCACTCCTTCTGTTCATAATGACGATCTCGCGCACGACTGTCCTATTCACAAAGAAAACAACTATATTTGGTATATTCCAGTTGCATTCCATGAAGAAGGGGCTACTAGCTTTACATCTTCAGATATGGCCCATCCATATTCATTATAACGGATATGCTCTAACAGAACTCGCATATTTTCATATGATTCCTTCATATGAACTGCGTGCGCTATAGGTACAGATATATTTATTACCGTTGTGTACCAATACCGCTTTTAAACTAAGCCTAGAGGAATCAATGAACAGGCGCCAATCATTTGGATCATGTTTCTGTCCTAACGCGTCAAACAAATTGTTGACATCGGAGCAATATATCAACTCCCTTTCTTGACGGAAACAGTGTGTGAGGTTTTGTTGCCGTTTTCGGTAAAAAGTAATGTTAACATCACCGTGGAGAAGCTTCCATCGTTTTAGATTTATTTCTCGAACTAAGTCATTAAGTTAGCCCTGTGTGATCAAATGCGGCGCTGTTGAACATCCTGGCAGGTCAAACGAAGGATCGGAAATTTTTACGCTTTCTGTACCATCACTTTCAGAATCGGCGGATTCGACTTTTTCATCCAAAGACCAAGATTCTGGTGGAACTGGGACAGAAAGTTCATCACTATGCTTAACGGGCCGCCAAGCTGATGGTAAATTAAAATACTTCGATTTTGGTCCAATGCCTGTAATATTTGTGAGGCAAAATTAGCAATCAGTAGTATGGTCTCTCGGTTCTCTCCAAACCATTGGTACCGCAAAGGGCATTTTACGATTGCCGCCTCTTAACCAACCTGTTAACAATGTTACACAAGTGTTACAACATATGTGAGGGGCCCATAGTTTATCTTGGTCGCCAACTTTAATTCCAAAATAAAATTCGTATGCTTTCAACACAAGGGGAGTAAAAGTACGTTTTTGGAATTTAAAAGTTAGCTCTCCGCACACATAACAGAAACTGTTCGCACTATTTTCTCAACTTCTAGGCATTGTCCATAAAGCTAGTCACGATCGCAATAAACTAAAAACAACACACCGTTTTAACAAAAACCGTACTCAGAACATCTCAGAATAGTATATACATAAACGCCGATAAATGCAGCAATATGAGATGTTACGTATTGTAATTCATAAAACTAGATGTTACCGAATAAATGTGGATGATAGAAAAATTCTGTTTTTAGATTTGATTTAAGGGTCTCAAAATACATAAGATACACCCCAAAATGTTATTAATTTTCAAGTTAAATTGAATTTCAGAATTAACTTTTTGATGTAAATAAAATACGTTTATCAAGCTCTAACTTCTTTTTCTAGAGACAATTTCCAGTACATCTACTTTGTTACGACTCATTTTATTTTAAAATGAAAGCGACGGCGATATGTGCACATTTACAGCTTAAATCATCTTAAAAAAAATTTTAAAATTACTCTCAAATCCAAATTCAAATTTCTTTTAATAAAAATCATCCTCAAATAAATTGACTGTAACCCATTTCTACTTTATTATAAACTATTTATTTTTCAATAAAAAACTTCAAATATTATTATTCTGTTAAAATATGTTATTATAGAACAGGTTCCTCTGAAAAGACCGCCAAATTTTTCAATGTCCAAGAACATAACTAATACTGATTAAGCATTTAAAATTTACATTGATAATAATAGGGTATCTAATCCTAGTTTAAATTCAAAATTCTAGGCTTTATTTTACAATTCAAATTTTATATAAAATTTAAAATTTCACCTTATAAATTTTATTATAAAAATTACCTTTAAAAACTAACTAAGAAAATAGTTTATATTATTTGTATAACCGCAACTGCTGGCCCAAATTGTGTTAATATTAAATTCTATTCCTAAATCTAAATTTCTTTAAAATTTAATTTTACTTACTGCGAGTAAAGTATACTAAATATTTTTTAAATAAATTTTAATATCTAACAAAAATTCAGATATAAAAAAATAATTTTTATGCTAACAACCCCATTTTAACATATAAAAAATATATAACAAAAAAATTTGTTCTCATATTATATTCAATAATATTTTCTTTTATAAAATCTCAAATTTAAAATTAAAAATCAAAAATTGATATATATGTTCTTTTAACTTAACAATTGAAAAAAATTAACACTTACTAAGAAATTTTTACTAACATAACTCTCACAGAGGCTTCAATGGAAGAACAAAGTATATTATTAAATTCCCTGCTATATACATATATACAATACAAATTTGAACTCCCGACCCCAAATTATCTTCTTCTCCCGAAAAAAATAATTCTTACAAGAATCATTTTAGTCTTAAAAAACAAATTTTTGAAATTTATTATGGTCAAAAAATTACTAACTTAAGATGATTTTTCCCCTCAATGATTTTTATATTAACAAAATAAATTTAATTTTTAGTTATTCATTTATTCTTTAAAAGATTTAGATGATGATCTTTCTGTCTCATTTTTCGTAGGATCTTATGGGAAGCTTGTTGATTCGAGCTTAGAACTGGCCTAGATTATTAGACCTGCAATTTCCTGTAAATCAACAGAATCGATACAATCAATATAAAAGATAAGTTTCTATACGTGTCTGCTATCAGTGAGTCATATCCAAGTAGAGCGGTACAATCACACTGCTCATTTCACAGCTGAACGAACGCACTTTTTCCAAAGCCATTATCAAAAACCATCGTATAATTGTAAGGCGGGCGCCATAGCAACAAAAAGCAATGGTAACGAAATGGGTACCTGGAAATCAAGCGCGTCATTTTGATGATATGTTTTAGGACTCCCAAGATCATTCAGTCGCGAATGTTTATGACTAAACAGTTTTAAAACACTTTATAACAAGTAACGACACGTCTTAGTATATAAAAATCTTAGCAGCGACTTCCTCTCTGACGAGAGACTGAGATTATGACTGCTTGACTGCTTCAGTTTAATGCTTCCAAAACACAATTATGTACCTTGACAAACAAGAAGCGTCCTAGCGTTCATCCTTTTTCACAACTTCTACCAAATCGCCGTTCATTTCGGCTGGTCGGAGTCCAGATCACCGAGGACTTGATCTGGCACGAACACATCTCGTCAATAGCGGCAACTGCTTGGAAAAGTCTGGGCTATTTGTTTAGAACTAAAAAGTACTTGACTTCTCATGACCTCACTCTGTACAAGGCCCAGATGAGACCTAGCCTCGAGTATTGCTCACATGTTTGGGGTGCTGCCGTCCCGACTACATTATCTATGCTCGATGCCGTTCAGAAGAGGGCTGTCCGACTGATCGATGACTCTTCTCTTCTCAGAACTCTCCTTCATGATGCCGCCGCGCGATGTGCCTGCCAGACCGATCCGCCTGACTCCAGCTTCCGAGTCGAACTTCGTACAACCAGAACTGGCCTTTGTCCCTACGGTATCGAAATTGTGGAACAATGACATGAGGAAGCTTTTCCGAGTTCTACTAACCTTAGGTAGTTCAAAAATCGGAATAACAACGTTTCTTTAGGCTCCTCATAGCAGAAGTGGGGTATCGGTATTCAGGTTTCTGCCTGTGCGGCTGCTTCGGGGTAAAAAATATTAATTTATACTTCAGAAACTCAGAGCATCTTGTTCGAAAATTGGAGCAATGTGGTTAAAGAGCTATTGCATATCTATTTTTCATACCCCAAATTTTTGAACACGTCTCGAATTACCCGGTAATTTAGGTGCAACTTCAAAAACACAACACATTCAAATGTTCATATTTGACTATCTGTTCAGAAATAGTGAACATAATTTTGTTAAAATAGTTGGAGATACAGGAAATGTATGATGCATTGATAGGTAAAGATGAGCATACGCTCATTTGTTAATAATCACAAAAAGCACATAAACCCATTATTATGTTTTTATATGAGGATTTAAAAGGTGTATGTTTACTGTTATATTTAAAGCACCTGGTATGTTTCCATTAAAAAGCCTGTCTTTTTTGTCGCCTAAGAATATAATATATAATACTAAACGTGTTTTTTGTTATTTTTTTCTGATTTTATTCAAACAGTTAATAGTTAACACGTTGCTGAATAGTATCTGGACAGGTGATCTTGTATAGGTATTATTATGACATAATAATAAATTGGTTCGATAGAATTGTTCACTTTCGGTTAGGAAAAAAAATATTGTGGAGCGAAAATATTTAAAAACGGCAAGCATCTTAATTGTAATAATTGACTTTTCAATGTTAACCATAGTGAATTTTATAAAAAGGTGTTAAGTAGATCGACTGCATTTTCCCATGTGTGAAGAAAAACGAGTTTGAAATTACGGCTAGACATGAGTTTTTCACAGATTAAATAGTCATATAAACACGGATCTGGAAATGCTAAACGTGTCCGTCTTTATACCAGGGACAGCTGTTTCCTGCTTTTTAGGAACTCGTCAGTATGGTCTAGGCTTGGTCTTGGCTAGGACACCGAAAGAAAGCTGAGTAACTATCTTCTATCCGAGATATAAGCTCCATCGAAATAAGACGGCACAAAGCTCGATCTATCGCCAGAATAGATCTCCGCGAGAGTGAAACAGCAAGCTGTTTGTTTTTGTTGGACCTGTATCTAAGTTCGCATTTGACAGCCGGCACGGCACCGAACAGTTATCCATGATTAGCCGTTTGTAGCCGGATGGACGAAAACTAATTACTAATTTGTTCAATGGCCAGTAGACAGCATCTACTTTTTGTCTGGGCAGGGGAAAGCTTTTATAGCCACTCTCAGGCAGAAAAGATCGACAGATCGCCCTGTCGGACTTTCCTTCTCGAAGTGTGAGGTTCTCCAGAAACATCATACCAACTAAAACCCCTTAGTCGTTCGCTACATATCCCACCGCGGTAATGCTAGTAGCATTACGTCATGGTGGGTAGCGTTGCGTCAGGTTTCCATATCAAAGGGATTTAGTCATCTTATTCTCATCGCTGTACGTATACATAAGCACCTTCTCTACTGCTCTGCAAGTAGAAACCTATTCTTAGTTCCTCGGCCTGTTCTTATCATCCTGCACGTTTCTCAGCATCATCTATCTTACTGTTGATTGAATGTCATCCCATTTGCCCTCCTCTGCATTGCAATATACTCGTACGTAGTTCTCCCACCCTCTTCAGGTATCTGTCAAAACAACCATGTCCTGTTAGGAACTGTGCAGTTAAGTAATCTATATGCACCGCTCCCTTGTTAACCCAAGTTTTAATATCTGGGATCAGCTTTCTAGTCATTCCCCATGGCATTCCATTTCGCCTGCCATCTGACAAAAACGACTCTCTTTCGTCGCTTCCAGCTTCGGCGTCCTTTTTATAGAGCGCAGCCAACAAATTCATTGGCGAGATACCAGCCATCACCAGTAGTGCATTGTTTGACGCCGTTCTGAGCATTAAATGTTTATATATATTTTTACTCAAAGCCTTGTTATAGTTTAGAGCTCCGTACAACATAATAGAGGTTGACACGGCTGCCAAAATTCTGCGCCTCTCTCTACTGGACTCCATGAGATAGCATTAGCAGTATTAGAGATGCAATGGTTTTATTTATCTTGTCAGTGGTGCGCCTTATACAGGGTGGGCCACGCAAGCGGCTAAATCGTTACAATTAGAAAAGATCTCACACAAGATTTGTCTGAAATTACGTGCTCTCCAACATAATATTATTTTTAATTATACATGATGTTCCGTGAAGGCTAGGCGTAACACAACTTTGTTATTTTAAATGTATATTATTGAATTTTTAGATTATACTGTTCATTTTAGGACAAGTTTGTTGAGTGCGTTTATTTCGAATTTTCGTCGTTTAACAGTAGATTTGAAAAATCCAGATACCCCTGAAGTTGTTCAATATACACCGTCCTGGTTTTCAGCTTGAAACGCACTATTGAAGGCATTGCTTTATATTACCACAACATATCACTCTCAGCTGTCAATTTGACAGGTATTTAAATGCGCATATCATATTTTACGATACGATTAAGTGGCCCACCCTGTATGT
Organism: Acanthoscelides obtectus; assembly: GCA_963669975.1. Classification (NCBI taxonomy): domain Eukaryota; kingdom Metazoa; phylum Arthropoda; class Insecta; order Coleoptera; family Chrysomelidae; genus Acanthoscelides; species Acanthoscelides obtectus. Next base: position 30,613,017 of record CAVLJG010000008.1, on the reverse strand, counting down.
TCATTCATTCAATACTCTAGTATACCTCCAAAATCGATGGCATCTAGCGACCACAGTGGTGACCCGAATGTCAAATGCGAACTGCGACACAGTTCCAACAGACTGCTTGTCTTACATATCTCGAAATGAGATAGAGATATTGTAGTTTATTAACAAAGGTCATATTGACTTAGAAAATGTTTTCTAAAGCACTTCAGTAGCGTTCATGCCATATACCATGTTTAGCGGAGAAAACAGTGCGCTATTGGCTTTAGCTAAAAATGGGTTTCAGTATTTCAAAACCATATTGATTCTACTTCAAAACTGTATGTTAGGGTTTTTAGTTTAAAGCACCATTTTCCGAGTACAAATTATTATATTTACGAGTACTCCAGTTTGTTTATCATGATTAAATAGTAGTAGTCGAAGTGGCACTTTTTTAAATCTCGGAGACACAAAATCAATGTGTCTTTTATAGATTTGAAGTAGAAAATGCTGCGACCATGCGCTCATATAAAAAACTAAGTTAAATATATGAGTGTGAAATTTGAAAAGCAAATGTCGAAACTGTGAACTTTGATGTTTTAAAGAACAATCAAGTATTAAAATAAAAAGAAAATATTGATGACAGCATAAAATACCTATGTTCCAAAACATTTGGATCCAAAAATTTAATAGATGCGATCAAATTGAAATTTGAGTTCAACCCCGCTTACAGAACGTTAACAAAATTGTATTTGTTCAACGATCACTCTCTGTACCTTGTCTAAATTATTGTGTGAATGTTTATTCTTTCAATGAACGATATTTTATAAAAAATGACTCACCACTATAAGTTTCATATTTTCTTTCACTTCATGTCATCATCATAGCAAAACCTAACACACCTAATAATTGAACATTTTCATTTCAACGAGTTCTTATCTTATCACCGTGATACCAACTGTGTCATTTTTATCAGATTTAATCAACGGTTTTCGCCTTCATACAGACATATTTGCACTACATCTCTGAAATACGAAGATTACGCTTTGGCTTTGCTCTGAACTATATAAAACTGAGGGATTGGCGCTCAAGTCTGGTGACTCAGTGGTCAGCTCTGATGGAAACAAAACAATGAAAATACTTAAAATGTTGTTCATGTGTGGGGAACAATGTGAGACCCTATAAGGAAGGAATTGTGTAACAAAATGCATGTTCAGAGTATGATTGAACTTGTGCGTGTGTAGATAGTAAACGTAAAGCGTAATGGATATCATTCACTTTGGTTGATTGGATGTTTAATTCAAGAAGGTTAATCTAAACTTTATGCATTTGGTATAAGGAATAGTATTTACGGAGGGCGGGCAGTTCGGGATCTCAAATAGCATGAAGTCTTCATTATCTAAGTAAAAGTTTGGAAATTGTACAGGTTAGATAAGATGATAGGTTCGCCTTTGAACTTTTGATCAAAGTGGTATAGTCATCATACTAAAAATATGGCTTCAAGTAGGTTGACTCTGCATTCCCCATGCAACGATGTCATCAGTTCGAAAAGGATTGTTATTATATCAAAAAGTTAACTACGAACATGTATAACACAAAAAAAAAATTAAATAGATCAAGTGAGCCAAACAGTCCCATACAATTAGTCGTTAGTCCAATGACATCGTTGCGATCTACTGACTTCTTCCCTGCCCTTACTGAAAGTATCGACCATCTGACGATGTCAGCCATGCTCGAGCAGTGTGGCGGGGTGAGAGATTAGGCGGCAGCATTTTGGGGGTACTGGACTAGGTTCGTAGTGTACGGCAACTGCAACCTAGATTCGATACGTCCGTTTGATATTTCTCCAAGTTTTAATAGAAAATGTTCAGGGACATATGTCTGTCTGTATGACACACAAACATATGTATTAATAGGTGCGGGATTGGAAACGTATGAATATACTGCCAACATAAAATTGAGATATACTCCAACTCCAACCCGAATTTTTAACCCCTACAAAAATCTTTCCGAAAATGATCAGCAGCCTCTGAAATGATAAAAAATTAAGCTAGAGCGATTTTTATTTTCTTCTTGTTTTTGGTTCAAGATCCGCCACTGCTTAACCGATTTTCAAAAACTTGGCATCCCTGTGTGAATATTTCATCCAAATCCGAGCAGTGCTTTCCAGGTTATAGACGCGTCAAGGATTTGCGGATAGACCAACAGGCAGACCGACTGAAATGAGTGACATGGTGCCTCCAAAGTGAGTGAAAAATTCCCGTTGCTCGAATTGGTTCAACAATGAATCCAAAGATCTAGTCTGTCGAAAAAAGATTACCCATAAGATTTTTATGGAAAAAAATCAATATGATTCTTATTTGTCTTTCTCAGTATTGTGTTCTCTATGTCAAGGAGATTATAAGCGATGTTATACGATTCACATTGATCGAGTTGAGGAATCTTTTGTAACCGATCCACGGCGCTTTTGGGAAAATGTAGTTTAAGAAATTCAAGCAGCTTACCTAATAAGAAGCACTTAGATTGAGTTAGAGCGCAGGTTGGGACGGCAATGAGTTGTTTCCAAAACACCTCACTGGTGTATATGATGGTTCTGTGTATCCTGTACCGTTTTTAAAGTCCGGAGGCGTTGAAGATATTAGCAATATTATAGAAGTGTATGTACCCAGTCATCACTTCCGAAACTTTTTGATAGTTTGATATATGATCAACTTAACTGGTCTTGTCGTGGGTTTCTAAGTAGCTGTCAATTTGGGCTTATTAAGGGCAGACCAACTGTGGAAAAGTTGGTCTCTTATAAAGTGGATCTGTTGGAGGCCTTGGAACACGGTCACCAAGTGCATGCAATCTACAGGGACATTTACAAGGCCCTTGACAGAGTGAACTTGGACATCATATTCGCAAAGCTGTCAGCATAAGGTTTTTCAGAAATCACTGTACAGTGGTTAGAGAGCTTCCTTAAGGGACTAATCTTTAAAAATCAGTAGGCTTCTGTCTTCAACTGCAAGGTTACAACAGGGGTTCCTCAGAGATCCCATTATGCTTATCTTTTCTTCATTTTGTTTGTGAATGGGATCCTTGATGTTCTAATTCATTCTAAACGAACTATGTTTGCTGATGAACTGAACATTAACAGGACAATGATTACGGAGAGGGATGTTATGGTGTGCCTTTGGCGGGACTTTGATGCGATGTGGCAGTGACCACAGCTTAACTGTATTTAGTATTTGGTAAATGCTTTTTCATAAATTTCTACAAAAGTAGGAGTAGAATTACGACTGACTATAAAATGAATAATCATAACCTCTCTTATAAGGCTACCGTTCTTGGATTTGTTTTTGATGAAAAGCATAATTGTTTAGACAATGTTCTTAAGCTTAGAATAAAGGGCATGCAGATGCTGGGCTTTGTTTGGGGAAATTGTAAGTGTTTTTCATTCAATACATCGAATTTTATACTGCTCTAGAATTTGCCACAGTAGTGTCTCCTCAGTACGAGTCTTATAAAGATGATTTAGAGCGCGTCCAGCATACATTTTTACGTCTTGCAGCATTAAAGATGAACTTAAGCATGACTGAATATCATAGAGCTGACATGTTAGGCGATTGGTATTTTATGGCTGTTTCGCTTTCAAGATTTTATTGGGGCTGATCGATTGCGAAACGTTGTTAGCATTGATAAATCTTAATGTACCTTGTAGAACATTGCGTAATAGTAATCTGTTTCCGATTGAGTTCTATCCGACAAATTATGGTCATAATCCCCACTAGATAGAGCATTTCGGGTTATCAATATGGTTCAGTCTGATACTGACATCTTTACCTGTACACTCTCAGGCTTTCAAAAGTTTTTTTTAAATTGTGAATTTATATAATAATGTTCTTGTGAGCTGGTTTAAATGTTATTCCCGCATATTCTATGTTATTTTATTTTGTAAAAATGGAGTCACCCGTAATTTTAGTAAATAAATAAATACATGTCGTATAACATCTAACATATCTTATTTTCGAAATTTTTCGTCGCAGTAGGCATGGCAAGTAATATCAGAAAATTTGACCGGGATATATTTTCCATCAAAAACTGTAATGATTTTATACCATCAAAAGATGTGTAAAATGTGTGCCTTAAAACCGGCAGACATCCAGTAGGTGAGTGAATTCGGCATTATACGTCATAATCAATGGCCCAAAAAATCATAAAATTATGTTGGTATCTGTAGTAAGCTCATAACTTTTTCGAATTTGTTGAGGTTGAACATCCTGTAACTCGAAAATTGGTATTAGTCTAATCATATTAGCAAATTTCTAAAAAATAATTGTCAAGTCTGGTTTTATTGGTTGAAGTCATTCAAGGGGGTATTTAAAACATGGACGCATAAAATGGGTACACCAATTTTTGTGGAAAAACTTCTTATTTGACAACAAAGAATGAGAAAACGTGTTTTTTGGGATTCAATCGAAAGTGTTGACAGGAACGAAAAAAATTTTCTTTAGGTATTTATGAGGCCTACTAAATGAGACCACACGTAAAGAGATCCGACTAATAGCAAAAATGTTATGGCCGAAAAACGAGGCAAAATGCAGGTTTTGGCACTTGTTGGTAATGCGACGATAGTTTCACGCAACTACTTGAAATTCGTCAAATCCGTAGGATTCACACTAGTAATAACAACAAAATTGTATTATATTTGTCAAGTAGTTTTTTAAGAATGTCTAGTTGCTTATCCTAAAATAGCTGTTTTCCGGCTTCATTCAAAGAGCATTTAATAGCAAAATACATGTGTTTACCTTGCTGATATGAATCGCGAAACATTCTGAAAGATAAATTTTATTTTTATGCGAGAAACAGAGGTTACGTTTTTTTCTTCTAAACAAATTCAAACACTTCGTATTTGTGAGTAATTGAACAAGTGCGCTTCAATATTCGAAAAACATACATTACTATACACATTTTAAAACAAAGCGAATGTGTCTACCATCTTTTGTTGCGAATTACTCACAAATACTAAATGTTTGAATTTGTTTAGAAGAAAAAACGTAACCCATCCTTTTTTGCATAAAAATAACATGTATCTTCCAGAATGGTTTGCGATTCATATCGGCAAGATATACTAGTGTATTTTGCTATAAAATTCCCTTTGAACTAATCCTATATATTACTCAATAAACTAGTAGCGATGACAGGAATACAGGTGTTTTGAGATAAAAACTACTTGACCAATCTACTCCAATTTTGTTGTGGTTATTTAGAAGTACGAATCCTACGAATTTGAAGAACTTCAAATATCTGCGAGGAACCATCGTCGCACCAAGTGCCAAAGCCTGCATTTTACCTCGATTTTTAGCCATAACTTTTTGACTATTAACCGGATCTTTTTGCGTGTAGTCTCATTTTGTAGGTCTCATAAGTACCTAAAAATCTTATATGAAGAGTTTTTTCGTTCCTATCAACACTTCCGATTAAATCCCAGAAAACACGTTTTCTCATTATTTGTTGTCGAATAAAAAGATTTCCCACAAAAATTGAACAACTTGCAGCAATAAAACCAGACTTTACAATTATTTCGCAAACCAGAGGTATTTTCGGCTAATATGTTTAGACTAATTAGGATCATAGTGTGGATGGAGACTTTCGATCAGATTGTTATGGAGAACAACATATTAAGATTTCAACCAATTTAACCGGGAATCATTTGCCATAAGGTGTATGCCAATTCCTTTCACGTTTCAACTATGGAGGGCGAGCTGAATAGGATCTGTTCGTTTTGCGTCTATGCGACCATAACCAACAATATATAACGTTGTTTCATGGTTTTTAGCAACCATCGATACGGTATAGGTCACCTGTATGTTTTTGGGGGTAAATTTGGTCACTTCTCGTTCATACGAGTAGAAAAAAATGGCGCCAAGTAGGTTGACTCTGCGCTTCCTACGCAACGCTGTCATCAGTTCATAAAGGACGATTATTATAAGAAAAAAAAATTAACACAAAAAAAGAATTATCAATTATATTTTCAATTACATCAAGCGAGCCAAGCAGACCTATACAATTAGTCTCTAGTTCCGCTCATTTGATAACGCTGCGATCTAGAAGCTCTTCCTTGCCATTACTGAAAGTATCGACCATCTGGCATCGTCACTTATCTTATGCTGACCAGCTTGATCAGTGTGGCGGTGAGAGATTAGGCGGTAGTGGCAGACAGGATTTTGTGAGTACCGGGATAATTGAATTTTTTATTTGAGGCAATTCTTGTTATGTAAATTCAAATTCAAATTGTTGCATGTGCGAACTATTATAGACACGACTTGCCGGTTTTAAAAGCGAATGTACGGTGAAATACATGTTATACTACCGACAAAATTGAGATATACTCTCTCCCACCTCTTAAAACCCTAGCCTCCAATTTTTAGCCGTTACAAAATAGTTTCCGAAAATAATCAGGAGCCTCTGAAACGTCAAAAACGAAGTTTGTGCGATTTTTATTTTTTGCCCGTATCTCCGCCGCCACTGGACCGATTTTTAAAATCATCCAAATCCGAGCAGTACTTTCCAAGTTTCAGACGGGCTAAGGATTTGCGGACAGACCGACAGACTTACCGACGGAAATGATTAACTTTTTTTTTCGTGATGTACATGTCATATAACCTCTAAAAACATATCTTATTTTCGAAGTTTTGCGAGATTACAATACCTTCTTAGTAAAAGTGAAAACACCCAGTATCCCGACGAAGTGGAAGTGTCTGAAAATACTTCATTTCAGTAATTATAGGAATTTTGATAAAATTTGAGGATCGATATGCTCTGGGGCGATAATCGCCTGTGTTATGTTTGAAAAACAGTGTAGTTGAGCCGGAGTTATGTACAAAAGTCATATAACAGAATATTTGTTTTGTAGATTTTTTGCTATTGATTCTAAATAATGTATGTCAACCATGATAGATACGTGTACTTTTTTCTGTAATATCTTTTTCTCTTCTCGTAACAGCTGGTGTATACTTATAGGCAAATATGCTGTTATCATTGATAACCAGACGCAAAAAATCAACTTTTTTGTCGACTCTTCCACATTTAGATAAGATAAGAGATCATACCAGTCAACGATTCTTTAACGATCAGAAAACAGTATGACCATACTCTATGAACGCGAAGACGTTTGAAATATTGAGTCAACCTACTTGACTCCGTTTTTGCTTTTGATAAAATTGAATTGAGAAAATTGAAAATGTCATTTTGGTTCCAGGATACGATGGTTCAAAAAGAAAGACTCCTCGACAATTTAACCGCTTCCCTGCCAGTTTTACCACAAGACTTGAAAATCGAACCAGTAGAATTACCTTCCAGTATTAAAGTAGATGAACCGTGTGTACCTCCGAAATCACCGAAACCAGAGCTGACGATTGAAGCGATACCAGAAAAAAGATCTCCTGTATCAATACCAGACAATAAAGTACCAGAGCCGTTTATACGAGTCAACCCAACGGTGAGTACTACTCTACTAATTTTGTTTCAACAGTTTTTGACTCAAAGTTATCCAGCAGTATCTTTTGTAATAATGATACAGATTTTTAAACTCATTTGCTAATAAAACTGGACTAAATTATTTTTGATTCAAATAGGAAAAATAAATCACGCAGAGTGGTTGGTAATGAATGGAGGTTTGCATAAGCTGGAGTATACTTTTTTATTAATTTGTTGTAGTATTTTGTGCTTTATGCCAATTTTGATTATTAGAGTAATAAAGTTAGTACATTGTTTGCTTAAAAATCATCACTCTACCAGTCCACGCTGTCTTTCTATACATTATTTTGGGATGTTCATCAATGCAAACTACTCATTTTTACCGTCATTCTACCATAACTTTTATAAAAAATGGTGGAGCGGTATAGTATGATTATACAGGGTGCGGCAGAGAGGACGGACGTTTTTGGGATTGGTAGAACTCTCCGCCTCCGTCTACGAGAGAGGTGGGGAGGATGCCGTTTGACTCGTGAGATCCGTGAAGCCCACTTTCACCTAAACAGCATGGTTAACCAGCAGAATTGTCGTTATTGGGCTAATGAAACTCCGCAACAGTTACACGAAAGACCGCTGCACAGCCCAAAAGTATCGCAAACTTGCATCATTGGCTCTTCCTTCTTCGAAGGCGATAATGGTCGTGATGTTACCGTGAACTCAGAGCACTACGTCGACATGATCACCAACTTCTTTCTCCCTGAATTACGACGGCGACGTGTTCCAATCCGACGTGTGTGGTTCCAGCAGGATGGGGCGATCGCCCACACAGCCCGAGCATCCATGGACGTTATTCGCCCTCTCTTCCCTGGTCGCCTTATTTCCAGGTTTGGCGATGTTCCAAGCACGCCTCCAGCACTGCATCAACGATTTCGGCCACCACATGCCTGATGTGATTTTCCACACTTGACTGTCTCAAATGCTATTTCCTTGTGAACCTGATTCCATCAATAAATTTGTTTTCGAGTAAAAATTGTCTCAGGATCCCAATGATCTACCCAGGTCTCGTCGCCCGTCTCAATTATTGCCAAAATTGTTGTTCAAAGTTTCCAAATGACCTTCCGAAATTTCCAACTAGCGCATTTTTTGTTTGGGTGTCAACAGACGTGGAACCTACCTGACTGACACCTCATTCATGTTCAAATTGTCGAACAAGATGGTTATTACGTTGGGTTCCGATATATTCAATGCCATACTAATGGTAAGACCTTCACACGACGATCTTCGAGAACCATGGCTTCGACTTTTTGAGAAATTTCATCATTTGTTTCTGTTTTGGGTCTTCCACTTCTGGGATCGTCTTCTATGTATTCACACCCCCATCGAAACTATTTCGACCAAAATTTGATTATCGAATAAGATGGTTCATTATCCCCATCCATAGACGGCAACCATTCTCTCAAGAATTGTTTTCGACGGATGGTCTTCTTTTGTCAGAAACTTTGTGACACTGCCATACATTTTTCCTCACAATTCACTTTATATATTGGAAACTGGTTATCAAAATTCTCATATTTTGCAAGTAAGGTTATTTGACATAAATTGTGCTTAACGCCTTTCAATTGTTTTTTTTTTCATGGCAAGGTAGTTTTCTTTTCTAGCGTCCCTCGTACTATATTTTTGACGCATTCATTGAATATAATGTATAATAATTCTTTCTTATTATTTTTCCCTCTCTAGATATATCCTCCGGAAAACCTCCAGAACACCGTAGGTCCTCCGCCACTGGCCCAGCTCAGGCTTCCAGATTATGTACCAAGACCAGAAGTAGTAAAAGTCCAAGCTGATCCAGATGAACAACCTGCCGATTTATCCAATAAAAGGCCGGAGAATCTTACATGTATGCCAGAGATCGATTTTATAATAGATGAGGACACTGCTTCCGTATACAGCAATAGCTCGGATCCAGATAGACTCGAAGTTGATATGTCGCAGGTAAGTAAATGGTGTTTTAGGTACTTCCGCATTTAAATTTGGTGCAACTTCTGAACGACTTGAGTTAAACCATTTATATCGGGCATATGTCATCTGGAGACCTGGGAATTTAATTATGTATTGTTTTACAAGGGAGGGACGCAACGGTACTAGGACAGTGCACTCATTTTTTCTTGATTACGATGGAGGAGCGGTAAATATTCACAGCGAACTTTACTACAAATATGGAGTTTTCATGGCTCTGACTGGATGACATGCGCTTCAACAATAGAGAGTTTTTAATACTCTTATTTTGCTGCTGTCAAACTTAGATGGGAAAAAAGGCAGATTTGATAGAACCGTAACCTATTTTTCACCTATTGATGTAAACGGGTGATCTATTCATAACCTTAGATATGACGGACATGACCCCAGGCCTAACCAGCGCTATCTACCTCCAGCTTTCTAGATTACCCCCCAGTGTGTGAAAAGGTTATGGTTTTCTGTAGCAGTGGATCCTTCAGAGAATATTATTTACAAAACATAATGAGAGGTGATATCTCGTGAACCGTGGCCTTTTACAGCACAAGCGTAGGGCGGTTGTATCAATATAATCAAAATCCAGGTATTTCTGAAAACGTACGACTAGATTACCAGTCAGCCAAATTAGATAAGATAATCAAAAACCACATTCTGATAAATATAAACAAGAAATATAGTTTTCAAAATTGTTAGTTTTATTTAAAAACAAAATCCAGAAGTACCTATTTCGGCGCTCCCCTTGTATAATGACTTAACTCACTGTTTCGTTAACTTGAGATATTGATAGATTTGGCATGACATAATCCCGACTCACAAAATGGCAAATCTCTGCTTCCACTACAAGACCCATGAATATAGCAGAGCTCATGTTGCAGTGAAAATACCCAGTATCAGGTTAGCAGCGTTGGTTGGCTCACCATTTAAGATAAATTTCTTATTAGAAAAATAATATTTGTTACTGTTCTTAATAGTTCATACACATGATATTCCCATGTCATTTGCGTATCAAGATGGATATCAACAAATTTGGCATTCCTATTACTACCAGTTATTTGAGTACTGCTTGTTCTTGTTTAAAAGTTTTATTTTAATACCATTTAAATTTATAAATTTGCCAAACACCACAATCTAACGTTTCCTCGTTGTTGCTATGTTATCCAATTGAGTCATTCAGGATAAATTTTGAATGAGGATCACAGTTCTCAATGACATTTATGTAAATTAAAGATAAAGTGGGTACTCTTGTAGAGCCCTGAGGAACACAATAACGCATGGAGTATAGCACAGACGATTTTCTATTCAAGAACACACGATGTTGTGTGTCTGTAAGATATGATATAATCAGCGTGTTGCTTGTGCTGAATCTAATTGTTTCTAATTTGTTGAGATGCAGTCAAACGCTTATTTGGAGAAATCATAAAGGCTACATGATAAACATCGGGGGTATTATCAAAAATATATCACTTGATATATATGAATTGTATTTTATTTTGTTCGCTACGCAGCTAGCGTCTAACAATGATGCGTATCTCATTATATTAATAAGTAAAAAACAAAAAAAATATGAATATGCTGAAGTGAGAATCATATGAAATATAGGTTGGCTGAACCAGATGAAAAAAATGCAAGGCTCACTTGAATACACTATAATCACTTTCAATCCAAATTTAAAACTTTGGAAGCACCTCCTCAAAAGTTGCAGTTTTTAAGATACAATAGGAGCGACGATTTGAACATCCTGAACTTTTTGCATCCAACTATCAAAATTTTCATTCGCGATCTTCGATGAACCTTTTCGGAACATAATGGTCATTTTTCTAGGCGACTGAAGATCCGGATCATAGCAACTCCTCAACAAGCACGGAACCATCGCCAACTTCACAGCAAATCCACCAGCAGAATCTCAACAACGGCAAGACTGAGATGGACGCGTCTCTTTGGCAAGCAATTTCTCAGAACGGTTACCATCCCAACACGCCGCTTTCAGGCGAGGCCAGTCAACTCCTCAGGAAACTCATCACATGCAGGAAGTTCGGGATGAGTATTACGCCGACTCCAACTACTACAGGTGAGGTTTTTTTCATCAATTCCAAAAATTAGAGTACAATTGACATTGAAAATGTCAAGATGGCCGCTGGGCGCCATCTTGGAAAAAAGATTATATGAAAACGGGGGTCTTGTGGCACATCATTTTGAAGCTGCTGACGAGTACTTTATAATCCTAGAATGTAAAGTCAATACCTTTACCTACGACAAAATGGTGGAACATTTAATAATTACTTGAACACAAACCCACTAACATGCATATCTCTACAAATAATTGTAATTCCCTGCCGTATCCTCAGCAACAGAGATAAAAACTTGTTTTGTTATTTTTTGTTGACAGTGACAAGAATATCAGTACGAAAACAAACAGCATTGTACAGTTAAAATATTCTTATTTAGTTTTCGGTTTTAGTGCTAGATACTGTTTGAACTATTTTTAAAATGGTCAATTTTCGTCCATTGGAAGAAAAAGCGAAGTGATTTTTATTTATGGTGCGACGCGTAACTTTCACGGGACCGAAAGGATTTTTAATGATCGTTTCCCGAATCGTCTTAACTGTAGAAAATATTAAGGGAACTTGTATCAAAATTTTCAGCTACTGGTAGTGTGAACAACAGTCTACTTTCTCCATCGCGAATGTATGTGAGGTTTGTCCTTCTACTGTATGGAGACTTTCGAAAAAGAATAAGTATCACCCATACAAAATTCAAATGGTACATCAACTAACTGAAGATGACCCTGATCGAAGAACAGAATTCTGCGAGACTATGATGGAAACCATTGCACGGCATCCTACACCTATACCCAAAACATTTGTTTTAGTGATGAATGTACATGTACAACTGTAATGTGCATAGACAAAATTGGCGTTATTGGATCACACCAATCCCCACGTCTTCAATATCCACAAAAAATTAAAGTTTGGGCTGGGATATTGGGAAATCATATTTTGGGGCCTCTATTCATCGAACAATCTGTAACCGGGGAACGGTATTTGGATATGCTGGAAAATACTATTGACCCCCTAATCACCGACATCGTCGAAGCGAATCCTAATGAATTCAATACTGATATTGTATTCCAGCAAGATGGTGCTCCACCACACTACTACAGACAAGTTAGGAATTATTTAGATAACAATTTCCCCGTTCGTTGGATTGGCCGTCGAGGTCTTGTGGAATGGCCAGCTTGCTCGCCAGATTCGACACCTGTAAACTTTTTTTATGGGACTATCTGAAGCAAAAGCTGTGTACGAAACTGAACCTGCTTCAATATTGGATATACGGCTGAAAATAACAAAATTTGTAGAAATATCGATGTTACTATGTTTGAAAATGTTCGACGCGAAATTACGGACCGGCTGTTATTGTGTCATGAAGCTCAAGGCAACCATTTCCAGGATCTTCTAAACTGAACTCAACGTATTTATTCGAATTATCAAGTTAAATGTCAATGTATTAAATGTACCACCATTTGTAGAAGGTAAAGGTATTGACTTTATATTCTAGGGTTATAAAGTACTTCAGGAGCTTCAAAATTCATATAATATTTTTTTCCATGGCGCCCAGCGGCTATCTTGACATTTTCATCTGTCAATGTTACTCTAAAATATGGTATCCACGTATCAATTTCATTACTTCAACTTTTAATTTTTTGAATTGATCGGTTGAAAAAATCAAAGGGGAGGGGGACATTAAAGAAAAGCACTATACAGGTATATTGCAATGATGCAAATGAATCTCCTAAAGCCAAGAATCTTAATATCACTTGCAGTTTTACACGAGCTGGCATAGCATCTCATCATTCGGGTGTTTGCCTTTTGAATTTTATTGGATATGTGTTTCAGTGAAAACTCAAATTTGTCTTGAAGCATTCTCAAATAATTCAAATAAGTTTCCTGGTCTTCAAGAGCTAACTCTTTTATTAAACTATTATATGCTCCCAACGAACCGCTACGTGATATCCATGGACGGCCCCACCACCTGTGTTTTCGTTTCTTTCTTTGCAATTTCTTGTATTTCTAGTGCTACAATTTGCATTGTAATATTAATACTTGCACGCACTGTTGAATACCACTACACCAGTTTAAAATAATTGAACTATGTGGAAACCGATGCTGGCGCCAGTAGTGGTAGCGCTAGGAAACTGGCAACTTTGATTAATCTTCCATTATCAGAATGTTTTTGCTGTACCTAATCCGCATGTCGCCCTTCAAGATAAATAGAATATCCTGGGTCACAATTATTATTAAATAATTGAGATTGAGATAATAACGATACTGGGCCTCATCCTAACATGACGCATACTATGCTGGTCGACTACTTGCACGTCGGTTTGATGAGGATGAATCCATCGCAGAATTATAGTAAAATATCGAAGTAAACGCCACAGAAAATAGTGGGTCTACTTATAGATAACTTACATAATCTGACACCGAAACTATCCGGATGAAGCTGTATCAAACTTACTACATACTTACATTTTTAAAAATCACTAGCTTAACATTCACCTCACGACTCAGTATCACATTCAAAATAAGCTACACTCTTTTCGTAACCAAATTTTCTATATAAGGTATTTGACGCCAAGCCGCACCCAGGAACGAGACGTCATTTTTGGTACATCGTGAGATGGATAGTTGAAAACTATTGCTGCTACTATTTCATAGATGGCGCTAGTATCTTTCAGAACCAGTTTTCGACGCCGGAATACAGTATGTGATTGGCTATCGTCAGGTAGAATACGTTATGAATGGTAATAGTGGTAATTTTTGAAGTTTCAATATTCTAGTTGTAAGATTTATAATCGAAATTTTTTTCAGTATTGAACTATTCAATGTATCCGGGTCAACCACCAAACACCGAAATAGATAAACCGGATGACAGACCAGCCATCGAGAAGACATCTGCCAGAAGGAAGCAGAGCTATCCGACCAAGGCCAGCATAAAAACTGAGGAGGGAATTGTAGGAGGGGGTATTGGAGGACCAGTGACAGGATTAGGGGAAACTCCGAAGGAAGAAGCGGATGATTATATACCGGATTTTACAGGGAACAGTCCGTGGTGCAATTTGGTCAAGGGAAAGGTTTGTGATAATTTTTTTAATTCGAATTTCTTTTTGTGCGCTAAGAGCGCAAAATATTAGTTTGCCGCTCGCTCAAGGCGTATCATAACGACAAAGTTGTTTGCTCTCGAATTGCAATCAATGGACTCAGTCTTTAGCCGTAGCAACTATATCCATAATGACATATGCATGCTCAAAAACCTTAATACTCTAATTCTCGCACTATTTCCACAGGTTACCATAGTAACACGCGGCTGGGTACGAGACTATTTGTTAATCTCAATCGTTCCTTGGTAACGTCATTTTTGCTAGGCCATGAGCATTGAAATCTACAATGCACAATCAAAAAATACCTTTTAGTGTTGAAAAACTATAATGTCTTCACTGTGGCACACAATTATTTTATTCACGAAATAACACTGTATTCTCTTAATTTTTTAGTGTTGCCTGATGCTGTTCCACCACTTTTACATTTACTAGACTATTACAAAATTGTAACCTATCTGTTTTTGAAAACAATAGTGCATTTTAACTTAACCCCATGGTATCACTGGCGTGCTAATTTTAAATTACAGGGACTCAGGTATTCAAAAATGCAAATTTTGGCATTGAACCATGAGCGTTAAAATCTAATTTTGTGTGTTTGTATTTGCCAATATACGAACCGGCTGAATTGACTTATACGTCGACTGATACAAATCAGGAAGTAAATAACATTCAGAATTGTTGAATTGAGGAAAAACAATACGTAAATGAATATTCTCATTAATTGTATCAATCTAACGTCTTTTATGTTGATTACACGAAAAATTGCACTAAAAAGTTTGTCAGTCTTTTGATTGGAAAAAATGAATGGTCTATAACACCGAAATATCGGTATCGGTCGATTATCGGTATCGGCAAAAATCTAATATCGGTCGATCTCAAACTATAATCAGGTTTTCACGAAAATACTTGTGGAACTAGAAACCTTTTAGCCTAAACTTGAATTTCCATTTTGCAGGGTGGCGCAGGTCTAGCCAGACGAGTCGATCTAGCATGCACAAACTGTGGGACACAAACGACGACAATATGGCGGCGGAACATGCGCGGAGAGATGGTGTGCAACGCCTGTGGTCTCTACTTCAAACTCCACGGTGTCGATAGGCCAGTTACAATGAGGAGGGACACCATACACACTAGGCGTAGGAGACCTAAGGCTCAGGAGAAAGAGAAACTCAAAGGTAATTTTTGTTTTCAGCGGAATAGCATTTGTGAAGTACGCCATACCATAAATTTCAAATGTCTTGAAAGACCATAATGAGCATTGTCATTGATTATTATTGTACCTGAAGATTGCTAACCTACCCTAACCAAATAGTAGTTATATCAAGAGATTCCCATTGATCTTGGGAGTCATCTGCATTATAGTAGAGAAAGCGATCGTAAATCTTTGTTTTGACAAGTTTGCTGATTAGCATCAAAATACGAAACGGAAACTATTGTTAATAGGTAAGTGAATGAATAGAAATTCATGTTCTAATTTTCTTGATATTCAATGGCAGTGCTGCAAAGAATTTATGCCTTTTTTATATTTCAGGGAAATTTAAGAATCCCAGGTGTTTCAACAATGCTAAAACAATTCCCGTCGATTATGTATGCTTGGATGACTTCATCAATTTTTGAAGAATACTTAAAAAAGTGCAACGCTGAATTTGAGAAAAATCGTAAAATTTTGCTCTTGGTCGATAACTGCCCCACTCATCCAAATATTTCACTTAATAACATCAACCTTCAATTTTTTCCACCCAATGTGACATAAGTTCTGTAACCAATGGACCAGGGTGTCATTTGGAGTCTTAAACAAATGTATCGGAAACATATGTTGATGAAAATTATGGAGCTTCAAGAAGATGTCGACATTACCAAAGCTGTCACCATTTTAGATGCTATAAATTTGCTTACTATTGAATGGGAATTGGTTACTCCAGAAACGATTCGCAATTGTTTCCGCCATGCTGGTTTAGTGAAAAACATTACTGGTCAACGATTTTAATCCAGAAGATGAAATTCCATCAAGTGATTTACTGAAAATTAATAGTTTACTGAATATAGACAAATTTAATGAGTATGTAAATGTTAACAATTATTTTGATAGCCAACACAGGAACTGTCAGACTCCAATTTGGTTAATGAAGGATCCGTTGATAACGAACAGGAAGACGAACTAGAAAACAACGATGAAGAAGAGCTTCCAGTGACAACTAAGGAGGCATTAGACTGCGTGAAAAAGTTGCAACGTTATTTTCAGCAAGAAGACAGTACAGCCACACTTACCAAATTAAATAAAATCAACTTGCTGTTCTAAATAATTATACAAAAAAACAATCTGTTCAAATGAAAACTACTAGCTTTTTTACCAAATAATTTACGGTTTTTACACATACGTCTACACAGTACGTATGCTTGAAATATGTGTATCAGATTCTGAAAAAATGCAAATTTCAAAATTACGTATAACTTTTGTATGTATCTTTATTTATGTAATACATGTTAAGCAAACACATTTTAGCTTTTAATATGTTGTTTCTGCCACTTTTTTCATTAAAAAAAAAGTGTTGCTCTTAAGATGGCCATCCGCCTATAATAGACTATTTGTCACAGTCCCACCGAGTCCATTATAAGCGGGTTGCACTGAAAATTTCACATCAACATTGCCTGTTTTTCTCCTCTACAAGAAGGTATATTCAGAATTTCAATATCACGTTTCGTCTCTTGTCGTCCAGCATCAACTATATTTTTTCTCTCTCCGGAAGTACTTTGAATTTCGAAACTTTCTAAGCGGCATTTTGTTGATTACCTAATTACGCAACTTTGCCCCCATTTAAGCGTCTTCGAATATCTTTTATAGTTTGCGAGATCCCAGTGGTGAGGGTCGAATTTGATACATTCTGTGTATGAGCGTATTATAGCTACAAGACCATCTACAAAACACTAACTTCTTCACATTAGACTTGTAATTATTGTGAAGGGGGGAAATGTAGCCGTGATAAATTCTCATAGATGACGCTATGGTATCTCATTTCATCTGGGATACTTTTCGGACGCGCAAATTTAGTATTATTTAATCATTAGTAACTTATATCAGATATTTAAGTATCATTCATTTATGATGTTCTTGTCCTAGCATAGGCACCCTTTTCTATTTTTATACCTAATTTTAACATTGTTTTATTAAAGGTTTCATACAACTGAAAGTCATTTAACGATCTTCCAAAAGAATCACGCATATTACTTGGCCATCGAAAACAAATCATTAGAAACTCTGAAGACAGTGCAATCGACTATTTTGAGTGGCGGATCTGAAGTGTTTGGGGCAAAAATTTTATAGGGGTCCCCCCGATGGGCCGAGAATATGGCTGGACGGGCTACATGACATAAAAATGCATGTCCTAGTATGCGACTGGTGAAAGTTTAAGAGCGGAATGTGGAATTTCAGGAACGTCATCCTTAAAGGACAAACTCTCCACTTTGGGACTACCACTGGTGGGGTCCCTCCCCTCCCCGACGCACAGTTATCTTGGATCCCCTGGCTATGATTTCTTTCATATAGACATTGTTAAAAAGCATACGTATGTGATCTGCAATAAAAGAATGTTTGTTTTCTAGGTGGAAAAGAAAGAGGAAACACTTCAGAAACAGCTGACACAGAAGATATGTTGAGTGCTCTTAGGCGTCAAATTCGGCCACACCTGATCATGGCACTGACGGGACCTAAACATGCCAACTTGCCTCAGTATGCTCATTTGCAGGTACGGAATTCATTCCACGTTTTCCCATCAAATTAAAATAAGAAATGAAAACGAAAAATCTGCCAATTCTGGTTACTGAATTCGGGTAATAATGCATATTCTAGAAGCTTATGCAAACGAATATGCAGATTTCCGCGACAGCGTTGTTAAACATCGTGGCGATGAGCTTCGCTATCCAGGCGGCTTCTATATTTTTCTAACATGTGTGCCTATACACACTTCTCTGTCGTACATATTAAACTCAAGCCGTCAGAAAAATGTTGTTATATATATATAGTTAATAGTAATATAGCTCTCGTTCATCCCACCATAGACGGTCAACCATGGGCAACTGTTTCGTGCTATGTGGCAACTTATCAGCATGACCCAGGCTTGGTCTCGGGTAGGACAATGAACAGTAACTGATTAACTATCCTATATCCAGGATATAAGGTCTACCGAAACAAGACTGCAAAAAGCGCCATCTATTACCAGAATCAACCACTGCGATCGTGAAAACAACAAGGCATCTGTTGTCAAATGTGAAAGTTCCAACAAACAGCTTGTTCTTACCTTTTCTCGATAATACGAGTATATAGCATGTCTAACCCTGATACCATGATAATATGAAATTATAAGTGACACTCTTCACACAGTTTGCTTATGTGGTGCTACCACTGAAGAGGCGCATCAATATAAATTCCTAGAAATTTCGTGTTTGCTTGAACGAACGGCTTGCAATTGAGCTTGACAAAGTGGTTCAAATTGATTAAGGTGGAATGAGGAGTAAAATTTATGAAGACAATCTTTTTTGCGTTAAGTGATAGTTGATACCTAGACACATAGCATATGAATTATTATGCATTGTAACTTGTCAATGCATGACTTTATATTATTTTCACAACATAGGTGTGTCATCGTCAGCACTACTTCCGCGCGGGCGGAGCCGAGAGCTTAGGCTAGTGTTTTACCCTATAGTATGTTCTAATCAAATAGATCAATGGAAACTATTTTTCAAATAAAAAAAAATGGAATGTTGTTGAGCAAATGTTCTATATTTTTGTTAACTTTTTTCTTCCAGAATCCTCCAGTACCGACCGTCTTGCCAACCGGGGAATCCCCGAACAGATCAGTTCCCGAAGCTGAATCAGACGAAGAGAGCATAGCCGACCTTCCTCTAAACCTCGTCTCTACACAAATGACAGAAGCAGAATTGCGTTAGGACGATCAAGGGTACACGCACACATCCCACAATGTACGCGAGTCACATTAAATAGAAGGCACAAGTCAGCTCACTCCGCTGATAGTGTCAAAGTATACCAGTGATACCAACTTTACTTAAATAGGCGTAAGGTTTTCACGGTAACCTCGAAACCCTGAAATTTTGTATAATCTCTTCTGAATGCTCAGATGGAAGATGATGTGTCTAAAATACGTAAATTTTTTGTTCTTTTTAAAACATATTTCTTTATTTCATAGTTCTGTGCAGGTATAATAGCGAAGAAGGACTAAGGTATCCCATGTTTAAAAGGGTAAACAAATCAACGAATTTGGATTGTTATAGTATTGAGTAGTATTTATTTTGGAAGCAGGAAGGCCATCTGTTAGAAATGAAAAAAATAATATTAAAAATATTTCCATAAAATCACTTGTTCAGTCACATAAATGATATTATATTTTCCACAAAAATAGTTTGGTGTAATAGCAATATTTTGACTGCAAACAATATTTTTCTTAATGTCACTTTTTACTATGAACAAAAAGTAGCGAAACTTGTCTTCCAAAATTCAGACTTTCGCGTCAAAGCTGTGACGTAATTTATTTTAACCTTAAAATGCTTTTGCCATAGAGGCCAGTCTATACCCTATTTCACGAGTATCCATGTTGTTGTCGAACCATAAAAGGCGTGATCGGTAGATAATGTTGTTCAAAATTCGGTAAATTCATGTACAAAATCGGTAGAAGTAAAATACAGGCCCGTTGCAAAATCAGCAGTGGATCGAGAGCCTTTGCGTCACACAGCGCCGTCAATACAAAAGGATATTAATTTTTGTATTGCACATACATATTATACAATTCGGGTTTTTTCATAGCATCTTTTCCTGGAAAAATATTAAACTCTCGACGCACTTCAAACTCTTTGAAACCATCCTGGAAGCTGTTTTTCACATTCTTGTGTATAAGATTATGATTATTTAAGTTTTACCCTTGAACTTGAAACTTCATCACTCCTGATATTTTAGTTTAATATTTAACTAAAAACAGACGGGCCGGTGATGCGGTAATATGATCTAACGGTCTATACTTGTACGCACAAAAACCAATACACGGAAAGCGGAGTAAGAGATGTTAGACGTTAGCTTATTCTTTGCCTGGAAATAATGGTTATATTTTGAGCGTACACATTTGTGAATTGTGCCGAATCTGTTTAGGATCGATTCCTGATCGCTCCTAACGGCGCTCCATTTTAGGTGGAAATGAAAGGTCAGGATCGCAACAAGTTCTGCAGCATTGCACCATTGTTTCGTTTGACAACACCGCATTTTGTACATTCCAAGATAAGGGGTCCACCTCCATGATCATATACACTGAAGATAGGTTGTTGCGCGTGAGGGCGGAGCTTCGTGACGTCACCTTGAGAGTTGTCGGCTCATGGTTACTAGCGGCAGGATTGTCGTAACGTTACTACAACGCACGTGTATCGTGATTAATACTATTGAATATGCGAGTATATAATAATAGTCAACACGATTTGTTGGTGGTTTCCTGACTTGTTATATTAGCTATATATACTTTATATACCCTGTGTGGTTGATAAATTGATAAAAAAGCGGTGTGCTGTTGTGGCATGTAATTCCGACAACCAATCTAAACGGAATCCTTGCAAAGACATGTAGTTCTGCAGTTGTCCTCAAGACCCAAACCTCAGCAAAAGGCTACATCTGTACATTTTACATAAAGAAAAGCGCTAGGGTTTGCTCGAAGCACTTTTGTGAAAGTGTCTATAAGGTCAATTTGATACATACGCTTTTGGGTTACACCCCTAAAAGATATCGTTCTCTAAAAGATGATGCCATTCCCACTACATCTGTTGCTGGGGAAAATCGAAAAATGCTTACGAAAAAAGACAAAGGGCTCAACTTATCCCCTAGAGTTTAAGTATAGAATAAATTCATATATTTTGGGACGAAACGAAGGCGCATACTTAGGCCCGTATCGTCAGTCGTACCTACAATTGTAGGGCGCCTTTATGGCCTCCTTGATTGTCATAGTTTTCTACTTCTCCGTGTCAGCGCTCTATTTTGAGGTTATGTCGCAAACATCTATTTGCATCAAATTGTGCTTGCTTTTGAGTTATATCATGTTTTATCAGCCTGAAATTTCCTACAATTTAAAAAGAAAACATATCTTCACAATAGGAGAGCGCTGACGCTGACACGGGAAAAGTGTAATCTAGAAATTTCTGAAGGAGAGAAAGGAGTATGACAATCAAAGAGGCCATAAACGCGCCCTACAATTGTAGGGACGACTGACGATACAGGCCTTAGAAGTATTGCAGCGTAGAGTCAGAGGATACCCCAGACATTCCCCTAACCGCATCATTAACGAATAGACTGAATACACCTGATGTATCAGCTGACTATAACGAGGAAGTTTTAGTGGAAGAAATAGATGAGCTCGAGTATGACGGTCTGTAAAATTTAGCCGGCTTTGTTTGCCTTGGTTGGCAAAAAATGGAAGGATGAGAGGTTGAAAAGTTCCTCAAATGAAATTTATTCCTGGATAGACCATCTTAGTGAAGGTGGGTTATCAAAACCTTCTACAACTGTCATGAATCAAACTGAAAATCTGAAATAGGTGTTTACTACATTCAGTTGCGAAGAAATAGTGACAGAAAAGCAAAATTTGATAGGCGAACTTCTGTTGAAGATCAGCAACATTGACTGCTCTGAAAAAGCTAAAAAACTATTTTTCAGGTCAAGGATGTTCTTCTGGATCAAAGAACTGAAGAAAAGTTTGAAAGACCAGAAAAATCATAAAAGGAAATGGAAAAAAATTGTTGCTTAGACTAAGACATTTTCATTTATTGTTATACCGCCAGCTTACTGCAAAAAGAAAATGCGTACATTTTCACACTTGTACTTAGGATGTTCTGTGCAATAAGGATAACTGTAGTGCAGTATATTAACGTCATGATCATGTTAATCCTGCTCCGCAGAACATACTAAAATATAGGTAATGTAGAAAAATGGAGTTATCTTGTTTTTACAGTAAAGTGACGATACGCTCTATTGTGGAGCTAGAAAGCCGTTCTAGCTATAGCCGGTTGAAATCTTTTATTAAAATCCCCCATTTTATTTTGTATAAGATTTCAATGTATTCAATGTTACTCGCACTGCTAACATGAATCCAACGACACGTCATATGTGAAAGTCCGTCCAGCCGTTTGGCCTGTAGATGAAAATATGCACGTAATCCATATCAACCCAAATGAGAATCACTCTCAGCGTGACGCCATGCGCGCCGGCTGACAAAAATCCGACAGCGGAGCATCCGGCACGACCTTCGCAGACCATCTTTTTCTAACATGCACACTTATCGCGCTTCTCTCTCGTACACATTAAACTCGAGCTGTTTGGTTTGGTTTTCCCCTATATATGATTGGTATAGAACATCAAGGTACATAGACCACAACATAGAATTCATTTTTCCAGCTTTCTTTTACGGTAAAGAAACTGTAAATATCCGAATTATTTTAAAAAATCATGGAAAACGAGGACGTTTTTGATATTTCGGAAAATAAGCTCTCATTTCGGTAGAAATACCGAAAAATCGGTAAAGTCTTTAACACCAGTCAGTCTTCCATTGTATGTGAGGAAAAAATAAACTCTGTTCCTTGACATTGACAGTTTGACATGAAACATGCAGTTGGTTACGTTCTACCGGATTAAAAATAAAATTATTGGTTGATTGTTTTGGCGGAAAATACTGAGGATTCAAATTAGTTCTCTTGCAACCCACAACTTTGAGATAAGTTTTATCAACATATGAGCGAAAAAATGATGTAATCAATTTCATATATTAAAAATGCAATTTTGTCCACTATATGCCGAATCTTTCTGTATTTGAGGCTCAATTTTTACCATCTTTTTTTTTATTAAGGCCGTTAGATTTTTCTAAAACGTAATGACACAAAAGTTCCATCTGAGCACTCTTTTGGTAAACTGAGCTCTCTTGAATTAAGGGTATTCTTTTGTACTTACATGATGATAATACTCATTTGTCGGAGTTTTTATATATCTAAATATTCTTAATTCGATTTTTTTTTGTATTGCAATAATTTGTTAGTTTGATAGCAGATTGTGATATTTTCCAGATGCATTAATCCCAGTAATTTACCCAAGTGAAATAGAAAACATAACCAAACTTTTGCTTATGCCAGTAGTACCTTAATGTTAGTATTATTTTTTTACCCCGCCCTATCGAGTGGTCTTTTTATATATTTTTACTATTAATATTAACAATTTAGGTTTTTAGGAGATAATATTATATAATGATTTACTTTTGACAGTATTGGATAATAACTAGAACCATAAATAACCAAGGCTGCGGTTGCTATGGATGCACATTCTGACTAAATTTAGTTCCGTTGAGTAGGTCTGAAATCCTGCCGGGTTCAAGTTTATTTTCTTGAAGTCCTTTAGTGAAGTTACTGTTGTTAAATGGTGGAAAAACAGCGCATGTAAATCGTTTATATTTTAGTAGACATGGCAAAAGAGTGTTTGAAAGTTTATTATTGATCATTTTTTTCTCTCATACTTCTGTTGCACAAGGGTTATCAATTTATCGATGTCCATGGTGAAATAACCAATAAGTACCCCAAAAAGACACAGGTCGTACGATAAAATCAAATCTGAATGCTCAGGTGGGTCTGAAAAATTCCGTCAGAACTCGCATGCTTAGTAACCGTAGCCTAGGTATGTCAAGGTGGAAAATATTTATCTTGGTGATGGAAAATCTGGATCTTGCCTTAACAATCCGTGATAAAAAGACAAAATCTTGGAAAATTGGACTTTTAAATATTTCAAATTGAATCCTCAAATGCTTGATATTTTTACTATTAATTCAAGTTGATACTTCCACTTTGGTATCTGTGAAGGCGTGCAAAAAATTTCTTTTGTGAAAAAACCTCGTTTGTTCTACGACGTTGAAGTGTGTTTTACCTGGACTTTTGTGACTACAGGTCTGTTCTGTTCAACTATTTTCGACTCTTTTGGAATGCCGTAAATACAAAATGAAAAATCACTAATTCTACAGGAAAATACAAGTTGAAGTCATATTCTCCAGTGTCCTGATTCGTAAGAAACACTTGAAGGTTATTCTTTAGTAAAAAGATGTTTTTGTATGTCTGTATTTTGAAGTCTTTATATATAGTTACTTAATAACCAAGTAAACCCAGTGAAAACGCACAATGCATTAGAAAAATTATCTGGTACTGTGTAACCTTTAATACTCGTTATTGATATTTAATTCATTTATTTATTTCTATTTAAAATTGATCTACCTAGCTCTCTCAACGTCCTTCGAAAAACTATGACGAATCTTTTACAATAACATTTTAGTTATTTCTATTTATTGTACATATTAAGTTTCAACGCAGATGTATACCATAACCTTTTTTTATACATTTTTTATAATTTAGATGTAGTTGCAATTTTTTAAAGGTATGGATGCTTTACTTTTATGCAATGTTTGTTTAAGCATTTTTAAACGGTATGCTAGCTTGTAGAAAGTCACAATCAAACTGTACCCATGATAAAAATTAATGATGAGTGATAATTCCATTTCAGCAACTAAGTAATCAAGCACGATAACAACTTGACTACACTTTCATTTTGCTACCACCATTCGAACTTTGGCTATATAATAATATTTATTCACTCAATGTGCAAAGAAACCAACATAAGTAAACAAATATAACCAAAAACAGATCCAATAGGAGGCATTACCTGCGCATGGACTAATAATTTTAATTTGTAACTGTAGAATACAAATCACAAAAGTGCAAGAATTAGTCAGAGTGGATTATGTGTTTACTTGATGTTTTTATTTATGAGTCTATGATTCTCAGTCCGATTCTATAGAATGTAGCCACTTTTTCAAATTTATTTTGAGATAATTTCCGAAATGTAAATCTTTAGGTATAACTTCATGAAATTTTGGCGTTAAATAGAGATATGACCGCTGCATTCGAGATTTATGTGTCTGAGGAACTACTGTGTCACGAATTTTATACCTCGTATAATGATAATCTTTAATTTTTGTGCTGTATGTACTTCTATATACATGATGGGTAAATCGAGGCTAAAGCAAGAGCGTGAATGAAGCGTCCACAGAGTTGTCCTTGGAGTTGAGCTCTAATTTGTTTCTCTTCTCTCTCATGCACATTAAATACGGAACCTCAATGATTCCCTGCCGATCCTCTTATTTAGTTCCATTTGGCAAAAAACAAATGGAGCTCTGTAAGATTATGAGCTCGTTATACTCGAAGAAATTTTATAAGAATGGATAGCGCCTTATGATAAAAAAAATGGTTGTTCATACTGAATTCTGGAATGGATTATACACTTTTACCCCAACAACTAGCGACATTCGACCTTCGAGGTTTTTGTCGACAAAAAGATTACTGTGGTTAGCATAGCATAATACGGTGCCTGGTGTCCTATTTTTGATGCTATGGTATAATATTTTCGGCTACAAAAAAAAATCGAGGGACAAATGTCTTCCAGGTGTTTGGGGTATTTTGCATACACAATCTAATATAGAATGTATTTTGGGCATTACCAAGTTGTTACCTAGATATACAAATGGAAAGTCTGTATACTTACCCATATGTACTTAAGAATAATCAGTATTATATTTACTGAATGCTTAGCGGGAATCACGTTTTCTTTGTAGTGACAATCAATACTATACTGACTGTTTTGCTCTCATACGTGTAGCGGTAGAAATTCATACACGTCATATACCATGAACAACTTTTTATAAGCTAGCGTCTATACTACTAGTATTAACCGTGAGAGTGATATTTCTTATTTTAACATTAACTGTTAAGTCAAAGTAACTTATTAAAATCCAAAATCAGTATTTTATACACATTTTTGTACTACTTAAGCTAATTTAGATACGTTCGGCAGCTATGAAAGCTCGATTCTTCCCGCTTTATATATTTGCAATATCTTGGAAGTCCCAGCTGTGATCAGCAATTTTGAGAAGTTTTACGGGTGCATTAATTTTTTGAAAAACCAATATATTGTTAGATTTGTCCATCAGTTTTCCCTGCTTTCAAAAATCTTTTAGATATCTTGCCTCCTTAGTTATCTTTACCAACTACTGCTTGTTCTCTTCTAAAATGGGCAGGCATGTGTACAGTTGGTGCATCTATTTGCTTTTAATATACTTGTTTCTATTTTTTATCGTAAGACGACGTTGCTAGCAGCGAGTTCACTGAACTGTATCATTTCTCTTTTTTTTTGTTCAATCAAATTTTAACCATATACTCGATTGTTAGGAAATTCCTATTCTGAACCTCCTGCTATGAATTTTTATAAAATATGGCACGAGCCTGAACAATGAACAATTCTAGATTATCCACCAAGTTTAATATCCAAGTGTTTCAATATTCTGCTGTTTCCATGAGACCTCTCGGAATTTCTGATAACACAAGTTGTGTAATCTCCACTACCTTTTGCCACAGGGTGTGTTAATCGTTATCTTTTACATTTTTGTATTAAACGTTGAATTTTCTATTGTTAGCCAATGATTTTTTTATATGAAAAGAGTTAAAGTTTGTGTGGTTGTGATAAATTGTTGAAGTGGGCCTCCTAAGACGGGCGATTAACAGAAAAAATATTACTCTTGTTTGTGTGCATTATTTAGTATGTTTTAACCTCCTTTGCATTTACAGAGTGTTTGAATATAACTGTTTAACAAGATATTGGCTATTTAGAGTTAGATTATTTTTTTACCAATAAACATGGCTGCTATTACAGGAAGTATTTTATTTCACTTTTCAAAATTCAATTTAGCTGACTTGGCAACATCCATTTCACACCATAACTTTTTGACAACTATATTGGCATTCAGGACCAGGCAACAACACACCTATTTAGCTGAATCTTTTATGTGTTACGTGTCTCGGAATCCTGAACAATTGCCTTAATGGAATAATCCCAAAACTCGACTGGGTCCAAGATATAGGCCGTCGAAGTCAGTATAAGGTGGTGTCAGTTGTACTCAGCTATCTGCTCTATCTAGACGAGTGGTACCGGTTAATATGACTGAATTTGTGCAATCTCATGTATCGCGGCATCTCGATGGGCACAAACCTTGGAACGCAACGGCTCCCAAGGTCGTCAAAGTCAGTATAATGGGGTATCTGTTCTACTCGAATATCTGTTTCAAGTGGAAGAGTGGTTTCGGTTAATTTCACTAATTTTTTTATATGTTGTTTCTAGGCATCGTGAACCTTGATGGGCACAGGCCCAAAACCCAACGGGTCCCAAGATATAGGCCGTCCGAGTAAGTGTAATGACGTATGTTATGTCGGGATATCCTGAACAAATGCCTTAATGGGCAGAGGCCCCCAAACTCAACGAGTCTCAAGGTGTATATTAGGGTATCGGTCCAAGTCAGTATAATAGGGTATCGGTCCTACTTGGTTATCTGCCCTATGTGGTAGGGTGGCTTAGGTTAATTCCGCTGAATTTCTTTTATGTTATGTGCCTAAGCATCCTGAACAAATGCCTAGATGGGCAGTTAGCCCCAAAACTCAAACGGTCCCAAGCCATAGGCAGTCCAAGTCAGTATAATTGGGGTATCGGTTTTACTTGCAAATCTGCTTCAAGTGGAAGAGTGGTTTCGGTTAGTTTCGCTAAACTATTTATATATTAGGTGTCTCTGTATCCTGAGCAAATGTCTTAATGGCGACAGGTTCCAAAACTCAACGTGTCCTAGAATATAGGCCCTCCAAGTCAGTATAATGAGGTATCGGTTCTATTCGATATATGTTTTGAGTGGTTAATTTCGATGAATTTTGTGCGTTGTGTCTCGGCATCCTGAACAAATGCTTTAATGGTAAGAGGCTTCAAAACTCAACGGGTCCCAATGCCACCTAAGTATTTTTGGGGCATCGGTGCTACTCGAATCTCTGTTTCAAGTGGAAGGGCGGGTTCAGTTAATTTCCCTAAACCTTTTATATTTCATGTGTCCCCGCATCCTGAATAGATGCCTTAATGGTCACATGCCACAAAACTGAAATGGTCCCAAGGATACAGGCTGTCCGAGTCAGTGTAAGGAGTGTCGGTTTTACTCATTTATTTGCTCCATCTAGAAGAGAGGTCTGTTTTAACATGACTGAATTCGCGAAATCTCAAATATACTGAGTGACAAAAAAAGGTAAACACCCACGTATGTTCATCCGATTTTAGTAATTTTTGGCATACTATGTTCCTTACTAGTAAAATGATTAAATTTTCAGCTTGATTCGTCAACTGACTGCAGAAGCTGGTTCAATAATGTCTTATACACTCATTGACACGCCTGAGCATCGTGCTGATAAGGTAATCGATATCCCAGGCTACTGCAACTTTGTGAGTAAGAGCTGTTAAAGGCTGTGGAGGGTGTTGCAAATTCAAGAGCCTACGACCTATCATATCCCAGACATGTTCAATTGGAGATAGGTCAGGCGATCGTGGTGGCCAAGGTATACGGTTGATGCGATGTCGATCCAGGAAGGCTAGCGATGCTCTGGCAACATGCGGTCTGGCACTGTCTTGCTGAAAAATCGGGCTTTGGATGGTGTTTAGGTATGGAATAAGATGAGGCTCCACTACTTCCTGAATATAGCGTCGGGCTGTCATATTGTCTCTGATGAAAATTAGTGGTGATCTGCTACCATAAGCAATAGCACCCCATACCATAACCCCCACGGTGTGGTGAACGTGACGCTCTCTGTTAAATTGTGGGTGGTAGCACCAAATGTGGGCGATAAGAAAATGCCCAACTGTCGTATTCGGCGATATACCATACACATACCAACCATCCTTCCAAGCTTTTCAAAGCACTAATTAGCGATGACTGGAGTACTACTGAATCAGTCTCTCAGACCCAGAAGTCTTAACCGGCGGTCCTGTCGCTCTGTGGTCCCACTGGGAAGTCTAGAACCCCTCGCTCGTTCACACTGCAGTATACTGCGTAAAAATATGTTGGTTCTCCTAGAAACTTATCGATACATCGGCTTCACGCAACCCGACCCCTCTCAAAGTCACTTAGCTGGGACACCAGGCGAATTCTACGCACTCTGGTATTTAGAGCAATCACAAAAATGCTTCTCAATAAGCTACACGAAATTTAACATTTAACTGATACCGTAAATGTATTAAAACTGAATGCTTATTTATCGCCAGACAATACACGCAGCCACCACAAAAACTTAACAGAAAAACCTGACCATTTCATTACTTGTTCATGGCAAATAATCGATATCTAAAAAATTCTTGAATCTAATAGGCAGCAGCGGTGACCGCAGTAGTGGCTCTTCGGTCTCCTGATCAGTCGCCGAGCACTGTGCGGGTTCGAATCCCGTCCGAAGAGAAATTTTTCTCTTGGCTATGGATGTTTTGATTGTCCGTAGGTGGTAGACGGTGTCTGACTGTCGAACGCAGAGGTACCACCCGGCGGATCTCGTAGGGGGTGCCAGAATGTGTGCATGTTGCATGCATACGTGTTCCCTCGCCAGAGTCCGTGTAGCGTCCCCCCCTTCCCCTACAGCCCCACGGTACCCCATGGAAGTTTAGGCCTTAGGCCTTCATGGTAGTTGGAGTATAAAAAAATTACGTAGGTGTTTACCTTTTTTGTCACTCAGTATATTTCGTCAACCTGAAGAAATGCATCTCAGGGCACAAGCCGAAAAACTCAACGGGTCCCAAGATATAGGCCCTCTAAGTATAATGGAATATTTCTCCTATTTGAGTATCTGCCTTAAGTGCAAGAATGGTTTCATACCATTATACTGACTTGGACGGCCTATATTTGGGGACGGATTGCGTTTGGGCCTGTGCCCGTTAAGACATTTGTTCCCTATGCCAAGACACTTCGTTTTTAAAAAAACTTTATTTGGTTCCAACAATAGTGTACATGGACCGAACCGGAATTACAGTGTGTGTGTGTTCGCGGTGACTTAGATTGAATGACTGACTCATAATTAAAATAAAATCGCTAATATAAACCAAAAGTGATGAGCTAGTAAAAAGGAATACAATGCAATTATCATATCAATTAATAAAGTGTTAGATGACATCAGCATAACTCCTCCACCCTTAAGATGAAGTTTTAGAGGGCACAAACAAAACTTCGTGCCTCTGGGGTTGAATTTCGATTTCTTCTAAATGCTGGCTTCTTCTTGATCCTTTTCTTCCCTGGTAATATCTTTTTACGAAAAAGCATGCAATTCCAATGAACATAATTGCATACAGGGGTAGACTGCATTTGTCGGGGTGCTTCACTGTTTAGAGAAGATCTACCTGAATTTTGTCGGCTCGTTCTTGCAAGTAATGAAGTTTATCTAAGGAAATATGTACTATCTTGATTTCCTTTGGGTTTTCAGTTTTTGGTGAAATGTGGACCTCTGGAAGCAACTGCGGCTTTTCCATGGTTGCTCCTTTTTGATTTTTGTAAATGTAGTCCTTCGTTTGGATGCTGCACTGGTAGGGCACTTCAAGTAGGTAAATGCCTTTTAACTCTATGACGTCATCTTGTTCACAGATATTATCAGCTTTCGGAAAAATAGCAATGTATTTGGACTCAACTTCTTCAATTAAGGCCATTTTAAGAGTTAAGGGAATTTTACAGTTTGGCTGCTTTTTGTTTACTTGTAAAATAGCAAATAGACAATCGTCTTCTTCTTCTGCTACATGGACCAGTTTGTTTTCGTGGCAGATAAACATATCTTTTATCATTTGACATGGTTCAGCATCATATTGGTACATTTTGGTACTCATTGTGAAATAGGAATTTTTGGGAATAATAGTAGTTTGGTCAATAGTAGGAATGGAATAAAGATGATAATGCTTAAATTTGTCTACGTGCAAAAGTGGAACATGTAAAGCAAAAACTAATCGATTTTGGGAAAAATATGCTTCTACTGAAATTATGTCGTAAAGCTTATAAATATCTTTGATATCTGAATACACCAACTGAGCTTTATTATGATTTTTGACTAATATTTGAAATATTGATTTTAATTCATCTATCGAAATAATACTGTGGTGCAATGACCCAATTTTGGCAAATGCGATGGCATTTTCCAAATTACTAGCTATAGAGAGCAGTGTATCTAAATTGAACTTTATTTGTAAGACTATATGCAAAATAGTAAAGTAGTATGTATTGTTCCTTTGTATCTCTACCAAAGTTTGTTCTATTACAGGCTAAGGCCCGTATCGTCAGTCGTCCCTACAATTGTAGGGCGCCTTTATGGCCTCCTTGATTGTCATAGTTTTCTACTTCTCCGTGTCAGAACTCTATTTTGAGGTTATGTCACAAACATCTATTTGCATCAAATTGTGCTTGCTTTTGAGTTATATCATGTTTTATCAGCCTGAAATTTCCTACAATTTAAAAAGTAAACATATCTTCACAATAGGAGAGCGCTGTCGCTGACACGGGACAAGTGTAATCTAGAAATTTTTGAAGGAGAGAAAGGAGTATGACAATCAAGGAGGCCATAAAGGCGCCCTACAATTGTAGGGACGACTGACGATACGGGCCTTAATGTCTTATTGTTATTTTTGAGAACTTCGTGGGTCAAGGAAATTTGCTGATTAACTGTCTTAATTACTTGATTCTGATTTTTCTGTAATTGTTAAATAGTCTGGTCATATTTTTTAGCATCGTCATTATCTAAGTTCCCTGAAATCATTTTGATAATTGATCCTAAACCATTTATTAAGCCTCATTTGGGCGATATTGCGTTTTCCAGAATGGATGTATGGGGTTTTATTTTTCAAATTTGACATCGAGTAAACTACATGCTGTTCTATATCTGCTAAATGTGTATGTGGAATGAATCCTAAATTATATTTATTCTTTTCTGTTTGGTCCTTGATTTCTTGAAATACTTCTTTAATTATCGGTTCGAAATCTACATAGTGTAAAAATGTATGTGCTCCTATTTTTACTTTAGCATCACCTAATCTGAAGGGTAGGATACCAGGATTCGTTTCAAGGTTGGTGACCTTTACCGTGGACTGATGTGTCAGATGCACTATCAGATGAAGTATCATCCTGTAACAAATTTTGAGTTACTTTCTATCTGAGATTTTTGAAAATACTTTTATGATAAATATTTCTATTAGTTAGCTTTAAACCTGTCAGTCAAAATTTGTTCTGTTATATAGGGTGGTTTCAGCTTTTTACTTCGGGACTTCGCGTCACGTCGGCACGCTACTTTTTCTTTAGAATAGCCGGTCGGTTTCTAACGATCTTTATTAGCTTTTCGAATAACCTTTTCCTTTTGGGATTTCGACATGTCATAGATAAGGCTATAAATTAATTTTTCCCTATTATTTTGTTCTTGAAGGTAATTATTCATTAATTCCCGATCAACGTCTAGATCAAAAGGATTTCTAACGTCTAAATGTCCGTTAATAATTTCAATTGGTTTTCGTTTCGTCACTGAATGTATGGACTGATTAATAATAATAATAATGCTTTTATTAATTGTAGCCAAGAATTGCATAGGGCATCAAAGAATTAACATCCTTTTTTGGAAATTGCAATGCAAGAGCTCTTAAATGTTCTGTTATAGAGGAGTGGAATCGTTCGATAGGTCAATTACTATTTGAAATTTTGGAAGTTGTGAAATGTAGCTTTATCTTATGGAGTTTTGCAAACTCTTTTATTAAGGAGTTGTTGATCTCAGTACCAGAATCTGCAACAATTTGGATGGGCAAACCATGAAATGACATGAATTTGATCAAATTGTCTATAACAGAGATAGCATCAGCTGCTCCGATTGGGAAGGCTTGCGCATATTTTGAAAAATTGTCAATTATTGTTAAAAACTTCTCATTGTTAGCTTGATATACATCTAAGTGAACAATTTGGAATGACATTTCAGCTTGTTTAACAAAAATTTGGTAGTTGAAAACAGTGATAGGTTTTTCTACAGGGTTAATTTCTTGAATGGGGCTTTCATCGTGTGAGTGAATAGTTACGTTTGTTCATCACCTACATTCTTTTCTACAGACGTTTGGTCATCTGCAGGTTTTTCGGAAAAGTCTTTATTGAAGGTTTTCACGTATCGGATAAATGGGGACTCTTCTTCATTTTGAATTTGTGACGTAGAAGGTTGTGGGTCAGTTTCGGTAGCGTGAATTTTAATACGAGAAAGTGCATCAGCATTTTTATTTTCTTTACCTTTTCTGTATATAATTCCATTCGCATAATTTTAAGCGCCATCTTTTAATCTAGAATTTGGTTCTTTTAAAGTTATTAACCACTGAAGCGGTTTGCAATCTGTTACAATTTTAAATTTTCGTCCAAAGAGATAATGTCTAAAA
This sequence comes from Acanthoscelides obtectus, assembly GCA_963669975.1. Taxonomy (NCBI): domain Eukaryota; kingdom Metazoa; phylum Arthropoda; class Insecta; order Coleoptera; family Chrysomelidae; genus Acanthoscelides; species Acanthoscelides obtectus. The sequence goes on along the minus strand of CAVLJG010000008.1, from coordinate 30,579,082 downwards.
TACTTAGTTCCATAAAATATTGCTAAACATTCTTTTTCAGTCGCACTGTAATTTTGTTCAGAATCATTCAATGTTCTAGAAGCATAAGCTCTTGGTTTGCCAGAGCCAATAGGGCCTTGAGAAAGTATAGCTGATACAGCAAAGTTACTTGCGTCGGTAGTTAATCCGAAGGGCTTTTCAAAATCCGGATATTGTAATAATGGTTCATTCGTTAAGAGATTCTTACAATGTTCAAAAGCTTTGAGAAATTTTTCGTCATGCTTAATTTCTGCTCCTTTTTTCAAACATAGGGTGAAAGGGCGAGAGATTTTTGCAAAGCCCTTAATGAACTTACGATAATAACCAATCAAACCTAAAATCTGTTTAATTTCGCGGGTGGTTCTGGGAAATGGATATTTGAGAATGGCTTGAATTTTGTCAGAATTTGGTTTTACTCGCGATGTGACAATGTGGCCAAGAAAAGCTGCCTCCTTTTTCAAAAATTCGGATTTGTCTAATTGAACTTTGTCTCTTTTAATCTTTGGAAAACCTTTTTCAGTGATACTACATGTCCTTGTAAAGAAGTAGAATAAATTATGATGTCATCCATATACACCATAGTGTTATCTAGTCCTCGCAAGGCATTGTCCATAACACGCTGAAACGTGCTTGGTGCTCCTTTAAAACCAAAACTCATACGAAGGTATTCCTAATGATCTCCATCAAGACTAAATGATGTTTTTTGAATATCATCCGGGGCTATTTCAATTTGGTGGAAAGCGCTAGCTAAGTCCAAAGTTGTGAAATAATTACAAGAACCTAATTTGTCTAAAATGTCAGAAATAAATGGAATGGGGTAGCGATCATCTATGGTCTTTTCGTTAACCTTTCGTTAGTCAACCACCATACGCCATTTCTTTTTACCACCAGCATCAGGTTTTTTCGGAATGAGAAAAACTGGAGAATTCCAAGCTGAACTACTATGTCGAATAATATTCTGATCTAGAAGGGATCTAATTTGGCTTTGCATTTCGTCTTTGAGCATGTGTGGATAATGATAATATTTTGTATAAACAGGAATTTCATCTGTGGTCCTAATATGATGCTTAATTTGGTTTGTGAAAGTTAACGCATCACCCTCGTAATAGAATACGTCGGAGTAGGATTGACACAATTTTATAATGGGTTTTTTCTTCATTATTGAGATGACATGTTCGTATCAGTTTACTGATATCATGTCGTTTACGGCATGAGTAAGCGTTTCCTTGATTACACAATCTCTAATTTTGAAATTTGGAATCAAAATTTCTCCATTATAAGTATCGACAGGAATTTTGGCTTGGGCCGCCGTGTAGGGCTCAATTTCTATGAAAAATAACAAACGATTTTTGAAATCATGAAATTTGATTCGAATTTTGGCGTTTTTGCTATGCAAAATAGAATTTCTAAGGTCAATATGTGAATTTAGAAGTTTCAAAATATCTAGACCAATCAGACCATCAAAATACTTGTGAAATTTGAACAAGTGAAATTTTATAGGCTCATTAACATTGAGTTTTGAGAAGGCAGGGATTTTAGCACAGTAGTCTCTCTTCGAATGCAAAAAAACTGAAGTTTCTTCGAATGGTTCTTTATAAATACATTTTGGAAAATGCAATTGTGCAAGGTTAGGATTTAAAAATGATTTCGTTGCACCAGTATCAATAAGAAGCTTTAAAGGCAAATTATTAATTCCAATATAAGGTAACTCTGTTTTGTCATAAATCGTGTTTTAAAAAAAAATATTTGATGTTAAATTACCTCTAGTTGCCAGAAAAAATAGTTAAAAAAATCTCAGTAATATATTCCTTACTGGTACCTCGATTTTCTTTACTTGTTTCCTTATCTCCTGGAAGGGCGCATTTTGGTATCTGATTTCTTCTGATAGTACCCAAAGCTTGAACACCGCGTTGAGATAGCTGTGCCAGAAGTGGTAAGGTGGTATAATAATTATCAAAGTATACATGATAATTCATATCATTTGGTAGATTATCTAGAAGTCTGGTTACGATGTTAGCACATGCCCCTAAATCATTCTCATTTAGCTCTATTGTGTTTTCTTGTCCACTGTAAATTTCAAAATTATAACAATATCCTAAAACTCCGGCCAACACATAAACATTGAATCCCCATTTATGCGGTTTTGCTGGCATGTATTGCTTGAGATAACGTTTTGTTTTTGTTGGGCACATCTGTTCATCAATTGATAGGCATGTTTCATAAGGAACCGACTGGTAACGATCAAGAAGGTGATCAACCAGTGGCCGAATTTTGTGAAATCGATCATGCAGTTCATGTTCCTTAGGTAACATTTTAGAGTTGTCGTTGAAATGCAGGTGTTTTTTATTTTCTCGAATTGCTTTTGCGACATCGTATTTTTGATAATATCTGTACCAATGGTAGAAGACCAATAGCTTCGTAAATTGGGCATATGTATAACTGACATCAGAACACATATTCCAATGTATCTTTTTATATCAGTTTCTTGTAGAGATACAGGATTGCCTGTATCTAATTGTACCGAGAATAAATTTGACTGCTCCACGATAAGCTTGATCAGATCTTGATGAAAAAAGTAGGTGAAGAACTGGTAAGGAGTTTCCAAATTACAAAACACATCTGGCAGTTTTTCACTAACTTTGAATTTAACAGATTCTTCGGGCATAATCAAGTTGCCCTCTCTCCACTTCAGCTTACACAAGACTTCTCTAATTCTTCTTTGATCCTCAGCTGACTTCTTTTTTCTTGTTTTTTCGTCATTGCGGAGTACTTCATTCTTGCGTTTCCGACTAGTATCTTTATTGGCATCGTGTTTTGGTATATTGCCGGAGAAAATGTTTTGTTGGTTGCTTTCACGTAATACGTTTAGATATTCGTCTTCTTGTAAAGTTGAACATGATTCGCTATTACTTTCCAAAGATTGTTCAGAAACATGTGAAGATGACTGCTTTTTATATAAATGTTCGTTAGAAACAGGACGCGAGTCTAGAGACAGATCAGTCAAAATTATCATGGGCATTTTGTCTATATCAAAATCATCATTTTCATCATCCAGAAGATCATTAACTGGCGAAATGTTATCAAAATCTTGTGGGAGCGCGTCGTCATCGTCATCTGAAGTTTCTAGTCCGTCTTCACTGGCTTCAGACAAATGTACTGAAGCTCCGCCTGCAGAGAAAATCAGAAAATTGGACGCCTTTTGTTAGAATTCTATTGCACGTTGTTGCAGCTATGCAACATTGCTTTAAAAATCCCGCATAAATATTTTAGGCTGTAAAGGGAATTGTTGCATATATGCAACATTTCTTTAGTAAGCGTTTTGAAATTCTATTTCACCTTTTTTGTGATAAAAATACTAAATGTGGGTTAAGCTTACCATATTCCTGGCCACAACAATTTTATAGTGCAACTTCACTGAAATATTTCATCAAAAACGAGGACCAAACTTGTTCAATTTTGTGCGAACGTCAGAGTTGTAGGACGCACCGACTTGAACAAGTCCGCATGCTGCCATCTGTGAATTCACTTATAAATTATCGTAATGTAATAGTTTTTGTACGAAATAATCTGCTAGAGGTTTCGGAATATTTATGCATTATATTCAGTTAATCGAAAAGCGTAGCTCGTAGCATATATGCTACGCTACGCATTTAAGGGTTAAGTATATTATGTCTCCTCTATCATGGGCACGGCCATCTGAAAATTTTGTTTCTCTTCCTCAGGCTTTTGTCCAGTTTCAGAAACATCATTTTGTGTCTCATCAGGGTTTTCGTAATATAGATCAGAACAGTCATACTGGTTTTCACTATACTGACAATATTCCGAGTAATAGTCATCGTAAGGGTTGGTTCCAAAATTTTGATCATAAGGATCACTCTCAACGTTATGTAATTCTTGAGAAGCAATGTTCCTTGGGCCAGAAGTCCTAAAACAATCATTTTGGAAATTCTTATTTCTATTGATGCTACTAACACCCCTCGTAGGAGTAGGCCTGTAGGAAGGTCTTTGATTAGGCGGATTACGCCAAACATTAACATGAGGTCTATTGCCAAAAACTTGTGCGTTTGTTGGAAATCTTTGTGGAAGAGGATTTTGTCTAGGTTGAATCGGAACTGGTCCTCTTGGGAATTGAGGCTGATAATTGAAATTTTGCTGAGGCCTAAATTGATTCATAGGCTGCATTTGAGGCTTTAACAAATTTTGAAAATGTGGTTTGGATGGAAGGGCAGGCTGAGGTGGCTTATTGAAATTTGAATGTGCACCAGTCTTTTGTAAATATCTAATGTTATTATCTTCTAAAATATAAGTTTGAGCTTCTGCCAAATTTTTGGGTTCCATAGACCGAATCATGGAACTTTGTGTATGCAATGCATGACTATCATACAGTGCCTTTTTACTAGTTTTAATAGCATCAACTGTTTCATGAATATTTATATAGTTATGTAAATGACTGAGCATGGTTACAACTCTAGAATAAAACTGTAAAGAACTTTCATTAGAATTTTGTCTAACGGCAGTCATATCTGAGATAAGACTACTCTCGTTTCTTTGATCACCAACATGAGCAATTAGCAAATTTTTGATGCTGTTCGAGTCTGTGGAACCACTAAGAGAAAATACTTGCTCTGCAGCACCAGTCAATTTCGAGAATATGCCATGCAGCAGTTTTTTATTTTGAACACATCCCGTATCGTCAGTGTTCCAATAGTTATGTAATAAATCCGTGCTTATTTCTAAATATCTATATAGTCTACAGGGATTCTCATCAAATTCTGCGACAGTTTGGAGTAATTTTATGTCGGAAGGATGTACAGGCCGGGGTGAATCACTCATGAAAAAATAAGGATACAATGAGCACTTACTGATAGGTCCATTACTTCATCTCGTTTTTGGCCTAGGTTCCTCAGGTGGACGTCGACTTCAACAGGACCAAGGGCACTTGTGCGGCCTGCGCCAATTATGTAGTCGGAACTGCAAAATTCGTTTTTCAAAAAACTTTATTTGGTTCCAACAATAATGTACATGGACCGAACCGGAATTACAGTGTGTGTTCGCTGTGACTGAGATTGAATGACTGACTCATAATTAAGATAAAATTGTTAATATAAACCAAAAGTGATTAGCTAGTACAAAGGAATACAATGCAATTGTTATATCAATTAATAGTGTTAAATGACAGCAACATAACTCACTTTTCCACATAAAGCATACAGGATAGAGGGCCTACATCTTGGGACCCATTGATTTTTATTGTTTATACACTGTGAGACATTTATTCAGGATACCCAAATACTGAAATCACAAATTCAGCCCAATTAACTGAAATCATTCTTCTACATATGGCAAACACCTCATTGTATTAACTCGGACGGTGGGTATCTGTGCGTCTGTGCTCGTTAAGGTATTCAGGGCGCCAAGACATATAACAAAAAATCACTTAAAGCAGATATGCGAGTAGGGACGATACCCAATTATGCTGACTTGGACAGCCTGTATCTTATCAGCCGTTGAGTTTGGGGGCCTGTGCCCATAGAGGCATTTGCTAAAGACGCCAAGATACATAATATGTTATAGATACAGCTAATCACTTTTCCCGTAGGCGTGTTGGATGGTCCTTTGCTGACATTTGATTCAAGGAAACTCAGGGTTTTTGAGTGATTGATCTATTCTTTGGCAGTATTTCTTCTCAAGAAATGAACAAACAATGTTGTTGGTATATTATTAAACTTTTTTTGTTCATCTCGGGGGTGGTTTCAAAAAATTATGTAAAATACAATTTACAAGCAAAAGTATATTATCAAGTAAAATGTGGTTACATGCTTTATTCCAATGTTACAAGATTGCTACTTAAAAGTTCAGGCAATTACTGTTTAGTGGTATTTGTAATTCCTATGGTGTTCTGAAAAAAAAATAATATAATTAGCTTTGCTGAACACATTAAAGAAAACGGTATGTATAAACAATCAAAATTCATTAACATACTGTATCAGAGTATCACCAGCATTTTATTATTTTGCTCAGACAATATCAATAATGAAGGCAAGTATGACATAAATTTTACTTACTTATTTTTCCGTAGTTTAACATATAGAAAACTGCCATAGATCCAAAAACAACATGGAAAAATGGAGCAATTCCAGATCTTTTGGGCTGTACATACTTATGTTGCCATCTCCAAAAAGCTGAAAAGAACAGTAAGTCAGAATGATATGTCCTAAGTTAAAGAGTCAGTATTTACTGAACTTCATATCATCAGTACTGACTGTCACTTTCAGTTGATTTCTATGGAACCTTATATATCAAAATATACTGATGTCTTGACTACATGGTCAATAGATGATATGACCTTCCATGATTAATACTGATGGATCACAGTAAATACTGATCATGCAACATTTGCCTTAAAAGGGGGTCAACTTATTTTAGACAGATGATGGTATAACCCCACTGGTCCTCAAATCAATAATACTTTTTTAGGCTGAACTATACTTTAGCCCATATCGCAAATATTTCATTTCTTATTTTAAAATGGAAGATTATGATGTAACTAGTACAAAAATATCATTTATTCTTCAAGGAAGGCTCTGCTTGCTATTGTTATAGAACTTCAAAGTTGCATTTTGGTTGGTAGTACTGTGGTATAGAACACTGCTTTATATGCTGTTTTTTTCTTGTTTACATATACTGTATATTACTGTGACATTATTCATCACAATAATGCAATTTTGCGTCATTTTAATGATTAAAATAGATCATTGTTAATTAGTAATTCCTTTTATTTCTGATAAATATTCCCATCACTATCATAATTTCTCCATCTATATTAATTAAATATTGATTTGGTTTGTCAAATTATTATTTCCTAGGGCAAAAATGTGCAATCAACACAAAATTTCCATCGAAATGCAATTTGGAGGTGTGGCGGGCAGGTTTTACTGTAATAAATCTACCTTCTGCCCTATGATAGCGTTAGATAAGGCCCTTTTTTGAAGAATGCAGTATGCCCTTAACAAAAATACTTTTTTTTCCTATATTATAGTTATAATTCCTTTACTATACCACAAAATATACCTAATTAAATGTAATGGGCAAAAGTAGATGTTGCCAGTTGCTAAATAATGAAAACATAACAAAGATAAAAATAGCAGTAAAAAAAGACATTTTATAACGTGTGTTGCTGAATAAGGTGTTTGGTCCTTATTCAACTACAATGTTGGAAGACAATATTTTAGGTGGACCTGGTGCTGATTGACGAATCGAAGTTTGGTAAGTGCAATTATAACTGCAATGTCAAAGGCCACCGAGTACTAAGAGTGATTGAAAAATCGGGAAGGGGAAATGTCAGGACAGTGTAGGTGTCAGAGAGGAATGCCTAGACGCTTTTACCCATAATCCAACATTATTCTCATCCTGGATCTGGATATCTTTGTAGATATTGCCGCGTGCGCCGAATTAATATATTAGAAGCAATTAGAGCTGAATGTCAGATGTAAATGCTTCTAATAAAAAGGTAAAAATCGCCTTTTTCAAGGTGAATTCCCAATGACAGTTACTATTATTATTGATGATTTACTGAAGGGATTGGCGAGTTATTGATCGCCCGCATCTGGTGCTCCCTGAAAACACCCTATAATAGATTAAGGATTTATTAATAACTTTACTTTTCCACTGTTTATGCACATACTGTTCAAAAGTTCATCTAATTTTCAATATTCACTATTGGGATAACTTCTTATAAAACAAGCCATTTACAATTAAGACTTTTATTTTGCAAATAATTTTTTTGATTTAGTATTTCTCAAAAAAAACAATTTGGCAACAATGGACAGCACTTGTATTCTGTCAACAAATGAACCTTATAAAATGGCCATTGAGAATTGTTTCTATAAACATTTTTTATAAATAACTTTGATCCCATTGAAAATAAGAGGAAAAAATCGTTAAGGAATTTCAAGAAGACATTAAAAAAATCACAATGCACCTCTAAACAGTAATGCCATCATTTAAGTACCTATGTATTTTGATGTATTATTTTTGCTTATTACAGCTAGTTTCTAACCTATTTTTGTGAACATAAGTTTTATAATTTGACATTTATTTTCCTTAAAAAATGACCATTTTTACTGACTCCTGGGCTAAAAAATAGTCTTATTCTTTTTTTTATAGGACTTCTATGTCAGCCCAAATCAAACCACATTATGTTTAAATTTCCTTTTAGTGTATGACATTTTTACCACCACTGAAGCCTTTTTCAAGAAAAATTGAAAATTGTGTAACAATATATTTTGTTTATCTGTCTTTGGGCTGACATTTTATTTGTGTTTTTTCACATTGCTATGTTACTGCAACAGTCTGACTGGTCCTGTAACATGCTGGCGTTGGGCCATCATTCCAATTTCAAGATAGCACCGCATAAAACCAGCAAAGCCCAAAACTCATTGGGGTAGGTTGATCTGCTGTAGGAAGCCCTCTAGAAGCCTCAAACAAAAGGAGGTCATACCAGCATCATGAATCTTCCACTCTTTGGCCCCCAAACTGTATTGTAGGTTATATTGCTAAAACTCACCACGACTGAAGGCTCCAGCGATAGCAGACGGAGTCTTGTTGCGGCGAGCAAACCAGGATCCAATCTCGCCTAACTTGACCTGACCGAAGGGAGTATCAGCTGTAAAAAGTTGAAGATTATGTAATGCAATCGATGAAAATCTGACGGAATTGCGAACTTACGCTTTCCGTAATAGCGTGCTGGGTCATAAACACCATGGATTTTTGGATTGTATTCAGCGGGATAGTCCCCGAAACCCATTTCACTTTATTTTTAAAAATTCAACTAATTTTATCAGCACTCCACTACGGACTACGGTACAGAGGAGACAGAAAAGTAGATTGACATTGATGTCTATTTGGATTGGAGCCACAAAACATATACACTGATGATGTCAACTTAATGACAGATATCCATTTCATCCTTTCATATAATGTATTTTTGTGTATGAATTCTTGGAGAGAAAATGAAAGTTAGGAATACTTTCCTTATTCTGTGCTGTCGCCTATTATTCCATGCCATAAACATTTGAAACCATTGACAAGTACTAGACAGATTTTTGCTTGACAGATGTCGGTACTTGACAGTGTATTTTGTGCTTGTCAGTTTGAAAAAATTGTGGTTAGATGAGTCACATTCCAAAATAAACATTAATTTTTCTGTATCTTTGAAAATGTTTAATTTTTGGTCAAAGCCTGATCCAAAAGGTAAGTATTTTTGAATTATACTACCAACATTTTCATGGATTGAATAGAATGAATATACATATCAATTTATCGTGCAATTCAGTTAAAAACGTATATTTTGGATAATGATATGTAAACTGATATTCTCCATAATTTGTTTTAAATTGTTAACATATAAAGGGTCACCTGAAAATTCCAATTCTCACGTCAAGTTAAACATGTTCATCAGTTAAATCCGACACTGGCTAGTAACGTGTTAGAACACAAATTATATCCATAGGACTCCATTGCCTGCCCAAATCAAAACCACATATATTTGGATTTGTTTTTATTGTACTACATTATGACCATAACTGTGGTCTTTTTCAAATACATTGACACATGTGACAATTGTACTTCAAAAAGGCCACAGTGGTCAGCAAAATGTCCAATAAACTGATAATGAAAACAAAAACACAGCAGGACAAGTTTAAGGAATTACATTAATCTATATCCATGTATACAAATATGATCCAATGTTGTGTTGGTTGCATTCACAACTTACTATGCAATATTTCTATTTATTTTATTATTGTATAGAAATTGTAATACATTTTCAAATCTAAAAAAACTATATCTAACAAAAAACAGTCATATAGTAAAAAATAAGATTTAACAGCATATATCACAATATTCTCAAATATCTTTAGACTGTGGCAATTCTTTATTTCCAAATTAAGTAGGTTAAACATTTTTGGGCCATTAATATTTGGGACTTACACATAATTTGAGTTCTATAAGGTGGTATATAAAAGTCTTCACTAATCCTTGTATTAATTGAATGCATTTGGCCATGTGTTGGGGATTTTTCTCTATTTTTAAATTTTTGTAAACAGTTTCCAATATATATATATATATAAACCGCCGACTCATTTTGCATTGTCTGGGTGCCTGATGACGTATATATATACGTCACTATAATAAAGGTTGAAGTACAGTAACACAGGGAACAATGCAGCTTGAACACTTTATTACTCAATAAAAATCAAACATTTAAATGCTGAAAATATAATAAAAAAACTCAGGACTGAAAGAAACAAAAAAAAAACATTGATCAAGTTAATTTTTAAAGGTCAGCTACTTTATGATAAATCCGAAAGCAGGGCACTACACAAAGCCCAACGTCGCATTCTCTACACATGTAGCTGCTTTCCTTTTTTTCTTTGCTCCTGCTTTCGTCTGGGAGCAGACTGCATCTCCCAGTGGCAGTTTTCTTTCCCTCTTTTTTTGGAACCAATTCCGGAAAATGCTGTTCTGTCAGCCTTGCACTTCCCTGATCAAAATGAAGTGGTTTTACTGTTGTTGTTGTTGCTTATGCCTTTGGCTACGTGTAGGCCTTTCAGAGGGACCAGCGCGCTCTTCCTCCGCTATTTCATGTAATACTAATCACAGTCTAATGCTCGGTTTCAAAAATCGCAAGTATGATACAGACGTTAGACAGTGTAGCGGGATGTCGTAAATTTTTCGGCAAAGCCAAAATCTTCCGTCGTCTGGCTAAGCGGTGAGCTTAACGTTGACATAATATCCCGACGCTCGTGTGTGGTAAAATGCAAGTTTCTAAAGGTGTCGCATCTGTAAGGCAGTAGGCCAATGGATGTAATTCATCGATGTCGGATATATACATCAGGCCGGTGGGTATATTCTATAACTGACATATAAGTATGTCAGTCATACTGAAAGGGCTAATACTTGCTCTGAATCTGTTAAACAGATCTCTACATGATGTTCTAGCACCAGCACCACATACATCTGATAATTCATTTCTGTTTCATGAACACATCTTTTGAATTAGTAGAGATCTCCCAAAACGATATGCCATATCTTATGACATAGTCAACCTGTGCATGAAACCAACTAATTAATTAATTCAGTAGTAGAATATCTCTTAAATTTAATAATAGATAATATAATGAATTGAGTCTCATTATTACATAGTCACAGTGCTGCTTCCACTCCATACAGGATTTCAAATACACACCAAGGAATTTTATGTTTTTCACATTATCATTATTTAATTTGAAACAGAGTTTGTTGCAATTTTTTCACCTTGTGTGAAATCTGATACATTGTGTCTTACTTAGATTTAAATATAAATTATTATTTGAAAACCAGTTATGCAGCCTAGACAAGCTACAATTGAGGTAAGATCTGAGAATGAAGTTATCAATGCATCAAGTACATTAGGTAACTCGTTTACATAAAGCAAAAATAAAGTATGGCCTAGAACAGTCCCCTGTGGGATAGTACATTAGGTAACTCGTTTACATAAAGCAAAAATAAAGTATGGCCTAGAACAGTCCCCTGTGGGATACCCAGCAAACATTCTTCAATCCCAGAATTAACTTTAACCCAAGTACCACCAGAGTTTAAATGGCATATAGCTACATACTACTTTCTGTTTCTGAGGAAGGTCTGCAACTATTCTAATGGCTTTTTTTATGCCATAATGTGCTAGCCTATTTAGAAGAGTATCATGTTCGACACAGTCGAAATCCCTGCTAAGGTCACAAAAGACCCCAACAGTGCTCTCCCCTGCATTGACAAAGTGAACAACTTCATCATAAAATGTATGGATAGCAATCGATCCAAAAATCCATATTCCAGTAATTTAGAAAAAGAGGAGCACAAAGTAAAGGTGTATATTCTCCATTACATGCACGTAATCATTTTTACATAAAGGTAAAATCTTTCCGATTTTCAATATGTCAGAAAGCTTTCCAATACCAAAAAGGTAGATTCATTAAAAAAGTCATAGGGTAAAGAATCTTGTTCAGAACTTCACATATCCAAAAGTTGGGCACCTCATCAGGACCAGATGATTTTTTATTGTTGAATCTCTTGTAAAATTCTTCTAAAAAAGGAACTAAGTGAAATATACTTTCCTTGATATGACTAGTAGTCACTATGACATTGGTTTTCTGAATTTTTGCAGTTATATCTCTTGAAGCATTTTTGAAAAATACATTAAATGAATTGGCTACAGTTTCATGGCAGTCAGTCACCCATATCACCCACTTTTCTGCTGATGTTTTGTTTTCCCTGACAATTTTTTAATGAAGTATATTCCAAGCAGACTGGATTGTTAGATTCATTTATCTTCTGTTGATAAAATTTGCTTCTTGCATCTTTTATTAACTTTTGGTGCTCTCTTTTTACTTTTACTTACAATTCCTCAAATTCCCACCATATTTCCAGAGGAACAAAGGGAAATTGACCGTTCATTAAGAAAAGCTGGTAGAGACATAGAAAGAGATCGAAGGCAGTTAGAAAGAGATGAGAAGAAATTGGTAAGTTGTATTTCTATATCATGAATAAAATTCTCCAACTTTTCTTGTTGTTCAGGAATTAGAAATTAAAAAGTTAGCCAAAGAAGGTGACACCGAAGGATGCAAGTTATTGGCAAAACAACTAGTCCAGCTTAGAAAACAAAAGCAAAGAAGTTATGCTGCAAGCAGCAAAGTGACTGGAATTGGCTACCAGAACAAATCCATGGGAGCAAATATGAAATTAGCTGAAGCCATGGGAACTGCTGGAAAAACCATGGCAGACATGAACAGAATCATGAAGCCAGAACAGATAGCTGCAACTGTTAATGCATTTTCTAGAGAGAACATGAAAATGGAGATGACAGATGAAATGAGTAATATACTTATATTATTTCAAATAATAAAATTTCATCTGACATTTTTTTAATTTCAGTTAATGATACATTGGATGATATGCTTACTGAGTCTGGGGATGAAGAAGAGAGTGATAACATTATCACTCAGGTGTTGGATGAGATTGGCATTGAAATAAGTGGAAAGGTATGTTTTTTCTTTTTGTTGATGTTCCTTTATGTTTAACTGGTATCAACTTCACTTTCAGATGTCTGGTGCACCAATGCCCGAGTCTGGTAAAGTTGGAGAACATTCAAAATCTAAAGGCCTTACAGATGATGAGATTGAAGCACAATTATCCAAACTTCGGGGTTGAACTATCTCTTATTTGTAATTTTTTCATCCTGCTAAGATTTGTTAAGTTTAAAATGTGTGGCAATAGTTAAGGGGGCATTAGTCAATTTTTTCAACTTATATAATAATAATAATAATAATAATAATAATTTATTGGTACTATTACACAAAAATGTGTTTGCACAGGTCATTTAAAGTAGAACATAAAAGAGTAAGTAAAAGTAACAAACAATACGAAAATAAGACAAACGTAAAACACAAAGTGGCAATAAAAGGTAAAAAAAACTTGATAAAACTATTTTAAAATTTAGAGGAACAATAAAATAAGATGGTTAAAAAATTATGAAATACTAATCATTTTTTCATGTTTGTACTCAAATATCCTTACACACGTCTGGAGAACGATAAAATATAATACAAAAATAACACATAAAAAAAACAAACGAAAACAAAGTAATAAATAGTCAACAATTATGGAACAAAGTCGGTAAAATCATTATTTAAAAACTCATCTATGCTGTAAAAAGCTTTCGTCACTAAATATCTTTTCACAGTTGCTTTAAAAATGGTTGAGTTGAGTGTTTGACAAAACTTGGGCAGCGCATTAAAAAATTTCACACCGAAATAATTACTTCCGTGTCTAGTTTTTGAAAGTCTTGTGTACTCTGGTATTAATTCATTGTTGAACCTTGTGTTATATTTGTGAATCTCTTTCGGAGTTCTGTAATCATCGTAATTATTTTTAACGTGGATCAGACATTCCAGTATATATATGCATGGCACAGTTAAAATGTTTAGGTCGATAAATGTCGTCTTGCAACACTGTCTGAAATATAAGTTTGCTATTATTCTCAAGCATCGTCTCTGAACAGCAAACACCTTCGATACATGACATGAATGTCCCCAAATCAGTATGCAGTATTGCAAGTTAGATTGGAAGTAAGCATAATAGGCTGTCATTAAAGTCGATTTTGTTACGTAGGTATTTAAACTACGTATCATATATGTTATTTTAGATAACTTCTTTGATAAAGAAGTGATGTGTGATTCCCAAGTTAAGCTTGCATCAATAATCACTCCAAGAAATTTCACGGGCTCTACTAAATCACTTCTATGTGGACGAGTACTGAGTAGAAGAGATTGAGTTTTCGCTATGTTGATTGACAAACTGTTGGCATTAAACCAGTTTTGAATGTTGTCAAAATGCTGCTGAGAATCGAGCAATACATGATCAAAGTTACTATTGGAGGATATTGATGTCGTGTCATCCGCAAATAATATATACTGATTGATGCTACAGTTTGGCAGATCATTGATGTAGATCAAAAAAAGAATCGGTCCCAAGACACTTCCTTGGGGAACTCCGTGCTTAATATGCACATTGTTGGATAAACAATTTTGAAAACTAACATACTGTCTTCTATCTGATAAATAAGACGCAATTAAGGACAGGCTATTATTACTAAAACCATACAGCGACAACTTTTGAATCAAAATGTGATGTTGGACACAATCAAATGCTTTTGTAAGATCATAGAAGTTAGCGAGGGCAAACATGTTATCTTCCAGACATTTGTTGATGAAACTGATAAAATTGTTTATTGCTGCTTTCGTTGATCTGTTGGTACGGTATCCAAACTGGTTGTTACAGAATAAATTGTTACCTTCGAAGTATTCACATATCTGATTCTTCAGAAGAATTTCGAAAATTTTTGCTATAATTGGTATTATAGAGATGGGTCTGAAATTACATGGATCATTCTCACAGCCTTTCTTGAAGAGTGGCACAATCTTTGCAAGTTTTAATAAGGCAGGAAAGACATTATTTTCTATACACATGTTTATCAATTTTGTTATAGGATATACTAACAAGTTATTTAAGGTCTTCATAATTTTAACATCGATGTCATATGGATCTTTACTTTTAGAATTCTTTAAGCTTTTGATTGCGTCTCGAACATCATTGAATGAAACAGTTCGAAAGTTGAAATGTAGTGTATCACTAGTCTGTATAAAATCTTTGAAGTTCGACTGGGTAGCTGGAATTTCAGCGATAATGGTATCAGCAATGCTGACGAAGAAAGAGTTTAAATCATTCGCGCTGAGAGTAGACGAATGTGCTTTTGATGATTGCACACCATTGGATTTAATCACGTTCCACATAGCTGCTTGTTTATCTGACGCTCTACGTATATATTTATCATGAGCATTTTTTTTCCTAATTCTGATTTCTGATCGGTACTTTGATTTGAAGACATTAATCTCCTTCTTTGATACTACTTGGGGATTATCTTTATTAATTTGTGTTATTAGTTCCAAAGTCTCTCTCATATGAGCCAATTCGTGATCAAACCAGTTGATTTTGTTGCGACAACCCTCTGATACTAACCTAGATTTGATTGGCAAGCACTCAGCGATATTATTTGTTAAGATGTTCATGAATCGTTCGAGTTTAGTGGTCAGTGGTAAACTAATATCAGACAAAAAGATCCAGTCGACTGTTTCAATTTTACTGTATAACTTGAAAAGACCTTCATCAGTGACAGGCCTGTAGTTTATTCTCTTCCTAACAGGTTTTAGAGTTTTCAAATTAAAATGAAATGCAATACCTAAATGGTCAGAAAAACATGTATCAAAGGCTTCTACAACTATGCTTGACATGTTTATATTGGTGAAAATATTATCTAGACAAGCATTCTGCCTAGTATTCACATTCACAGTCTGATACAGTCCAAAAGAAACACAAATATCACACATCACATTGGCATGCTTGTCGTGAGTGTTAAATTTAAAATTAAAATCACCAGATATGATTATATTTTGCTTATAGTCTAAAGCACTAAGTAGTATTTGAAGCTTATTATAGAATATATTGAAGTCTCCATTTGGTGATCTATATATGGTTAGAATTTGTGTGCCATCCAAACAGGTGACACCAGCAACCTCAAAGTGTAACTCCTCAGAAATGTTTAAAACTTTGTCACACAAAGGCTTAGCACTAAACTTATTATTGACATAAATACAAACACCACCGTGGATTTTGCTTGACCTGCAAAAACTAGACACATTCATATATTCACAAATATTCAGAGTATTAATCTCATCGCAAGTCAACCAATGCTCATTCAAACAAAGAAAGTCATAACTGTGCTGTTTTGCCACCAACTCAAGTTCATCAACCTTGTTTCTCAAACACTGTACGTTTAAATGTAAAAGTTTATACCGACAATCTTTCGTGCGCACTTCACAGGCGCGAGCGTGTGATAAGGAATTTTTCGATACATTCTGTTTACCCGAATCATATCGTACTAGGTGATTAGTATCGGATTCCCACTGGCCAGTAAAAAAGCACCAGTACTCTCACTGTTGCAATGCACTCGACGTTCCATTTTATAAATTGGAATTATTGGAGGCGATAACAAAACGTTTCTTTTGAAGGTAGAGCAGCTCGTCTGCACATGACTTCTTATGATGTTTGCCAGTGATTTGCGAAAACCATTCTTTACTACTAATAACTTCACTGAACAGTTAGGGTTATTTTTAATATAACTAGTTATTTTGTTTTCCAATAGAACTGCTAAGGCTTCATCTACAGGCTCGGACTTTAGAAGAATTACTAGATTTGTAAATTTACCCAGTGGTAATACATTTCTAAGAAAACTGTTCAATGTTTTGTGGTTGCTTATGTTTTTTGTGCTGAAAACAATAATTACATAGTCACTTTGTCCATGATCCATAATTTGAGTGAAAATATTACTTGTGATATTTGCAGCCTCTGTGTTGGGCTTAACAATTCCTTCAACTATATAGCCTATGCTCTTCATTGAATTATGTAAGACTCTAGCGCAGTTTCTGGCCAATTGATCGCCCACAATGAGCAGTTTCTTGGAAGTCTTCGCACTGTTCCTGGATTGTTTAAAAAGTTCATCATACAAAGATACATTTTCCTCAGTCCTCAGCTGTTTATCCCTATCGTCTAATATATTCTGTTGATCGTTGGCATTTCCTTCAGTGTTCTCCGACAATCGACACCTGTCTTCTTTTGTTCTTTCTTCTAATTCGCCTATTTTCCTTGAGTATGCATTGTTTGTTTCTTCCAAAAGACTAATGGTTTTCAGCATATCGGCATGAATATTTTTTAGCTTCGTCATCTCTGTTTGCATGTCTTTTGTCATTTGTTCATAACTGTCCATCTGTTTCTGAAGGTTTTTGTTCTTCTCTTCTGCGTCGACTATTTCTTTTTGTAGTGTACACATTCTTTCTTTTTGGTTTTTCAATTGGTCTTTAAAAGAATTTTGCTCCTCTATGAAACTTTGTTCAGATTCAAAAACATCTTCTTCAAAATCCTTGGCCTTCTTCGTTAATCTAATTATATGTTTCTCTTTATCTTGTATCTCGTGCTTTAATGAGTTAATTTCTGTAATGTAAGAATCGTAGTTTCGATGCTCGTTATCCTCCGATTCACAGGCAGCAGAACAATATACTCTGTTATTTGAGAGCTTTACAATTGAACTCAATCTATTTGCACAGCTCGCGTGAAAAATTGCATGGCATGATATGCAAAAATAAGAAAGAGCTTCTTTTGTTTTGCAACATTTGAACCTAGCTACCATTTTCAACTGGATACGGGCCTGTTTGTTTTCTTATTTGTTATCTTGTCTTTCGTAAATATATGGTGATTAGGAATATACTCACTGGTCGTTTTTGTCGATTTTTCTCGTGCTGTTTTTTTGTACTTATTTGCGTTTTGTAATTAATCCTCAAAATCAGTGTTTCTGAGTTGCAGTTTTTCAGCGTATAATTTATAAAAATTGCTCACATGTAGATGCAGCACTGGTTCAAATTTGAAAATTGTCTCTCAAAAATAACCCACTATAGTAAGCAAAAACAGACACGACGATAAAAGAAGGTGTTACACCACATACATAAAATCAACTTGAGGCTTTCTTTACAAGGAGACTATAATATATTCCACGAGTATCCATTACAGTAGAATGCCAGCTGATTAACTAGTAATATTTCAAAATTTCCCATATCAGCGAATGCGATGATTCATTACTAGTAGAGGTTGAACTACTAGAATGGTACCTTCCCTTTTTGATACCGTCTTTTTTATACAAATGACCACTTAATTATTAAATCTAACACTAAATAGGATACTATATACACCAGAACACAAAACAAAAATAATAGCTCTTTTTCAAAATCACAAACAGTCTAATTTATCGCGAATATTCTTGGTTACAACACCTGAGCTGTAAACTTTCGCAAACAGGGGCTCGAACTAAAACTCACGCACATCTTATAAGAGTATATTCTAGACTGCCGTAACAGGGTATTTCGCTACCTAACCGTTTTAAAAATAAATAAAACGGCGCTGATTTCTTATCGTCGGGCGTCCCAATGGTCTGTTTCCATCGGCGACAGGTTAACGCGTTATACATACTAATGACGGATCTGTCAATGCCAGGTAGACAGAGCCATATTTTGTTTTGGTTTTTTGTATGCTACAGATTTATTTTGCACTTGCTAAAAGCTCTTTTATTTTGCATAGAAAAAACAAAATACTACGTACACATATTGCTAGGTTTACACCCGATTCATTATTGCTAACTAACACAAAAATGTCACTTGCTGATCAGCTGTTCACCTCAGTAGACGTCAGAGTGCAATAGGGTATAGACAAATTTGATCGTAGTCTCAATTTTTATGGTGATTCTAATTTTAAAAAAATGACGCCATTTTAACTATTTGCCAAATAAATATATTGTATATACTGATATTTTGCTAAGATTTATGAGAACCATTATGGTATTATGGTAATTTTTAATAAATAAATAATTTGAATCAGATTCTTTATTCACATATAAAATATACACTATCACATTCTACATATGTACCTGCAACTTATACATTATTATGTATAACAAATTATTGCAGTTCATTTCAGGGAATAATGTTGTAAAAATGAATAATAATTTCATTCATTATGGTAAAAAAATATTTAGAGATCAATATGTTGAGTAAAAATCAGAGGAGATGTAAAATCAAATAAATTAGTTTAATTCAATCAATACCTTCTATCTAAAAAATAATTGAAATTATATACTCATACATGAAATAGTAACAAGACTAGCTTTTATTTATTGGAAAGATATAAGCAAAAACATTGTGTATAATGGAATGGTTCATAACTTGAGGATTCAGTCATATGTACATTTTAAACTGTATTTTTGCTGGTAACTTTCTAGGCAATCTTTATTTGATTGCCATTTTTAATGTTATAACTAACTGTTGATAGCTTTTATAGTGTCCGAACTAAATGAAATCTTTAGTGTAAATGTGTAGTATCAGGAGTACTTTGCCTACTAACACTTCTACTAGATCTTAAGTTGTACCTGCCAATCTGTCCACCTAAATGGTTGAGTTTCTTTCTAAAAGATCTATTCTCTATAGTTGATTTATTCACATCCAGTTCAGTAACTTCTTTTATACTAAAGCTATCATAATCATCTAAAAATGAGCTACTGTTGCTAGTTAAGCTTTTGGTTAGACTGCCATTTAAATTACCATTTGTTTTTATTTCTAATGGTTTTCTCCCACTCTCATTCAAATAACTGATATTTGTTTTTTCTTTGCTATTATTAAGCTTTAGGCATTCCAGAATTTGTAATATTTCATTATTCTGGCCAAGAATTTTATATAATACTTCATAATTCTGGATATTAACAGACTTCGAAATAAAACTTTTATAAATAAATATTAAACATGCTATACAGACAAAACCATACCTTAAAAACCAAATTATGTTGTGGATGCTAATATACAAATAGCTAACATTAAATGTATTACCATATGAGATCATAAATGAGCAAGTTAACCTTTCTAACATAAACACTAAAGACAGCAGGATAAACATTGGCAAACGAGCAGAACTTGTAGTACCAGTGGATGTAAGTGCATAAATTAAAAAATAAGCAAGAGCATAAAAAAGTACAGAATCAATCCAAGACACCTCACCCACTACCCAACTCTGTAAATTAATAATGCTTTGTGTAAGGAGCTTTAGAACTTCTTGATGAGCCTGAGATGACATATAGATCTCATCTAGGACTCCTTCTAATACCCTTCCATGCTTCAACATTTTTTCTTGAAGATCCAGACTCTCCTTCTGTGCTTTCAACAAATATTCTTGATTCTCCGCTGTTAGCTCTAACTGCTTTCCAACCCTCAGGGTATTTTCAGCAATAGTTTCATGCCAAATTTGCCCTCTCAAAAACCAACATATGTTTTGTGTATGGGTGTAAAACTCTGTGTATACATTGAAGGCCCTATCAGTCATACTGTTTATACAAATAGCTCTCAAATTTGGCTTTTTGTCCAGTTCACAGTTGTAGGTTTCATGACCAGACATTTCCAAGAAGCAGTTTGTGATGTGAAGTGCTATGTCACTTTGTGTTTCTTCTGAAAGTTGCCTGCAACCTTCATCAAGAGTTTGTAAGGCTGCTTTCCAACATGGACCATATTTAGGCAAGTTTGAACGTTCCTTTAGCAGCTAGAATATAATGATTTGCCTATAAAGTTAACTCGGGTAGATTATGAAACATTACCTGGTATTGTGTCCTTCCTTTCTCTGTCATCTCTTGGCTCCCTTGACCATAAACATAAATGAAATCTTCAAACGCAACAACATATACCACCAAGTACAGCAGGAGTGTTTGCAGCACTTGCTGGGACATTTTGAAAATACCTTTTTACAATAATTAGGAATCAGCAATCATTTGAAAATTGTTTACATATTTCAAATCATTCTGACAGTTGTGGCCGGTGGCCGTTGACTTTAATATTTTGACAGTAATGAAAGATCCGAAATGTTGATAGAACAGACATTCGAAAGTCAGAAAAGACGAGTGTCCATAGTCGCCATATTGTTAATTTAGTTCATCCAGGATATGCCGCCATATTGCTAGATCACAATTTTTTCCGATAGGCAGAAATTTGGGGCATTATTGCATTTTCCTTATCCGATATTTATGTATTGAGAACCAAATTTGTCTGACGGCTCGAGTTCTATACGTACGAGAGAGAAGTGTGTAGACACATGATATGTTGGAAGGTGATAGAAGCAGGATGGATAACGAAGTTCATCACCGCGTTGCCTAGCCACTCTGACGCGGCAATCAGCCGTGTCATCAATATGTTAATTGCTTGAATCAAGATGCATGTTGGAAATATGCATTAGTTTATTCTCAACGCCCAAATATTGCTTTTGAGCATACACATTTTTAAATTGTAAAGAATCATTGTAGGTCAAAATGAAAAGTCAGGATGGCCACAAATTCTACAACATTGCATCATTGGTTCGCTTGGCAACACCGCATCTCGTACATTCCAACGCCAGGTTTCCACCTCCATGATCGTAGATGAGCGATTTTGGTCAGTACCCATCTAGTCGCAAAACTCAAGCCATTAGACAAATTTGGTTTTCCCTGTATTCTACTTTGCCAAAGTCAACCCGTCATTTTGCCATTTCAGAAATTTCTTCGGGAAAAGGATTTGATTTACCAGGAAGCCCATATTTAAAAAAGGTAACTTTATTATATATTGTCGTATGTAAATTCTTATCATTCTCTCATAATGTTCATCATTGAAGATATTCTGAATTCAATTTCCTGTTGCAATGCAAAAATTGTTGGTAAAGATTGTTATTACACCATTCGCTTTTCTGGATCACAGTTCAAAGGTCCTCACTCTTATTCTACCTTGGCTTTTCACTGCTAAGGTCCTTTTTGGCACAGCAAAACGAAGTCTTAAACTATTCTCAATTTTTTCCCTCAATTGCTTGGATATTCTACCACTTTGTAGTAATGCTAGTTGTTGGCTGGTAAAAAAAAATCGAATATTAGAGCATAAAGTGTCGTATTTCTCACGAAGCTCTTGATTTTCTTCTCTTGCAACAAGCTCAGCAGCTTCAACACATGCTTCCAGTTGCTGCCTTAATATTGCATTATCACTTCTGAGTTGTTCCATAGTCTGAAAATCATTTATAAAAGTCTACAAAACACTGTGACAGTATAATTGTGAATTGTAAAAATTATTATATGCAGATTAGTTGTTAGTATGAAGTTGAAAATTTGGTATGAACACTAATTTGAAATAAATTATAAATATGATATGACTATACCTCATCTTTTGGAGCACTTAATATTTCCTGATCAGTTTTCAGAATCAATCTGTTTTTTTGCAGAGACTGAGACACTGCAGAGTTGAAAGATTTTCTAGGGCTATCAGGTTCTAATTTCAACCGTTGAGAAGATTCCTGAGTAGGAAAGAGAAAGTGTAAGGGAAAAAATGTTGAAGTTGTGAGATTTAGAACTAACTTATAGGTATCTGTATAAGTGTTCATCATCTGTGGCTTAATTTGTTTATAGAGGTTTTTAAAATGCATGAATATTCAAATGATGATAATATACTACAAGCCCCTTCCCACTTCAGTTGACCCAACTATTGAAATCTTAGTTTTTTTCTTATCCAACACAAATAATAAAAATGTAGCAGGGTGTTATAGGTTTAAAATATTAACAATGAATATTTTGATAATATATAGTAGAAAACACCAACCTAATCAAATTTGCAGCATAAAAATAACACATGTTGCAATTACAGCATATCAACCTATTTTCATTTCAATGCAAAATAAGTCTATAACGCATAGGTGGCTGTGAAAAATAAAAGGCATGACAATTGTTTTTATTAATTACAGATGTCAGAATACGTTTAAAATAGTTTTGGGTAGTTAAGGTTTTCAAAATGGGTAGAGGAAAGGTTACTAGTCAGAAAATTCGGTTACTAATAATTAATTTTTTTAATTCTGGGAAATCAACCTCAGAAATTTCAACTTTGTTAGACTTATTGCGGTACAGTGTGAGAAATATTGTTAGAAGATATAACGTAACTGCTTCAGTTAATATTAAGCCACGATATGTGAAAAAAGTAATATCACAAATGTCGACCAAAGAGCATAAAGAAGAATAATCGTGAAAAACAGGCGTGCCAATTATTTACAAATAAGTGCTCTGTGGAGTGATGCTGTTGGAAGGAGAATTTCGAGATCCACAACTCATAGAAGGCCCACAAACTGGGATTTAGCACTTGCAAGTTTTCTTATAAAAAAAAGTGACATAAAAACCCTAAAGTTGCACAACTTGTTTATAGGCCAAAGAAAAGCCACTATTAACTCCACTGCAAAAGAAAAATGGTCTTAGATAGGCTAAAGAACATAGACAATGGTGTGCAATACAATCGAGTGATGAGGCCCGATTCAAAGTTTGTGTTGGTGACAGTCACAGTAGAGTTATTCGCAAAAAAAATGAAGCATTCCATGTTGACTGTCTAAAGAGAATAGTGAAATTTCCCGCATCCATAATGGTCTGGAGTAGTATGTCATCGAAAGGAGTAGGAAAACTTCATTTTATTTATGGAAATGTGGATACAAACAAATATTTGGCAATTTTAGAAGAATCGCTTTTACCAGCGATGGAAGAATGTTTGACATCTGGCCAAGATTTTGTGTTTACCTCAAAAAAGGCTATAAAATGGATGGAAGAAAATAATGTACCACTTTTGAAATGGGTTTTTATCAGTCCAGATCTGTCACCTATTCAAACTTTGTGGCAAAAGATGAAAAAGGTTCTACGACAACATCCTGCTCGTACAATCACCGAACTGAGACAAAAGCTTCAAGAAATATGGGATTGTTTTACACCACATTTTTGCCAAAACTTGGTTAACACTATGCCCCAAAGAATTTCAGTCCTAATAAAAAATAAAGATGATGTTACCCAATGGTAATCTTTCAATTGTTGCTTTGTTAACTTCGCGCATTTATTCGCACATTGTTTATTTGTTCAGATGTTCTATTAGTTATAGGTCTAAGTGATTTCAAATATATATTTTTTACGACTAGAGTGTATCTAAAATGTTTTTGAGAAAATAAATTGTGTTAGAAGTAAATAGTTTCGTCACGTTTAGTTTATAAAGGCAGATTTTGGTACAAATCTTGAAGCGGACCAACTGAAGTGGGAAGGGGCTCGTACTATGAACTCACTCTATTAGATTTTCTTTTTGACCTAACAGCAACTTTTGGACCGGAAAAGTCAAATAAAGTTGGTATTGCCGTTGATTTTAACTTGCGCCAACCATCTGCTCTATGCTTTTCCCATTGGTCTTCATCAAAATGTACCTGAAAACCAAGGTTGAGATTTAAGATGTACAAGTTTCTTGACGCATTTGAGCTCATTTATCATTCGTGTTCTCTGGAACTTACTTCACACAAGCCTGAGCATTTTGTTGGAACATAATTTCTCCTGCGCATATTACGAAGCCATTTCTTCCTTCGTTCGGGATCCGCTGGGAACGTGAAGGTGCGGTACCCAGTTTCATGGCGGTTTTTACAATTTACGGCAGCACAACAAGGCATGTTAGGATAGAATTAACTTTTAAATCAAACAAAAAATTAGAAAGTGAGTTAAATGTT
The DNA here is from genome assembly GCA_963669975.1 of Acanthoscelides obtectus. NCBI lineage: Eukaryota > Metazoa > Arthropoda > Insecta > Coleoptera > Chrysomelidae > Acanthoscelides > Acanthoscelides obtectus. Next base: position 30,554,305 of record CAVLJG010000008.1, on the reverse strand, counting down.
TCAAACTCAAAGTTTTTGTTGATGAATCGTCCGTCATGTCATATGTGTCACTCACAAAACATATGCACTGAGTGTCAGGTGTCACTAGTTGTGTCGTTCCGTGCCGTTTCGATATGTTTGTATGAATTGTGGCGTGGTGAACTGGTGAGGTGGTGAGTCCGATGGGACGTCGGAACGAATCCAGCTTCACAGTCCAATCGGTTCCGATAGAATGAAAATACAAAACGGTTCCACCGCATTGCATTTGTTCTGCGAACTGATCACGCAAGCTCTTCGGAGGACCGAACATTGACGTCTTACCCAAATATAGGTAAGACGTCAATGGGACCGAAGCTCCGCGAGTTCGCGCGCCGATCGGTCGATCAATGTATTATGTTTTGTGGGTCGATCGGTAATGTCAATCGTGCGATATTTCGAGCTTCGAACGGTTTCTAATTTCCTATTATCAGAACGGTAACGAGTAAAATAAACTTACAGCTATCATACAATTGTGGTTTCATTGTTATATAGAACAAAAAAGTGACTTGTCATACCCAATTTTTCAATAATTTATCAATTACCAATTGTGTTATCATCACCAATCTACTGTATATCTGACAACAATGCGTATCGAAATGGTTCGGTAAAAAAAAATGCAGCAAGGGTATTATGTAAAAAAACCTAAAAATGTAATAACCGACGAAATGTCATCTTGCAGACTAGGTACATAGTTTTTAGGGCGGAAACAGTCATTCCACGTTTGCTCACTATACTAGAATACCAAAATTGTTGACAGTAGCGAAACTCATCGTACGCCACTGCTATTACGCGGAGGCCTTCGAAAATGCGGCGCTTCTTTGTGAAATGTCGGTAAACGTCGTTGTAATCAAAAGGTACAGCGTCAAAGCAGTGGCGCACGATAACTTCTGCTACTGTTATCAATTCTGGTATTTGACTATAGGAGGGTTGTGAACGTCCATCTATGGATGAATCAGTCAACTAAACTACACGCATTGTTGATTGTCTATATTTTGTGAAGCCGAGTGGTCTGTAGTTTTTATCAAAGAAAGTTGGTTGACTAGCAAGATCGCATCTGGATCATTATGTGTATTGGTCTGCATATGTATAAAATCAGTGATATTTGCTGTGTGAGAAAATCATTACTGAATATGCTGCCAATGAGCTATATCTATTTGCTGTGCCCGACTGGTTATTTATATGTTGTCCTTTCTGAAGAAAGGTTATGTTCAAAATTATAAATTACGAAAAACTTTTAGCAGAATAATGGGAAATCATCACCGCGCCCGCGTTGCTTGTAATTACTGTTTGCATGTATATGACTTGTAGTTCGACAGTGTAGAGTGAATATAATTATTTCGTATCTCTCTCATTTTTTGAATTCATCAAATTTGTGTAATTTCCAGAATGGTTAAGAAAAAGTGGATGCGCAATTAATTTCTAACTTTGAATCTCAAGTAAGTGTATTTGAGACAAGAATCCAATGGGATTATCATCAACACATACAACTTACAGCTTAGACCTCCAGTAATGCCTTTTCTGAAGCAGTTTTTACGTCACATCAGAGCAAAATATTGATAACTGAAGCCTTTTGACGTTTAGGCAACTAAGTGCTAAGTTAACATCTTGTAGAAAAACCTACATAATGTCACAGGAAACCAATACAATGTCAAAAAAAATCGGCATAATGTTACTTTTCAAGATACGTTTTTTGCGCATCCACTTTTTCGTATCCATTCTGGAAATTACATATGCAAATTTTCTGGATTTCAAAAGTGAGAGAGATAAGAAATAATTATAATCACTGTACAATGTACATATCACGCGGGAGCGATCGTGATTTCCTGTAATTCTCCTCAAAGTTTTTCTTATTTTATAACTTTTAAAGCACAACCCAAATAACTCGTCGGGCACAGCTAATAGATATACTTCATTGGCAGCATATTCAGTAATGATTTTCTCACAGCAAATATCACTGATTATATACACATGCAGACCAATACACATAATCATCCAGATGCGATCTTGCTATTTAACCAACTTTCTTCTCAGAGATGAAAGCTACAGACCACTCGGCTTCACAAAACATATGCAACCAACAATGCGTGTAGCTTAGTTGAGACATTCCTCCATAGATGGACGCTCAAAGCGATCCGAGTGAGCAAACGTGGAATGACTGTTTGCACCCAAAAAACTACCTAGTCAGCAAGATGACATTTTATAGGTTTTTTTGACGTTTTGCAGGTTTTTTACAAAATAGTCGTGAGGAACCCTCAATTGGACGTATTTGTGGAACGGGTTCGATAATGGAACAAGACCAGCGGAACCGAATCCTTAAATGGATCTGGACTGCCCAACACTATATCACTTGTGATAGTTTTTCACCCAGCATATATGCGACGTAGCCAAACTCTCGAACAAGGCTTCTAATAGGCCAGGAACACTAGATATTCGTGCGTTTATACTGATATTCACTGAAGACTCAGGTTAACGTACTCTGCCTGAACATAGCCAACCAGCGGCGGCCTTACCCATTGCGAGGCTCCGGGCGGCAGGTTTTTGCGAGGCCCTTAGTCCTTTGTGAAAAGTATGTGATGCGAAAGTAGGTCTGGTTGTTTGGTTTAGGTATTTGTCACGTTTGACGAGAAATGCAACAGTTATATAAATAAATAAAATTTGTGTTTTTTCACATTATTCCAGCTCACTCAATACTTTAAATACTATAAGAACGTAATATTCAATAAATCGGGATATTAACGGTACAGTAACGACTAACGACTTTGTAACTCATATTGTAAGCTAAATAATTCCAAGGTGGCATGAGTTGATGATCGAAATGAAACATGGGGATTCCCCGAGCGGTAGAGGAGCAGAACATTGGAGATTTTTTCGAGAGATCCCGTAGTGAACCGGGGCGGGAACAGATGGAATTTCCTCTTCCTCTCGAAGTTTTGACAGTTTCAACTTACACCAGGATTGGTTAGATGGCACATGTTGCCCAAAATATTTGCTTTGAGCTCCTTGATAAACTTAGCTGCTTTGTTTGTATCTGAAATAAAGAGACCGATCGTTTTTTGTGCAATGTACATATATATCAATAAAATCAATCATTTGATATGACAAGTGCGGTTCATATATCTTCGATGACCTTCTCCCTCGTCATTTAAAATCAGGTGGACGTGTTCTCCCATTTATGGTTTAATAATTTAACTCAATTTACGGCACTGCGAAGACAAATTTTCAATTGAGATGCCTATTTTTTAAATGACATTGACATAAGACCTGTCACCCGCTAGTACCTCACAGACGTTAGGCGGGTACCCGCACCACGTGATTTTTTGACATCCGTCTTCCCCTATTCCCGTTCTTCGCAAAAATATGAGTATCGGTTCCCGGTAGTGCACTGTGCTACACCGTGGACTCGCGAAAAAATCCTTATGTCCCGACTACCGAGCTGACCCGAGTGCTAGTCGATTAAAAAACGATCTTCAAGTGTTTCGAGGCGCGATATTCAAGTACTAGATAATGAATTTTTCAATTATGTTTTGAATGAATGAATTAGTTAACTAACTTTATTTTAATTTACCGCTATGTTAATACCTCAATAAATAATTAAGGATCAAAATCAAAGGTTTTAAATAAAAAATATATGGTTAATTAATTTATATCTTTTTAAATTTGCTTGGGTTGTTGCGCGATTGCCCTGTTCGCCACCCCCTAAAGCCGCCGCCGTAGCCAACCTTATACTGTATTCCCGCTGCTAAAAAGGGAAGACCTTAGCGCCATATATGACAGTAACAGAACACAAAATGAATTTTTAAATCTACTTCGAACACACTTTCTCTTTCAAAGTGAATTTCTAAATTCTCATTTTTGTGTTCTGCTGCTGTCGTATACATGGCGCTATGTTATTTTAGATTTTTTTTTTGATCACCCGAGTGCAGTTTGGCTATTTTGAGGTAGAATACGTTAATTCATTGTGATGACCTGACGAGCGGGTTGTTATACTGGGTGTTTCAAATTCGACCCTCACCATTGCGATCTCGGAGACAGTAAGAGGTACGGTCATTTAAGTCGGGACAAAGTTGCGTATCCAGGTAACTAACAAAATACCAGTTAGAACGTTTCAAAATACAAAGTACTTCCGGAGAGAGACGGAAAAAACTGATTCTTCTCAAAATCGTCATTATATGATATGCCATGAATTATGTAGTCGGAACTTCAAACTTCGTTTTTAAAAAAACTTTATTTGGTTCCAACAATAGTTTACAGGGACCGAACCGGAATTACAGTGTATGTGTGTTCGCTGTGACCGAGATTGAATGACTGACTCATAATTAAGATACAATTGTTAATATAAACCAAAAGTGATGAGCTAGTAAAAAGGAATACAATGCAATTATTATATCAATTAATAAAGTGTTAAATGACAATTTGGTGATAGCTACAATAAAAGGACTTGTTTACTAATAACATTTCATTTATTTGTGAGGGTGATATGTTTTCAATAAAATGGTGTAAAAAAAGCTTGTTACATCAAAATATTATACATATGTGTAATGATCACAGAATATACTTTAAAGCTAAATTATAGTTGTATAAAAACAGCAAAAATTTGATTTTTTCAGTTGAAGATCCATTAAACACACAGAGCTGACTAAAATCGAAGAATGCATAAGTTAATGCTTCCATTAGGATTGTTTGGTTATAACATTTGCTCTTTAAGCTCCCATATCATTAAGTAAAGGCCTCAAAGCACCAACAACCTTGGTCCCATCATGACTGTCTACTATAGGCGAGTAAATTTAGTGTTATTTTGAGGAACCATGATCCATAATATCCTGTTGATATCCAAAACATTTCTGTTAGCAATATCTGACCCTATAGTATATCACCATTTTAAAATAAATAAAATGGAACCTTGATGTTATTTTTCTTTCAGCACCAATCAAATAGGCCTATCAAAAAATGAACTGATTACAACAGAAGCCTCATGTCTTAAATTCCTTAGGCTTACTTATCTAACAATCTAAGATCACCCTAGGATGTAGGATACACCTTTTTTTAATTTCAACTTCTGATATACAGTCTTATAAATTATATATATATATATATATATATATTCTCTATCTGTTTCCGTATTATACTTTCTACTGTTGTATTCCAAAGACGGGACAGTAAATGCTTGTCTCACTACCTATTAGAAAAACTACACATATTCAAGCACAAAGCAAGATGTCATGAATGAATGAAGACTTGAGATATAAAAGTTCCTGAGTCAATGGTTTCCTGATCTTGCTGGATAGCACCTAATCATTTTAATATTCTGCAATCTAGCAACTCATCAATTTCATCAAAGCAAGGAGAGAAAAAGCCAAAACTTTGATTTCAAATACTGACGATCTGCTTTGTGATTTAAATCTGTGATCTATACATGTTCTGTTCTATAAATTACCAACAAAAAATATACACATTTCAACTATTTACCTATGAATATGTATGTTTTAGACGACCCTGCATTTTTTCTATGTAATCTAATGCATCTAATTTTTTTGCAAGAATGCCGCATTAGAAAATATGACAAGATTCATTGTTTTGTTTTGTCACGAGTCTACCAGGTAAAAACTATTAAATTAAGATTCCAAAATGAGACATGTGATGACAAATCATTTACACCCCTCAACAAAATAACGGCTACCCAAATGAGGATAGTCGAGCCTAAATCCTTAGTAACTTACTGAAAATCTGAAACATATTTTGTGGGAAAACTACTTTCTCGTAATAAAAAATGAGAATCAGCTAAACAAATCCTGTCCTGTCTCTTCTAATGTCTTATTTGTCAGTCTCTCAATTTCACAGAGCAACAATTGAGTATCAGCATCCATTTCTGATAATGGAGGGCTGACTTGAATGGAGTTCTGGACATTGTCCCATTCCAAGGAATTTGCTGATGAGATTCTAGACCAATCCGATTCACTGTTTCCTCCACCTGTTGGCATGGGACTGGTATTGCTGGGACAGTGGGAAAAACCATCTTCTGGAATTGCTGTCCTGAAAAAGGAAATAGCCTATGATGATACCAAGCGCGAATCCTGTTTTTTACCGAGTATGTGAGTATATTCGCTGAACGCGCGATGGTAGCGCCAATTAGCGGGTGTCAGATTGAGATATTTGTGCTTGTGGGTATTAGTGACGTAACGAATAAGGGTGTTCGCGAATATTCGAATGATTCTTGATATTCGCACACGGATTCCCGAAATTCTAGCGAATATTTTGCGAATGAAAATATCAGAAAAAGAAAATTCGAAAATAATCTTACGTGCTTGAATAGATAAAAAAATATCAGATCAGTATAATTTTTTTTGCTAGAATAGCAAGCATTGTAATTTATAAACAAAAACTATTTGCTTCCTTTAGAAAATATAAGTTTCATTCGTTTTATTAGTGAAGTAAAATAGTCTAAAGACGATGCTGTCTTTTTGACCTAAGTCTGCACGACCAGAAGACGAGAAAACTGAGTATTTCAGAAGAAAACATTAGTAAAAATGATGTTTTGAGCGTGTCGAAAAAGGATATAATCATTAAACGGAACTTCTCCCCCCACACCCTGAAACCCCAAACCTCCCATTTTTAACATCTCAAAAAGTTTTCCGGAAATGATCAAGAGCCTCTGAAACATCCACAAACGAGAGTTTAAGCGTTTTTTTTTCGTCTTTTGCCTATAGCTCCTCCGCTACTGAACCGATTTTTAAAAACTACAAAGCTCTTTCGCCCTTGGCACAGTAGCAATCTTGTGTAAATAGTTCAACAAAATTCGGGTGGTACTAAGTTATAGATGAGCCACGGATTAGCGAACAGACAGACCCACGAAAATAAGATATCATATAACATACAAAAAAAAACATATTTCATTTTCTCAATTTTTCGGGGTCACGTTTTTGAGCAATTTAAGTTCACTGAAGTAACTAAACAGCTCAGAAATATCAAAAAGGGAGTTTACGGACATCTGAGATAATCTGCGATTTTTCGTTTTTCGCCCACTACTCCGCAGGAAAATGTGCTAGAATGAGAGGCATACGACACTGTGTTTTGCGATTTACATATAATCCAGGTCCGAAAAAACATAGAATGTTTCACGATTACAATAGTTTCTGGCCAACTGAGGAGCAACATTAAGGGCCTTACCGTCAGTCGTTCCTACAATTGTAGGACGCCTTTATGGCCTGCATAGTTTTCCACTCTTCCGTGTCAGCGCTCTATTTTGAGGCTATGTTACAAATATCTATTTGCATCAAATTGTTCATGCTTTTGATTTATATTATATGTTATATAGCCTGAAATGTCTTACAATTCAAGAAGAAAACATAGCTTGACAATAGGAGAGCGCTGACGCTGACACGGAACCGTAGAAATCTAGAAAAAATAACCAAGCCTGTCTCAAGGAGAGGAAAGACTATGAAAATCAAGAAGGTCATAAAGGCGTCCTTCAATTGTATGAACGACTGACGATATGGCACTAAGGGTCTTGTGGCCTTAGCTGCAATTTTCGATTAAGGGACAATTTAATATGTACTTGTGGAAACGTCGCAAAAAATAAGAAAAACGAGTAATTTATGGAACAAATGAACAAAAACGAGTTCCCTAAACAAAACAAATGAGCAAAAATCCGTCCATGGCCACCCTGGTGCACGGTGATCCATTCAGTTCTCATCACTATGCAGTGCGCTCCTGGCAAATATTAATGATGGGAATTCATTCATAGCTTGCAGATTCTTTTGAATGGGACCGCTATTATTGTTGTTTTATATTGATAATCTGTTCGAGATGGAAACTGCCGGAGATTACTTAGTTTAGTAAAAAAAAAGTAGATACACATGCTCATACATCCGGATCCTGAGGAAACGAAGATGGAGAGGGAAAAAACGACACACGAAGTCCACAACAAGAGCCAACCTACACGTTGTAGTATAAAATGGCTAGAAGACCTCGAATTTTCAAGGAGACATCTAACCATAACCACGCGGTCAGTTATAGCGACTTGCTGTGGTACTTCAAGCCCAAAGGATCTACAAAGAGAAAATGATCATGCGGACAAAGGTATATAACAAAAAGTATATATATATATATATATATACAGGGTGTCCGCAAAGTTGGGGTTTTCCTTTACAAGACGTGTAGATCTTGAAAACATAAGCAATTTTTCTTAGTACCATATACACCAATGTCTTAAGGGAACCGAGATAAAGGGCTCTACAACATCAAAAATATCTGAATACCGTCCTGTACCCGCGACATCACCGATTGGTACAAGGTCACTGGCTCAACCCGACGACAGAACTGGATTGGGTTCAGTGTGTCAGGGTTGTATGCAACCTTCAACCGACGGTTACGGTCGCGCATGTAGAGGTAATCGCGTAGACGAGAATCCCTCAACAAGCACTAGAGACGTGGCTAGAGAAGTGCAAGTATCAAAAACTAAAGTGCGGCAAACGCTGCGTGAAGAGGGGCTGTATCCGTTTCACGTCCAACGTGTACAAGCCCTTCAACCTGACGATTTTCCAGCAAGAGTGCGGTTTTGTGAGTGGTTGTTGCATCAACATGACAATAATCCGGACTTTTTAAAGTGCATATTGGTGACAGACGAATCTACGTTCACGCGTAATAGGGTGAATAACTTTCGCAACACTCATGTTTGGTCAGTAGAAAATCCGCATGCTGTCCGTCGGGCACATTTTCAACAAACATTTTCGGTGAATGTTTGGGCTGGCATGGTGAACGGTATGCTCATTGGACCATTTATTCTCCCAAATCGATTGGACGGGATGCAATACCTAGACTTTTTACGCAACATTTTGTCTTCCTTGTTAGATGTGCCATTAAGTGTAAGACAATCAATGTGGTTTCTGCGTCTGCTCGGTAGCGCATCAGCTGATTTCATTTTCTGTTGGAGCGGTATGATTTCGGGCAGAGACGTACTTAGCCCTTCTCGTCAACTGGAGAGTGAGTACTTTTTCCTTTATTTTTTTTACTTGGTCGCCCTCGTTTCACTACACATTACCTTTGTTATTTCAAGGGTAGTTGTTTCTGAAAAGGAAAACCCCAACTTTGCGGACACCCTGAAGATATATATATATATTGTATATACGAGTATATAACGTCTCTAGCAGATTGAACTATTTGTGATTTATACACGCACAAGCTTGCTTCTGTGGGTTTCCCGTTTGTTTACCATTCTGAACCGTCTACATTTTCATATTCATTTTACCATATTATCATTATTTTTGGTAAATAAGCTTTACTTTAGTTTAACACAAGTGATTATTCATTCAATTGTCATGTTGAGCCATATTAACTTCATAGAAACAATTATTCAACAAGCTTCAGTAATTACTTCATTTACTCAGGATGATATTTACCATGAGCTTCCTGAAGGGTCATAAAGGGTTGACACTGGCAGAGTTTCATGTTCCCATTCCAAATCTAGTGAGCTAGCCGGTGTGGATGTGGCAGTCCTTTGTAACAATGCTCTTGCATCTAAACATTGCAGCTGAATGTCTCTGCTTGTACATGATCTGTAATTTGTTGTCAATGAGTGTGATGGTTATAATTTGGAGTAACTAATATAGGCCATATGTCTTGTATTAGTTTGAAGGAGATTACGAGTCGTTTCGGAGAAAGAAATGCAATAGTTACTTTGGTAATAGATAATTTTTTATTCAACATTTTAATGCAAGTGTTGTATGTGTATATTGATGCAAATGTGAATGTCTCTCCAGACGTCATCATGACGTTTGAACCACAATACGATAAGACTTAAAAATTTGTACTCTACCCAAGGAAGGTTATAGTCATGGTTTAATCCGCGAAATCTTGTAGGATGTTCAAAAAGTATGGATAGATGAAAATATCTCAAAAAATACTTTTCCTGTAGAAAAATGTTGTGGAACAAAATTGAAATGTTTGGAAAGGTTTATTCATTGGTGATCTCAAACGTGACCTTGGCTATGACCTTCAAGGTAATTCGAAGGTCAAGACAGTTTTCTTAAATGAACCACCTATTTTTGAGAGCGGACAATAGTATGCCTTAGCTCATGACCTTGACCATGATCATGGGTTCTTGAGGGTGTCCAGAAAGTAGGGAAAGGACAAAATATCTCGAAGGATGCGTTCCATAACGAAAAATGTTGTGTAATAAAGTTGTAAGGTTTGAAAACATTGATCTAATGATGACCTGGACGTGACCCTGACTATGACCTTCAAACTGATTTGAAAATTTTCTTAAATGGAACATCTATTTTTGACACCAGATATGAAACATTGCAGTTAAATGCCTTTGCTTGTACATGAACTGTAATTTGGTGTCAATGAGAGTGATTATAATATGGAGTGGCTAGCCTAAACCCGTAGCTCCGCTGACGTGAAATTAGTGTGCGTGTAAAGTATAGGTTATAGACATTAGTTACTTTGATAAAAGATATTTTTTATTCCACATTTCAATGCAACAATATACAGATGTGAATGTCTCTCCAGAATGTCAGCATGAAGTCTGAACCACAATACGATAAAACGTAAAAATTACTACTTTATACCCAAGGAAGGTTATAGCTATGGGTTTATCTGCGAACTCAACGACGAGAGTTTCTATATATATGGTGTATGTATGCAATACCCAAGCAGCCCAAGAGTCTGGCATTCACGCATCTTTTGAAAAAAAGGTTCTAAGAAAAGTTTTAGGATAAAGTAATTTGTTGATGAGCTCTAAATGATCTCTGAGGATATCGACACACACTATCACCAACTATGGTAAAAGCAAGTTTTCCTATAACTTTCTTTCATATCACTCGCACATTAAATTTTTGTAAAAAAAGGATACCACCCTGAACAGCGGGAGCTATCCTCAATTATTAACAAACATCCAAACTTTCTCATTTATAATAGTATTAGTATATCTAGATTATACTTGAGGCTTCTAGGGTATGCATAGCGTTTACGAGTATCGCACGAATCGCCGAACCACTAGAGATGCGCCTCTTTCTCTTTGGTGAGCGAAATGAGGGGTATTGTGTGTGTGTGTGTTACATCACAGCATGGAGCAAGGTCTAACTTGACTGATATTATTTGTGCATGGGCACGACTGCATGGTCATCCTTATTGTGGTGTCGCGCCGTCATAGAGAGCAGTATATTGTAATACAAACATGGACTTTCAATACGCACAACTATATAATTCAGATAATGACTCGTGTTCCCTTGCAAAACCATCAAAATTATAATTCATAATTCAGGTATCTATACATGGCTTATTGATTACCTGTATTATTAAGGCCACAATATATTTACAAAACACTTAATTTGCTGTCTCGATTGCCTTTTTCAAAGTACCAAATCTGAAAAAAACTGTGCGATTTAGAGTTTGGGTTTCATAATTTTTATTTGAAAAACAAACTGAGACAGTCGAAAAGCCAGCTGGATATTTCATAACTACTGACCAGCGAAATCCCAAGGAGCGTGTGCTGCAAAGTATCTACAGATTATGCCATTCAAGTGAGCTATTATAACATATAATTGTTGAAAGGAAACTTTCACGTTCAATGAGTACCAAGAGGTACTGAACAAGAAACTATTCCACATTTCGACATTTAGCTATATATCAACTTTTTCAATTTTCACATGGATGTATGGGACTGGTATTAGATAGAGCCATTGATTAAGGTTAAAGTTTTAGTTACGTCTACTTATCTCAAAAAATTAAATTTATACTATAACATCAATCTGTAATAATGGAGAACAACACAAAAGCATCGAATCACTTGGGTTCTTGATAAAACCTGATTTTATGTACATATTGCCTATAATACTTTACTTGTTTTTTGTTTCCATGTATGATGTAATGTTTTAATAGATAAATATCCATTTTTTTTTAAACAAATAGCTGTAATGCAGAAACCATTTGAGCAAACTGGTAACAGACTTATTAAAAAAAAAACTCATGGAAATAGTGCAGGAATATACATGGTGATCCATTTAATTTATTTGCGAAAAATTACATTTTGCAATTTTGACCACTCTGTATTAATCATTCAAAAAATTCGTTAAAAACAGATGAATTAGGCTAAAATTAAGTGAAATAAAATAAATAATGACAAATCCACGACTCCATCTGTCAATATAGCACATATGCAGGCTGTCAAACTTTAATGGTTTTCTTTATACATATAAAACACTCATTAATTCAACAACTAATAATACTAAATTATTAATCAATCTGGCAACAATTTGAGCACTCTCCCTAAAATCAGATAAAAATGTTTTTGTCATAGATTATAACATCATCTTCCAAGATATTGCAACAAGATGAAAGGCAGGTTCTAAATAAAGGATTGTTGTCACTTGCAGTTTTTACCTTATTCTGATAATTGACCTGCATATTTTTACACAATCACAGGTTTTTTTTTTAATTAAAAACTGCCCTCACCACCGACCTATTCTCTTTTTCGTTAAGGTTCATAATTGTACCTTAAACAAACAATGCACACATTTGAATGTGCCTCAAGCCTTGACGTGAAGGCGAATCTCAAAAACCCAATGTTCGCTAGATGTGATATAAAAAGAAAAGGGCGTTTCTCGAAGTTGAACAAAATAAATTAGGAAGGCGCTTCTCATGATACGCCTTTAATACAAATCGTTGAAAGGCCGATCTCCGAGATCCGAGTGGACCGATATGTTTGAATTCATGGTAACCAAAAAGAATCCTATCAAACTATTTTTCAAAGTCGATCTTACAGATAAAAATTGTAGGGCAATGTCCTTAAAGCAGCAACCTGTACCTTTCCAAATCACAACTATTAATCGGTTGAATAAGGAACTTTCCCCAATATGTTTAGAAAAAAATTTTTTAGTTCCAATTTTCCACATTTTCAGTTTCGTTTTGATGAGTTATTGTATGTGGTTTAAGCCTTTTTGTGTTATTATCGTACTAGTATAATAGTTCTTGTTTTGTAAAGTCACTTAAGACTGTCTTCAAAGCTCTTAAAAGCTGTTTTGATTACTTTGTTTTGCTTCATGTAAAACATGTAGGATTCTATCACTAACTGCATTTTTTAGAATAAATGAACACTATGTTTTTGACATATGCATTATTTTGTATAAGATCCAAGCTTTTTATCCTGCTTTCTTTACAATCGATACAGGATGTATCTCGTAAGTAGATGCAAGAGTAATTGTTAATCACGGAACATAAAGGAGAGTCTATCCTAACAAATTATTAAAAAATGCCTTTACAGAAATGTATCCAAAATTGGGTCATATGTCTTATTACAAATCTAAGGGTAGTAATTTTTGAATAACGTTTGAAATAGTATAGCAAAATTTCTTTAAAACACTCTCCTGAAAAATCGTTAAAAGCTAGATACATACCTTTACGGGCGATATGGGTACCCTAAAGCCTTAAAGTAAAACAAAACCCCAAACAAATCTAAATCAAAACAATCATGCTAAGAAAATCCATGATGGAATGCAGTAATCGCATGTTGAAAATACGCTATTTAGATACCCTTACTCATTTCAGTTGAACCAATGAGAGTACCTTTACAAGAGGTACCTCATATCAAATTCCATTAAGCCATTCAGGCTGTAACCCATGTCATAGACATTGCATAGTTAATTCCCAGGATACAAGGCTACATGCTATTCCAGATTATAATCTCCAAATTTCATCGAGATCAGTTCAGGTATTTTGGCATGATTAAGTAACAAATATCCACACTTTCTAATTTTTAATATTAGCAAGGATATAGTGATATTAAGAAGCATAGCTCTTATGAGTATTTCTAAAATATTTTGAAGATTAGGTGCCTCAAAACAATCTTAAAGTCTAGATTTGCCATACTATCAGAATCAGAGAAAACTTTACAGCAGCTACTTCTTATAAAAACCCCTTATAAAATTACTAAAATTTTTACAAGTTTCAAGATTTACCAGTGCCACAGCCTCAGGGTATTTTTTTGGGTGTGAAAATTTTCCAATTTAAGAAGCTCTTCTTTTGACAGACAGTCATGTAACCCATTTATAACTCATTCATTCATCAGTTAGATCAACATTTACTTTTAGTATAAAGGTATAGTCTTAATTATAAAAATAACTACATACCCACTTGAAGGTATTCCTTGTGAATCTGATAATCTACTGTATGATGTTAACTGTGGATTCAATATACCATCAACTAACTGCAGAACAGGCTTTTGCTGTAACAAAATATTAACTATACTATTTGTATTACTTATGCTTTTAAACATTTAATTTGTCAAGTAATCTTAGTCAAATTATGTTACCTTATTCCTTCTTTTCCTAAATATTCTTGTAAGGAAATTCCGTCTTCAAGCGGCATGAAACAAGGTTATATAAACTGAGCTTCATAGATTCTTTTTATTTAAGACTTAGCGATAAAAAGTTGAAGCTTAGAAGACAAAAAATAAAATATTTCTATTGGAGATATTTACCTTCCATATTGCTCTTCATTACCATCCTAAAAAAATATCTATTTTTATAGAATGTCCATGATTCAAGTTAAACTAATGGTTGAGACATAGGTTCATTTTAATTCTTACCTCTTGGAGAAGGCTAGTGAAATCCACATTTCTGTGTTGGCTAAGTATGTGCAAATTGCCGAAAGTCTTGATTGTATCCGATTTTGGTATACAAACGGTGAAGCAGTTTCCCATTATAGTGGCAGCCCACAATGGACTGCACCCTTTCAACCCCCATGGGGCTGAAGTGATGGATGGAATGAACCCGTGTTGTGACTAATTATTCACGATGATGAAAAAATCGTTGTTGTGAGCTGGTGTAATTGAATAGCCTTCCTTTATTACCTAAAAAATCAATTACAGTACCTATCGGTCGCTTCCTAAACACCGTTTTATAGAGATTCTGCGGTTGATAAGAGTCATACAGATTTGTACTGGGTACTGTGTACTTAACTGTAAAGCCATTTTATCTATGAAGGAAATTGGTGATATTTAAAACTGGAAAATTGAATGAAAATGCAGACGTGATGGAGACACCCATTAGAAAATAATAATTTTTAACCTTGTTTACATTGACACTGACAACTTTGACATTGACAATACTTTATTGCCCAATGCACTGTAGTCTATCCAGATATGGTGTATTTTTTAATTCACCGGTTGAGCAACCGGTGCCACCGGTGGACCAGACATCTGTCATTTCAATTCAACCGGTTGCTGCCATCACCATACAAAGCTGTCAACAGTGTCAACCATAAGCATCAGTGGTGGAATCAACCGGTGAATTAAAGAATCCACCTATTGTCAATTTTTTCTTGAGGTTTAAACCACTCCCACACGATGTGACGAATACCTTACAACTTTGGACACATGGCCATTCGCCACATCGTGTGGGAGAGCGCTGACGGATTGCATGTGTCCAACGGTCGCCACATGGCACGTTCGGGATCTTGTCGGTAAATTTGACCCGCGTGGTTCGTTACACTCCCACACGAGATGTCATGATGGTTTTAGGTTAGAACGAGTAGCGGCGACAAACATTGTTTATTTGTTTGCATGATTGTGGTGAAGTAGTGGTATGTGAGAAGTATTTTGATTTGAATACCTACCTATTCATAATATTGTATGTTCCGTAACTAACTTTTGAGGAGAATGGATTACATTAGTATACATACAAAGCATAGGCAGCCATGACAACACTGTCTTCATATTGCTAATATTTTGTACGTTTCGCACGTGAGTTATGGCTGGAGTAAGGATATGTATTTTAGTAAATTATAAATTATCAAGTACCTTACAGTTGTTTCATTCTAATGTCATGTTGCAATGCAAGACTAGTTGACAAATATATTGACTTCCATTTCATAACCAACAAAAAATATTAAATAAATGTAAACTCTGAACGTACTATCACGATTTTGGTGAAACTTTGACCCTAGATTACTACGATGAAAATGACACAAAAGCTCTGCAGTTTTTGAAAATCGGTACAGTGGCGGTGGAGCTATCGTTGAAAAACAAACAAAAAACGGTCAAATTTCGTTTTTCGACATTTTTGAGGCTTCTGACAGACAAGTCTTGATCGCTGAGGACAGATCTGAAATTATATTTCGGCGCTTGAAAAAATTGTTTGATCGTTTATTTTGTATAATTTTTCCTTCAGTTGTAAAGGATCAAGCGTGACACTGACACCGATAATAGACGGCACCGCCATGCGTCGAACGTCCGAGACTAAAAAGGTAGGAGACACACTTGCCAATTGCGGGATGTCGAACGTTGTAAACAACGTTATATACAACGTTGTAAACAACGTTGGAAGCATCGTGTGGGACCCGCATTAGGAAAACTAGTCGCTCAGTTTTGACACTAACGTTGCCACATTACAAAATTTTTCGAATATTCTAGAAATAAAACGCCCAGCTGGGCTGCAATGATGCCATATCATATACATTTCTGCTAAATACAGAAAAATGAGTGCCAATATGCCGGCGATGTTGCCACATCACACAATTCTTATTCATTTTGGAAATTACATATGCAAATTTGCTGAATTTCAAAAATAAGGGAGATAAGAAGAGACAATCCCTGGATGAGTAGGAACCAGTGAGAAAATAGGCTGCAGACAGGAATATTTATGAAAGTAAAAAGGTTATTACATTATATTTTGTTCCCAGTCATTTAAATTTTCTAGAAATTTATTTTGCGATGTCAATAGAAAATACAAATCAGAGCCTAGTACAGACGTCAGGCATAGCGAACATGTTTGATGTGTGATGCGTCATTCCTAATTTTACTGTGATGTGACTTAATTGCATTTAACGTGGGCGCGGTGGCGATTTCCTGTAGTGCTCCTCAAAGTGTTTGAAAAGACAAAAAATGGGAAAAATTGTAATTTATAAACATGAACATAACCTATCTTCAGAAACGACATCATATAAATAACCGCTAATAGATATGCTTCATTGGTAGCATATTCAGTAATAATTTTCTCACACAGTAAATTCGCTGATTTTATACTCATGCAGTCCAATACACATAATCTTCCAGATGCGATCTTGCTATTCAACCTTTCCTTTCTTTCACATCTTCTCATGAACACTACAGACTTTCGGCTTCACAAAACATATACTTGATTTCTGCAAGCAACAATGCGTGTAGTTGAGTAATTTCTCCATAGATGGACGCTCACAGTGATCATAGCGAACAAACGTGGAATGAACTATTTTCACCCTAAAAACTACCTAGTGCAAGATGACATTTTATTGTTTTTTTTTGACGTTTTATAGTTTTTTTTACATAATAGCCGTGCAGGAAAAATGCAGAAATAACAGTTGCCTCGTTGTAGGTTTCTTCCAGAAAATACAGATGTTACGCTGATGCCATGTCATAAATCATCTGGCAATTGTGGAAAATTTGTTGGTAGCGTTCACGAAGGAATGTCAATAAAACACCCATTTAAAACAATACGATTTATTTATCACATTAGTGAAAATTACACAACTATGTACATGGGGTAAAATCAAAATGTACAATCTCTTATTTTGGCTTTAAATAACATATTTTTTAGAACATGATCGCTTTTATCGGCTAACTCCCGGTAAAAAATGTGCATTCTTAGAAAATACCCGAAATAATAATACACCAATAATTTTAGACTTCAAAGAATGAATCAGTCGCAGTTAGCTAATTTTTTGTATTAAATACTGCTCTAAATCATTGAATCAGAATTCAGTATTTCAGAAGATCTTCGTGCAGATCTTACAATTAGTCAACCAGCTATCGACGAACTTTTCAACCATTTGATTACTTCCTGCCTAAAATCACTGGGTTATAGATATTAAATTCACCTAAAAACCTACTTTAGAGGGGATTTTATAGTGTCCTTAAAAATACCACTGGTGGTGCATTTTCAACATGCGTTTATTTTTAAGTCTTTTTTTAGGAGGCATTTTGAAAAATCAGAGAGTACTCATCTACGTAAAGACTTACAGCCTAGGCGTATATGATAACGTTCAATTTTACGTATTAATATCACATCATGCGCTTTTAGTTGTTTCTGAATTACAACAACTGGATAAAGGGCAACTGCCTAATCCTAGCTAGATACTCCATTTTCAGTAACAATTATCCATAATTAGAACTTTGGGAGATCCTGAAGACCGGATATATTTTAGACCTATAAAATGTGCTGATGGTATTTACGGTGACTTGTGACACGATAGGTCCAATAAATGACAGTTACGATCGTGTCTAGCAATGGATAATACTGAGAATAAAGTTCAGATAAAAAACAGCAAAGAAAACGGCATTGCCTTGAACTTACGATGTACAAAAACTATAAAGTTGCTGGCTACTATGGGAAGATTACATCATTAGTATAACATCTTGGAAAAATATTGAATGACGTGCAGAAATACGTCACTGACTTTTCAAACATTGCGCGAATTCATTACACTAAAGGGTAGTTAAAAGTTCAGTAAGGCTTTTCAATTGAACATGGTTGTGTCAAGATCTCCGTACACGAAACTCTTACTGATTACACACAGTACACGCACATATCGTGTCTCTACACATTTCAGGGGATTAGACACTTGACAGAAAATAGTGTACAACTAGACAGTGGTTTGTCTCTAAAATGAATAATGGCAACATTTTCTATTCGAGGCTTACAGATAGACAAATGGCAGAATTTGTTGATTGTACTGAGGTAATCATGTAACTCACTTCGTCAAAGAAGCAGTTACGTCGTTTTTACGCATTTCAGTAATGGTGACCTAATTACATAATGGATGAAGCAATTGCAAACTGGATTTCATAATTCGTGAATATATAACGGCACTATTTCTAACTGTATAAGTGATCTATTTAATAATATGTGACAGACAAGTTGATAGGGCACTATAAAATGCAAGCGAACTCGGCAGTTATTTGTATTTGTGCTGAGTTTACCGATAGTTTCATAGTGCCCTAGGGTCAACGTGACGCCATTACCGAAATAGCGTAAGAATGGCAACACTGCTTATCGGAACCGCGCGATCACTCCCGATGACGCTTGCGGGGATTCACCGCGGCCTAGTCGTCTCTAAAGCAGTATTTACAACAGCGTTTGCACGCGCACACGCAACAACAACAGAACAACACCAACAATGACACTGCGGCTGCGCCGACGTACATCCAGTTCACTTCTGGCACCGCTTCTTTCACGCACAACTCGGGGGATTCGTCGCTAAACGCACTACCTGCAACAAAAGGAAACTAATAGTATATTACATATCTCAGTGGAGAAGCGGGCAATCCTGTTTAAAGCCACTGGCAGAATTTATGACGGACGGTAAGTGTTTGGTAGTGCCGAATATAACTTTGTAATATTTTACAAAGTATAGAGAAAAATCAGCCACCTGAATTTAAGTTATGCTGTGCTTATTTTTACAAACGTTACTCAATGCAAGACTTTTTGTTTTCCAGAAAATAAGTACTGTTTGGCAGACCTGAGATCTCGGACTATTAGTAACCAATTTTGAGAAAATAACGATAAGAAAATGAACTAAAAAGGTAAAATGGTTTTGTGTTCTGTACTAATACACAGTTGAAACCTATTTAGAAATACTCGTAATTGATTATAGTTTCAAGATATCTCAAAGTCGTACTCATAATCTGTCATTGCCATTAGTCATATAATTAAGATTACACATATCACTCAAACTACCTCGATAGTGCGACACGTTAGGGCAGTTGACCACCCCGTTGCACACCAGCCTGGCGGGTATGCACAGTCCGCGATCCCCAGGACATGCGAACTCGCATCCGTCTCCTGAGGGCTGGTCTTCTTGGGGCCCGCCCTCCGTGAGGCGTGATGACGTCAGCTGTCCGCTACTAACTCCTCCTCCTCCAGCGTCCACGTTGCGAGGTAAGTGGAACATCTCTGTCCAGGCGATCTTGAAGGCGGCACGCGTTGGAGACGTCCTAAAAAAAGATACAGAGGGTAAAAACAAGAAAAACTTTCCTGGTAATATATACATCAAAGTCTCAAAACTATCAAGATGTTGGTTTTAGGAAATCTGTAATTTCTCCAAGAAAGGTTTAGATGGATAGATACGACGCACACGCACATCAGTGTCTAGCCCGTAGAAATTGTTATCAAAAACGAGTATTTCCTCCCCGGGCTTGAATAACAGCTCTCATCCTCTGTGGCATAGACTCAATTAAGCCAGCTATTGTGTCTTTGGGTATTTGTTCCCACTCGTTCACCAGCGCCTGTTCTAACGCAGCCACAGGTTGAAATTCTCCATAGTTCTGGCTGAGCCTCCTTCCTAATGTATCCCACATGTGCTCAATGGGGTTGAGATCCGGACTCCTTGGCGGCCAGTCTAGTACTTGAATTCCAACATCGTTGGGGTATTGTCTAGTCATTCTGGCTATATGCGGCCGAGCATTATCTTATATTAGGAGAAAATTTTGTCCTATAAAGGGCATAATGAGGAACTACATGTTCTTCCAAACATTCCCTAATGTACCTCGGCAGTAAGGTGCCCTCCTTGTAGTGAAACAAGATCTGTGCGGGATTTCAAAGAAAAACCGCCCCATACCATCACTCCTCCACCATGAAATTGCACTCTAGGAGCGAAACAGCTTTGAGCATAGCGTTCTCCAGGCCTTCTCCACACTCTTTGGCGACCATCAGGTGAATATCTCGTAAAACGAGACTCGTCTGTAAAAATAACGTTTTTCCAGTCGTCCACATCCCAATCTGCATGAGTTCGCGAAAATACCAAGCGCTGAGTTCGATGACCTACATCCAATAGAGGACTTGTAGCAGGTACACAAGATGATAGGTTTCCTTTTTCCAACCTTCGGCGTACGGTATCAGGTGAAACTATGGTACCATGAACATCATCCAATCGTAGCAGGCACCGGAAGTGTCAGAAACCGATCGTCAACTGCGTTTGTGGCTTTCCGTCTTCCCTGCCCAGGTCTTCTTGAGAAAGAACCAGTTTCTCTAAATCTTTGTATCGCATCGAATATCGTACTGCGTGGTACGGCAAGCCTTTTTGCGATATACCGAATAGGACGACCATCATCTTGTAAAGCTACAGCTTGTGCCACTTGTTCCTGTGTCAATTTTGTTGAGTATTGCTTGACAATAATCTTTTGCTAACATACATAGCCTAATTCAAACAATTTCTCACCCGGCAAAGCCTGCTTGAAACAATGTCTTGTTTATTGGTAACAGCATATATACTTCAATAATTGAGATATTGACGCGAATAAAAAAAAGATCTGTTGAAAACAGTTGAGGCTTAAAATTCTCATATGAAGACACATTATTCAGTAATCCAATGTTTCCACAGGGTGTTCAGAAATTTAGGGCAAAATGCATCTTTTAGTTACACCCTGTATAATAACAAACATTTTCAATTTTTTTTGCAAGATCGACAGTCGATCAAATGAAATTACCTACAATTTGACGAAGAAATTAACGAAATTGACGCAAAGGTTGGTTATTTAGAATTCAATTTGAACAAAATTTTGTTTGTCCGGTAAATTTTGCGTGGCAGTGTAGATAATCGCTCATTCCTATAACAATAACAAGTTTGTCTATCGTCATCATATCTACGTAAGTTTGGGTTGCACGTCTCCATGATGCTGCTGGTGTTTCACGAGATTATTCGGATCACTTACTTGGACGTTTCCGATGAGCCGCATGGGTTTGTTTATCTCCTACAAAAAGCTAGAGATACTGGCCGCTTGCAGAAATATCGAGTTGGGCACATTAAAAGACGTAGACAGCCACGAATGTTGCAAATTGAGGACAAAGTCAATAAATTAGCGATTTTGAGTTGAAAAACGACAACTTCATACAGTATTCACAAGCAAGATGTAAAAGGGTGGTACTTGAAATTTCTTGTGAAATGAACGATACTTTGCTTCAATATCTCCTTACTTTTAATCCCTACGCCACTGGGCGAGGAAATATTGTAATCGCGAAAAATGAGATATGTTTTTTGTATGTTGTATGACATGTACATCACAAAGAAACATGTCACTCATTTCCACCAGTCTGTTTGCTTGTCGGTCTGTCCGCTAATCTTATAACCGCCTATAACTTGATAAGTACCGGTCGGATTTCGATGAAATTTCTATATAATAATTTCTATATAATAATATGTTTATGTCAAGGACGCAATGGTTTTTGAAAAACGGCCCAGTGGCGGCGGAGAAAAAGGCCAAAAACAAAAACCGCTCAACCTCTGTATTTCGACGTTTTAGAGGGTCCAGATAATTTTCAGAAAAAAATTGTTGGTGTTGAAATTTGGGGGTTGGGAGTTGTAGAGGGTGGAGGCGGGTATACGAAATTGATATGATCTTCGTTTATTTATACGCTCCCAATCCAGGTAACTCTATGCACCTATTATCCATATTTCACCCATAAGGTATTTACCCGTACATCAAAAACTTAGAATGATAGAGATCGTCCGGCGTATATGTACAAAATGAAAGATAACTCGCGTCAGCGATGCCGCCCAGATGTGGAAAGCGACAACGTTGCAACATGGTCAGTAACTACCACTGGCAGGTCTATGGACTAATTATATGGCTGTGTTTCACTGACTTGATACGTTAAATTTCTTTGTTGTACATGTCTGTGTAACTCATTTTTTTTCTCAGAGGGATTAAATCCTTTATGAACTGATGACGGTGTTGTGTAGGAAGTGCAGAGTCAAGCCAATTGTTTATATCGAAAACAATTACGTTTCTTACCTTCCAATAAATTGTATCGTTATACTAGGATCACTGCTATCTGGACTGAGCTCTGCCGATGAGAGTATAGGTAACTCTTTCGCTAGTGTCACATTTTCTCCACATAGTGATAAGTACGGGTCCGGGCGACCCTTTAGGAAAATGTCTATGACACCATCGTCACAAGATTTAGATGCAAACTTTATTCGATCGAAGTGTAGCCAAAAGTCTCTGTCCCTGTTCACTTTGATTTCCCATATACACCTGTAATTCAACGTAGCATTTTTAGTATAACAATATTAATACAACAGCCATTCGTGCAATAAGAGCGCAAAGTACATTATCGCTCGGAAAAGAAGGCAATATTTCTAGAAAGGCACAGTCCATTCACGATTTTTTACCACCACAGAAACATTATAAATAGCGGTAGCAACAAGATCCGGATAAGTACTGTCTATTTCACTTTCTAATAAAAATAATAAAAATATAAATATAAAAATAAAATAATTTTCTTGCTTATTGAATACAATTTTCCGAAGAAAAACAGACAAACAAAGTCCCTTACACAACTGGCAACGTCGTACTCCGCCTGCATTGCATGTATCATCGCGTGTTGCCCACCACCGACATCGTGTCGGTAGACAAAAAAATAAATACCTACATCGAGAAAAAATTATTTGATAGTTTCCTGCATACGTTAATGCAACTAATCTTCACCCGAATTGAAATCACATTTTATTAATCAGTATGTATTCCTGTATCAGTGCGTGCATTTTGATACGAAAGAGATGTTCTCGGTACGCGAGTATCATGATATGCTTATTATTTACGGAGAGGCTCATTGCAATTCTGGAGAGGCTAGGCGCATTTACGAAGAACGATTTCCTGATCGAAGGTTACCAGCTAGAAGAACAGTTTGGTTTTAGGATACGCAACCAGTATAACGATCTCTACACTGAGAAGAAAAATGCAGAAAATATTACGGGGTGTCCCAAAAAATCGACGGCCAATTCCGGAATCCTGGTGACTTGGGAGCTGTTTCCAATTACTTTACGTTTACGTCTTACACTGGTAGAGTAACGTCAGTACTTCTTCCAACTAACTATCTTAGCTCCTTCTCAGTGGTTTTTGGTTAGATAGTGATACGCTCTAGAGCTGCTCGAGAAACAACGCATGAGAATACAACGTGCAATGAATTAATCCGAGTTACTCAACAACTTAGCTTTTTTGTACTTAGTAAAACATTTCCATAGCCAGCTTAAGAGGTGTTGATTTTAATAAAAAAGACAAAAAAGTGGAAAAACCGCGGCAGGCCCTGGATTTTTTAAATGTCCATCTAGTTTTACCATGTTCCTAAGTAACTTTGACCTGAAAAATTTCAACAAATCCGGTTCAATAGTTCCTGAAATGAGACAGATTTGGCGAGTAAGTAAGAGTAAATAACGAATTTAGACCTTGTGTGTTTTCAGATATGAAAAGTTCTCTGACTATACTACATACCAATTCACTATGACCATTTAAGTGCGGAACACCCCGTATAATTGCATATACGATACTTGGACAAAGCATTAAAACTATCCTCTGGATTGAGTAGAATTAGCAAAGTGTTGTCAGCCTCAGCATGAACATCCTATTAATGAAGCGTTTCCAATGGAAAAATATACTTCAAAAAAATATCTCATGCTGTGGCAGTTTTCGCCAGGTCCTTAAGAAAGCATTGCACCTCATTTTTCACCTATTCGTCAAACCTGAAACGCCCTGACATGTTTTTTCAACATATGGGAATCACACGGTGCCAAGTTCGCACTATACGGCTGGTGTTGTGAAACCTTGGAAGAATTTTTACAACAGTTAAAACTGTAGGGTGGGCATGGCTGCCCCTTGAATGATTAAGCACTGGAAGGGGGAGGGTAGCTAATTTCCAACCAATGACGACGCACCACGAACGATAGCCGTACCGACGCCGTACGCTGCGTACTATCGCGCACTTTAGTTGTCGGTTGGCGTTGCTGGAGGACGGAGCGTCGAGTCCTCCGGTGACGCTCTGCTTCTTTTGTCGTCGTCGTTAATGTGGAGTCCAGAAAAGCGTTTGTCGGTGATTCCCCGCGGTGTCGTCGTGTCGTGATGGTGGTTTGAGTGCTTTTGTGATAAGTGTGTGTGAAAAAGTGTAGTGGTTGTGCACGAAAGGCCAATGGAGTATTTTCACGTTGGATATTCTGAGGAAGCTGAAGGTCTTCATATTAGGCAAACTAGGTAACTATACTCATCTACTTATCTGTTAGTTTTGAGGTCATAATGTCAAAATTGACTTCTTGTGTGGTCAAAAGTAATTAGCAATGTTTCCCTATAGTTACTTTTCATGTTAGATGCGATTAAATTTGTGAGAAACCTTAAGACAATGCGTCCGAGGCGGAAAAAACGATTTTTTGTCGTTTGTAAATGTTTGAACTTTACAAGATACCACCGGGCAACGCAAATCAAGATTTACGTTGTATTTATATCTTATCTCCCGTATAAAAAGTTGTTTACATTTTTTTACTAAGAAGTAAATACTTCCATACAATCGATATTTTCGAGAATGGATTTTGAAGATTTGTCATTAATTGAACTATATTCATGTTGCAACTTGATATGGCTTGCATAAAAGTACGAACTGGAGAAAGGGAGTTGTTTGGCAAAGGCCTGTAGATTGTAAATATATCTTAAAGGGTGATTACTTCTTAAAAAAGTTTCTATAAACATAGGTTCGAGAATGCAGCTTTCAGGGTACAGGGCTACAGGGTGATGAATTTAAAAAAAAATCCCCTTAAATATTATATGAGAGTTGCCTATGGGGAAACGCTTCTGCATAACAGTTACTATAAGCACGTTCATGTATTGCACGCATGTCTGCCATTTCCTCAAAAGTGTAAATCACAAAAACCCGAAAAACTTTTTAGAGAAATTTTACAAAGAATAATTATTTTCTGGAAATGATTTTTTGTTTTCCAAGGCACTTTTGATAGTTTTAGCATACATTAATAGACCAATTTTGTTCAGTGACGTGCAATAAAACAGTTTTTTTTCTCGAAACCGTGAGATACGATAAAAAAATACAAGAGGTAAAGAAGTTGTATTTTTGAATGCTTACTGAAACAACAAATATTAAAGTTACAAAAAGGCAGTGGCGTGCATTTTTTGTCTTTATTTTCAAAAATTCTGTTGTTCTGTTATCCAACACTCTTTAATTCATTGAGTCGAAATGTTTTCTTTTGGCAGTGTGTTCACGAAAACATCAAGGAGTAATATTCTTTAGTTACTTTATACTTTATCGTTTTTAAAAAACGGAGTCGTTTCGTGTGATCATTCATTGTCTTTTCACAACCTTTCGTCATATTTATTTTTTATTTTAAACTCTCGTTAGAATTGAAGGGTGTAGGAAAAAAAAGATGGAAGTCGCAAAAACTAAGTTTTGAGATAAGTGATTTTAAAAGTTTCAAGACTAATAGTTCCGTTGTACAGGGTGGGTAAAAGATCCGACGGAGTACCATGAATTCTTCATCACGAGGAATTGAAAAAGTAGTTAAAGTTAAATTATAATTTTTTCATGTATACAGGGTGGCCCAAAAGTAAAAGCAGACCAAACATTTTTTAATGGAAATTAATATGTATTGTATACTCATGCTTTCTCTACTTGTTCCAGGGACCAGAGCAGTTTGCTGAAATGTAAGTGCATTTAGGGTTTTCTTATTGGTGTAGGGTTCACAGGCGAACATCACCACGTAGCTGCAAGACTGACAAAGCTGCCCCCACCCAGGCAGGGTGCCCCATTTAGATAGTTAGGAATCACTAAGAAAAAAGCGTCGGTATAGTAGAAAGGTTAGTAAACATAACAAAACGGTTGCAAACTTTGAAAACAGAGAGAATCGGAATGGTCATATAAAACACACGCTTCAGGAAAAAAAATTGCGTCAGAGAATTCTAAATAAGTATCTAGGGAAATGTTAGGAAATGGGCACCCTGCGATGTGAGGGCGCATCGAGGGATACATCAGACACCTCTTCATAAGATGCAGGAGCACATCGCGGGATCCAGACGACACGAGTTAATGTGTTTATGAATATATTTGGATAATTTATCAACATACTTTTTTTCCTACATTTCGAATACCTATAGCCAAAAACAAGTTATTAACAGTACCTCATCGTTGGTAACTTAACTACGATCTCTGCGAACTGCGGAGACATACAAGGGGTATTTTTCATGTGCGTGCGAACCACTTTTTATAAAAGGTGTCAATATATTATAGCCACATATTTTATTTATATTCATTTCAGCAGATATTGGAAAAAAGGAGCATAACATAATGGAAACAAACTACGAAATTAGCACCCGAGTAACTTTTTTTAAAAAGAGAAACCTTTTATAGCCATTCGCAAGCGAAAACGCTCGATGGAATTGTCCTATCCGCTTTTCCTGCCCAAAGTGTGAGAACGAGAGTTTTAATAACGAAGTACTGCTGTTTATACTTTTTACAGGGACTATGACAGTTTGCCAGAATGTAAGTGCATTTATGGTTTTCTTCTTAGTGTTCACAGCCATGTTTGACGAATGTATGGGACGACTCTTTATACTACCCTGGACCAGACAGGGTGCCCCATTTAGATAGTTGGGGATCATTATAGGAAACAACGTCGGTTGAGTGGAGAAATACAACTCTCTCCTTGCGTCTAAACATGCGGGGTAACACAGAGGTAAATCTGTTTTTATAATTTATATATGACTTCTATGTAATATGTTTTCTCATACATTTTTCTGAAGAATCATTGAGCCTTCAACAAGCAAAACTGTGTTAAACTTCAGCGATTGCACTGTGCAAAGGTCCGTCAAGAAGGAGGGAATTCCCCTGGGTCCATGGCCGAGCTGTTAATCAGGAATCCATCATTAAAAAAACTGCTAGGTATTAATGTGGTGTTTATGTAAGTACACAAAAGGTATGATACCCAACTGTATTAAAAACGATTATTACTTTTACAAGCAATGTGTGAAGAAATGTTTCGCGAGATATGTGGTTAATAATTTTTTGAGAAATATATATGAAAAGTTCAGGTTTAGATGCTAAGTAACCAGATAAGAAGGTAGTAGTAGCAGTAGTAGTAGTACTGGTAATACTTAGTGATAGTAGGGATAGTAGTAGATCATTACAGGTATAAGGCAAGATAGTTTGTAAAACTTTGGTACTCACTCCAGGGTGTGGCCCCCCGAAACTATATTTATTATTATGTTTTTTTACTTATGTTTGGTATTCACTATTTGTATTTTACTATCGACAGCTGGATATAACACATTTATTTATTGAGAAAAATATATATTTACAAGCAAAATGGATTATAATTCTTATTTTTACGTATTTGTCTATGATTATTTATGCCTTAAAATCATAGCGCAAGTGTTTTTCTTAGTTTGTTTCAGCTTTTAGGTGAGAATGCGAACATTTCTGTATTTCAGGAATGGTGATGAACTATGATAAATATTGATAATAATGGTATATTTATTACAATCTTAATTTTACCTTACATTTGGTATTTACTACTTCTAATAGGTACATATTTTACGAACATATCTACTTTTAGCTAAGATGTGATTGCACATTTCTTGTTTTTACGAATTTTACAGAAAGTTTTAGGTTTTCTTTCAGAATCATAGCCCAAATATTTTTATGAAGCATCGGAGGGGGGACACTCCCAATTTCAGGAATGGCACACGTTATAGACACCCCCGAGCGTGATAAAGTGAGAAAATGAATATTTTGTATAGGCAACTGTACCAAAAAATGTTCTGCCTGGATAGCCGGATAGATGTTTGATTGGGTGAAGATAGAGGTTGAATAGGAACAATAGAAACATGTTATGAATAATTATTCCCGATCTATATTTATGAAAACAGCAATCAGACATCAACATTTTTACAGGGTAAGCATTGGAGAGTATGGCATCAAGAAGGTTGGTTTTAAACTCGGATAGAACTGTTAAGAATGTTGGAAAGGTTCAAAACTAACCCTAAGAAGACCAAATGTTTGCCACTCAAACTATACTTAAATAAATAAATACAGAGTCAACCTACTTGATGTTTCAAAATAAGCAGAGGTGTTAATTAAATTCTTATGTGAACTCTCTTTGCAGATAAATCTGTGGAAAATAGTAGTGTGGTGTACCGTCAATATATTGATGAAGTTTTACGAAATATTTAAAGCCAGGTTCCAAGCAAAAGGATCTGAAAAAACTTTTGAAGCAATTAAGGGACATATTTGGAAAGTAACATGGGACCAAAAGTTATATTTGTTCATGCTCTTGATGATGATTGCAGGCCGGTACATGCAGAATGAAGATCAATTGAATTGATAAGCCGAAATAATGAACAGGTATTTTTTACATAATTTTGAACTTATTTATTCTCGATGTTTCACCTATTGCAAAAAGCAGCGGCGTCATAGAAGAAAGCTTTCGCCAAATTATTAGACAGATATCAGTGAACTACGAGGGGTGTTTTTATAGTAGGAACCAATTGCGACCAATGAATCTCAGACACTCTGGCCAATCTCTCACTATGCCGCTATAAAAAACCCATGATCCCTTAGTTTGTTGGAGAATATCTATAAGATTTTTCCATCCTTTTGTAATAAATTGTCTTTGAGAAGTATTGAGACTTCCTCCCATTTTATACTATGTCCTGTTTCCCATACATATTCGGTTAGATTTTTTCAAAACATTTGGTTTCGATTGGTCAGAGTGTCAGAGATATATGGGGGGATTATCGACATGACGGCATGATAAAGGTTTCAGATGCTACATTAACCAAAAGCTGGTATCACGATATGGCTTATGTTTGAATGTTCATGGTGGCTGTGTTAAAAAATGAAAAAATAAACATTTTGATTTGCGATAAAATTTACTTAAAAAATTGCCCTCGTAGAAACGGTTATTTCAATGCCACTTTTTTTTTCAGGTTAGTAACTGTGGCATGCTGGTGGAGAATAGATGGTACAAATGAACCCAGAATTGCGGAACGACTTGATTTTTCTTCACCTGATACAAATAATCTGAGCAGTGACGGTTGAGGTTTTCTAGGGGTTTCCCTCGCCCGAGTGCGAATGCAGTCACCAAAAAAACATATTCCCCTAATGAATTGTAAAGAAAATGAAAATCATAGTTCTCCTATTAGTGATGATGTAATTTTAGATCACAAATTTATTAAATATATTTATATAGTAAAACTGTGTTTTTTTTGTAAAAGACCGTTTCGGAGCAAAAAAAAATTATTAACTTATTTCTTTTTACTCATGAAATAAATTAATTTTGCACCTTAATAATTTAAATTCATTTGCCTAATAGCGTAAAATGTAACAATACATCTATTTATTAATTAACTATCTCTAACAAAATCATTTTCTTGCTTATTAAATACAATTTTCCGAAGAAAAAACAGACAAACAAAATCCCTCACACAACTGGCAACGTCGATTCTAATAATTCAAGACATATTTTCAACAAAAATATACAAATGTAAACAATTTGATGAATCAGTTGCGGTCGCGTTGCAGCGTTGCCAAATGTTTAAAATTTAATTATTTACGACTCACTTTCCTCGAAAACGATTGATTTTCGGACATAAGTTATAATGGATTTTTTTGTTTAGAATAATGCAAGAAATCACCTCTAAAAATCCATTTTTATTGTTGATGGCTACATTTGAGCGGAACTTTGTACAATAAGGTAATTTGGGGCGCTGAATATGAGCATCATAGAAAAAATTTTGCAAAACTATGCGTTTTGCAACTTTTGGGAGCTAAAAATCCATTTTTCTTATCGATGGATATCGAACATTTGTATAACAAGATAATATGGGGTTTGAGGCGTTGAATACAGGGTGATTCACAAGTCGTGACCAAAAATGAAACATCATACACAGGATCGCATTTTAAGGGGGTCTTCTATGTAATATTTTTTTATCGAGAGCTTCATTAAAAAGATGGAGATGGAGTGGAAACCGAAGAACAAATTTTGAATTTAATTGACGAGGATTCAACACGGAGTACCCATACCATGTCCAAAGGGTTCAAGCTCTTTCGCCTGAAGATTTTCCACGAAGATGAAATTTTTGTAATTGGTTTTTGGGTAAACACCAAAAAAATCACAATTTTGTAGCGAGTGGGTTTGTCAACAGATGAGTCTTGTTTTACAAGATATGGAATTTGGAATTTTCACAATTTTCATAATTGGGCAGACGAAAATCCCCATGCAGTTGCTCAGAAAAATTCTCAGTATCAATTTTCTGT
Organism: Acanthoscelides obtectus; assembly: GCA_963669975.1. Lineage (NCBI taxonomy): Eukaryota > Metazoa > Arthropoda > Insecta > Coleoptera > Chrysomelidae > Acanthoscelides > Acanthoscelides obtectus. The sequence continues at coordinate 30,523,232 of CAVLJG010000008.1, read as the reverse complement.
TAATGTGTGGGCTGGAATAATTGGAGACCAACTAATAGGACCCTTTTTTGTTTGCCACGTCGCTTGAACGGTGAGAGCTACTTAGATTTTCTAAGAGACAATTTGCCCGTTTTGTTGGAAGAAGTGCCATTGCAAGCAAGAATGAACATGTGGTACTTGCATGTTGCTGCTCCAGCACACGCTAATCGAGTAGTTGTGGGACATCTCAATAATACCTATCTTTTTTCGTGCATCGTATCATTTGAAATAAGTGACTGATAATCGTGGGAATTGGTGGTGTGTATCGCCACGTACCGGTAAGTTCTGCCATTTTTTGTAAGTAAATGTACTGTACTGAAAGAGTTATTAAATAAAAATATATTAGCGACAAAAAATTGCGTAAAGGTATTCAATAATTCAAGGCATATTTTCAAAAAAAATATAATACAAACGTAAACAATTCGATTCATCAGTTGCGGTCGTCGTGCGCTCGTATCGCGGTTGGGTTGCAGGGTTGCCAAATGCTTGAGAAAATTTAATTGTTTGCGACTCACTTTTCTCGAAAACTATTGACTTTCGGACATAAGTTATAATGAACTTTTTTGCTTACAATAAAGTTACGAATAATATTTCCCTAACGCCCTGTATATTCAAGAAATGTGGCATCAGTTTAATAGCTGAGTGTTCTTACTCTGTCGTATTTTGAGTAACAGTGCCTGCATGGAGATTGGTTCTAAGAAAAAACTTAACATTTTTATATGAAGATTCTAAAATTATAGACTAAAAGTACTAACCTTATAGATTTTGGTGGTTCGACATATCCAATAGCCTCATAATAAGGATAATGTATTTCTCCGTCAGTGATGGGTTGTATGATGGCAGGACCACAGAGTGGGCCATGGACAAACTCGTAAGTCGCTTCAAACAATGGCTGATTGTGCTTGAAGTAACTAACAGCGCTGTGGGCACTGTCTACGATCATTTGAAGGTTCAACTGTTCGCCTCTGGAAACCACCTAGGAGGAAAGTAATATCAAGTGTCAAATCCTGACATAAGGTGCTGATTTAAAAAAAGCAACCTAAAACTCATTATTTCGCATAAATACTGGTATATCCATATCTATAAGTCGTTCTTTCTATCTTAGGGATAATTGAAACATGTAGCAACCACGCATGTTGAGGAAACTTGAAGCACGCTTCTCTAGCCAGACTGCATCTACGAGTTTGCGATACCGCCACTTAACTATCGCATTGAGTGGTTGCCATTTCTTCGAACTTCTTCAACATGGTTGGAACATTAATGGTTATTTTTTCCGATGATGTAGAATAATATCGAGGATTTGTTATCAGCATGTCTGGTTAATCGTTGCTACTCAGTTGAACTTTCAAACCGTCAATTTCTTAAAAGTATGTCTTGACTTTAATGTTCAACAATCAGCATTTACTGTGAACTGCCAGTATTTATTGTATTTATCATGGAATGTGATAATTATTGATCGTGTAGACAGGACGTCAGTAATAAATGTAGAAGTTTACGTTGAAACCCACTGACACTGACGGAATGGTCAGTAAATATCGATGGTACGGGCCACAGTAAATACTGAGCGTGTGACATTCATTCGTCTCGTGTTCCATTGTTGAATAGAGTTATTGCTCAGAAGACTTACCTGTGTAGAGTAAGATTGTCTGTTGCATATACAGGTGACTTCACCAGTTTGAGCAGCTTTGTTGAGCGAAATTGGTGGATGAGATGAGTTGGCACCTGGTGGTAAGGGCTCCCAGATCACTAGCTTGTCCACACGGTCTTCCAGGCAATTGGTACAGGAACCGTGTTGATATGGATGATCCTAAGCATTATTGGCAAAATTAATTTAATGAAAAAATTATGGATGTGGTCTTAGCTGGATGTCGACATTGGGCTCGTTGCATAAAATTCAATCTTACTGTTAGTAGATTATATTCATCTAATAAAGTTCAGCTGCTTTTTCAGTGTCGAAAAACCGAAGTTAGAAAACAGAAACAATCAAGATTTCAAAAAAGGGTTGAGTCACCTCAGACCTCCTAAAATAACCACCAATCGGAGTCTTCGTCGGTGCGTACCAACCTTTGACTAGCGTATTATACCTAAAGATAGTCGTTTAATACAAGCTGGCATCCAAAAAAGGGTTCTGAAGGAAGCTAGCTCTATCTATGAGACAGTAGTAGAACACAAAAATGAATATAGAAAACCACTTAGAAAATCTCGTAGCTGATTGGTTCTGCTACTATCTTATAAATGGCGTTATGGTCTTCAATCTCTTTTTGAAGCCTCTCTAATGCCAGTTTAATTGGGTACATTCAGGATTTGATTAACGCATTCCATCTCAAGATACCCAAATTCATGTTTGAGTTCTGCTAGTGTCTCGTAGATGGCGGTAGTATCCTACAGATCCATTTTTGGACGCCAAAATATAGTATATGGTAGAATATGTTAATCAGTGGTAGAAGGTAGTGTGTGTTGTGGTACAAATATTGAAAAACATACATTTGTATCGTAAACCAAGGACACCGTTCTGAATGAACATCCGCTATGTAATTGAGTATCTTAATGCACATTCGCCTAGTTTATCGATATGTTATCTCGAATTTTTAACAATACCCATTTCGTCCAACAACAGGCAAACAACAGGTATATTCAAGTTAATATTTTCAATATGATTGGCAATACAAACTTATACAGGTGCATTAACAGAAGAAAGTCACTTATTTATGCACCAGTCGTCTGTAATGTTAAAAAAATTCCGCGTCGAAACACGCATTTTATTGAGAATCTATTATTAACAACAACTGCAAAAGTTATTTAGAATAAAGCGATCAGGTACTTTGCTTCTAGAATGAATTTCTGATTTAAGAAAATAGCATGAGGTACGGCAATATTTTGTCCCTCTTTACATTCCTCTTCACCTCCACATCGAATAATAACTGGTCGTCAAAGAAATTTAAACAATATTTGCGTGAAACTGGATCGTATTTAAAGGTTATAACGCTCGAAAATAGATAATCGGAATCGGAAGTACAGAATTATCATAGACGTTATGACACCATTAAAAAATGGTCACCGGTTATTCTTAAATTTGAAATATAAATAGTATTGCTTAAAGCAAACTCTAATGAATGCAGTAGGAAGCATAAAAAGCGAAATACTGCCGCAGGTATAGAAACAAAAATTGTTTATCATGAAAGAAAATAAGGCAATTTGTAATCAATTGCACTACAAAATAAAATAGATAATTCATTAATTTTGCAACAAATACTTTAGACAATTCTTAATCTCAATAGTATTGACGTCTAAATAACACTCCCGAAACGTTGAATCATTGTTCAACACGCGTCCGATTCTCAATCGAAGTTTTTCCACCTTGAAGCACTATTAATTACATGGCCAATACTTGAAAAAACAAAGTATTTTATTCGACATAAGAAAGCTTTAATTTCATTTGCTATTTTAATGGAGTTTAAAGTCATTCATGTGATATTGATGCAGATCGTTTGTTTTCTACCTAGTCAGCTGGCTATACATATTTCGAAAATAAAAAGCAAGTTTAATACCTATCTTCTTGAGTTTTCTGAAAATATTAACGGTTATTGAGCTATTTCAGAAAGTTAATCAAAAACACTTTTTTGCAATTGTAAAAATATATACCGGGGGTTTAAAGTTCGAGCCTCACCAGTGGGATCTCGGAAATGGTAAGAGATACGAAGTCGTTTGAACGGGGGCAATGTTGCGTATTTAGTTAACTAACAAAATGCCACTTGAAAGTACAGAGACAGAAAAAAACTGTGTCCCCCAGCATCAACTTTTTTTTTCTTATAGGCGTCATAATGGATTTTTGTGCAGCTAAATAGAGTTTTTAATTCTGAATTCAAAAATGTATATACAAATATATATCATACATTGACATTTTCAAATCTAAGGTCCATCTCGTCAGTCCTTCCTGCAATTGGCAACGTTGCCCATAACCGGTCAAGTTGTGTTTACGAATCGTTCTGCAAATATTTTCCAAAATTAGTGTTAAATAGTATCATTTAATTACTGTGCTATCGATGAATCCGAGCATTACGATACATAGAACAATAACGCTGCTTTGTAGTGCCTAAGATCTTCTTTTTGCTTCAAATCGCCGAAATTGGACGACATTTATCGCCAACTGTACTTTGACCCGTGCGCTTCTATACATTGACACCAGGCACTGGGAGGCTGGGTATTGCTGTGAACCTCCAGCGGAGTTGCCGTAACTTTCGGATTATCCTATCAGCATTAAAATGCCAAAAACCAAGACTGATAATTGCGACATATGTCTTAAGGAGGTTTTTGATGATTGTCAAGCATTACTATGCGATAAGTGCAACATATGGAAACATAAAGAATGCTTATCAATGTCAAATAAAACATATCTTAAATTAAGTAAATCCAATGATGATTGGATTTGTGGCAAATGTAAGACCAAAGATGGTCCTGGTTTTGTTTCACAGGCGAAGAGGGATTACACTCTGGCCGATGTCATGGCAAAATTAGAGGAGATGGATAATAAATATAAGGCATTATTTACTAAATATAACGAGCAATTAAAAATAAACGAACAATTACAGGAAGAACTCGGCCAAATTAAGCAACAGTTAAACAAAAATGAACAAAAGGAACTTAAAAACAACTTGTTGGTTCAAGGAATTCCATACAAAGAAAACGAGAACTTACCTGACATTATAAATAAAATTGGCAATTACCTTGACGTCCCGAATGGAAACAGGTTTACGACTTTTCGATTGGGCAGGGATAACAATAAAAACAACCCTGTTAAAGTCATCTTTGAAGATGAATCAACCAAAATAAAATTTTTAAAATCAAGAAAGAAGTTTGGCCTTAAAAGTTCGGATTTGGGATATACGACAGATAATAAAATATTTCTCAACCATGAACTCACAAAAGAAAATCTTGATTTATTCATGGCAGCCAAGGCTTTTAAGAAAGACAGAAATTATAAGTTCCTTTGGATTGGAGATGGTAATATCCTCCTAAGGAAGGACGAAAACTCAAAAGTTCTTCGTATTAGTAATAAAAGTCAGTTGGAAAACTAGTAAGGCCTCGTGAACAACTAAAAATTGCTTACATGAACTTGCAAAGTATTAGAAATAAACTGGATCTGGTGCAGTGTTTGGTTGTAAGTGAAGATTGGGATATACTGTTGGCAGCTGAAACATGGTTGGAAGAAAGTGAAACATTCTTGTTTGAGTTGGATGGCTATAATGCTGTTCATTCCTGCAGGGCTGGTAGAGGAGGTGGTGTGTCTATCTATGTGAGGAAATCTATTAAATTTCGTGAAATTGAGAAGTCAAACAGATGTGAGTTAATAAACTGGATATGTATTAGCTTAGGGGAACAAAACTTAAAAATTAGTGTTATTTATAAACCACCATCTGTAAATAGTAAAAATTTTTTTCATTGTTTGGAATCTATTATGCGTACTCATCCTAAAAATCATTTAATTGTTGGGGATATGAATATTAATTTGCTAGAAGTCTCACAAGTAGCCAAGGAGTACAAAGATTTAATAGCATTAAACAGTTTTAAAATTAATAATACGATAAATGAGGAGTGTGCTACTAGAGTTAGCAGTTCGTCAAAATCTGTTATAGACCATGTTCTTAGCGATTATGGTAGTAATGTAAGTTGTAGAGTCAGTGTTAAAGAAAATGCAATTTCGGATCATAAACTTATATTACTTGATATTAAAACATCTGTGCAGTTCCATAAACCAAAAGTTGATTATGAGGTAAAATCTGTAGATTATAAAAAATGTGTAAACTTATTTAGACAAAAAATTTTAAGCAAAAATGTAACAACTTTTCAAGAATTAATTAATTTAATTGAAGACTGCAAAAGTAAATCGGTATATATAAAAAAATTAAGAATACGTACAAATAACACCTGGATAAATAATGAAGTCCTTGAGCTTATCAAAAAAAGAGATAAATTATATAAAAGAAAGATTAACCAACCAGAAGACTTAACTATCATCTCTGAATTTAAAAACATCAAAAATAAAATAAACAATAAAATACGTGCTTTGAAGAACCGTTATTTCCAAACTAAATGGAGTTTAGCTGGAAACAATGTAAAGAAACAATGGGCTTTTATAAACAGCCTAATAAAAAATAAGGAGTATAAAGTAAGAATTGATCAACTAGTAACTGAAAATAACATTATTAACACTCAACTTGATATTGCAAACAATTTAAATAAATACTTTTCTCGGGTCGGTGGATCAATTGTTGAAAATTTGGAAGCAGAGATTCAGCAGTTGAATGAGTTTATTTCTGTTGGTGAGGTTCACAACGAAGATTCTATTTCGATAACATTGACTAATAAAGAAGAGTTGTTGGAAGTTGTGAAAGAACTAAAAGTAAACTCAGCACCTGGATATGACGGTATCACGGTTAAGGATGTAAATAATCTTGGAGAATACTTAATACCTGTTTTAGTACGATTAATCAATGAAACTATACAAAAAGGAATATTTCCATCAGAATTGAAAATAATTAAAATAACCCCACTTTTTAAGTCGGGAGATATTAAATGTATGAACAATTACAGGCCTATTTCAGTGGTGTGTGTATTCTCTAAGATTATAGAAAAATTAATAAAAAAAAGAATGTTATCTTTCATTGTTACTCACAATATATTGATTGATGAATTTCAATATGGCTTTATAACGAACAGTAGCACACTTAGTGCGGTTGTTGATTTTGTGGACTACATTTCAATGGCTCTAGATAAACAACAAATAGTTGTAGCTGTTTTCATTGACCTAAAAAAAGCTTTTGACGTAGTAAGCGTAGACGTTCTTTTAGATAAATTGTTTAAAATGGGATTTAGAGGTGTTTTGTACAGCTTGATTAAGTCTTATTTATATGACAGAAAACAGTACATAAAGCTTGGAGACATTGATAGTGAATGGTTATCTAGCACCTATGGAGTACCACAGGGGTCAGTTCTTGGACCTCTGTTATACAGTCTTTATGTACTGAATCTCAAGTTGGCCAATCTGAGGGGAAGATATTTTACCTTTGCAGATGACACTGTACTGGTATATACTGGAACAGACGAAATTGCTTTAAGGAATCTTATTAATGATGACCTGAATAGTTATCTTAAATGGCTGTTTTCGAATAGATTAAAAATTAACATTGAAAAAACAAAATACATTATATTTAAACAAAAAAATAAGATAGTTAGCAATAATCTAAATATTAACATAAATAATATAGCGCTAGAGAAAGTGTCAAGTATTAAATATTTGGGATTACTGATAGATGAAAGTTTAAATTGGTCACTTCACGTAAATGGAATTTGTGATAAAATAGTTTCAATGCTATCTGCCTTATATAAGAGTCGAGATTATTTGTCCAACAAAAGCAAATTTCAAATTTATAATGCCTTCTTTCTTACACATTTTAGGTACCTCTTGCCAGTATGGGGTATGTGCGGTGAAGTTAATTTTAATAAAGCTCAAGTTTTACAAAATAAAGTTCTGAAAATATTGTTTAATTTTGATTGGCTTACAAGTTCTAATACACTTTATTCAAATTTAAATTTAAACAAATTAAGAGTGTTATTGGAGGTGGAACAATGTAAACTTGTTTATAAAATTATAAATAATCTACTAAAAAGTAACATAAATATTAGGTTCTACCATAACGTGCATGATCACCAAACAAGATCACTAAATAATGTTTATCAAATTTCCACAAGAACTAACATAGGTTTAAAAAATCCGATCACAGACGCAATTAAGAAATTCAATAATTTACCTCATTGTATAAAAGATTCAAATAACTATAGAAGTTTTGTTAGAGAATTGAAAGATTGTAAAAATGTTAATGAATTTATTTGTTGAAATTATGAGCAACATTGCAGTGTACCTGTAGTTCATATATATTAATTATTGTCTTGTTATTCTCGGGGCCAGTGTTTGCAAACACTGATTAGGGAATTATTGTTATAACTGTTATACTTTTGTATTAATGTGTTTAAATAAATTATTTCAAAAAAAAAAAAAAAAATTGTGGACGCCTCTATGGCCTCATTGATTTTTATAGTCTTTTCTCTCCTTCAGAAAGGCTTTGGTATTTCTAGATTTATACTGTTCCATGTTAGTGTCAGCGCTCTCCTATTGTGAGGCTATGTTTTCTTTTTGAATTGTGGGACATTTCAGGCTAATATAACAGATAATATAAATAAAAAGCAATTTGATTCAAATAGTTATTTGTAACATAACCTCAAAATAGAGAGCTGACACGGAACAGTAGAAAATCATGAAAATCAAGGCCATGAAGGCGTCCTACAATTGTAGGAAAGTCTGACGATACGGCCCTTAGTTATTCCAGAAAACCTGAAGTTCCTAGGGAGGCCTTGAAATTATCAGATAGTCATTTGTTTCGTATATCAGACCAGACCTCAAAGTGCACATAGTAACAGAGTTTGGAAGACTGAGAAGAAGGAAGATACAGCAGTGAGCAATGTATACAGAATAGTCAGGCTTTGCCTACAAAATAACGGACACCATTTGCTATAATTTACCTTTGCCTATTTGCGATTAGTATTGTTATTACCATAAATCAAATTTTCATTTTGTGTTCAGGTTTTACCATACATTTTTATTTCCTTATAATTTTCATCCGACAACAAGTTCATGACCAAATGAGGAAATGCATTACTAAATTTAGGACTTAAAAGTCCATTCAAATGTTCAAAATTCCAATATAACGTCCATATGGAAAAACAAAGGTTGGTGATGAAGGTCGAAAGAAGAAACCTCTAATTGAAAATTTGACTACACCATCTTGTAGAGGAGAATAAGTAACAAAGACAACATAACAATTTATTTTGAAATCATATACCAAATTAAGTCAGGAAAATATAAAAACGGGATAAATTGGTATGTCAAACAATTGACTATCTGATAATTTTAAGGCCTACCTAAGAAATAAATGAGGTTTCGCAATATCAATGTATGACGTGTGACCCATTTTCCGCAATAGGAAAATTAAGTTTTTTCCGTCCCTCTCCGGAAGTACTTTGAATTTTTTGAGGGTTGAATTTGAAGCACCCTTTATTTAACTATTTTATCGCAAAGTTGTAAAAGGTTTTGGACCCCTTTTCAACAATCCCCGACTATTGTCTCCTGTCTTTAACTTTTTCGTAGTCAAAAGTTAGATTGCGCAGACTAATAATACAATATATTGCCTTCCTCATTACCTTGAAATATACACCTGTCACAGTCAGAATAACCCTAGCAAACAGTCTTTTATCGGTGACGAATCTGTACAAACAAGTGACATCCTCCCCCGTATGTGTGTGTTTGTAGACAAGGGTGTTCAAGGGGGATCGAACCCAACCCCTCGTTTGCCTCCAGGATGCAAACACTTCGTCACATGGTTTCCCTGGAACCGCTTCGCCAAGTTTCGTGTTATTGAAAAAGTCGTAGTGCGCCCAGTAGTATAGCGATGAACTAGAAGAAGACAAATTTAATGGCATACATATTGTACATGTTCTTAGATTTCGGTTGTAAAAAAGATTACGTTATAATAGCATATACAAAAGAAGGAAGAACTGGATCTCCACTTAAAGCAATATTTTTGGTTATTGGTTACGACAAAATCATGATCTACAATCAGATCTTGAAACTCGTTTGGCTCTATGGTTGTCAAAGCTTTGCTGATATCTGTAGTAATTGACGATTTCTCCTCTTCGTGCCACAATATCAACGCGGGTGTACTCGAGGGATCGGTCTTAACCTCAACATTGTTTCTATTACATCAATCTCATACAGAGGTTTGCCGATAATAGCACTCTACACGCAGGCATTCAGTGTGACAAACCGATCTCTGTCCATGATCTGGAGAGAAGCATACTGGTAGCGAGTTCCTCTCTGACGAGAGATCTGGAAGTTATCACTGCTGGGGGCTTAATGCTTCCAAAACACAGTACTGTAGCTTGACTAACAAGAAGCGCCCCAGCGCTCAGCCGGTTTCAATGGATGGCAGAGCTCTGTCAAAGAGCCTTTCATTTTGACTGGTCCAGATTACCGAGGACTTGATTAGGCACGAGCACATCTGGTCGATTGCAACAGTTGTCGGTAAAAGGCTAGACTATTTGTTTAGGCTTTTCTCAGCACAACCTCATGCATATGTATAAGGCCCAGATAATACTGCTCCTATGTTTGGGGTTCTGTCGCCCCGACTACATTGTCCATTCTCGATGTTATTCAGAGGAGGGCCCTTTCACACCGACTGACGTTCGGCGAATCTTGCTCTTTTCTACGGCTATGTCAACAGCTTTGCTCCTTAGAGCTCTTGTCCATGATTCCGCAGCCTTCCATCTCAACTCTGTCGAACTTGGTACATAGAGAACTCACCGGTGCGACAGAGGTATGTTTTACGCTCCTTCGTTCCTAAAGGTTGCATCAACTGCCCAATGCAGAATCTGTTCTTGTGCCTCAAGCTGAGCATGTGCCCGAGTTCTTAGTGATATTATGGATTACATATTAAATTTATACAGGCTATCGAAAGTAAAAGAAACCAGAGCATACCTTCCCGGGGGTCTTTGATGCTCTGAATTCGAATCTCTCATTTGGCCATGATTTCAGAGATATCCTATCCTAAAAGCACAAAAATACGAGGCGATTTTTGCCTATATTTAAGGTTATGTAACATGAAGAACTATTTAAAAAAAAACTCAGACATCTAGATCGGTTTAGTCTTTATCAGTAATTTTTCATCGCTACTGTTGCATTTTTAAGATAGGATATTTCAAAAACTAGATCCAGTTGGGAGGTTAGATTCAAGGATTCGGATACAGCATATCAAAACCTCTGTATACTCTGGTTTCTGGATAAAATTCTTATCGCCCTGTGTTATCTGAAGGACCTCGATGGATCGCCTCCAGTGCTGCTTTATTTTCTAAAACGACACAGGAACATTAATAGTATCAGACTGATCTGTTTCAATATACGGTCATCAAAGTAACTCTAAAAAAATATACAGGGTGATCATTTGAAACTACCCAGCACGGATTTATCGAAAACCACTGATTAAAAAAACGCCGAGAGACGTTAACATATTTGTCAAGCGGGACAACTTCTTAACCAAAAACTGCTTCACCCCCTTTCACCCTTTGCCCACCAGGATCATCCCGTTAAAATTTTTGAATGACAAGGGCTATCGAGTAATAGCTTGTTTGAAAGGTCTTTCAAAGTCCTTTATTTTCACGCTTCATTTTTTAAAATCGGTCGATTCGTTTTCAAGAATATTAGAAAAATCTTTATTTATCTGAATTTGCTCAGATAGAAAACAAAAAACACGGAAATATGACTTTTTATTTCAATAAAAGTCCGAAATGTTGCCCGTTATTGGCCAAACAATGATATAGGCGATGTTCAAATTCCTGACGGACGCTTTCAAAAACATGTTGGATATCATGGCAGCTTTAGATGATGCGTTGACGAAGTTCATCCAAACTTTGAAGCTGGGGAGTAAGCACAATAGATTTAAAATGGCCCCACATAAAAAAGTCTAATGGCGTTAAATAAGGAGATCTAGCAGACCATTCTATAGGCCCTTTTCGCCCTATCCATTTATCTGGAAACTCGTCATCTAGCCAGTGCCGAACCGGAAGAACATAGTGAGGAGAAGCGCCGTCTTGCCGGAAATATATTTCAGCCTCGTCAAGTACAGGGTTTCCATCCTCTTCGATTTGGGATTCAATGGTTTCAGTGTGTGTACAGAGCCTAATGGAATACCATTCGCAGCAATAAATTTGCGTATTAAGATTTATTCCAAAATGACCCAAAACTTCAACTTGAGTGGTTTGATCCAAAACTCTCCGATGATCACGTTTTTTATTTGCAGATCCAGTTTGAGTAAATTTAGTAACAAGGTCCAAAACATACCTATGCGAAATTATTTTCCTTGGATGTCTGGAGTTAAACGTCCCGGCAGCTTGCCGAGCACATTGGATTTTGGGCAACATAAATTAGAATCAATTACGCTCTTTTGGCTAGTGTGTAAACCATTTTGGAAGTAAAATATGAATCAATAAATTAAATTTTACTATTTCAAGATTGTCACAAAGGAAACTGGCAGCAAATTAAATTCTTTCTTTCCCTTAGCAACAAATAACTAAACAGGTATAACAATAAATACAGTTCGCTCACGATATCAGTGTTGATGAAAAGAATGCGGAAAAAAATTGGGTTGTTATTTGGTTGTTGCCTCGTCTAATCTTCCGAATTGCTGTTTATGTTGGTAGTTTGCGTTTTCAATTATAGACGAATTATAGATTTGGCAAACCCTAACGGGCAACATTTTGAACACTTATTGAAATAAAAAGTGATATTTTCGTGTATTTTTGTTTTCTATCAGAATAAATTAAGTTAAGATTTTTCTAATTTTCTCAAAAACGAATCGTCTGATTTAAAAAAAGGGACGACAAACCGGGAGGTCCGAGGGTGTAAGGGGATGAGGTAGTTTTTGGTTAAAAAGTTGTCCCCCTTGGCAAATCTTTTGACGTGTCTCGGCGTCTTTTCTTTTAATCAGCGGTTTTCGATAAATCCGTGGTGGGAAAATTTCAAATGAACATATAGGATTATATATTATCTGTAAAAATAGAAAGTTTTCCATTTGAGTTGGGATTGAGTCGTTCTTCTTAAGACGTGCTGTATATTTGAACATATTTCGAATACCTCTACGAACAGTTGGACGTTTTGAGAATGACCTACTTACCCACTGTAGCTTCCAGTCTTGCTCTCAAACCTGACAAAAAGAGCGCTTCCAGTTGAAACGAAATCGTGTTTTTCCATCGCCTTGGAAAATGTATCACAGAAGGTTTTGATAATCTTGGAATCGTCTGGCCACGATGCATCGTACAGGGTCAGAGATTCACCACAGTCACCTTCGATAGGCTGAATCGGGGATTCAATTCGGTTTATCCTGAAACTACGAGGAACATATTATTTGAGCATTTCATACAATTAAAATAACATGCTAGAAATACTGTATTAAAATAAATAACGTTTTTTTCAAATCTGTATTACGATATTCATATTCATGACCACCTCATTCCCTCACAGTCCTTTCTAATAGAATACAAGTGTGCAGACTCCAGGTACATGTGAAGCCTGCCGAAGAATGTACAGGGTATAAATTGACCAAAAAGTGCTACTGAATAAAGTTGTTTTTTTAACGGAACGTGTAGGTGCAGACGGTGGCCGCTCTTTTTTTCTTCCAAATATGTGTTTATCATTCTTATTTCAATTGGTTTAGAAAAAATATTGAATTTTGTATCTCAGTGATCTATACGAGTTCAAACCATTTTGCATCCAGCAGCATATGCAATCAGGTATAAGGCATAATACATGATTAAATGACACATGAAGTTGAGTTTACGACAAAGATACTGAAATGAAGTATTTAAAATCATATACATATATTTGGAAGAGCACTGTTCTGACACAATCTGTATACAGAAAATACTTTGCCCGAAAAAATACATATTATTTTATTATTATTACAACTTATGTGTAGTTCTAGTTGCAATTGTTCAGTTTGATGAAGCGTTCAGTCGATAATTTCCTCGGGATCCTAGGCGCAAAATTTTGGTCAGCTGGCACCAAGAACAGTTTTCTGATAGATACCAACCAGTTAATGAAAGGGGCGCCACAAAACCATAATTCAAAAGTATGTCATATAGAGTTCAAGCTCGATCTTAAACAGGCATCATCCGCTGATAGTGATCGGTGTTAGTTATGATTTATTTGGGATTAATAAGTTTAAGAAATACTATCGTAATGAACGTTATGATCGAACGTTTTATTTAGAGGTACCAAAAATGGTGGATGTATCATGTATTATACACGTAGTATGTATTACAGTGAAGGCTGAGCATTCACCATAAATTGGAAAATAGGAAGATCGAATTCTTCCTACTTCTCACGCCACTGCCGATCGTGAAAAAAATAAAATGATGAATGGTTCTTAGATATTGCATGCCATGAAAATTTCACTTAAGCTTACTACTACCACTACTACTACTATAGTTCCAGTAGCGTTGAAGCTACAAGCTAAATACTAACAAATAAAAGGGATGGGTAGTGAAGAGGATATCTCAATTTTTTGCCGTTAGTATACTCATACGTTCCAAACCCCGATCATTCTGCGCGCCTATTAGACATATTTCACACATGATGCACAGAGCCTAATAAAATACCAGTCGCAGCAACAATTTTGCGTGATGCGGTATTAAGATTTATTCCAAAATGACCCAAAACTTGAACTTGAGCGGTTTCATCCAAGACTCTCCGATTATCACGTTTCTTATTAACAAAAGGTCCAGTTTGAGTAAATTTAGTAGCATACGTATGCGAAGTTATCTTCCCCGGATGTCTGGCGTTAAACGTTGTATCAGTTTGCCGAGCACATTGATTTTGGCTAGTGTGTTTTGGAAGTAAAATAATAATAATAATAATAATATTAATAATAATAATAATAATATAATAATAATAATAATAATGTTTATTGTCACAAAATACACGTAAATATCAAATATTGTGCACAATAAACATAAAGCACCCAAAAAAAGTTTGCACTTGTGTTTAGGTTTATTAAAAATAAAAACTAATAGTACAGTCAGTGTATGAAAAAAAAAACCGTTAATACTGTATAATTTGGTGAATTATTATGGTAATGTCAGGAACAATATCCAGACAATTATAACTAAAGTAAAAGTATGGATGTTAGTGAAAGTAAAATATTATTGATTTTGATAATGATTTTTCAGATCTACAATTTGGTGGATTTTAGTACATTGGTTGTTGTAAAATCCATTTTTTTAGTTCTTTTTTAAATTATTTACTTGATTTAATTTCTTTTAATGACTCTGGTATAAAGTTATAGAATTTTGGTCCCAAGAAAAACAGAGATCGTTGTGTAATGGTTTTTGATGTTTGTGGAATACACGTTGAATTTTGATTGAATCTTGTTGGGTAGTTATGAATGGTACGATTCAAGTATTTCGAATATTTGAAATAATGTATTAGACCACAATAAAAATAAATTTGTCTGCAATCTAATAGTTGAGCCTCCACATATAGAAAATCACTTGAATAAGTAATCTCCCTATGGAGAATCAATTTTAGAATTAATTTTTGGATTACATCAACCTTTTTGTAATTATTATTCATAACTCCCCCAAGCCAAAATTCCGTAAAGTAATAGAGGATAAACAAGAGCATAATATAGATTATATAGATATTTCTTATCTAGAATATCTCTGAAGTATCTGAATTTTGGAATAATACATCTCAGTCTCTTCACAAGGTACTCTGTATGAGTATCCAATTTTAAGTGTTTGTCCAAAATCACGCCTTAGTATTTTATTTTATCGGTTGACTGAATCTCTTTGAGACCAGTGCTTGTATGAACTTTAAGTTTTTTAAATTGTGGTGAGAGCCTGTCGTTACAAGAAAATGCTATATAGAGTGTTTTGTTGTAATTGATTATCATAGTTCTTTCCGAAAAGAAATTTATAAATGTTTTGAAATCATGTTCGATTGTGGTTTTTAGTGTATGCCACTGGTTGCTTTCATAGAGAATAGCTGTATCATCCGCAAAACTGATAACTTTACCTGTACTACTTATTTTGAACAAATCGTTGATAAATAGATTAAATAAAATGGGTCCTAATACTTGAGGTACACCGTGTGATATAATATGGGGTTCACTGAATGTGTTATTAATTTTGACGCACTGTGTTCGATTTGACAAATAATCTTCTATAAGTTTGTATGTTATTCCCCGGAAACCTAAGTTTTCTAAAGTTTTCTTCACTTTATTCAAATATTTTAGAAGAATTTGTTAAGATGGAAATTGGTCTATAGTTGACGGGTTTTTCTCTTTCTCCAGATTTAAATAATGGTTTTACCATAGCGTGTTTTAAACATGTAGGGAATACTCCTTTATTCATACAAGAATTTATCAAATATGACAGTATGCCGCAGATACTGGAATTTATTCTCTTGAGAGTACATAATGCTGTTATATTATCTAGGCCTGAAGATTTTCTTAATTTCAATTCATTGAGTATTGTCTTTATTTCATGCGTATCGGTAGGTTTCAGATATAATGAGTTATATAATCTGGTCTTACTATAATTTAATTTCTCCGCGTTTTTTATGTTTTCTGACAACCTTTTTTGAAAAATATTCACATAATTCATTTGCCATATCTACGTCATTACTCACTAGTTCACCATTTTCTTTTTTAATTGTACTAATTTTTGTTGTTTTGTTTTATGCCTTGTATTTTATTGATAAATTGCCACATTTTGGACGAATAATTTTGTAGATTATCAAACTCTTCTTGGAGATATTTAATTTTAGCCTCTTTAATTATTTTTGTCAATAAATTAATTTTCACTATCCCAAGATTGTCACAAAGGTAACTGTCAGCAAATTAAATTCTTTCTTTCCCTTAGCAACAAATAACTAAACAGCTATAACAATAAATAAAGTTCGCCCAGGATATCTGTGTTGATGAAAAGATTGCGGAAAAAATTCGGGTTGTTACTTGGTTGTTGCCACGTCTAATCTTCCGAATTGCTGTTTATGTTGGTAGTTTCCGTTATAAGTTATAAACGAATTATAGATTTGGCAAACCCTAACGGGCAACAGTTTGAACACTTATTGAAATAAAAATTAATATTTTCGTGGCTTCTGTTTTCTATCTGAACAAATTAAAATGAACAAATCAAAACGAATGGACTGATTTTAAGAAATCAAACGTCGAAACCCCTTGTCATTTGAAATTTTTTAGGGAGTAACCCTGGGGGCTGAGGGTCAAAGGGGGTGGAGTAGTCTTTGGTTAAAAAGTTGCCCCCCTTGACAAGTCTTTTGATGACTCTCGACGTTTTTTCTTTTAATCAGTGGTTTTCGATAAATCCGTGGTGGGAAGTTTTCAAATGAATATATATTCAACACAGACCCAATGTAATGAACGTAGCTATACGTAATCGATGGGAGACTGGCGAGTATAGCAGCATTGCCACATGGTAGGTGCTGTCGGTAGGATAACGGAAACATTTCTATATGGTAAGATAGTTAATTGTTTTATTTCTTAATGTTATAAGTATTCGTAGCTAACGGTTTTCTCAGAGAGCTAGCGTATGCCAAAGATAACTCTTGATGAACTGATGACAGCGTTGTTTGGGAAGTGCAGAGTGTAAACCTATTTGGCGCCATTTTTATGTTGAATGATTAAGCCGCATCAACTTACTGAATTCTCAGACGGTGATAACCTCTCGACCTTCCATCAGGGGAGAAGTCATTAAGTGCAAATATGAATCTGGCATTCTGTTAAGGTATTGGTATTCTCAAATTTGCATATCGTGAAATCAATTTACCACACTCGATTTTTTTCACATACCGACAGCAAATATAAATAATCCGTTGAGCGATGAACATTGGATATTGGGTGTCCTCAATAGAACTGCCTTCCCCTATAAAACCGATCATATTTTCCCTGTGTTGTGCGCGAGATCGTATTTTTTAATGAACGTTAATTCTGTTTCGTGCTACTCTGTTTTATATCCGCTTTTATCCGGAGGATTAAATTTCAGACCTTCAATACGGATTCGGCAGTATTTCAGGACTCGTACGGCCACAACGAAAGCTTACAGATCACAAATAGTATTTAACAATTCTCGTCAGAGACTATGTAGAAATGTTTGAAAACTGGTCATTAGAAACTTGAGCATCAATACGTAAGCTCAAAATTTGAGAAAAAGTCTCGACAGCCCTTTTCTTGAATATTTGGCTCAGAACTTGATCTATGCGTGATACCTTTCATATTGATATCTCCCCATATGATTTCATTTCGTAAAGGAAGACAATTAGAGAAGTATTTAAAAACGTTATTGCAGAATTGGAGGGTTTGTTATTTAATTTTATTGTCTTTCCAATCCCCTTGTAGGTTGTAACACAATTTGGTTGGGTATCCTTAAAGGAAGGATCTAACTGACTTGTGGACCATACGTGCTTTACTTCCAGGTTTTTTCTCATGGTTTGTTATTAGATTCAAAATGCACAAAATTTTTTTTCCAAACTGTTGTATTTTATATTACTTCATCACAAAACAAAAAACCAATCACCGAAACGCCAGTAAGAGTAACTCATACATACATACGTTGTTTTATCAGCATGAAAACTACAGCATAAGACAGGATAAGTTCTAGGTGTTATATTGACTGTTCTCTACTAACGCTTCGGCTATCTTGGTTGCTCTTTTCAAAGAACGATTGTAAATTGGTAATCACAAATATAAAATACATTGCCAGTATTAATTTTTGATTTGTACTTTGGAAAAGGCCACCAAGGTGGCCAAATCGTTGGTAGTAGACATGAACATTTTTTTGCGAGTGAGTTTAGTTCTTATAGTCTGTAAACTTCGGCTGCAGCAGAACATGGACACGGCTCGCATACGTTCATCTCTATCCAGTTTATCTTGCTAAATGTTTTATTTATTTATTACAGCTTTTGTGCCTCGGCTTATAAATAGTGCATTTAGAAGTTTCATTTAGTCGGTGCCCTGAATATTTATGAAGGGACTCTAGCACAGTACAATTGGATTTTGCGGAGAGATAAAATCCACCACGAAACTAACAGTTCACGGTTGTGGGCGTAATGAGAAAAGGAAGTATTTGGATGCATTTGGAAATAAGAATTTGTGTACTATATCTGCAATCAGTTGAAAGAGTGTATGTACCATAACATGTAAATTTTCTCTGAAATTCATAGCCTAATCTCACACGGTCAGTATTTACTGATCATTCCGTCAATGTCAGTGTAATTCTACAAAAAATTATACAGCGTGACACAAAAGTCCGGCAACGGCTCTGTATTTTCTCGGGTGAGGCATTTTTGGTACAAGATCAACGTCAGGTCTTTGGTAAATTTTAACAAGGCCACGTCTTTAGTACATTTTCACTAGTAGTAGTCATTTCAAGTCATCTCCGTTTTTCCAAATAGAAACGCCAGAGCCAAACGTGTATTAGAATTCAAGGTCAAGGCGACCACAAGGCTAAATGTGTGCTGCTAGGAACACTTCTAGATGTCTCACACGAATAGTGATGAAAATAACTGGCAAGGTCAAATCTTTGGGAAAGTTCCAACGAGGAACTACGGTGCTTGTTAAAAATAATTTTTAACAGATACTGTTCCTGTGGGTTTCTATTTGAAAAAATGACCTTGAAATGACCTTGAAGGTGAAGTTTAAGGTCAAATTCAAAATAAATTGTCAAAATGTACTGCAGACCTCACCTTGATAGTTATCTTCATCAGTAATCATGTGACTTATAGAGGTGTTCCTAGCAGTACACATTTGATCTTCATTTGATCTTTAGTAGTCACTCTGACTTTAACTGCGTTTGAACGTAAAATTTTCTGTTCTTTCGATTGCCGGTACATATTAAACATAGCAGTTTCTATTTGAAAAAATAATATTGGCCCTAAATCAACCTTAAAGGTGAAGGTTAAGGTCAAATTCAAGGCCTCAGTTGAATTCCTTGTCGAAAGTTACTGAAGACCTGATTTTGATCTTTTCTAAAATTACCTCACTCGAGAAAATTCAGAGCCGTACCGGGGCTTTTGTGTCACGCTGTATGTAAATAATAACTGACGTCATGGATACACGTCAATAAATAACAAATTCCATGATAAATACTGACAGATCACTGTAAATACTCATGGTGTGACATTCACCATAGAGTACAGAAAAATGAATGGATGCCAATGGAAGAGGCAATCTGATGAAAATAATCGTAGACCACTTAACTGAAACTTTTGCGCTCCTATCCAGATTAGTTAGACGGATACTTTTCGCAAAAGATAAGACGAATGTCACACGATCAGCACTTACTGTAATTCGTCAGTATTCATCATGGAATGTGATATTTATTCGCCGTATAGCCAGGAGATCAGTGATTATTTTTTTCTACACCGAAGCAGTCGCACAGGAAGACGTCTAAATGTCAGTGCAGGAAGAAACTTTGTTAATCCGAATTTTGAACTGCCTAAGGTTAGATGAACTGGAAAGAGCCTCCTCTTGTAGACTGTTCCACATCTCGACACTCTAGGGTGTCTGGATGTACGAAATTTAACACGCTTACAATGGGAGGCCCAATTAAGGCGGGTCCGTCTGGCAGGCACATCGCGCGGCAGCATCATGAAGGAGATTTTTGAGGAGCAAAGCTCATTGGTGTAGCGGTAGAAGAGAGCTAGATTGCCAACGGCTGGTGCGTAAGAGTCCTGAGACTGTTTGTTAGAGGAGAGTCATCGATCAGTCGAACAGCCCTTTTCCGAACAGCATCGAGCATGGACAATGTAGTTAGGATGACAGCATTCCTAACATGTAAGCAGTACTTGAGGTTAGGTCTTATCTAGGCCTTCTACAGAGTGAGGTCATGTGGAGAAAAGTGCTTTTTAGCTCTGAACACATAGTGTTTTACTAGCAGCTGCCGCTGCTGACGAGATGTGTTCGTGACAGAAGTCCTCGGCGTTTTGGACTCCGACCAGCCAAAATGAACGGCTCCTTAGCAGAACTCGGCCATTAATCGAACCGGTTGATCCCTATGACGCTTTTTGTTCATCAAGGTACATTACCGTGTTTTGAAACCATTAAACTGTACAAAATTGTTGCGTCCCCAAGCAGTGATAGCCTCCATTTCTCTCGCCAGAGAGGAAGTCACTGCTAGTCTAATTTTTTCCAGTAAGGTGGCAGAGATTGGCTTGCCACTCTGAATTCCTGAATGTAGAATGCTGTCGTCAGCAAAGCTGTGGATTGGATTGATGGCACAGGAAAAGAATTCGTTGATATGTAAGAGGAATAGTGTCAGAGCCAAAACGGATATCTGGGGAACACCCACGTTGAACTTGTGAGATGAAAAACTTCTAGGATGACAGTGACGGAATGATCAGCAAAAATACTGATAGTACAGACTACTGTAAATACCGATCGTGTGACACTTGCCTAAGGGGGTGCGGAGACCTAACCATCATGTTAGCCTTGGATAATTGATAAAGCACGCATGTTTACGCAACGACCATGACATTTTTTCTCCGATAACACCTTTTTTATGTTATACAACATTAGGTGCTTCTCACTCCTCTCTGACTCGCTTATTCGTTGCATTTTTATTTTTGCATGCGGCTATGCGAACTCACCTTGAAATGGACTCGAGAGCAAATTGGAGTTGGTTCTTTGTTCGTTCGGAAGGAAACTTCATTTTTCCGTTGGCCGCTTTATATTTCTCGGAAATTGTTCTATATACACGGTATAACTCCTGGGAAATTTCTGAATTTATACTTGGAGAAGTCGTTGGTCAAGGTAAGTGGGAAATGCTTGACTTGTAAAATACTTCGGACAGATATTTTTATATTTTAGCTGGAAGGATGATCTCTATTTATGTCCGCATACAGTTCTTTATTTTGAAAGGAGATATGTTTATTGTTACTTTTGCAAGAAAAGTTTAAAGTAACAACTCCAAAGCCCTGAGACAACCGAGTTGTTAGGTTCAGAATAAATCTTCACTCAGGCGCTGCATACTGCGAATGTCAACCAAGCTGTTTGTTTATAAATTGGATTTGGAAAAACAAATTTGTTGATTTGCTGTTAGTTACCTTTTTAATTTCCATCAAATTAGTAGTGATTACACTTCCTTATTTTCTCATATTTTCGCTATGGTTCTACTGCGCGTTAGTGAATTTTACATTTGAAAGCTATTACAAGCTGTTGAAAGTCCTCTCACTACACTGAAATATGGTACGAAGTTCCATATTTGAAGGGTCTGTTTTAGAACGATTCAATGATTGTGTCAGTGTCATAGTAGCATAAATTTGTGCAAACTAATGACTTTCTCAAGAAATTTTCGAATTAGACGTCTTCAAAATTTCAAAATTTCTTACCTTGGAAAGTACAGTCTCACAACTTCCCCTTCCTCTGCTTGCATGAGATACGTACAACTGGTATGTGGAGGGTACCAGTGTGCAACAGATAGAAAAATGCCTTCTGAGTCCCCTGATGCCCTCAGACTCTCTGAAGATAATAGCCAATCACATGTACCGTTTCTGCTTCCCGCGGTGTCCACGTGACCCGGCCAGTTGCCTACATTGAAGTGGAAGCCCGTGTTCAATAGCGGTCCTGTGAAAATATATTCTTTAGACGATGAAGCTAGAGAGATGGAGAATTTTTAAGTTGATTTTGAGTGATTATGGGGTCTCTTACATGTTTGCTGTCTAGGAATGACGGAAAGATTATTGTGAACAGAAAAATATTGAACAACAACGCTTAGAGGTGTGTTCCATAGTGGATCTATAAAAATATATTCTTTAGATGATACAGGTATAAAGAGAATTGTTAAGTTCAAATCGACAATGTCCGCATTAGATGGGATTATGAGGACTCCTCGATGCTTGTTGTCTATGAATGGGGAACAGATAATTGCGAACAAACAAATATTGAACAACAACACTTAGAAGTGTATCAGTATACTTTGAGGTTCAGTACTATAAGCTGAACAACTCACTGCGGTAGCACTACAGGCCAAACACTGCTTTATAATGTTTATCTTTTTGAAAAAATTCTTGATTGACAAATTATACTACACTAATGGATGTTTTCACGCAAAAACGTTAACACCAATATAGCTATTATTTCCCATATATTGCGCGTCTGTGTTTGATTACACATTTACAGCACTCATTGGACATATTTATACATCACTAATTATGCGCAGCAATTTGTTCATTCGATATTAAATATTTTTGGCGGATAATTGTTGATTCTGGCATCGTTTATCAACGCGCAACATTTTAGTTTTTGTTAATATATGCTACAAAATGTTTCTATAATAAGTTTTGGTCGGATTTGTTTCCAAAACAATAGGATCAAAATTATATGGAATATTTTGGTAAAGTAGTACATAGATAATTTACACCCAAGTTTCAGGGTATGTACTCGTATATTGAAATATACGAGTATATATATATGGCTACCTTAGTTCTAACAGTGCCTTTATATGTATCACTGTATGTCAATTAATTTTGTTCGTTTAAACCCTCTTCTACTCATACATGTTGACTATTCGTTTATTAACCTCTAAATCATTTTATCAAAAATGAAGATGTCTGCTAATGCGCAGAAGAAGAAAAAGTAGTTAGCAAATTTTCATGGTTGCCAACAGACGCCATCAAAAAAATTCTGACCATCATCCGCATAAAATCGACACATATAAGTTTAGAAGCTTTTACGCGAGTGAACTCGTCAAAGGTGAGTGCTGACTCAAATATATTTTACATATAAAAAGATACAATCCACTTGATCCGCGACAATATATATCAAACAATTGCAACTATATTAGCTGCATTTTGTTTAATAAGTAATTAATTTAAGTAACCGAGCTTGTCAATTCAAGAATTTATCGTACATCCCACAATCTGCTGTCCATGTTTGCCTATCATCCATAATGAATACTCCACAAGGGAATGCGCCGCAACAAACCCTTTATTATCTGGAAGTTAGTTTCTCTCGTCGCCAGCGGGATTGTTCAGAGGAGTTTCGCAGTCTTATTTCCTTCCCCTCGGCTTTTTATTCTCTTTTGTGCCAGATAATCTGGCTGAGCGACGTTACTCCGCGTATACATGACTTAAACGAATATGCTTTTTACTTTAAACCGGGGTAAGCGGGAACTGTGGCACATATTACAACTACACTGTAAGAAAAAATAACAGAACTCTCATTTCTTCATTTTGAATGCAGCATCTATATTTAATCCACGAAGGAATTATATATTTTGATATATTTTTTGCTAAATGTATTCGGTCATATCAGTACAGATTTTTATTTTTGTATAAAAAATGTCTCGACCTTTTAGTAAAACAGTTATTTTATAATGCAAAAGCCACCTCCTCAGACTTCTGTTCCAAGTTCCAGGCCAATCAATACGCCTGCCCGGATATATGTGCCGAAACATGCTACAACTTGTGAGACCTGGAGCGTGTTGCGCAGGCTGTATCATTTGGCACATGTTGCGAAGCAAATTGGTTGTAATGGACATGTACCTTCAAGTCAAACTAAGGTGTTCACATTAAGGCCATTCAAAAGATGCATTTAGTACAGTGGTCGCCAGCCTTTTCAGTGTGTTGAGCTACTTCGATAATTTTGGCATGGACAGTGAGTCGTAAGCAATGTAAGCCAACTTACTTGAAATTATACACAGTTGTATGCGATATACATGTGCTTATTTTACTAATACTAATACATACTAATAAACTTAAATAAACTAATATCTAATACATACTACATAACTACATCCATTCCTATCAATCGTAGGTATTTGAAAACTAAACAAAATTTTTCGTCAGCTACAACGGCATGTCACATACGATTTAATGAAGGTAACTAAAAATAAAAAAAGCAACGCACTATTTTAAACAAAAACATGTCCAGATAAAAAATGCATGTTCAATGAGAAGCCTGACTCACTGACAATTTTTTTAATGTTTGGAGTATAATTTGATACCGCAATTCGAGTACAATTGTCCAAATGTTCATCTGTAAGTCGATTACGGTATTTGTTCTTAAACCTCATATTTAAATAATAAGATTCACACAAATAGGTTGAACTAAATAACGCATTCACTTTCAAGGTAACACGACATAAAACTGAATATTTATCTTTACTTACTGAAGGCCAGATACATGTTGGATTTAAGACTAATGATTTTAAAGCCAAATCATTTTGAAACGTAATCACTTCCATTTCTGTCACTAAAATTCTGCATAACAGATGTTGCAAGCTGTTCGATATCAATTTCCATAAAGAGTGAAACAACAAATTGCGTCACTAAAGCAATTTCGTTGAAATCCTTGAAGTTATCCTTCAAGTTATAGACTATTTCTACATTATATTTATTGTCATATGGTTCTAATGGACTTTGAGATATCTGGTATCGCTATCGATTAAGTTTTGTTCCCGAAACTCAAGCTTTTTGATAAACGCTTTTATATCAGAAATCATTTCTGCTAGTTCTTTGTCTCTCCCCTGAAGCTTCAAATCAAGTTGATTTAATTTTTCTGCAATATCCACAAGAAAACCAAAAATCTCTAGGCCAGATTGAATTTTCCAGTTTCTGTCTAGGTTCATCACGTTGTTTGAAAAATTGAACTAAGGCAGATATGTTATCATTAAATGTTTTAGTACTCATCCCTACTTAACCATCAGACTTCATAGTGAAGAAGTAGTTCCCCGTATTGATAGTCAATTTCATCGACCAAGGTTTTGAATAATCTTCTTTGTAACCCTTGAGCTCTAATCTTGTTCACAATTTTTACTACCAATTTCATAACGCTGTTTAGCTTTAGAAAATGTCTACATAATGCTTGATGATGGATAATGCAGTGGTTACAGAGAAATTGCGGAAAACCTCCATCTTTAAGGCATAATCCCACGACCCTTATCACAACCCACCATAGCTGGAGCGTCATCGGTTGTCAAGCCTGCCTTTCCATTATTGGAATTTTCTCGGAAGAAATAATATTTTTAAAAGAAGAAAACAAGTCAAAATATCTTCTTTAATCATAAAATCACTAAAAACCATATTATTTCTCATTACTTCTACCCGAATCATCACTGTATTAGCAGAAAGTTGCATAGATTTTATAGCAGACACTATCTCGTCTTTATTTCTCAAGTTGGCAAATAATGAATCTGCAGCTTCTATAAACGCCTGTCTGATCATCTCCACGTCTTCATAAGGTTTCTTCTTTTGTGTAATTATCTGGGTCACCCGGTATAATGCTTCAGTTGCAGCCTTACTTTTGTCGATTGTTTTTAAAAACATTGTTTGTTGTCCAATTAAATGATTTTTTAATTGTTTCAGAATGTAATGGGAATGATTTTTCAAAACTTGGATGTACAGTTTTATAGTGCCGGAAACAGATGTATTATTTAACAAACATACATTTTTACAGTTAACTTCTGCAAAGAAATATCGTACTTCCCATTCCGAATGGAAATGATATGTCTTCATCTTCTTATTACAGCTCATAATGTTTTCAATTGGAAGCCAACTTCAACCCATCCGCTGGACTTTGTGCCGTTCAGTTTTAAGCTGAGCGCACTGTCGCCGCGTCTTGCGTATTTATTCCGTTCAAAGTAATCAAGATCGTTCTCGAACAGATCGCTCAGCGCAGTGTTGCCACTTCTTGGGTTTATTATGAGAATTTACAAAATTTACGGAAGCTTCTATGCTTTTCACACCTTTTTAAAATATGTTGTGAGCCTTTGCCTTTGCGAGCTACCGGTAGCTCGCGATCGACTGGTTGGCGACCACTGATTTAGTAGATAAAGTAAAATATTCCATTTATTTTTCAATATTTTTAATCTCGGTTTTCCCCGTGGTTATTGGGAAACATGTAGATATTTGCAATTCAACCAAAAGAATTTAATTTTTATCCCGCCTACCAATAGAACAGGATATTCTGTATATATTGTGGAAGCTAAACCTCCATGTCAGCAACAGGGTCACTTCCCAAAAGCTCATTACCTGATAGCCTCGACACACATGTTTGGGAGGCAAGTTTTGATAATTCTAGATAGAAAAACGTAACAATACTTACAGTATGCCTTTCCGAGGCAGGATACTGATATTACGTTGAAATAAGCATTTTATGAAATTTCCGTTTATTTCTACCTTATTCTGGAATATACTATCAATATATAATTCCAAACTAATAGTGAACGAGAAATACGATAATTCAAACCCAGAAACATTGTATAATATGGGTTGTAATATACTTATGCCTTTGAGTAAACTATCTGTGTCTAAATAGAGTAGAAGATGTTAGTGGTGTAAACTCACCGGCTGGAGACGATACGAACTCAACGAAGAGGTCCTGCGATGTGCCTATAATGGAGTACGGGAACTTCCCCATTCCGCAGAACGTCCCTATTACGGGACTGAACTCGTTCTTGCCGTCGTAGATTTTTATGTAGTCGTACGGACAATTCTCCTGACCTGGAACATGAAAACAGTAATTAGATGGAGAATTATGAGGTGTTTTCGCACTTGGAATTGCCCTGCAATAAAGGGTGGTCAATACTCAATCAAGTGTGGACAATGGACAGCCTCAATAACTTTTTAGGGATCATGAAGCATGACTAAGCACTTAAAAATTGATGTCAGCTATAAGAAAGACATTTGAAGGATCAAAACATTTGCTATTTATATGTCATAGATCAAAATACCAAGTATCTAGATCTCAAAAATGTTATCCTGTATATATAGCACTCTAAAAATATAAAATAAACAACCTTGCGATTGTCAGGTGGCCTGAATGGTGAATTATATGTGGTAGAAATAGCTTTGACCTGTAATGAATTACAGGATTATACCAGGATTCCTTCCCGCAGTAATTCACATAAATTTTAGCCGGTTTGAGGGCAGCACTAGGCTGTTTAATTTTTGTGGCAACATTATGCATACACGTGCGTCGTCTGAACAACTAGTAGAAAAAAGGATTAAGCTAGAGAGTGCCCAAAACAGAACCGCATTTTAAGCGTTGACTTCATAATTAGTTTAAACTTTTATAAAGTCATAATTTAAAAATTAAATTCCAAAAATTTCACATAACCTTGATCTAAAAATCAGTTGCAAAAACTGGACCCCTAGTAAAAATTGCCAATCATTATTTTATTATTAGTTTTTTCCATTAACATTTTTGAGCAGGCATTCTAAGAGAATAGTGGACAGCATATTTATATAATACGGGTTCGTTTGGCGCGACTAAAATCAAAAAATTTTCAATCAAACACCTAATTATATTGTATAAATGTTTATGTGTACAAACATTTAGGAATTATAATGAATGTTGCAGCACTGCGCACAATCTTTTCCAACCAATAAAATTCACACATACATGAGTAACTCATAACTTCAGGTGCGAGTGCGCTCTGCTATGGCGCGGGAAATATCTAAGCTACTACTTGCACTTGGCAATAATGGAGTTCAGAGCATAAATAACCACTAAATACAACTATCTATATAAATCTATTAAAGTTTTCTAGATGCATACAGCTCCACGAAAAACATTTACTACTATCGTATTCATATCACATTTGGAGTCAAATAGCTCCGAAGAAGCAAGCAGGAAAATAGTGACAAGACATCAGACTTTTATTATATTTACAAAAGAAGCCCTTTGGCTGGCTCGGCAACTGGAAGGAAATTTTTATTACAATCTGTATTATACAAGACGGCCTCAGGGAGCAATATCGTAATGCAGAACTGGGTTATATACACGCTCTGGTGACGCTACAGCCAATAAGAAACCGCATAGTCATTTCGCCATTTTTAGGGAGAAAAATTCCGAGTATGTTTTATATTCCATATAAATCGGATTATGCTTATTTTTCGTGAAGATTTTCTTACAGTTGAGCAGACACAAAGGCGAAACCTGAACACCGGATCACCATTATAGTAATGAACATGATGGTGCCCATAGACGTTTGAGTCAATTAGTTCGCGAGGGACGGCTAGCCCTAATACTGATAACATCTCATATCTTCTACTTCTTATCAATCTGGTTGCTGCTGGTAGTGACAATATTGTAAAAGGGCAACTTTTGACGTTTCCAAACCCCCTGAGATTTATTAGACAATACTGAAGGAAAGGGTGCAATATAATTTTATTTAAATAACCTGAAGCTGAAGAAAAACCGATTTTGAAGACGAAGTTTTTGATACCGAGAGAAGCCTCAATAGTGCCATTAATGAACAACGTAATCTTATTGAAAAAGTTAACAAAGAAAATGTGTAATTACTAGTATTAACTCCAACTTGCAGTCAAAATTAACATAGAATGAATGTGACATGGTTGGTCTGAAAAAAAAAACAGCTTGCTAAACATGAATTGATAAGAAAAGAAATACTATTTAGCATTGAATTCCTGAGTAAAGAAAATGACCTACTAAGTATAGATTTTAAAAACTTCAGGAAAGAATTATCGTCTCTAAAAGAAACTGCTCATTCTCTAAAAACTGATAAAGATTCCGATGATGTAAATAGGTATTGTGATACTCTGGGCTATGACTACCTTAATAGTAGCTTATATGTGAAAATAAAGAAAGATATTACTGATCTGTTTTCACAGCTTGGAAGCAAAATGTCAAATTTGAGAACATCTACATTCAACGCAAACTACAGGGCAAGTGTAACATCCAACAAAGCTAAAACTCTCGTCAAAAATACAGACGAATTGGACACCAGTCGTCAATCACCAAAAAAATGGGCACGAAAAACGGGGGATAGTGCAGGAAAAGCGGAAAAGTCAAAAAGGAAAGAATCACAAAAATATTGGTCAGTTAGAATCGAGTGGAAATCTCCATGGTCTTGGACCCAAAAATTACCGCTTACGCCAGCGTTGGATACAAAATAAGCAGATGTGCTCTCTCACATCACTAAGAAGTCAGGGAAAAGAACAAAAATTCACTGAGAAAAAGGTTCTCTCAGATAACAAAAATTGTTCAATAGTTTTTCAGTGGCAGCGGACTTCAAGGATAAGGATCTCTTTTATGACCCATTTCTTTGGCCAGTAGGTGTATGTTATAGGAGATTTGATGTCAAGCTCTACTATGACAGGAATCATGTTCAAGATGTGATATTAACGGAAATAATATATAAATAATAATAATTTTTTTTAAGTATGAATGACTCCTCGTATGCAGGAGATAGCCCTCGAGTGAGGATCTTTCACTAAAATATTCAATGCTCGTCCTACAAATTAGATATTCTAGAAACTGTTTCTCTCGAGCTAAATTTAGATATAATCTGTATTTCTGAATACTGATTTGTAAATTTGGAGCTACCAAATGTAATTCTTCCTATTTACATTTAAATCTCGCATTTCTCTAGGTCGAGTCATATACATGGTAGTGTGTTAATATAAAAATAGTTCTTGCTATAATTTTTGCTTTGAATAAATATAAATATGTAATTCTATCAGCCAACTTTAATATATATGAATCAGCAGGATCGCTTGAGCCTCAAATCTTTAAAGGCATTTTAGATTGTTTCAACATTCAATTAGCAATCAACGAACTAACTCGTATTTTCACAAACATTAATGGCCGAGCTTCTATCTCATCAATAGACTATTCTACGAATATTCCTTCAGATTGCTATCGAGTCTGTATGCTAAATTGTATTCTTGGGGATCATCTAGCGCATCTTTTTACACTAAAAAACCCCTCTGCAGTAAAAAGTAGTCCGAAAATCATTGATAAATTGCAAGAAGAGTTTGCAAAAACCGTTAAATGGTGTTTAGACGTAACATGCCTCCATCAAAATGTCAGTGGTATACAAGTGAGTTAAAACAACTAACTAACTACATTCAAGACTGCTAACCTACGTGATCTGTACAATACAAAAAACAACAATACAAAGCGAAAATCAGAGAGTCAAAACGGAAGACGCTTCTCTCCTAATACAGTCGGCTTCAAATAAAACTAAGAAAACATGGCAACTTATCAATGACCGTTTAGGAAAACTCAACAAAAAACTAAAATTAAACAGATTGTAGTAGATGATAAGATGATAACAAACAAAAGCGAAATGAGTAACACTTTTACAGATTACTTTTCTAATATATTACGGAAAAAGATCTAAGTTACAAATCTTGTTGTGGCATAGACGAAATTCATCCAAAGTTTCTTAAATAAATTGTTCCTTGCATAATGACATCTTTGACTTGCATCCTAACTCTTCCTTGAACAGCGGAGTATTCCCTAATCAATTAAAAACAGCTCTTGTTTTTCCTCTACATAAAAAAGGTGACATGAACAATATTGTTCTCAAAGATTACTGAGCTAACAGAAATTTAACTTGTTCTCTGATGCTCAGCATGGTTTTAAACAAAACAGATCTGTAGAGACAGCAACCTGTGACCTTTTGAATTACGTTTATTCACAATTAGATCAAGGCAATTATGTATGATGTTCGATCTATCTAAGGCATTTGATATGCTGGATAAGAATATCGTTCTAGAAAAATAAAATGTTACTAGATAAATTCCCTGTAAATCAGGCCGTTTCCCAGGGGTCCGTATAAGGTCCTCTAACATTTCTGCATTTTGTAAACAACTTGCCAGATTCCATTTCAAGGTGAAAAGTTACAATGTTTGCTGATGATACCACGAGTACTGGATGTTTTGTGGAAAGGGAAGTTTGGTGCCAGATTAGTTGATTCTAAATAAAAATAAAACTACCGCAATCAACTTTCGTATTAGAAAAGCCATACATCAACTACTAAGACAACAATAAATGTAGAGGTTGATTTATAATAAGTGGATAGCGTGACACTCCTTGGTTGCTGGCTCGACGCAGATCTCTCCTGCAGCACCCAATGAATGAATCGTGAAATTATAGGCATTCCGGCCACCATAAGGAGCCAGTGCATAGGCCGCTTAAACGGGCCCTTATGCACCTCTACATTCCTTAGATCACAAGCCTCACCCTTTTAGCGAAGTTGAGAATCGCCTTGAGTCCAAGCTCCTTTGAGTATAGTCTGCCTATCGTAGCTCACAGCTTCACAGCGACACAAAACGTGCGCCGAGGTCTCTTCCTCTACCCCGCAGCGCTCACACAAGGGATCCTTAACTACCTCCATCACGTGTAGGTGGCGCCTTAACGAAGTATTTTAACATATCCGTGTGTGTATTTTAGTTCGACCAGACAAACAGTATTATTACTTCCAGAAACAGAATGATTCTTTAAATGTTAATCGAGTGAACATAGCTACCAACACCATGGCCACAGTATCAAACTAAGAATATGGGCAAATATAAATACTTGGAATCACAGAGTTGAGCTATGCGACGCGATTTAGCACGACGTTGTTAACGGGTTCAAGAATCATTTTGGAAAGTAGGGTACATGAACTCTGTTATTATTCTTATTCTATGCTGAATCTCTTATCTTTCGTCGTTTATAGATCTGCTCAACTCCTCTATCGTTTATAATAATAATGATGCATCAAATATGACACTTTTGGAAGACGTAAAAAAAATAAAAACAACTATTGCACGCATCAGAAATGGGTTATTCCATCTATGAGAAGAAGAATTATTACCAATATAAGATGCAGAAATCAACAATATTGCATTTTGGCTAGTTCGTATCATAAGAACTAAACTAGTCAGTTAGTTTTCTAATGATATTATTTTTTGGATTTTTACATGAATCGGTAAGATCGTTCACACATTCTGGACAAGCTAGTATATATTTTATAACTCGCTCAGTGGTTTTCGTCACCCTGAAGAGCAATAGATTTATGTTTGTCATCTATGAGGAAATATCCGCTTAGAGATGGTGTCTGACTAATATCGAAAAGCTGTCTAAAAGTTTAGACGAGCCATAATTTTATAAAGAACTTTCTGGTTTATATACGGGAATCCTATCTTCCGGTTATATTTTTTGCTTCGGCTTCAGAGTGCTTTTAGATTTATAGGAAAAGTTAACACTTATATAACCCACATTTTGTGGATAGATAGAAAGATATGATTGTGCTTGGAGAGAAAGTATAGGAAGTACCTGTACACGCGTGTATAGAAATGTCGGTACCTTGATCGATTATCTTCATTACATTTTCAAACACTAAACTTCAGAGCGAATTTCTCGATATGTAAATACCCAGGTGTTATACGTATATACGACTGATACATCGTCGCTTTAATGCAGAGCTAGTTCAAGTTCATCAACAACATCGAGTGGATGTTGTTAACTATAATTTGTAGAAATGGAATTTGATCGCAAACAGATTACCTTTACGTAATCTTCTACAAGGTACATTCAAATTTATCAATGCTAGACAATTCTCAAAATCGGTCAGCTCTAATGGAATTTTGATGCATCTGTTTCGTCATTACGCTCTTCGTTTTATTTTCTTCCTATCTGTCCCGTATTTAGACAGCCAGACTTGCTTCACTTCAGCACACGTGTGCAAGTAGGAAAAGAGCTTGTCGTACATACATAAAATGTTGATACATATAAAAATAAGATCCAAATGTCGCACCAGCGGCGCTGTCCATTGATGAATTAATGGTTCCTGCCCTTGGGACCACTTATCCGTGGCCATTGGACCTTGCCCTCATAAAATGACAAATTGATCAAAAGTTAGTGGGATCTCTGCAGAATTGGCTTGCTCAACCGAATGTGAAGAGCTCCTCATCACGCCATAAATTGTAGAGGAAACTTTTTAAGGAATCAGTTTGCACAAATAAAGGGAATGGCTTTTATGCCTTTCTTTATGATTCTGCTAGAGTGCAAGTAAAATTTTAAGTGGCCATAAAATTTACGGCTACATTCTTTGCAATAATTACGGTTTTACTTCTCAGGGTGAAGAAAAACTTTGGTCGTAATGTGACAGACGTGCAATTGCTCTTCGAATGTATGGTAACTTTATTGGCGGCAAAAGCTATAAATGCGATCCCAGCTAATTTAGCTAGTTGTGTCCTCTAAGGGTCTATATAATAAAGATTGTATATTTGACGATATCTCTGACCAATGAGTCCATTCTGCTATTCAGCCCGATCTAATTTGAGATGCCGTTTTGAATACAAATTAAAATGTTAATACTACATTATAACGATACTGATTCATTCATTCACTGACCTAGATTTATTTACTTTTAATAAATGCAAATTAACCATGCTGCATACAAATTTGAGCATCCATATGAGATGGCAAGTAGACGCCAATTCAAGAATTTTCTAGTACTTCTATAATATTATGGATGCAATAATGATCCAAAATTGTATTTGCCTTGTGAAAGGATATTCTGTTATTGTTCAATTAGTGGAAAAAACGTAAGGCTATAATTAAATACAACCAATCCGACGATGCTCTGTATTCTTAGGGATGTAATACAAAATATATTTGTAATAACAAATGTTGGCTCTCGTATTTCGTTAAAATATTTGCTGTCGTAATGTACAGGGTGTTTCACAACTTATCCGACAAATTTTAACCACATTATGCACTGTTACGAAAGTAGTTGATTTCTCCAAAAAATGTAATAAAAGTCCTACAGAAATCGAGATAATAAAATAATACAGTTCAACAGTTCACTTACTTATAAAAGCTGTTCAAAATTGTTTCCATTGGCAATGTAAGCTTGGGCGCACTAATTTAAATACACCTCCTTCCTGCTATGCCTGAAGGCTCAAATTATCGGCAGCCACTGTGATTCGGTCACGCAATTCTTCAATTTTCTGAACTGGAGTACGGTATACCTCGTTTTTCAAGTATCTCCATAAAAAGTCCAGAGGATTTAGATCGGGAGACCGTCGAGGCCATGCAATTGGTCCACCCCTTCCGATCCAGCGTATCTGGTATACCTGATTCAAAAAAGCTCTAAACGAAAATGTGGGGGTGCCCCATCGTGCAGAAACCACATCCGTGCCCGGACCCGCAATGGCACATCTTCAAGAAAGACCGGCAAATCATTGCGAAGAAATTTGAAATACTGGTCGCCATCCATCCGATCTGGCAATATACACGGTCCAATTAGACGTTTAAAGAAAAACGATGTTAGAAGTGTATCTGCACTACTGCATGAGGATTCTCAATGGACCAAACGTCTGTATCATGAAGATTGGTTATCCCATGACGAGTAAAAGTAGCTTAATCGCTGGCCAAAATATCAGCTGCAAAATAGACATTTCGAGCATTCTCTTGCCAGAACCACTCGCAAAATCTTACTCCTAGGAGGTAGACTGTAGGTAGCAACGCCTGGAATCTCTGGACGTGATAAGGGTACAGTTGGGCCTCATTTATGGTTTGTTCGTACAGTAGTCGGAAACTTGTCGGTGATTGTCAAAATCAGAATCAGATAGATGTTACCTGTTCGTACAGTTCGATCTAGCGACGCCAACGGGCTTTGCTCCTCAGAGCTCTTTTCCACGGTGTTGCCGCGCGATGTGCCTGCCTGACTTCGGCCTCCCATCGTAACCGTATCGAACTTCGTACATCTAGAACTGGCCGATAACACCGCTCCTTTGTCCCGAGGGTGTCGAGATCGGGTAACAATCTACATGAGGAGCTTTTCCCTGTTCTAATAACTTTAGGCAGTTTAAAAATAGGAATAACAAAGTTTCTTTAAGCTCCTCAAAGCAGCCGCGGTGCCCTGGCATGTAGCGTTCACCTGCGCGGCTGCTTCGGTGTAAACAAAATTGAGCGATATACCAAGACCTGAATTTTTTAGAGAAAACGGTGCCGCAATTCAACAGAAACAAGTTTTTGTAACATTTTTCGGGTGAGCAAGTGGCAGAAGAAATTTTAATCAAATTCCATTTTAAATATCAGCCAGTGCCAAAGTGCTTTGTGTTCGATATTTTGTTTATTGACCCGATAATGGCAAAATGAAGATACACAGATACACTATGAAAAATCCGAACAATAGAGGACATAATTTTCAAGAACCATAATTAATACGATTTTTGTGATCACTAATCTTTTGAAAATTTTTGTTACAATTGCAAATTGCGGATCTTGATAATTATTGTAGTAATGTTCAGCTGTTTTAGCTTTTTAGTGTATAACACCCTTTATTATTCAAAGATGTTATTAAATCCTTGTAGTATGTTTAGTTCTTTCTTCTAGTGAGAGTCTGCATATACACGGTGTTTCTAATTTGGTACTCACCATTGGGATCTAGGAAACTGTAAGGGATACGAAGTCTCTTAAATGGGGTAGTTAACAGAATGACACTTAGAAAGTTTCGAAATTCAGAGTACATACTTCCGGAGAGTGAGGGAAAAACTGCATTTTCCCAAAATCGTTTTGATTTTTTCTTGACTTTATTTATATTGGTGTTTTAAAATAAATGCACATTAACAGTGCCACGTTACAAGAAGGCATAATCAGAATTTCTATATGACGGTTCGACTCGTGTCCTTAGCAGCAACTTTATTATTTCTTAAGGACGCTATATTGCATTTTTGCACAGATAAATAGAGTTATTAGAATAAAAAATTCACTGACATTGCCAAACCTTAGTTACTTCAAAAAAAAAGTAGGTAGGCCTTGAAATTATCAGATGTTTGTTTCGATCACCAAATTTATTCCAAAATCGTTCTATTTTTTTCCTGACTTTATTTGACATGGGATTTTAAAATAAATTGCATATTTTTATTGTTACTTATTCTCGTCTACAAGATGGCGTAGTCAAATTTTCAATTCGACATTTCTTCTTTCGACATCATGAATTTTGTTTTTTCATACGGACACTATATTGGAATTTTTTACATTTAAATGGACTTTTCAGCCCTAAACTCAGTGATGTACTTCGTTAGTTGACCATAAATTTATTGCTGGATGAACATTATAAGGAAATATAAAGATATGGTGAAACCTGAATAATAAATGAAAATTTTATTGATGGTAATAACAGTAATAACCATAAATAAGCAGAGGTCTTCACAGTCTTCCAAAGTATGTTGCTAGGCAAACAAATGAAATCTGATAATTTTAAGGCCTTCCTAGGAACTTCTGAAATAACTAAGGTCAATGTATACATTTTTGAAATCAGAATTAACATTATATTCATGTGTGTAAGAATCCAATATGGCGTCTATAAGAAAAAAATAAGTTGATACTGGAGGACAAGAGGCGAAACGTCATATTGAAATTCTAATTAGACCGTCTTATAGAGGAGAAAATGTGGCAGAGCTGATGTGCAATTTATTTTGAAATAATAAAATAATGTCAAGAGAAAATTAAAACCATTTTGGGAAATTTCGTTTTTTACGTTTCTTTCCGGAAGTACTTTTAATTTCAAAACTTTCTAATCGACATTTTGTTGATTTAAAATACCCTGTATAGGGAAAATATCATTTTCCCCCCGGCAGAAACAGTCGGCCATTCCCTTTCCGTGGGCACCCGTGAAAAAAAGCTGTATCACAAAATCTCCAGAATCCGTTATTTTGTTTTTTTTTCATCAGCTTTGGGCTGGACTTACATAGCTAGAATATATAAATACTGTTTGTGCATACACTACGAGGCTGGGCGACAAGGGAACAAAACCAATACTATCTGAGTTTTATTAAGTCATTCACAATACTTTGTACATTTCTCATGCATAATCACTGCAGACGTTTATTCAGAATCCTTACTATGTATTTACTTCTTCAACTTGTCATTTGATGTGTGGAATCATATTTCTTCAAAGGTTTGTTTATACTTTTTGAATGAGAATTGAATGGGAATTACTAAGTAAATCTACTTGACATTTTTGGGTGCTGTTATTTTTTCCAGAAAGTGCCCATGTTTTCATCTCTATAGGAAAATTCGGGCACATTCAGGCAGTTGGACTAAAAATCCTAGATCATTCTGGTTTACAGCAAATTAACATACCCCAAGTTTTCCAAAATTTTCTACTTCATTCTGAAAAATTTTACATTCGAATAATGATTATACTTGATTTCGAGCTCTGAAAATTCACTGGCAAATTATCTACTGACTAATTTGACAGTCATCAAACAGTCAGAAGCTTCTGTACGAACAGCGGATTACTTGTCGGTAATCGGTCTTACCTTTCTTAGCCAACTCGTAACGTTCTCATGTACGCAATCAATACAGTCAGCGACGTATCAGTGACAGCTAACTGCGTAAACTAGGTCATGACTTGTCGCCGACTATCAGTTTGCTGATTGTCAGCAAACAGGCTGTATGAACAAACCATTAATATGCGCCCCGCTGTTGCATATGCCACTTCTGGGACCTGTTGGACTAACTGCTTTGTTTTTATTCCCGGATTTTCTTCCACAATATCAAAAATTTCGTCTTCGGCATTTAAAACGCGTTGCGGGCGAACCCGACCCCCATCCAGTCCACGTCTCGGGAGCAAATCTTCACTAGCACGTGCACTTAAAACAATTGAACTAAATGTAGTATAGTTTGGCAAACGGATCTGCAACAGCGAAAGGAATGCGACCGAAAATATTCGATATTGCCAAATTTAACTACAAAAAAGCAATAATAATAATAAAAGTAATTTCAATGATTTGAAAATCGATTTTTCACAATTCCAAAAAATATTAATTCAAAATACTGAGAATTTTAATGGGTTGTTAGCTCTATTTGTATTTACTAACTATTTTTTACTACTGAATCGTATTATAAGTAAACATTTTTCCAAAGATCTTATCTACATCGGTTGAGCTGGCAACAACCACCCGAAAGGTATATTGGACACCGCTTAAACGAATCTGATTGGTGGATATCCTCACATGTTTTGTCGCCATGAGAAAATTCGACTCCCTATTGGGTAGCGTCCCAGACAATTTTTTGCTCCTTTCTTAGAATATCCATACTATTGAAAAGTCCAGTGGCGTAGGTTTTATCCGTGTATGAGTTTTACAACTATTATTGTTAACTATTTATTGTTCTATTAAGTTTGTATGTTTAGTGCTGTGTGTTTTTGAATAGTTTAGTGTTTTGTTATTTGATATTGTTATTCGTTTTAGTATTATTTTTTTAAAATGAACCAATTTACTCGCGGAAAGACGCTTCATAGCCAAACAAGAGAAGTGATTGCGAATGTTTATAGGTTAGTAATAATAATATGCAATAATTGTAGTTTTTGACGACTGAGTCTGAATATAAATAAAAAACAAGGAAATGCTAAGCTAACATTCTGATGATTATTTATAGGGTTTGCGATGAGGAAGCGGCAAACAATTCCCTCAAGTTGCCGCTTAAACGTAAGCTTGATAGGGTGTCCCTTTATACCGGAGTCGGAGTATCTTCTGTTAGGAAAATTCATAACGAAGATAAAGAAAGACTAGAAAATAACCCGAATAAAATGTTAT
The DNA here is from genome assembly GCA_963669975.1 of Acanthoscelides obtectus. Taxonomy (NCBI): domain Eukaryota; kingdom Metazoa; phylum Arthropoda; class Insecta; order Coleoptera; family Chrysomelidae; genus Acanthoscelides; species Acanthoscelides obtectus. Next base: position 30,484,246 of record CAVLJG010000008.1, on the reverse strand, counting down.
CCAGTCCCGGAAAAAAAAGACCGCGTCAGTCTCTTGTTGAGAAAGATGAAGGTTTTGATTTTCAGATTATTAGACATTTGATAAACAGATTTTATCTTGAATATAAAGTTGTCCCGACAACTAGGAAGTTATTACAAAAGTTGCGAGAAGACTCAAATTTCCCCTATTCTAGGGAAACTCTCAGGAGTTTATTAAAATCAAATGGTTTTTTTTGGCGCAAATGTCAAAATAAAAGAAAAGTTTTGATGGAGAGGCCCAATATATTGCAATGGAGGTACAAATACATCCGTGAAATACGTAGATATCGTGAAGAAGGGCGCAATATAGTTTATTTGGACGAAACCTGGGTGGACAATGACTTGACTTTCAAAAAATGCTGGCAGAGCGAAACTGTTTCTGGTGTAATAAGCAGTATAGGTTCTACAGGTAAGCAAAAATGCTATATATATGTTAAATTTAACTCTGATTTGTAACATATTATATAATCGTCTTGTATATTTTAGGTCGACTCATTATAGTGCATGCAGGTTCAGAAAATGGATTTGTTGACAATGCCTGTTTGATATTTAAGGCGGGATTAGCTACAGGCGATTACCACGGTCAGATGAATCGGGAAAATTTCACACGCTGGCTCACAGAAAAACTCCTCCCGAATATACCTGCCAATTCGGTTATAGTATTTGACAATGCTCCATATCATTCCGTCCAGGAAGATAAAACCCCGACAAAATCATCTTCGAAAAAAGATATAATGGCCTGGTTGACAAAGAAAGGTACTTATGACTCAAAACATGCATGTACATATCAAACTATACAATAAAATATTTTATAGGCATAAATCATGAGGCAACTGCCAGAAAATTTGACTTGTTCGATCCGGTCTTACTTCATAAGCCCCCTGACAACCAAAAAAATTATGTAGTTGATCGGATCATAAGATCACATGGACATACTCCTCTAAGAACACCTCCTTATTTATGCGAGCTAAACCCAATAGAATTAGCTTGGGCAAAGCTTAAATTTCATATAAGAAGCCGCAATACCACTGGAAACTTCAGTTTAACCGCACTGAAAGAAGTTACTCAGGAAGCGATGTCCTTAATATCCATTAATGATTGGCAGACATTTTGTCAACATGCTAGGGACATTGAAGATAAATTTTGGGAAAATGATCAATTTATGGAGGAAATGGAACCAGTTATAATAACTATAGGGCAAGATGACGACAGCGAAACTGATGACGACAGTGACGATGATGATAATGATGAAGTTGACGAACACCAATGCTAATTCAATAGGTGAAATGTAATTTTGAAATGCTGTATAATGTAAGTATTATTTATTACAGAGGTTATAAGTTAAACGGATATGAAATGTGTTTAAAGTTTTTTGTTTCTACTTAAGCGACACCGATGCTCTAGAAATATCCACATCAACAGTCCAAAATTGCAACAATAGGAATCCAGAAAGATGCGGATTATAAAATAAAAATTAATTCTGGTCATGTTTCGGCTTGTGGCACTTTTTAAAGTAAATGAGCATATTATAAGATCACGAATGTATAATATATATATATATATATATATATATATATATATATATATATATATTCTCAAGGTAAAAAACCACGTTAAGTATCTATTTGTATTTGAAAAATATATTTTATTTACGGCTTTGACAAAAACGCTAGCTTGATTTAGGTTTTAAATCGCGCAGTTATCATGATTTTTTGAATTGTGGCAATTTGGGAAGTGAGTAGACATTTTTCCGTTTGTTGAAGTGTAGAAACAAACTCAAGTGTTTTTTTACATGGTGTAGATTGTAGAGATACAGCTATTTTTGAGTTTACCCGAGACTTTATTTATTATTATGGACAATGCTCCATATCATTATGGGCTTATTGAGATACTCCCCAAATTTAAAGTGAAACATAAACGTATAGTTTACTAAATTTAAACCAATTATGAAATAATCCCAAACTTTTATAAAATACCGCACGCCGCTGGCATTTTATGAATGAAACCAGCCATGTTTTGCTTTCCCCTCACCGATACCCCGATGTTGCAGATCCGTTTGCCAAACTTTATGTGCCTATTCGGAAATCGGTGTACATACAAACGAGAAGCCGCTCGCGAATTTTGCCCTGCTTCTGCGTACGCTAAAACAAAGTCCACTAACTCCTCATTAGTGTACACATGTGCCATTTTTATTATTGAATAACTAAAAACAGATTAAACCTTATTTACACGTTCTTATCAGTATGAAAAAACAAAACATTCATGGTAGTTTGTTTTCGTCAGTTGTTTGGTACAAAATTTGCTACAATAAATTATTAATGCGTGTTCTAATATCACGACGATGAACGCAAAATACAGATATTTATTTTTCAACTTATTATTGAAACTCAGGTTTATAACTTAATATATGTAGGACTTTTATTACATTTTTTTTGAGAAATCAACTTCTTCCGTAACAGTGCATATGTGGTTAAAATTTGTCGGATAAGTTCTGAATTTTTCGCTTGTCTTGGAAGTCTACCGCAAACCGGCGATTGCAAGCAGACTTTTGGCTACGACTGACTGCAGCCTGCAACATGGTTAATTTAATATAACGATTTATAAAAATCGCCAGATGGCGCCTTGAGAATTAGGTCGCAGTTGTTGCAGTTCTAACGATTTCCGAAGAAGAACCGACCAACGCTTGCGGCAGGCTAGAAATTACGCTCCTAGTCCGATTCAATTAGGAAGGTCTTTTTCTTCGTAGGGAACAAGATTTATCGGGCTCCGGAAAATAGAAATAAATCGCATATAAGCGACGAGTGGGATCTGGAGTTCATCCCTTCACTCCGGCACTTGGAGTGAAGTGGGATATAGCTCCACGCCGGAGAACCACTTATGACCCTGCATGCTGATGCATTTTTGTTGATGAGGATGGATATATTGTTGAGAAGAGTAGCAACTCGACTGTGTCCACTCGAAATGGGACGATTTTGTAGACCTGCAAGATTTTATATCTTCTTTACTTTCCACTCTACGGAGCATAAACAAGTGGCTAGAAGGCGCGAGCCCATTGACGGGAAGAGCAGCGATTTGTGTTGCGCGAAAATGTCAATCAACAATTGACAGTCGCCATATTTACACCGGGATGTATCGAATATTTGCATTCGCATAAGTCATGCGAATATTTTTCAAATATGATTATCAGAAAAAGAGAATATGAAATATATACATATACCGGGTGTTTCAAGTTAGACCTCACCTCTGAGATCTCGGAAACTGCAAGAGATACGAAGTCACTTAAATGAGGATACATTTGGGCATTTGGGTAATTTCCGAAATGCCGCTTAGAAAGGTTCGAAATATAAAGTACTTCCGGAAAGAGACGGAAAAAAACGAACTTTCATAAAATCGTTTTAAATTTTTTCCTGCCTTTTTTTGTAATGGGATTTCAAAATAAATTGCACATTCACATTACCACTTTTTCTCATCTATAAGAATATAATTAGAATTTCAATATGAAATTTCGTCTCTTGTCCTCCACCATCGACTTTATTTTTTAGGGATATTTGGATAATAGAGTTTCAACTCTAATTTCAAATACTGGCAAAGCCAAGCCTTAGTTGTATCAAAAAAGCAAAATTTCCTTGGTAGACCAAAATAAATTGCATGTTGTCATTGTTACTTATTCTCCTTTACAAGATGGAGTCGTCAAATTCAAAATTTAATGTTTTGACTTCCATCACATCATCATCATCATCATATAAATGCTATATTGGAATTTCCGACATTTGAATGGACTTTTTAGTCCTGCATTTAGTGATGTATTTCCTCAGTTGGACATAAATTGTTGTTGAAAGTTATAAGAAAATAATAACGTATGGTGAAACCTGAACACAAAATGCAAATTTTAGTGATGATAATAACAATAATAATCAGAAATAAGCAAAGGTTAATCATAGCAGATGTTCAAAATGTTATTCGATATATTGTAGGCAAAGCCTGACACCTCCGTACATTGTTCACTGCTCTATTTATTTCCCGACTCAGTCTTAGAATCTCTGTTACTAGGATCAAATTGAGGTCTGGTCTGGTATGCGAAACAACTATCTAATAATTTCAAGGCCTACCTAGGAACTTCTGTCTTTCTGGAAAAACAGAGGTTTTGTAATGTCAATGTATGACAAATTATACATTCTTGAAATCAAAAACGTCACATAAAAATTCAAATTATGCCACCTTGTATAGGAGAAAAAGTGGCTACGTTGATGTGCAATTTATTTTTCGATTTCATTACACGTGAAGTCAGGAAAAAATTAAAACGATTTTGGCAAAATCTTTTTTTTTTTTGGGAAAATTGTTTCTTTCTGTCTCTCTCCAAGGACTTTGAATTTTGAAACTTAAGCGGCACGAGAGGTAAATGGGCAGTATACGAAGAAAAAACTCGATTTCAGTGAGAATTGTCGTTTTTGAAGTTACTAGACTTCGATTGTGGGGCAGTAATGTATTCCAACTTCAGTATCCTTAAAGTTAATAAATCATAAGCTCAAGAGAACTATGCCGTCATGATGATGGAAAATTTAATACGCGATATCAGCTCAAAATGTACCTGCTTCAAGAAAGAGGCATTCTGATGGGAGCAGATGATTCAGAATGTCTTTCTCTGTCATTACCACCATCACCATTTAATAACTGTACCATATCAATCTTCATAGTAAGCCAAATAGCCTATTAATAACGAAAATGGCACAAATAAAAAAAAGAAGAACTGCGACCTTTATGACCATTGGAAGCAAAAAACTTATTTTAGTTATATCCTTAACCCAGAGATCGTTCATAATATTATTTATATAAGTCCTCGTATATCCTTTATAGCATCATCCTGAAAAGATACGTAATCTTCTTATTCGAAAGAGGGTAAAGGATATCTAATAAATTACAGATATCTCAATAGCACAATAGCTCTAAGGATTTGCTGAGGATGGATGAGATAAGACGATTTTTTTCTTTGCCGCATTAATCCAAAATCGAATACATCCGTTACAATGAATTGTTTGGGAGTACCTAGAATTATTCGATACTCGATCAGTATATTCTTCAGCAAACAGGTAGCCAGACGCATCACCCTGAAACTTTTTCAAACTTAGATGCTGCTCAGCCGGCGTCTAATTATGAAATTGTGCATATCACACGATTGCTGGTAGCCTTGAGAATACCTCGTATTCCCGCTGATTGACGTCTTTTTAACGATGGGCCGCAAATATATCGAGCTTTGGCGATGTATTTGTATTTGGCAGATGTTACCTCCTTGTGCACAACATACTAAGTTTTCAGTAAACCATACCAGCTTGTTTACTTTTAGTTTGTCTCCATGACTATGGTATACCTATACCGTGCCGATGAAAGCTGAAAAACATTGAACAACATTGTATGCGGTTGTTCATGGTTGCAGAGACGAAGCGCAAACAGATTCAGTTCAGACTTTTTTGATGCATCCTTCGACCCTAGCTGCCATCCCTTGGATGGGCAATGTGCAAGTTGTCCTGCTCTTCCTGACGATCTCCTATGTTATTAACTTTGAGCCATGAGTGACCTTGCAGATTTTTGTACCCGAGTTCTACTGCAAGAGGGCTAGTTGAGCAATGACATACACGGCCTGTCACTAATCTATCAATCTATTAAAGAAGGTCGGTAAAAAGTGTATCCAGATGGCTGGCTAGAAATTTCCGTTCCCTCTAAAGTTTGTAAGAATTGTTTTCGCCAAAAGTGCAATCTCATTTGGAAGTTCGACGAGGTCCAATTTTTAATGCTTTTCGGTTTTCACTCACTTAAACTTCTCGGGAGTTGACGAACAATGGATGGAGCCAGACATGCCATTAATCATCTATGCAGATTACTCTAAAAAAGTTCACCTTCAGCTTTTAGAAATACCGAAGAGAGAACAAAACAGCCGATCGATTTACGAGTCGTGCGTGCCAATGGAATTTTGGGCTTAAAAGTCGAATCAATCATCCGGTAGGCTCACAAAAGAATTAAAGCTTTCAAGCACTTTCCGAATTTTCTTTTTGTTGAAGGATTTTGGGGTAGTAATTGTGAAACGTTGCGCAGCTATCCCAGCAACAATCATAGCTTTGTCATAGGTATGGGAGTCCGGTATCCGTAATACGTAACTTAAACTTAAAAAATGACATCAAGCAGATTGACTCTATACTTCCTATGCATCCTTTGGAGGTTTCATAGAAAAGGGATGACGCAAAAAGGTGAAACTGAATCGTGATTAAGTAGGTTCACTTAGGAACGATTAACCTTCGACCTCTGCATATCAAACATATAAAGCAATCATGGCAGATGTAGTGAACATATGTGTGACATATTATGTCCAACAGGTACATATAGTCCAATCCTATTAGACGAAAATATCCTTGGTTTGCGAAATAATTGTATAATCTGGTTTTATTGCTGCAAGTTGTCCAAGGGGGTATTCAAAACATGGACGCATAAAATGGGTACACCAATTTTTGTGGGAAAACTTTATTCAACAACAAAGAACGAGAAAACGCGTTTTTTGAGATTCAATCGAAAGTGTTGGCAGGAACGAAAATACTCTACGTATACGATTTTTAAGTATTTATGAGACCTACAAAATGAGACCACACGTGAAAAGATCCGACTAAAATAAAAATGTCATTGCCGAAATCCGAGGCAAGATGCAGGTTTTAGCACTTGTTGGTAATGCTACTACGGTTTCTCGCAGATAATTGAAGTTCTTCAGATTCGTAGGATACGTACGTCTTAATAAAAACAACAAAATTGAAGTAGATTGGCCAAGTAGTTTTTGAGAATTTCTAATTGTTTATCCCAAAACATCTGTTTTCCGGCATCACTACTAGCTTATTGAGCAATATACAGGGTTAATGCAAAGGGCATTTAATAGCTAAATACGCTAGTTTACCTTGCCGATATGAATTGCAAACCATTCTGCAAGATAAATGTTATTTTTATGCAAAAATGGATGGGTTACGTTTTTTTAAACAAATTCAAACATTTCGTATTTATGAGTAATTCGAAACAAAAGATGATAGACACATCCGCTTTGTTTTAAAATGTGTATAGTAACGTATGTTTGTGGAATATCGTAGCGCATTTGTTCAATTACTCACAAATACGAAATGTTTGAATTTGTGTAGAAGAAAAAAACGTAACGTTTGTTTTCGCATTGAAGCAACGTTTATCTTTTGGAAAGGTTTGTGATTCATATCGGCACGGTAAACACGTGTATCTGCGTGAAACTAGCGAATCTTTTCATGTGTGGTCTCATTTTGTAGGTCTCATAAAATACCTTAGAATCTTATATGAAAAGTTTTCTCGTTCCTTCCAACACTTTCGAAAAACACGTTTTCTCATTCTTTGATGTCAAGTATAAAGTTTTCCCAGAAAAATTGGTTCACCCATTTTATGCGTCCATGTTTTAAATGCCCCCTTGAACAACTTGCACCAATAAAACCAGACTTTACATTTATTTCGTGGAAATTTGCTAATATGATAAGACTAACAGTATCACTGAGATCAGCAGCTTCTTATAATAGAAGGTGTTCCATTGACCCCATTACCGCATATAGCTTCCAATCTACAATCTTCATCCCCTCCAAGCAATGTCTGAACAGGAATCTCTAACACGTCGAATACTGTGTTCCATCGATTTTATTTCCGACGCATGGAAATCAATTTTCAAAATCTTCTACTACCTAAACGATGGAGGTATTAAACTCTGTTGCTCAAAGATACGTGCATCACAAGTCCGTGTTTCTCATTTATGTAGTTTTGTCAGTCCGCGTCTGTTGTATATCAATGCGTCATAAGTACTGAGTCAGTCTACTTGACGAAATATTCAGATAACATCATACAAAAGGCTAGGCGAAATGGGTTGTACATCTAAGGAACATAAAATTCAGAAAAATATATAGTATGTGGAGAAACAAAAACGGTCAAGTCGTCATTTACAAAAGCTTAAAGTGGTACGTACTCCTAATATCCATATATTCCTAAAATATATAAATATTTTTTCTGTAGCGGTTGGACCAGTTGGAATTTGTTACCCATTGGACAGTAGGCAGTGGCCTCCACAAAGATGCAGCATCGCGACGTTCACCGAACGCCAATGATTGCCAACCTATTTCGAATTGTGAGCACAATATAAATCGGATTTTTGTCATTTAATTTTCCTGTTGGTACCGGGACCAAAAGCTTCTTAATGATAGAACGTTTTTGACTAATACTAAAGATGTTGCATTTACAACCCCCAACCTCCGACCCATACAAAAACTTTTCCGAAAATGATCTGGAGCATCTGAAATGTCAAAACACGAAATTTGAGCATATTTTATTATTTTCATGTTTGTGCCTCTAGCTCCGCCACCACTGGACCGATTTTCAGAAACTACAAAGCCTTTTCATCCTACCCATACTTGCAGTAACCCTGAGTGAAAATTTGATCAAAATCCGAGTGGTACTTCTAAAGTTTTAGGCGGTTATAAAATCAGCGGACAGTCCGACGGAAATGAGTGATATGGTTTTTCCTGATGTACATGTCATATGACATCTAAAAAACCTAATAGTCCAATTTTATTAGTTTTATTTGTTAAGCAACCTTCTCCACCAATCACATTTGATTAAGGTTATACAACCCAAGCCGATGATTATAACTGGTTATTGTTCTGTCAAAATTTCGTTGATCTCTGTATATATTATCTTCTACATATGTTATGTATTCCTTAGTAATCAGTTAGCAATTAACACCCACGAACAAGGACTGTATGATCCTTTCTGTGGGTACTTTATTTATTCGAGTATTTTGTGTTACATGTTCATGCAGATGTAATAGTGGATACCGAATAATTTATTATTATTATTCACTTTCAACTTCAGTAATTCTACGCACCTATGTGACGTATTTCATTTTAGAATGAAGAAAGAAATGCTTTCCCGACAAGCTTGCCCGTCTCATGCGTGGTGCGGCCAGATGTCGGGGAGAGGCTACGTTGGGTAGGGAAAGAATGTCTATGGACTAATTGTGTGGGCCTGTTTGACTAACTTGATCCGTTTGATTTCCTTGTTGTACATGTTCATACCCAACTAACAATTATCACTCCTATTAGAGTTGCAAGAATGATTATACAGTATTACTTACAAAGCATTGTATACTGTAAGAACATTGGCAAAACCCTCTTAGAACAGCTATACAAGCGGAATGGGCACACCTAATAGGATACTTCAGTCATTTAAGAGGTTGTATAATGGCTGCAGGTAACAGTTATACAACAAAAGTGTAAGCCTCTTGCAGCCGCTATAGGACATTTGCGTCGGTGCAAGATTCAGTTTTTGTCAACTATACAACTATTCTGTTACGTGATTCTACTTTATTGCAACCAAACTATTTCTTATGTATTGTATAGACGAAGTGAAGAATATATAACTAACACAATACAGTCATCTTGTTTACTTACATATCGGCCTTTGTGAATTTCATACACAGGTATATGATAAACTTCTACACTGTGATATAGGGCTATTGAATTACTTGCGCAGCAAATTTTATTGTGATTATCGTGCAAAGTAGTTACGCAATTTCTACGGGCTTCGTATTTGATTCATATTTTGATAATGATCAAGTGTATGTCTAGATTTTTAAGATGGAAAACTGAACTTATCTGCGTTAAATCTTCCACAAATCCTATATTTAGACACAATTATACTAATGTTTATCACTTTATATCTGTAATTTCGAACTTATTTAATATTAAATAGAGGAATAAATGTTTGCCCAATATGGCGGGTGGTTGTGTATAATCATGGCATCGTCAATGTTGTCTTTAATTTATTAGAATATTTTAGTGTTGCCTGCAGATGTTATACAACAATTTGACAAACGTCTGAAATGAAATATCGACAGAATCGAATGATTTACCCAGAATTTGTACCAGATCTATATCTTCTGTTTGAACAGTTCATAAAACCTTTTGAACCAATATGCATGCGTTGTTTGTCTTAAAACATTGGTTATGGCATTTTAACAAAAATATGACAGCAGAAAGTTAGGTTATGGTGAAGTTGTATACCAACATATTTAGCATATGTACAGCCTTTAACTGTTACTAAACAACAGTTGTATAAGAGCTTCCGTTGGGAGCAACATGTTGGCTAAACTAGTAATATGCACAGCAAAACAACAAGGCTCGGGTTTGTTTTATAAACGTTACCATGGATGCCACAACACGTGCGAATATGCCACGTAAAATATTTGTATATACGTTTATGCAAAGGTAAAAAAATTGTCCTATAAGGCGTTGTATAACTATGATATAAGAATATTTTTAACACCTCATTTTAGAGCAAATATGTTGCAGAAAGCAAATTTGCATTCCACACAACATCAAGCCAGCATTTTGGTATTCAGGCAACAACAATAGAGAGCTTTTATGGCTGAACGGTTCTTTTACCAAAAGCTTATAGCACTACTTTGCTAGTTGGGAGTAGACACCCTCAATATTTCTGAACAAATTATTGTGCTAAGCATACTATTGCGTCTCCAGTGCAGTGATCATCTCGAGACCTTTCGATAAAGAGAATACTACAGTTTTCTTCTCTCCAGCTCACTCGCAGGCTCAACTGCAGATGATGTTCTGGATCTCTGAATACCTGTATGTAAAATGTATTATCCGCAAAGCTGTTTGTCGGAAACAAGGTTTATATTGATACATGGAGTACACAGAGATATGTTAATTTAAAAGTATATCTGAAATGCTTAGAACACCATTGCCGCCATTCCCCCTTCTTCAAAGAGATTGTGAAGCAGGAGAAACAAAAGCAAACTCAGCACTTTCAGCTCCTCGAATGTGAACTTTATTCATTCATTACTGAAACTTCGTTGTGCTAATTGGTAGCGTTCTTGGAACAAGTCGAGAAACAAGCTGCCGAATAAAATCTCTGGTGCCTCTGCAGTAATCCGGCTTTGGCATAATAACCGAGAATAAACACCTAATTTTTGCATAATTAATGCGTAAACCTATTTGCAAATCTAATGAAACTCTTCGGCCTAATCCCTTAACGTTCGTTTGAAAGAGACGTAACGGAAAACTCTTTCGCTTCTGGCTCTCGAAATAATGAAGTTCTCCAAGGCGAGAAGTTGTAGATACGACTTTGGGAAATGTTTCCAGTTTTATAAGAATAATGTCCTTGATATTGCTTATATTTTACGGAGAGACAACAGAACAGAGGACAGAAATATAAATAAACAGAATCATAATTAGAACTTCTCCTTTAGTAGCAAACCAACCGATATTACTCAAAAGTTTTTAGTTCCTGGCAAGCATTCCAGATAAATAGCTTACAACAAATTATTCAATTTATAATCTAGTGAAGATATACAATAAAGATTACAATAATTCGCGTAGAGATGAACATTGGTATATATTTTTGGAACATCACTATGAATGAAATTTACAAAGCCCAATCGGTTCAACATCTTAAAAAGAAAATAGGTCGGACAAAATTATGCAACTATACATATAATAATTTTGAATTTTATTGAATATAAAAAGGGGAGGAGTGCTTAACGCAGCTGCTAAAAGGTTTGATTGATTTTTTCATTAGTATGTACCAATAATTGTCAAGGCCAGTCGCGCTCGAATGTTGAATCGCCAGGAGAAGAGGATTTTCCTACTTAATGAGAATGCATTGTTGTGAGAACAATTCACTTGTTTCGAGGAGGCAGAAATAAATGAGAAAGGAAAAGATAAAGAAAATGACGAAGACGAATAGTTTTCCCCCACACGTTTCCATCAATTCCTGTTGTTCCATTTTTATTTTATACGATGTTATTCATTTGAACAGAGCCACAGTAAAATAACGTAAAAAAGAAGCCAAGCATACTACCTCACAGGTAGCATGGTAAAGTATAACCTTCATTCCATTTCAGATAATGTTTCAAAGTGAGGCCAAGTCGCCATCGTTGGATCCTCATCCAATTGTATGCTAAAATATAGTATTCATGCAGTAATTTTTTACGCAGAATGTCAGTTTGTTAACTTGGCCATCGTAATCTGCAATCTTATCAGCCAAAGTGGGGTACTATCGATTATAAAACTAGTTGGGCTGACATGTGAAGGCATATCCGTTCTGAGAGCAGTCCCCCTAGGAGGGCACCTCTTGTTATTCTACCATGTGTGGAAACCAGCTGCGCTCTTCAGTGCCAGCTAGAATAAGTAGGTACTGTCTTTTATATTTTTAAATTCAATAGAGTTCATTCGTCAGTACTTCTGTGTTTTACTATTATCAGTCCTTTGAAGCGCCAAGCTTTGAGTCCTCTGCGAGGAGCAGAACTATTCCCACGTCACAAACGTGACAAGTATGGTGATGGCGTATCGGAAGGGCGGTACGTTTCGTTTTTATTTGTCCACATATACTAAGTGACATATAAATCCGAACACCCAGTTTAAATGGTTTTATTTTAATAAAATTTGGGGATAAGTCGGGAGATCTTGGTGGCGATGGTAACAATGTGACATCATTATGTTGAAAGAAGTCTATTGTGACTCTTGCAACATGTGGTCAGGCATTATCTTGTTAGAAAGTTGGATCTGCCAGGGTGTCAAGATAGGGTAAAAGATGGGGTCCTAGAACTTCGTGGATATAACGCTGCGCGTTCATGTTACCTCTGATGAAGATTAAAGGTGACCTGGAACCATAAGCAATAGCACCCCAAACCATAACTCCAACAGTGTGATGAACATGTCTTTCAACAAAAAACTGTGGATTCCTCCTTTCACCACGTCGCCTTCTAACCCTGGCACGACCATCTTGCATGCCTAAACAAAATCGAGACTCCTCACTAAAGACAATACTGTTCCATTCCTGATCCCAGAGTGACCGTTGTCTGCACCACTCAAGGCGATTACGTCGGTGTTCTCGAGTTAAAGGGAGGACCCAGTGTGGCCGGTATGAAAACAAGCCAAAACTTCTCATTCGTCGGTAAACACTTCGCATGCCAATAGGTCTTCCGTGTTCTGCAAACCATTCATTTGCAATGGACCTGGTAGTGGAGAAACGGTCCCTTAAGGCCAATAATATTAGGCGGCGATCTTCACGGTCTGTTGTTCTACGGCGGCGTCCAGTGCCCCTTGCTCTTTGCGTACGGCCTTCTCGAAGCCATGCCTGACAACACCTAACCACAGTGTCTACACTTCTTTGCACTCTAACTGCAATTGCCCGAAAAGAAAGTCCAGCTTCCCGAAGTCCCACTATACGGCCCCTATCAAACTCACTAAGTTGACGAAATCGTACAGGTCTCCGTACTCTAGGCATCGTAACCGATCGTAAAGGATGTCAAGAACCAAAATCCGCCAACGTTGATTCTTTACTGCGGCTGAAATATTCATTTTTAGAGCGTTAGTGAATAAAAAAAAAGCAGTATAAAAACCGGAATGTCCAACTGATAAGGCTGAACATTTTTTCACTTGTTATTTACAGTAAGATAAATACATTCACCAACTTTTATTAAAATGAAACCATTTAAGCTGGGTGTTCGGATTTATATGCCACTTAGTATATGTACGTGACAAGCATGGAGGGCCCGTTTTAGTCCCGTTAAGGTGCCTTTTCCTCAAACTCACGAACCCTAGTCTATCGATATGTACTTGACAAATATTAAGTAGTATTGTGGAGGTGCCTTTTTCGTACATTCAAGATACCTCTTGCTCACCGACGCACTGACGTGTGGTAAAGTGCCACTTATGCTATATTTTTGGTACCTGCTGCTAACTTTGGATACGGTTATGTTTTTTATGGTACCGCGACTATATATTTTTCGTTTCACCATATACAGGCGCTCTTTATGCGATTTTTTATATTTTTGCTTCAGCTTATCCAAATCGGTAGAGGACGCTATTACTCGTATTTTTGGCCTGCTTTTGAACAATGTTTGGAAGGTCACAGCTCTAGAGCAAGGTAAACGCCGTTGGATGAGCTGTAAAGAGTTGTGCCTGTTATGATTTTTATGTGCGGTATAGTACGACAAAAGTACATTTTTTAATGTGCAGACATTGCGCATTGTCCTTGTGAGGTTCATATATTGCGTGTGGTATTTTGGCTGAGGACGGCTTTTAATTGGATATTTTATTTTTGCGAGCGAAGCTCATATAAATGCAAAAATGATTTATAATAAGTTACTCTATTCTGTTGGCATTTTTCCTTATCAGATGTAGACCTGATATCATATGATGTGCACGTCAATTGTGCGAGGCTCATTAAATACTACAAATATGCAGCTAAGATGCTATAAACAGTATTACTATTATTTTTTTATACTCCAGCTACCACGAAGGCCTAAACACCTATGGGTACTGTGGGGCTATAGGAGGATACATACAGGGAAAGAGAGGGGGGGACGCCACACGGACTCTAGCGAGGGAAGCATGCACACATTCTGGCCCCGCCTACGAGATCCGCCGGGAGGTACCTCCGCGTACGACAGTCAGAGACCGTCTACCACCTACGGACAATCACGAAATTTTTCACGGCGATTGATCAGGAGACGAAGCGTCTACCACTGCGGCCACCGCTGGTGTCTGCATATTTTTTAAGATGCTTCTATTAGCTTGGCCTGTATGTATGTACGAGAAGGTACCCAAAAATAACCGGAATAGCATTGCAGTGGGCGGAGCCCCTAGAGGCGTACAGCGCAACACATTACCAGTTCAGTGCCATCTGAGTTGTCGATCTGGCTTGTTTCGTTCCTCTGTAGTCATTATTTTGGCTAGAGCTGTTTCGTGCTCGTTTCGTTTTTTACGATGGCAAACTTCAGTGAGCAACGTGCAGCTGTGAAATGTTGCTTTCTAATTGGTGAAAATGCTGCTGAAACTGTTTAAATGTTTAAAATAGCTTACAAAGATGATGCTATGGGAAAAACTGAGGTGTACGAGTGGTTTGCTCAATTTAAAAATGGCGACATGGCGACAGTCTACTACTGTAATAAAAACTCTTTCTAATTTAAAACTATTTTCTACTTTTAAGTTCGGTTAGCTATAAAAGCGTGTTTTTTTGGTTTCCTTAAGCTATTATTTATTACATATTATTTAGGCATGTGCTACATAGGCGCATATGCATTTGTCATTTTGGTCTTACTTTTTATCTTGATGATAAATGTTACGTAAACAAGAAACTATGACCTGGTTTATGACGTAATTTTTTACAAGGCATTGCATAAATTGACTAATAATGTATGTGGATAGCTGCTAAGACACGGATACTGCGAGAAAAGCTTACTCTATGGGACTCCTGTAGCGGAGCGTGTGGGGAGCTTTTTTGCTGGAGGTGCAGGTCCTACCGTCAATTACACCAAAAAAGCCCAAAATGTGTTTAGCGGAGGTAAACAACAAACGTCGCCTTTGTACTGTTATTACGGGTCATTACGCAATTCGACAAAATATCCCCAGTGTAATTCGATGGGTTCCAGTTGTTCCATGGCGGAGCATCCAGTGAAGTTTTTTTGTTGAAAATGCAGATCACGCTCACTTGATTAGACCGAAATTGCAATTGAGATTTTTAAAAATACGACAAGAACTCCTCCAAGCAGCTCCGAGAGCCTATGCGGCAGAGCTCGCGGAGATATTTTGTAGAAGGTGTGAGTGATTAGTGACATCTGAGCGAATATTACATATAATTCGGCAAGATATCTTCATGTGGAGCTAGATTTGCAAGTTCAGACACTGAGAGGAAGCATCCTTCCAGCCTGTCTAGTTACTTTGATGGCAGAGCTTATCGAGATCCTGTATGTAAAGTGGAAGTATTGTTGTCAGCCATGCACTAGCTAGAAAATCTCATCGTATCCATTCTGAAACATGATTCTTACCAAAAATATTTTCTCTAAGCAACCTAGTAAGATAAAGTCATTTTTATTTCATTTGCAAAGCACTTAACAGTTTGAAGTTAAGTACATTTAGGAAGTCCATCTTAGTAACTATTGAAAAGGAAGGTCATTTTCAATCATATTTTTCCAAGTACTGTTTGTCCTGTTACATGATTTGCAAAATATGCAGATAATATATGAGTCTCGGGCTTGCATTGCTTCACTTGGAAACCAGATATATGCGCAGGTCAACGACTAAGGTACAGTTCCAGGCGAGTCGCTCAAATCAGCAATAGTGAGGGATGTAATTATGGCAGGATTACATAATTATTTCACCCAATAATTTAAACTACTTGATTTCATTCAAAATTTCTTGAAACAGTCGAATATATGTGTTAACATTTGTAGCAAGCTGCAAAAGTAAGAGAATGGCAGAATGGCGAATTCACATTAAGTATCTGTAGTTGTACTTAGTTACAAATATTTTCTTATTATTAATGCAGTTATCTTGTAGGGTTAAATTTAAAATTAATTCTGGAATTACTTAACAATTAGTATTTTCAAGGATTATGCAGATAACAATTCATTGATTTATAACACTCTCCTTCTAATTACCTATATATTTTGACATATTTTTTTAACATAACTGTGCAAATGGCACCATTTTTATGGTTGACTCAGAATAAGGCAGCTTTATAATGCGCTATTATAAGTCAAAAATAGATGACTTCTCAAAAATACATGAACAGTTGCTAGCATGCTAACGCTATGCTAAATATTGTTCGTTGATGTCTTTATTTAAAACCACCCGTAGCGCAGTTGCTGAAATTCTAATGCAATGCTAGCGATATAGGTATACTTTATCCCTATCTCTGATCATTTTCTATCCTTTGGCATCTTTGATCTGTTATCTGTTATCTGGTATCTGGTATCTGGTATCTGTTATCTGTTATCTGTTATCTGTTATCTGTTATCTGTTATCTGTTATCTGTTATCTGTTATCTGTTATCTGTTATCTGTTATCTGTTATCTGTTATCTGTTATCTGTTATCTGTTATCTGTTATCTGTTATCTGTTATCTATTACCTGTTATCTGTTAACTGTTATCTTTTATCTGTTATCTGTTATCTGGTATCTGTTATCTGTTATCTATTATCTGTTACCTGTCATCTGTTACCTGTTACCTGTTATCTGTTACCTGTTATCTGTTTTCAGTTTTCAATTTTCAATTTTCAGTTATCAGTTATCCCTTATCAGTTATCAGTTATCAGTTACCTGTTATCTGTTGGCAGTTACCAGTTATCTGTTATCAGTTATCAGGTGTCAGTTATCAGTTATCTGTTATCGGTTATCAGTTATCTGTTATCAGTTATCAGTTATCAGTTATCTGTTATCTGATATCAGTTGTCTGTTGTTAGGTGTCAGTTGTCAGGTGTCATTTAACTGTTATCTGTTATCAGTTGTCAGTTGTTAGGTGTCAGGTGTCGTTATCTGTTATCTGTTATTTGTTATCTGTTGTCTGTATCTGTTATCGTTTATCTAAATCACTCTGTAGTGTCTTGATTTTTGCAAAGCTTTACCACAAATATGTATCTCTATGGGGTCTTTGCAACATGTATAAGTTTGTTGATAGCACAAATCTTCGTTTTGGTTCTGCGAGTTTTTGTTTTGTTTTGAGGAGTTAACCATTGTATGCGCAGAATCACACTGTAGTTCCCTGAGTTTTTTGCAAAATTATACCATTAAGATCTACTCCTATGAGATCTCTACAATATATATGAGATTGTTGGTGGTACATTTCTTCGTTTGGGTTATGCGATTTTTTTCTGTTATAAGCAGTGAAGCCTTGTATCTGCAAAATCACCCTGTAGTCCCCTGATTTTTTGAAAAGCTATACCACAAATATGTGCTTCTATGAGGTCTATGAAAGATGTATAAGTTTGTTGACAGCACAATTCTTCATTTGGATTCTGCGAGTTTTTGTTTTGTTTTGAGGAGTTAACCATTGTATGCGCAGAATCAGCCTGTACTTCCCTGAGTTTTTTGCAAAATTATACCCTTAAGATGTACGCCTATGAGGTCTCTACAATATATATGAGATTGTTGGTGGCACAGATCTTCGTTTGGGTTCTACAATTTTTTTATGTTACAAGGGATCAACACTTGAATGCTCAGAATCACCCTGTAATCCCTGATTTTTTGCAAAGCTATGTCATCAAGTTGTACTCCTACAAGGTTTCTACAATGTTTATGATTTTTTTGGTGGTACAGTTCTTCGTTTGGGAAAAATTCAACAGAAGCAGATGAACAATGCTCGCTTTATGATCTGGAGAAAAATGTGCTGTCGCTTTAAAATAAAATTTCCTCTATTTTTTTTAATGTTATATGATTATGATCAATCTTAGAAACATCAATAACATCTTAAAAAATTAGACCAGAAGCTTGAAATCAAATTCGGCTATATCATGGTTAACCCAAGATTCAATATTTGCTCTATTCACTACAGGCCTTTCCGAAAAGTTTACATTAAAATGATATGTACGTACTGTGAAAAAATAAACGAAACCTTCATGGAGGTCATTAACTGAATATAGTCCATTCCAATTGTCCGCTACGAGGGACTGTGCGAATTTCTGAATATTATTTTCATTACATATAATTTCTTCTTTTTGACTATAGTTTAAGTGATCAAACTTAGTTACGAACTTTACAGCTCTATTACCAGAAATAATATTATCTTCCACTTAAGCCTGAATGTTTTTGTTACTAGCAAGGTTATTGACGATTAATACGTGTAAGCTCAGTAAATAAAGGACCAGTCAAACGTCAGGCTTTCGGAGTAATAAGGTACAAAGTCAATACCATATATATATACTAAGTGACATATAAATCCGAACACCCAGTTTAAATGGTTTTATTTTAATAAAAGTTGGTGAATGTATTTATCTTACTGTAAATAACAAGTAAAAAAAATTTCAGCCTTATCAGTTGGACATTCCGGTTTTTATACTGTTTTTTTTTAATTCACTAACGCTCTAAAAATGAATATTTCAGCCGCAGTAAAGAATCAACGTTGGCGGATTTTGGTTCTTGACATCCTTTACGATCGGTTACGATGCCTAGAGTACGGAGACCTGTACGAATTCGTCAACTTAGTGAGTTTGATAGGGGCCGTATAGTGGGACTTCGGGAAGCTGGACTTTCTTTTCGGGCAATTGCAGTTAGAGTGCAAAGAAGTGTAGACACTGTGGTTAGGTGTTGTCAGGCATGGCTTCGAGGAGGCCGTACGCAAAAAGCAAGGGGCACTGGACGCCGCCGTAGAACAACAGACCGTGAAGATCGCCGCCTAAGATTATTGGCCTTAAGGGAGCGTTTCTCCACTACCAGGTCCATTGCAAATGAATGGTTTGCAGAACACGGAAGACCTATTGGCATGCGAAGTGTTTACCGACGAATGAGAAGTTTTGGCTTGTTTTAATACCGGCCACACTGGGTCCTCCCTTTAACTCGAGAACACCGACGTAATCGCCTTGAGTGGTGCAGACAACGGTCACTCTGGGATCAGGAATGGAACAGTATTGTCTTTAGTGACGAGTCTCGATTTTGTTTAGGCATGCACGATGGTCGTGCCAGGGTTAGAAGGCGACGTGGTGAAAGGAGGAATCCACAGTTCTTTGTTGAAAGACATGTTCATCACACTGTTGGAGTTATGGTTTGGGGTGCTATAGCTTATGGTTCCAGGTCACCTTTAATCTTCATCAGAGGTAACATGAACGCGCAGCGTTATATCCACGAAGTTCTAGAACCCCATCTTTTACCCTATCTTGACACCCTGACAGATCCAACTTTCCAACAAGATAATGCCCGACCATATGTTGCAAGGGTCACAATAGACTTCTTTCAACATAATGATGTCACATTGTTACCATGGCCACCAAGATCTCCCGACTTATCCCCAATTAAGCACGTGTGGGATATGATGGGTAGGAGATTGCTCAATTTGCAACGTCCTCCTCAGACTCAGAAGCACTTCGAGAGGAGTTGGTGGTTGCCTGGAATGGGATACCACAGGAGGACATTGACCACCTGATCAGAAACATGCCTAGGCGCGTTGGAGAATGCGTAGCACATCAGGGTGCATCCACACATTATTAAAGGTCAAAGGGCTTTAAAGCAGTGCAATCATTTTGAAATTTTTATCATTTACTTATTATGCTTATTATGCTATTAAAATAAAACCATTTAAACTGGGTGATCGGATTTATATGTCACTTAGTATATAAGGTAAGGACTTATAACAATCGACTTATGTTGTGACGTCCAAACAATAGAACACAGTACACCATATGGACACTCATACCAAAAGAGCACATACACGTTCTCGAGAAAAATTGTATGGTATAGAAGTAAAATTGAATACAAATGGTGAATTACCATATATATTAAATAAATTTTTGACGCCAATTTTATTCGGAAGCGGGAGAAGTGTTACGTGTGACCACCTTGTAAGGTTTTATACGCGCCAACTGCACTTTACAGTGTCAGCTAAAGTACTATCTTTTATATCCAATAAAGATTATTTTTCAATATTCCAGCGTTTCACAATTCTCAGCTACACTATCGAGACTTACCTGAAGATATAGGTCGCATAGGGCATGTCATGATGTTTTCACATCGTTGTCCATCGATGTTAAACTCTTCGTTTTCTATGTAGAGCTTGATAAAAGGCAGCCTAGTGTTGAGATAGTATCTACAATGCAGGTTCCTAGGATAGACTCCTGGATAGGCAGGCGATTGGACATAACAAGTCTGCAGTCGACAATCTCTGAATATCCTTTCGCAGTATGATCTGGAAGAAATTAATTTAGAAATAAAATTACAGAAACTGATTCTTACTATATAGTAACAAACAGTATACAGGGTGGCCCATCCATGTGTGGACGGAATACTACTCTTAAACAAGTACATTTTGGGAAAATCTAAATGAACTTTTCTAAAGAAGAAATGGTGAACAAGGTGTTTGTTATGGGCGAAGCCCTAAGAAATAGTTTCCTAGCATTTCGCATTTATAAGCAACGGTACCCTAATATGCGACATCCAAGGCCGGAAACATTTTCCACACTACGAGAACGTTTTGAATCAAGTGGAGCAGTGGAATATAGTATAAAATGTATAAATACTCCAAGTGTTACCAATAAGGCGAATCAGTTGGAGGTTCTGTTAAAGCATAGGTACCATCCATATCACCTATGCTTGCATCAAGGCCTTCGTCCTCAAGATTTCGCAGCTCGAATGGAGTTTCGTAGAATAATGCTAAATAAAGTGAGTGAAGACACTACTTCTCTGGAAAAGGTTCTTTTTAGCGATGTGGCAACTTTTAACAGCATAGGTGTTGTTAACAGGTATAACATGCACTATTATGCGACGGAAAATTCTTACTGGGTTAGGCAAATAATAAATAAATTTCCAAAATAAATGGAGCTTGAATGTTTGGGGAGGAGTTATTGGCAGACAAGTTATCGGGCCTTTCTTTTTCGACAACAGATTAATAGTTACAGAATACTTAAATTTTTTGATCGAGCATTTACCTTTGCTTTTGGAGGATGTCAACATGCAAACTCGGATGCATATGTACTTACAACATGACGGCGCACCTGCGCATTATCATAATCGTGTGCGTAACCATTTGGACACCTGGAGAACAATCGTTGGATCGGTCGTGATGGGCCTATATCTTGGCATCCTAGATCACCAGATATGACACCGATGGACTTCTTTCTATGGGGCTACGTTAAGGATGCTTTTCTGAACATAAGGGAACACATGCTGAGGGATGTGCAACGGTCATTCATCCAAAGACTACGGCTATGTATTCAACATAGTGGAGATATTTTCGAGCAGTTTTTGTAGATTAGGTCTTGAGTAGTGATAGTTGTTTGTTTATGTTGTTGTTATAGTTGTTTTTCTCTATTACGCTTGAAGCTGATTTATACTGTACTGATTGTTATTAGTTGTTATGCCAAATCTGTACTCTTAGTCGCAATATGGAACTAGCCCACTGTTTGTCCTTTGTTTCCATGGATGATGTGATTTTTTTCCTTAATTTTGGTGTGTTGTTCTATTAAAAGCATAATAACTCAAAATCTGGTAATTTTATCTGAATCAAATCTTATACAAAAAAAAGGTTATAAAAATTGAATCCAAACTTACACAAATACAGGGTGATGCATTTCAAGTTTTTGAGAAAAAGTACAATTCGCGTTTTTGACCACCCTGTATGAGCAAAAATGAAGATTCGAAACAGTAGCTAATAAGATAAACGCTTTTTTTGATACAAAATTCAGCACTCCAAATTTCAAAATGGCGGATTGAGGGGTTGCCGAAGTGGACGTCTTTTCTGGGCAAAACACCTTACATCTCAGTATCTAATTACCAAAACCCCATAATATGTTATATCAATCTTCTTCTTTTGAACTGTTATATCCAAATCACAACTTTGATATGTAGCTCAAAATTGGGACACCCTGTATAATTTCCAATATCTTAGAAATGTGCCCTCAAATGTCATGTATAACATGCCATATATAGATTTTCCCAAAATGTATTTGTTTATGAGAAATATTCCGTCCACACATGGATGGGCCACCTTGTATACAAAAGGGCATATATTACTAGACATACTTAAGAAAAACTCCACAGGGTTACATCTGAACCTTCTTCCATATTTTGGACAGTTGATGAAGACCTAGTACTTAGGAACCCTTGAGTAAAAAGTTTAGTGGGGCCCAGGGCCGCGATTTTGACTTAGGCCGAGGGGCTCTTGAATCGAATATTCTCTCAGGTCCATGTTAGGTCTATCTTGAAATTAGAAAACGTCTTGAAATATGCATTTATACAATACTAGATCATCTCGAATCAAGGGCATCATTTAGACCAACAGAAAAAAAGATCTTACGTTGACGCCCGGTGTTTAAGCTTGACACTGTCGATCCTTCCTTAACAAGTTTTTTCTGCTAAAGTGGATAAAGCACTGTTCAATTCCCAAAATTCTCTCTGACGCATTATCCGAGAATCAGCTGCCAGATGGTGTTACTCAAAACAAAATAGATTACCCGGACCCTCAAATAAAATCTCTTTTTTAGCCTTAACGTTTACAAGAATTTTATTTCTCCCCCATAAACCTTGTTAGCGTCACCTTTGACGTGGATTCGATTGGGTACGTGTCTCTTTAAGAACATCGGGGTCCTCATCATTGTAAAAGATAACTAAGGAGAAAGCTGGTAATGTTTGAAAAGAAAATCCACTGACTCTTCCTTCGTCAATTGAAAAAAAAATAAACCGCTTTAAATCAATTATAGGTATATTACTCAGTAATACATCCTCAATTTAAAAAAATGCTTTGAATACTAAATCAATTTTTTCGCTACTATCCCGAGAAATCGCCATTATTTAACCCATTCCTCTTAGAAGAAATTACATTTTTCTCTCTAGGTAAATAATGATAATAGAAAATAGGGTAAATAGTATGAGCATTCATGCAGAGCTTCTTTGTCCTCTTGAACACTGATTTTCATCATTAAACCCTTTATTTATTTTTTAATGTAACCAATAAAATTATTGTTTTCTACGTGTAAATCCAAAAGTCTAATTTCTGTCTAATGTTATTGTTTTCTACGTGTAAATCCAAAAGTCTAATTTCTGTCTAATGTTATTGTTATTGCTTGTGCTTATCCCATTTTCGCAGCTTGAAAGTCCCAGGCTACTTGATAAATTGGAATATTTGAAAATGATTGGGAAACGGAAAATGTATACTGGTTGTTTCAAATTCGACTCTCACCACTGAGATCTCAACGGTCAGCGATACGAGGTAAGTTAAATGGGGGCAAGGTTGCGCATTTAGGTAACTGAGAAAATGACCCATAGAGTTTCGAGTATTTTCGGGGATGAGGAAAGAAGCCGATTTTTACAAAAATCTTTTCATTTTTTCCTGGATTTATATGAAATGGGATTTCAAAATAAACGGTACATTGACGTTGAAACTTTTTCTGCTCTACAAGATGGCATAATCATAATTTCACTATCATACTTCGTCTCTTGTTCTCAATCATGAACTTTATTTTTTCTGATAGACGTCATAATGGATTTTTTCTCAGGTGGA
The DNA here is from genome assembly GCA_963669975.1 of Acanthoscelides obtectus. NCBI lineage: Eukaryota > Metazoa > Arthropoda > Insecta > Coleoptera > Chrysomelidae > Acanthoscelides > Acanthoscelides obtectus. The sequence continues at coordinate 30,460,191 of CAVLJG010000008.1, read as the reverse complement.
TAGAGTTTTTATTTCTGATTCCAAAACTGTATAGTACGAGCCCCTTCCCACTTCAGATGGCCCAACTATTGAAATCTTAGTTTTTTTCTTATCAAACACAAATAATAAAAATGTAGCACGGTGTTATAGGTGTAAAACATTAACAATGAATATTTTGATAATATATAGTAGAAAACACCAACTTTATCACTCCCTAATCAAATTTGCAGCATAAAAATAGCACATGTTGCAATTCCAGCATATCAACCTATTTTCATTTCAATGCAAAATAAGTCTATAACGCATAGGTGGCTGTGAAAAATAAAAGCCATGACAATTGTTTTTATTAATCACAGCTGTCGGAATACGTTTAAAATAGTTTTGGGTAGTTAAGGTTTTCAAAATGGGTACAGGAAAGGTTATTAGTGAGAAAATTTACTGATAATTAAATTTTTTAATTCTGGAAAATCAAACTCAGAAATTGCAACTTTGTTAGACTTATCGCGGTACTGTGTGAGAAATATTGTTAGAAGATATAACGTAACTGGTTCAGTTAATATTAAGCCTCGATATGTGAAAAAAAGTAATATCACAAATGCCGACCGAATAGCATTAAGAAGACTAATCGTGAAAAACAGGCGTGCCAATTATTTACAATTAAGTGCTCTGTAGAGTGACGCTGTTGGAAGGAGAATTTCGAGGCCCACAACTCATAGAGAGGCCCTCAAACTGGGATTTAGCACTTGCAAGGTAAGTTTTCTTATAAAAAAAAGTGAAGTAAAAACCCTAAAGTTGCACAACTTGTTTATAGGCCAAAGAAAAGCCACAATTAACTCCACTCCAAAAGAAAAATCGGCTTAGATGGGCTAAAGAACATAGACAATGGACACCTCAACAATGGTGTGCAATACAATGGAGTGATGAGGCGCGATTCGAAGTTTGTGTTGGTGACAGTCGCAGTAGAGTTATTCGCAAAAAAATGAAGCATTCCATGTTGACTGTCTGAAGAGAACAGTGAAATTTCCAGCATCCATTATGGTCTGGGGCAGTATGTCATCAAAAGAAGTAGGAAAACTTCATTTTATTGATGGAAATGTGGATACAAACAAATATTTAGCAATTTTAGAAGAATCGCTTTTACCTGTGATGGAAGAGTGTTTGACATTCGGCCAAGATTTTGTGTTTCAGCAAGATGGTGCAGCGTGCCATACCTCAAAAAAGGCTATAAAATGGATGGAAGAAAATAATGTACCATTTTTGAAATGGATTTCTAGCAGTCCAGATCTGTCACCTATTCAAACTTTGTGGCACGAGATGAAAAAGGTTCTACGACAACATCCTGCTCGTACAATCACCGAACTGAGACAAAAGCTTCAAGAAATATGGGATTTTTTTACACCAAATTTTTGCCAAAACTTGGTTAACACTATGCCCCAAAGAATTTCAGTCGTAATAAAAAATAAAGGTGATGTTACCCAAGGGTAATCTTTCAATTGTTGCTTTGTTAACTTGCGCATTTATTCGCACATTGTCTATTTGTTCAGATGTTCTATTAGTTATAGGTCTAAGTGATTTCAAATATGTACTTTTTACGACTAGAGTGTATCTAAAATTTTTTGAGAAAATAAATTGTTTTAGAAGTAAATAGTTTCGTCATGTTTAGTTTATAAAGGCATATTTTGGTACAAATCTTGAAGTGGGCCAACTGAATTAGGAAGGGGCTCGTATATGTTACATTGACATTGTCAACTCATAGTTATTAGGAAAACATTTTCTACCTAGGCCTTGAAATTATCAGACTCATTTGTCTTATAATCTCATCAGGCAACCATTGGTTCAGTTCTTATGAACAAGGCATAGGTAAACAGTCCCTGTTCCCGATTCTAATGATGTTACATTGTGCAGATTACGAAACGGGTTGATGTAAAGCTTCAAATGTCTAGAAAAGTAATCGACATATAGTTGGTCTTAATCCGTCGGGTTACGGGACAACATAATGCTAAAACTTTTTTCTATATTACTTAAGGGTTTCATTGAAAACTATTATTTCATATAAATGATAGAAATATTGCAAAGTAAATAGACGCTTAGACGATATTGTAGCTGAAAAAATAAATCTCATATTCGTTATATCTATGCCGATGCACGCATCTTACATTCAAATACCCTTAATCTACGGTTGAGGTGCCGTGCACAGCGCCTCTATTCTGCTAAAGTAACGGTTAACGGTTGTTATAGTCGATCGATCGGCAAATTATCAAATGTCCTTTAAGAACGCTTCTCAAAAACTGAAGCATTGGTGATTTAATCGGATAAACTGTCATTTTCGAAGGCAACTTTCAAAATAATTGGAATCAGCATGAAAAACTTCATCTGTGCAAAAATCCAATATGGCGTCCATAAGAAAAAAATTAGGTAGATGATTAAGGACAAGAAACGAACCGTCAAATTGAAATTCTAGCTATACCACCTTGTAAAAGAAAAAAGTAGCATTGCAAACTCACTCTTAATTTACACATAGTCAGAAAAAAACGAATTATTATGGTGAAGTTTGTATGTCTCCGGAAACAATCGGAATTGCAAAACTTTCTAAGTGCTATTTTCTCAGTTACTTACGTGTGCAACTTTTCTCCAAATTAACTGAATTCATATCACTAACCGTTTCTGAGATACCAAAAGTGAGAGTGGATGTTGAAACATCCGGTATACGTACGTAGCATTTTTTATTTTTATCGAAAACTAACAACGAATTCAAACTAGGTGGAAGGATGTCACGTGCCAAAATCACGTAACCTTTTTTTTCTATTTATCACTTATCAGTAATTTGAATTTCTCTTCATTGATAATAGAGTGCCCATTCCTAGGCCAAACCCCTTTGCAATGATTTTCTTTTTGCAAATTTAATAGTTTATTGATTGTGTAATTTCACTCGTATTATATCTTTCTTTCTGAGCGAGTCAGTATGGTGTTGACGATCAGCAAAAAACTCTGTATCTAGTTTTTCTCCGTCAGTTGGTTTCTTATAAAACATATTTTCTTCAAGGCCACTCAAGATTCCTTCTTCTAGAACGTTACGTATTCTGCGTGATTCGCTTTTCTGTTTCCGTTGAGGTCGTGGTGCAGGGGTCTTTTTGTCGTTTTCCGGACTCTGAGATATTAGGCTCCAAGCGCCCATTCATGGACTAGCACCCTTTTCTTTTTGTTGTGTAACTTAAGTTTAGTCATTTTGGGTGTTACGTCTTCCATTTTTTTATGGGATTTTGACCCTCAGCGGTAAGTTATTTTTTTATATACCTTCGGACCGCGTGCCTTAATGCGTGTCCTGATGACGTTCGTTCAATATCTGCTTTCTTTTTGCCAATAGAAACAGAAGAAAATCATCATCTTTTCTCCTCCAGTCAGTTGCATCGTTGCAGTTTTGCAAATTGGAAGCCATCCCCTTGAAAAAACCCTGATGTGAACAGGTAAAATATCATTCTAATTAACAATTTCATAGATCTTTATACATTTATTATTGCTTATTGAAATTCTTAGAGACTTCTTGATTTTATTAGACATTCTACGTATTCAAATACACCTACATGGCACCTTCTATTACATTGATCATGATTTTGATCTTTGAGCCGCCATAACTTTTTAGAACAAGGGTATATTAGTTTAGTACATTTTTATCTTCTTTTTGTTTTGCCATTGCTTTACGTTTCTTGTACAAAAAAAGGTACATGGTTTTGCTTCAAGTGCGATTGTCTTCAATGTGTAGTTTTATCTCAGACAGAGAGTAGAGTAGATTTTTGAACAGTTTTTCTCTCTCTACGGTTTTTTCTTTTTGTGTTACCACCATAATTTTTGGGACCGAGGCAAGCAGCCCCTGCCCAGTGAAGTGTCCACTACTGGACACGTTATTTACTCGAGGACATCTCGGCCGCGCCTGACAAAGAAGACCTACAGGTTTAGTATTTAGGGGCAGAATATCTGTAAATACTTCGGGCGTATACCATGGTAGACGTTTCACGAGATTATCTCGACAAATAATTTTGTTAGGTCGTATTTAAGATTTGTAACATGCTTTCTCTTTTTCATTACTCGCACTCCAGTGGTGGAGCACATGTGCGTTTTGTTTTTTTTTAATCAATATATTGTGATCCATTTGATATCTTGTCTATTTGGCTCTCTCTGTGTATACTGTTACTTAAATTTCGTCATCTCTATTAGAGTCTCCTTTTGTGTGGTGGTCAAGCAAAACAAGTTCCGACTAACATCTCGGGGAGTTGTGGCTTAATCCGTCCTAAATCACTGGCGCTCCTAACCCGCCCCTGCTCTCCGCTTTATTGAGCTCGGGCCTAAATTTGCACGCCACTAGACAACTGTTTTGCTTGGACCAACCGTTAGATAGTATTTATCATTGTGTTTTATTAAATAAACAAAAAAAGGCGTGTCAAGGAACAAGCCTACAATTTGTTTATCTCCTAAATCTCAGTCTGTAGTCAGAGTGGAAGTGCATACTACAAGTTGACTGTCATTAAATTCGTATTCTAGTGCTATTTTTTGAAAGTGCGAGTCTTTACAGATACTTGTGGTGTCTAGGCGATTTCAGGACATAATACTTTTGCATAACTTGCAAAGGCCGGTAGAGTGGCAAAAAAAGGTAAACACCTACGTAGATTTATTAGAATTCGATAGTTTTTTACATATCGGTATATCTTGCCATGTGATAAAATGGTCAGGTTTTTCTGCTAAGTTTTTGTGGTGGCTGCGTGTATTGTTTGGTGATAAAGAAGCATTCAGTTTTCGTACATTTACGGTGTAAGTTAAATGTTCAATTTCGCGTAGCTTATTGAGCCTTTTTGTGATTGCTCAAAATACCTAGATTGCGTAGAATTCGCCGGGTGTCCCAGCTAAGTGACTTTGAGAGGGACAAGACCGCCGGTTAAGACTTCTGGCGCTGAGATATCTAGGAAACTGTAAGAGATATGAAGTCGCTTAAATGGAGGCAAATTTGCGTATTTGGGATATTACCAAAATGCCGCTTAGAAAGTTTTGAAATTCGAAGTACTTCTGTAATGAGATGAAAAAAAAAAGAATTTTCCCAAAATGGTTTTTATTTCCCCCTCACTTTCTATGTAGTGGAATTTCAAAATAAATCAAACATTAAATTGCCATTGTTTCTCTCTACAAGATGGCATAATTACAATTTCAATATGACCTTTCGTTTGTTGTACTGCAGCATCACATTATTTTTTCTTATCGAAACTATATTGGATTTTTGCACAGATGATTAGAAGTTTATAATTCTGATTATAAAAATGTATAATGCGTCATACATTGACATTGCCAAATTAAAAAAAGGCAGAATTTCCTAGGTAGGTTTTGAAATTAAAAGATAGTCATTTGCTTCGCATTCCAGATTTACCCCAAAATCAGTTTTACTTTTATCTAAATTTATTTTATAATAAATTGCAACTTGTCATTGTTATTTATTCTCCTCTACAAAATGTCTTCCCCAAATTCTCAATTCGTTTTTCCTTTTTCCACCACCAACTTTGTTTTTCCATATGGACGCTATTTGTACATTGTATATTTAAATGGAACTTTCAGTTATAAATTTAGTGGTGTATTCCCTTAGTTGCAATGAATTTGTTGTTGGACGAAAATTATAAGGAAATAAAAAGGTATGATGAAACCTGAATACAAAACGAAAATTTTATTAATTGTAATCTCAGTAAAAATCATAAACAAGTAGACGTTCAAAATGTTGTGCGATATTTTGTAGGCAAAGCCTAACTCTTTTCCGTACTTTATTCACTGCTCGATTTACTTCTCTTCTTCTCAGTCATTCAAAGTCTGTTGCTATGTTCAATTTGAGGTATGGTCTGGTATACGGAACAAATAAAATCAGAATATTAAGGCCTACCAAGGATCTTCTGTTTTTCTGGAATAACTTAGGATTGGCAATGTCAATGTATGACATATTTTTGAAATCAGAATTAACTCTATTCATCTGCACAAAAATTCAAGGTGGCGCACATAAGGAAATTCTAATTATGCCATCGTGTAGAGGAGAAAAAGTTGCAACGTTAATCTTCAATTTATTTTGGAATCCCACACAAGTACAGTGAAAAAAAAATTGAAATGAATTTGGAAACATCCATATTTTTCCGTCTCTCTACAGAAGTACTTCAAATTCCGAAACTTTCTAATCGGCATTATGTTAGATACCTGAATAAGTATCTTTGCCTCCATTTAAGCGACTGCCTATCTCTTACCGATTCCGAGATGCCAATGATGAGGGTCGAATTTGAAACACCCGGTATAGGCTTGGGTACTTACCTCACCTACACACCTTTCTGTAACACAGATATTGTATGGGCTCCGTCTGGCACTGTTGCCGGACGTTAAGGAAATCCTCGAATTTGCTGTGTTTTAAAGCCTAATCAAATTAAATGTGGTCATATCTCAGAGCTCGTGGTGAAACAAATTATACACAGACTTGGATGGAGAAGGTCATTATTGGTCTCGCACATTTTATGCACCTCTTCGCGCTATAATATGGGGTTGTCCAAAACGGACGCAGGAAAGTAAACGCATACTAAAACAAGAAAGATTGATATTCAAATCAAGTTGGGTACTTTATTTTGAAGGTTCATTTATACCATTTATGTATGAAAAATAATATCGCTCAAATGTTCACCACGACTGGATTTACAGACGTCCACGCGATGGTCGAAATTTTCAATGACATTTTGCAACATGGTCGGTTCTATGGAATTTATCTCGGCAATGATGTTGTTTTTGAGTTCTTGGAGGGTGGCTGGTTTGTTGACGTAGACTTTGCTTTTCAAATATCCCCATAAAAAGAAGTCCAAGGGAGTCAAATCGCACGATCTTGGTGGCCATGGCACATTTCCTCTGCGCGAAATCACGCGATCACCGAAGAAGGACTGCAATCGATGGACATTGACGTTGGTTGTGTGGCATGTTGCACCGTCTTGTTGGAAATAAACATCGTCCATATCCATTCCTTCAAGTTGCGACAAAAAAATAGTCCTCTATCATCACGTGATATCGCTCAAAATTGACGGTAACGGTGTCCCCGGCCGCATTTTCGAAAAAGTAAGGTCCGATGATGCCTTTTGACCACAATGCACACCACACAGTCACTTTTTGAGGATGCATCGGCTGCTCTTGATACTCACGGGGATTTTCGTTCGCCCAGATGCGGCAGTTTTGCTTGTTTACCGTCCCATTCAAAGTGAAATGCGCTTCGTCGCTGAACATGATTTTTGATGAAAAATTGGCATCAATTTGGCGGTGTTCAAGGAGCCAATCTGAGAACGTTCGGCGCGAAAAATGGTCGGCCCGACGCAGCTCTTGCGTCAATTGGATCTTGTAGGCGTGTACATTCAAATCCTTGTGGAGAATGCGGAGCAAACTGGTTCTCGAAATGCCCAATTCTTGGGATCGACGCGTTGTTGATTGTTTCGGATCATCTCTCACACTCTCCTTCACAACAGCAATATTTTCCGGTGTGCGAACGCTCCTTGGCCGGCCAGAGCCTGGCAGATTTGCCACAGAACCTGTTGCCTCGAATTTACGCACCAGACGACCGATGGTTGTTTCGTTTGGGCGGTTGTTGCGACCGAAATGTTCACGAAGCGCGCGAAACGTGTTTTTTATTTTTGCACCATTTTTGTAGTGCTCTTGAATAACTTTAATGCGGTCTTCAATCGAATACGACTCCATAGCGATCAATGGTAAACATTCAACTAACAAAATGTCATGTCGGTGACAGAAAACAAAGATGGCGTCTATGTCAAATTGACGTTTACTTTCCTGCGTCCCTATTGGACAACCCTTTATATAAGACATTATTTGTCACCTCATGTTTTTTAAAAATCGACCTAAATGTTGAAGATTTTTCAAACTTGCTTGTTATAACCATTGTGCATTCTAAAACGAATTAACCTATGACGAGTGGAACCCACAGAGAGAGGCTTTTATTTATTAGACTGGTGAACAGTTTTGTGATCAATCACTTGTGATATACTGTTTACAAATTAGAATGAACGATGCTCAATGGCACGTCAATAATGCCATTTGTTGTGCATGGCATGCTGAGAATTTCGACTGTAATTTATATTTCATCATTTCAGGTATAATTTTACGCTATATCAAATTTTAACCGAGCTCCCAACAGGTAATCTGGACAAGACTAAATTTATCCGCAGCGAATAATTGAAGCAGGCTAATGTATGGTGAAATTATAATAGACTAAATTCAAATTTATACTATGTAAATGCCAAAGCGCTGTTCCAAATCCAAATGTCCAATATGGGAGCTTACACAACATACACTGTATTGATGCACGTCAATTTAGTAATGTATTCTTTTTCTTTTGGTAAATAGTGAATAATAGAGAATTATAGGTAGTGTAGCGCTAAACACAGCCTCTAACATGAATTCAAAGCTTAATAGAAACAAACAACTTGTGTTACTATTTTTTGCGTAGTTTGGAGTGTAATACTCTTGAACTCTCAAATTATATTGTTACCCTGTGACATCTATAAAAAACAGCTCATTGACAAATTTGCAAGCATGGATCTAGGTATCATTAGTACTACAGTGACCTAAAATCATAAAAATGTGATAGATGAGGTGATCCTGTATTCCCACTCATTGTTCTACATGTTGTTTGAAATTTGATGGCAATGTGGATGATTGATGCGATCTTCACTCGTCATGAGGTAACTGGAGAACATGCTGTTTTCTTGACTATTTATACCGTTTGATGATGATGTGTGGGTTGGTTGAGTCGCAGTTTTTTGATGTTTCTTACAATCGGTTGTCATATCGATTTAAGTGCCACACTTGGATTACTGTAAGCATTTTCATTCATCATTATCTTTTGTCCTTCTTTAAGTAAGACTTTAACATGATCCCAAAGTATTCTGAGGTATTTTGTCCAAGCGTGATCTGCTATCTCAGATTTATTTTTTTCTCCACATTCCGTATTGGATTTATGTTCTTTTACTCTTACTTACAGTGGTCTTTGTTTATCCTTGGTGTTCTGGTTTTTGTTCATAGGTTCTGTCTTTGTGAGAATACTGCAAAGTGTGGTGATCCTTGAAAATCTAGTTTAGATTTGGTATCCGTCTTCATAATTTCCTAATAAGTGTTTCTACTGTTGATTGTGTTGTTTTCGTTCATAACTTCATTTACCAGTCATCTTGGGTAGCCATTAGATCTTCTTTAGTGCGTTTTTTCGTGGAGATTGCTTTGCGAGTTGCTGTAGGTTTTCTGTAAACAGTAGTTTCAATTCCGGAATTGTTCCTTGTTACCATGATGTCCAAGAATAGGAGGCAGATGTTGTTCTCTTCCCCCCTTGTAAACAGTATCGATGGTCTTCGTTTAGGTCTTCGAAGAAGGCTTGTTGTTTTTATTCTCCATTACTCCAGATTACAAAAGTGTCATCCACATATCGAAGCCAAATCTTTGGCTTAACATCCAAGTCTTTAAATGGCGATTGATTGAAGCCAATCCATGTCACTACTGGTGAAAGCGGTGATTCCACTGGCAAACCTTCGTCTTAGATGTGGAATTTAAGACCATCGATAAAGCTTACAAGAGAAATAGAGGACAACAACAGCTTCCCATTATTGGACATCATGTTAACAAAGAACAATTCCGAAATAGAAACTACTGTCTACAGAAAAATAACACATACAGGACAATGCGTACATTTATCTTCTAAACATTCAGCAAGCATGAAGAAAGGTGTAGTTCGAAACCTGATCGACAGGGCAAAGAGCATCCTGTAACAAGCAAACAAATCCCCAGGAAGAATTAACCACATCAAAGAAGATCTAATTAGAAATGAATATCAAAGACAACTGAAGTTCTGAAAGGAAACAACACCAACAACAGTAGAAACACGCAGAATGGACGTTACCATACACTAATTCTACCGTATGTTGAGGGAATAAGTGATACAAACAGAAAAATAGGAGCACCAGCATCCTCACAAAGACGAATTCTATAAACAAAAACCAGAACACCAAAGGATTGTGTATACCAGGTGCCATGTGAATGCGGAGAGATATGCAATAGAGAAACAAAAAGGCCACCCTTAGTGAGAACAAGGGAGCATAAGTCCAATACGAAACAAATAAATTTGAGATAGCAGATCACGCTGGGATAAGTCTCCACAGAATACTTTGGGATCAGATCTTAAACGGAGAAACACTGGCATCGAAGAAAATTCAAGGAAGCGGCCTTCATAATGATGAATGAAAACGTTTGCAGTAATCCAAGTAAGGAAACTAAACCTGGAGCTCAACCAACCGGTTCAACGGTATAAATAGTCAAGAAAGGTGCTTGTTCGCCAGATCACCTGCTGAAGTTTGAAAATCACATCAATCGAAACGTCGTGAATAAAAAAACCTTATAGGCAATGGAAGTCCGAGAAAAAACATCATTGTTCTAACTGGGTCATATCTATTCATACTCCCACCAGTGGCTCCGACATCTTAAGAAATAAGCTTACTTAGAGAAATATATTCCAAGTCTTCCACTTGGAGCAAAACTTCAAGGGTATTGCAATTGCAGGAAATCTGCACAAAACGTGCTTAACAGTTTTGTCCTCCATACACAATCTGCACTCAGCGTTTTCTTCAAAAAACAAACTGTGAGTCTGTTATAGTCGTTGTTGTAACTGGTATGGTTGCCCTAGCATGGGTTGACCTTGTTAGCATCTTTCATGTGTTCATAGATCTTTCCGTGCTTTTCTGCAGATATTCTTTATTTAGCCATAGTGTACGCGATCCCGATCGCCCGCCCGACCGCTCTATGAACTATGCAGCTCCTGGTATCCATATCACTCGGACCTTATTGCCATCCCCGATACTTCTTTACCATTCCACACCGATTCCGCTGAACAGTAGGTGGAGTCAAATGCTTTATGCGCAATTTGACCATTTGAAAATAGATTTATAGTCATGCGCCTTTGTTGATTCGGCAATCACTCTTGAAACACATTTCTCTAGCATTTTTGCCTGAAAAAGCTGGCTCAGGAACTCAGGCTGACTGATTCATCATTTCGTCTCGCAAGAATATACCAGCCTCAACACCCGTTTTGGTCTTAGGGCCGTATCGTCAGTCGTTCATACAATTGTAGGACGCCTTCATGACTTCCTTGATTTTCATAGTCTTTTCTCTCCTTCAGAAAGGCTTGGGATATTTCTAGATTTTTATAGTCAACGCCAAACAAAGTGGCGTGCACGTCATCAAGGTGGGTGTGTTGAAAAATTTACATTGTTGCCAAACTTTTTGTAAAATAATAAAATTTATTATTTACATATCTAGGTTTATAAGCAATATTAACCTCAAATGAGAACAAAAATAATAGTATAATAAAATTATAGATCTGTACTTGCATAATATTAAGTATGACAATTATTGATCAGATGACACTATGAAACTACCATATTTAATTGATAGCTTAAAGGTACTGAATAAAAATCCAAATGGGGTCCTCCAAATTTTATGCATGGTATTTATTTTACAGAATTCATACAGAAAAATGCATTCTAAAATTAGGTAAGCTACTGGTGTAAGCTTTTTCTGTACAATAAAGTTAGTCGGAGTTTCTTTCTTCAGCGCTGTCTGAATCTGAATCTTCATCACTCTCAAAGTTGATTATTAAAGGTTCGATGTCTGGTCGATCAAAAATTCGTTCTCTTTCATACCATTTAAAAATTTCTTGCTCAGTATGTCGAACACTATTTTTCCACATGTCTGGGGTAACCGTTTGTAGAGCCTCGTTCCACATATCCAAACAGTCTTTTTCACTGTTACCATCTCTACCAATATGTCTGTTATAGTAACCTTTTGCTATGCCCCAAATTAACTCAATAGGGTTAAATATACAATGGTAAGGAGGCAGACGAAGAACTTTGTGCCCATGTTGTTCCGCCAATTCATCAATCACGTATATTTTAGGTGGTTTGTTTCTAAAAAAGCAGTTATTTTAAGAATAGGAATAAACAAAAGAAATATAAACTGTCGACCAAAATATATATAATTAAGAAGCATTATGTACCGAGCAACAATACTCAATAGCTCTGTTTTAAACATTGTGTTTAAAAATGGTATGTTTTGATTTGTCAACCAGTCTTGGATATTTTTTTTTGTCCATGCATTGTTGGGCACTTTGTTCAATATCATGCTGTGATAAGGGGCGTTATCCAGTATAATCATAGATGGACTCTCCAATTTTTCTAATAACTGATGTTGAAACCATTTCCAAAAATTGTCCTGGTTCATCTCTCCATGGTAATCGCTCAATTTTGTTTTCGAAGAAAATATCGCTTCACTACCCTCAATAAACCCATTTTCATTTCCAGCATGTAATATAATGTATCTAAAATATATTAGTTTTAAATTTTATAGTGCAAATTGTGTAAAAGTACATACCTTTTACCATCTGTGTTAATAGCTTTCACGCTTTTTTGGTTTCCATTTTGCCAAGAGCGACCTATGGTCCCATTTTGAAATATCCAAGTTTCATCGAGGAAGACAAACTGGTATAAGGCCTCAACCTTGGCTTGATTGTATTGCCTTAGAAATTCCACCCTTTTCAAAGCTATACTTGGTAGTTCCATGAGCCCTCGTCGCGGATTGTCCTTAAGCCACTTAAATCCAAGATCTCTAAGCAACCGCCTTAAAGACGTGGCACTACCATCAAATAATGCCCTATCTCTTAATCGAGACCATAAAGTTTGTATCGTAACTTGTTCTTCTGAAACCATGTGTAATATGACATTATAATTTAGTTAACAAATTAATGCAAATTTCTGATAAGTTATTATAATAAGATCTTACTTTTGTGATACATATTATAGATCACTTCTCGAATGGCACTTGTATCCAATGTCGCTGTGTTGGTTACACGTTTAATATAACTCCGCTTTTTCTTGGGCGATTCTAAATTTGCATCACTTTTCACACCCTCGGAAATACGACTAACTGTCCTTAAACTAATTTTTAAAGCAGCAGCAACACGCTACAAAAAATGAAATAAAATTTCACTATTATTAATATACATTACATATAATTATTAGTAACCTACCTCTTGAACAGCATTTAAAGGCAACAAAGGCCCGTTGTTGTCCCTTTCTTGCTCAAAGTAGTGCATTAACGAGGCCACGAGTTCCTTACACCGACTATTTAACTGTTTGGGCATCTTTATATACCAAAATTGCCTTTATCTACTCGTAAAATGAATAATTTTGTTTTGAAACAAATAGTTGTTGATTTACAGTATGCGGGGCCAAAGGATTTATAAAGATTTGAAATGTCACAAATTGATTCAGTGTCAAAATTAATACAAATGTCAGTTCCCAGTTTAAATAAGCTTCAAGGTGACAATGTGTCAACGCTGCGAAATCGGTTTAGTGCGTTTACATGTCGATAAGTGATTGGAGCGTTTGCAAAACATTTTATTTCGCATAATGCGTCTAAATTTATCAGAAAGCAACTTATGTGATATTCTAATAACAATGTTTATATGACTATTAACCATAATAAGAGAGTAATGACCATTTTACAATTTATATATCACATTAATATGTAACTGCAATAGAGCAATTGTTTGTGATAGAAACCTAGGCATTAGGTCGGGGAATTTTTATCGTGATGACGTGCACGCCACTTTGTTTGGCGTTGACTATACTGTTCTGTGTCAGCGTCACCGCTCTCCTGTTGTCAGGCTATGTTTCCTTCCTAAATTGTAGGAAATTTCAGACCATATAACAGATGATATCAATCAAAAGCATGAACAATCTGGTGGAGTTAGATATTTATAACATAACCTCAGAATAAAGCGCTGACACGGAAAAGTCGAAAACTATGACAATCAAGGAGGCCATAAAGGCGTCTTACAATTGTAGGAACGACTGACGATACGGCCCTTAGAGTCATCTGTGAATGCACACATATATATATCTATCTTTCCTTATAAAGTCAGTTTGCTGTTCTCACTCATTTCTTTGAACGATTATCACAGAGTAGGGCTTAGCATATCCTGTTGTCTTCAGTATTATATCAAACGGTGGTGATTCTATATGTCTAGCATGTCCGTTTCCTCGATAGTAATATAAATAGATAGTTTATTGTCCGATTAGATCATGCTACATGATATAAATATACCATTTGCCACATGACGTATCCTGTAGGTTGTCCTTTGTGCAACAGCTTCCAGGTGTATGGTATGCTCAAACTATGACACTTGTGATAGCTTGGATTATGGCACCTTTCAAAGTGGTATATATTGCCGGATTCAACCACTGCGAGTGAGTCGAGTAATGAGAAACGACGGATTCTTGTTGGTGTGTCAAACTCGATCATGATGTATGCCAGCAGTAGTGTTACTGTGCGTGATCCGCTGATATAGAACTGAGTCGACAGAGGCCCTGCTGGCCCTGGTTGGAATCCCGCAAATTGATTTGAGGGCTCCATAGAAACGATGTAGAAGCCAGGTGAGAATCTAGCATCATGTCTTGACGGGGGGTGGGTTGTCTACCTTCAGGAGGAATTGTCCAAGCCATTTGCGCTTAGATGAGGTGATACAACTTCATTCTCATTTTCCCTTTTCCCTCTCTCATCTCCTTTTCACTCCTTTCCCTCTCCGTTCTTTCCTTCTACCTTCTACCTTTTTCTTTTCCTCTTCCTGTCCTTCTTTCCCTTGTTCTCATTTTTTTCTGCAAGTCTGAAGCCTGTAATGGTACCGTTGCCCCCCTCCCAACCCAGATCCGTACCTGGTGGAAGCTAAAAATGATGAAAGGGAGTATGCATGCAGCGAAGATGGGATATGACTAGACATGAAGCCTGGACTAGAAAATTGATTCCAGACATTAAGGCCTGGATTGGCAGAGCAGCTATGCAGATTTCTATACTGCACACTACCATATGGGACATGGATTTTTTGGAAGCGACCTAAGCCGGATAGGAAATAAAGAGTACGCAAACTGCCCGTATTGTTTTGACAAGGAGGATACTTCTGAGCATGCACTAGAATGCACTTGATAGGACAACCATCAGAGACAGCTGGTAGAGAATCTCACACTTTGGACTGGAAAGACCGACAGAAAGCATCTACCAAGCTTTTCTGCCCGAGCGTGGCTATACAAGTTTCCCCTGGCAAAAAGTCAACTTACCCCTGAACAACCTCTCCTCTCCTATTGGGATACAACTCTGGATGCTGACCATAGCGCAGGTACACCACCAGCTGCTGCTCAGCTCGCGTATCGAAGCTGAAGTACGTTTGGTCGGTGAAGTTTTCCACATGAAAAAGCACCTTTACGAAGGAGGTCTCCGACATGAAGGTTTGTGGTTGCTCACTTTCTCCGCAGAACATTCCCGGCTCTTTTCGATTGGACACGTCTGTTTTTGCATTGCCGTCCACTATCTGCAAGAGAAGACACTTTGTTACATGGTGGCTACAATTAACAAGCAATATGTAACGAACAAGAGAGGCGCTCCCATTATGACAAAATGTATCGCACAAACAATTAGATCTTTTAGATCGACAGGGAAGAATTAGACCTAATACTGTATTGCTTATTTTTTACATCATATAATGGCAAAAAATGATATTTAAGGAGATCCCATTTTTTAACTCAAAAAATTAATTTTGTTTGATTTCGATAAAATGATCCGTTGTTTGACAAAAAATATTTTTTATCAGTCAAGTTTCATCACTTTTGATACCGGATTTATTACATCGGTTCGGTCACTGGAAATATAGTAATTTTACTGGTAATAGATCCGTAAACAATGGGTATGTCTGATGCAATGCTGTCGCTCATGAATTCATATTTGAGGGATAGAAGGTTATTTGTCGAATATGGTGGTCATAGGTCGAGTTACTATCGGGCCACGTCCGGGGTACCTCTAGGGTCAAATCTAGGTCCATTATTGTTTTTGATATTTATTTTGAACTGAAGTGTTTCCATTTGTTTTTCGCTGATGACCTTAAAATCTGCACGTCAGTCAAGACAGTCGATTATCGCGTCATGTTGCAAGATGACTTAGCTCTAATTTCGTCATGGTGTTCACGAAACTGTCTCATTCTGAATGTTTCGAAATGTAAAGTTAAGACTTATACAAGAAAGATTAACTATTTAACTTATGATAATTATAACATCAATGGTGAGGTTATATACAGATGCACCTCTTATATAGACCTAGGAGTCATTTTTGATACCAAGCTACCGTTTACTGAGCATATACTCAATATCTCGTCGGCTGCCACTCGACTACTTGGTTTCTGTATCAGAAACTGGAAGGGTTTCTCCAATGTTGATACATTAATGACTTTATTTTTTACTTTTGTCAGGAGCAAGTTGGAGTATGCGACTCTGATCTGGTCTCCTATATACCAAAATTCTGTCGTGATCCTTGAGGCCATTCAACGTAAAGCTTTAAAGTATTTTCACCTTAAATGCACAGGTTCTTATTCAGAAAGAGGTTGTGACCATAGTGCCCTATTAGAGTTTTTCAATTTGAATTCACTGTCAACAAGACGAAACATATTTGCTTTGTCGTTTTTGTATGGGCTCATTCACAATAAAATTGACTGTCAAAATTTACTTGAAAAAATATGTTTCCGCGTTCCAAGGCTAGGGAGTCGACAACAAACGGCATTCTATTGTCAAGCTGGCCGTACAAATGTTATGAAAAAATCGCCAATTAATCTCATGTGCTGCGTCATGAACAGTGTTACTGAATCGTGTGATATTTAGAGTGACAGTTGTGCATCCAATATTAACTGCTATAGATCATCCAATCTTATTTAGAATGTGTGATACTATAGATTTAAGTCCAAGAACCATGTCTCTTTAATTGTTATTGTTTTCAGCATTTCCTGTAATTGGGTTTCACCTGTTGGAAATAAATAAATAAATAAAAAATAAAAATAAACCTGAAAACCACAGGATTCTGATGATTATGGTCTATAAACGTCGTTCCTAAAAATACATGAAAATTCAAGTTGATCGCAGTTATGAAATATCTGCTATATCAAGTATTATAGAATATATGTATTTAAACCTTTTTTTAACATTTTTTCTTTATTTTAGCACTTGATTGTTTTTTTGGACCCCAAAGTCTGCAATTTTAGCATTTTCGAATATATGTGCATGGCATGCTGATAGGTATCGATTTGCTTTAACCCTTGTTTTTGTTGTGAGCGCAGTAGAGCAATACATTCATTTTTACATACGTTTCGTACCTTCTGTGTTTTCTCACATATTAGCAGTAGACTTCACGCTCATATTCTATAAGTGAGCTAAATATTCGAAAAGCGATAAATACTTTGGTTAAAGATGCCAAACTTTGGGCTTTCAACAACAATCAACTCCTGAAATAAAAAGAACAATTTGGATGGTAATTCAAAATACACATCTTCTGAAATGTTTAAATACAAAACTAGCTTATAGCCACTTACCCATTTCAGGTCAATCAGCTGTTCTAGGTTTTTAAACCTTTTGGGGATTGCCTGCACTATGAATCGATAAGTACAGTATTTAAATAAGTCTGTTTTCTCAAAATACGTCTCATTTTTTCAAAATGAGGCAATAACAGATTTTTTCTAGTTAAAAGGTATTTAACAAAGATTGTAAAAAACTTAACCCGTCATGACGATGTAAATGAGCTGATAATTTTCTTTCATGGACAACATTATGTGCGGTTCAACTGGTTACTAGTCTATCAACATTTCATTCAATTATATTAGACACCCTGTGTAGATCGCACTTTTTTATACTGAAGCAGCCACGCAGGCAGAAGCCTAAATACCAGGGCACCGCGACTATTATGAGGATCCTAAAGAAATTTTGTTAATCCGATTTTTTAACTGCTCAAGGTTTGTAGAACTGGGAAAAGCGTCCTGTTCTGGATGTAAGAAGACGGCGTCATGGAGTAGAGTTCTGAGGAGCAAAGCCCGTTGGTGTAGCGGTAGAAGAGCCCTAGATGGTATACGGCTCGTTGGTGTGAAAGGGTCTCGAGACTGTCTGTTAGAGAAGATATCTGTCGGATAGCCCTCCTCTCGGCAGCATCGAGCATAAATAGCATTGCCATGGCCCCACTCAGTAGGGTCAAAATCTCTCGCGCGATTATTCAAGGATGATCCCGGATCCGTACTGTTTCAAGATGAACTGTATACAATTTGAGATTACTACAATATAGTAATGAGAAATCTAAAAGATAAGCATATCTGTGCCACCATAAAAGGCACTAAGAAATATTTTTCAAATCAACGTTTCCAAAATCACTCGTAAAGTATGTCTCATAAGATAGATTACACAAAGGAGCAGGATAGCTTACAGTTCAATTACATTTTATCATGTTGTTCAAAGCAACTGTCGAAAGAATGTCTCAAGCGATCGTTCTGGATATCTAATTCTGCAGGAGGCATTATTTTGATGTCTTCGTATGAACCGAGATTCGGAGAATTCTGCGAATAAAAGCACACCCTTCAATATACAATATACAGTCTGTTATTTGTCTCATACTCCTCCTTAGATGCTAAAAGCAGTTGTCAAATTTCATTACTCCCTCTCGAATGAACCTCCGCTGCGCCATGTCAGCATTTTCCTACGCTTCTTGAAAATCCTCTGCATTCAGGACCGTAACTTGTTAGGAGGGAGTTAAATATGTAAATTCGTATGTAGATTTTGAAAGTATATATAGACTACTAGAAACGAGGGTAGAAATCATGTGGAATGAAAAACATATACAGCCGTCTTTGCATTAAGTCAGTCATAAAGTCCAAGTTCTTGGTCAAAGTGGAAATCACTTGCAGACGTCTCTCCTGAATTACTACTTCTGAAGTGCTGTCATTTCCGAGATTGTGGATAAAACTTATTCATGGTTCGACTGAACCTTCGGCATCCGCACCACATTGAGACAAAAATATGCGTTCGGTCACATACTTGGTCTTCGTCTAAGTGCCGAATATTTCATAAATTCTCTGCTTGCCACATATTTTGCGAAAATATTGCGCAGCGTGAATTCAGAAACAATTGAAATAGCTCTCAAAAAATAACAAGGATCGTTAGCATATATAATATAGGTTTTTAGTCAATTGCTCCTTGTCGTAACCGATTAGGTGCTCTTACTTATAATACGTATTTCCTAGCTAGTTAGTTTAGCGATGTAGACATTTCGTCAGATAATCAATCCTGGACAAATATAGGTAGACAGAAAGGCTAGTTTACTATGTGGTGTTAGTTGCTACTATTTTTTGGCTTTGAACTTTGTGCATACCTTTACATATTAGTTATCGTAAAATATTCACACAGGGCTAGTTTGTTTTAAAAATTATATAATTTAATAATATAATTTTGAAAATGATTCACGGAATCAGGTGTTTCATAAGTAGATCTGTGAAATATATAGCTGTAAATTTCTATCTCAAATGTCTTTTTGATTGTAATTGCCTTTAAGAATTGCATAGTTTTTATCAATAGAGCCGTACATGCACCATAAAACGAAGTAACTTTTAGAGATTCCCATTTTGTTTTCTAAAAATTCTCCGAATTCTATAATTTTTTGTTTTGTCGCTATATTATACTAATTTCTCCCGAACCGTCGGCCGAATCACATGCAATATGTCTAACGTCGCATTCACACATCGGAACCAACATTGGAGCTAAGGTTGCCGTCACCATTGTATGATATGCTATCATTTAGCGGTAGCGTTGGCCAACCTCGGTCGATACGCATTGGTTTAGCGTTCTCACATTGGTGTTGGCCTACGATGGAATAATATGTGAATATGACATAACAGCAACAAAATCGCACCGTATCTCAAAAATTGGTTATTAACAATAATTTATTTTCCTTGGACAAACAAAGTTTGTATAAGAATCGTCAAAAGAGCAGCTATATATAGAGATATAAAACAAATAATAAACAACATTTACACACTGATAAACTTACAGTCAATGTAAAAAAGTTTATGTATTTATGTGATTTATTTCCTACTGTAAATTTAGTAAAGTTGACGTGTATATTATTACTCTGCCGCGTGGCAACTGTGTGTCTTTGCTGAGAGTAAATTTGGTCTTGTTCCAAAATATGTGTACCGCTAACTCGTGAATCGCCAGCGCAGGTATCGTTAGGATTTCATATTTTTTTTAAAATTTCTCTCAACTTACCCGCGCACTAAAAATATGTTGTGGCATACTAGAGCAGAACCAAAAGCAAATACCATATCTGAGTCTTACCTCCACAAGACCGTAGTATATTTCGACCAGCTGACTTTCAGAGATAACCAAACTTAAACAATCAAGAGAGAGTTGAGTTGCGAAACCAGGTAGTCACAATGTACTGTGATATTTAACTTGTAGAAAGATTCCCATGTTTAATGTCAGGATACTTTTCTTCTTTTGTAGGTTATGAAATCTGATTAAATTAGTCTTGTCAGTCTTCAAAAACAACAGATTGGATATAATACTTACTATAATTGCCGTCACCGTTCTTGGCGGGTCAAAGTAAGACTACCGGTATCCCTTTGCATATCTCCATTTCCCTCATACATAGACCTACATCTGTATTTGTATCTGTGCCCTTGAATGATATTTGTCAGAGTGACAACTTGCTTGACATCGGCGTGCAATTCGAGTTGTCCTATTATCAATCTTCTAAATAAAACTGTACGAGTACAATGCCCGGAAATACGATCAGTGGAGAAGGCCGACGCGACGGTTCGTACAAAATTTATTGGAGTATTTCCAGGAAGACAATGAAAATAGAGGTTCCCTGTTACCCACTTCATGCGTACTGGAGAGAGTAGCAGAGGCGCTGAATATTAGTCTGCGCAGTGTTCCGCCCATGGTACGGAGACTCGATCTGTTTACTTATTTCATGTCGCGTTGATGACGGTGACTACAACTATATGACTGTAGTAAGTCTTGGTACTGCTGAACTTTTGAGCATTTGTATGTTTGTTTCCTTCCACGAAATACAACATCACAGAAGCATGGGTCAATACTTTAATGAAATGAAAATGAAATTTATATAAATTATGACCAAAGGCAAGTAATACCTTGAGACTGGAATGTCAACCACCTAGCTGCAAAGTCCCTCTGAAAGGCTATAGGAGCAAAGTTTGCAAAGGAGCGCGGCTGACAGAAAGCCTTGACAATAACAATGACCGCGAAAATCACCAAAATAATAAGATTTATTTGCAGCTATAAAAACATGGGAAAGACATGAATGAAGGGTACAGTAGCATACAGAAACAGCTGTAAAAAGGTACGAGTAAGCATTCTATGACTGATCAGAGTATTAGCTCCATCACTATAAAACATCAAGAATGGCACACAGTAATAATTATAAGCAGGGGACATATAATATAAGAAAAACTATGATAGCAAAGATCAAGATCCAAGGGAAAATCTAAAGTTATCTAACTATTTTAAATTAGAAGTTTAAGTTAATGCACAACACAGAAGAAACAAAGGAAATGACCTGAGGAGCTTAACTGCAACTGCGTGACGTAAGAAATAGTAGTATCTGGTTGTCCCCTGTATTTTTTCAATCGAAACTGTAACAGAAGATTGCACCCAAAAAGATCTCATAAACATAAAAAAAAGAATAATGTAACACCGGAAACCTAATTTGTGGGTTTCAAATTGATAGGACTCCATTATGTGGCCGCTAGATCAAACCACATTTCATTTGTGAACGTCATTCCATCGTTCAAGTCTTTGTCAAGAAAAATATTTTCTAACTACCTCTTTGGCGTCTTTGCTTTCTGTGGTCCCCAGGCCCTGATAATCGATATTGCCACTTGGGGGTAGTTGATACGGCAACAACTGGTGTAACGCGGAAGACTTTTTCAGTTATTAATTCTGCTCATAACGTTTGTAACCACTCATCTTCCGAGCATTTTTGTCTCTTGTGCAATGGAGTTCTTTGTTTTCTTTACTTAGGAGATATTGTGGTCTCGCAGCTCTTACTGCCGATAAAGAAGGATGTAGTATTTTTGTTGAAAGTGCTGACTCATTTTACGGAGTTTGACTGAAGTTATTACATTTTGTGTTTCGTACGAGAGATGTTTCATTTTATATAACTATGATTTGTTTTACACTCAAGAATTTAAACACATTGGTGGAATATACATCCTCCATTGCCGATACCGTTTATCTACAATGGATCAATAGATAAAATATGTATAGTCAAAATAACGAAAGATGACTATTACGTCATACCATAAATTGTACTGAAGTAATCAATGGAGGTACGTCGATGATAAAATCACGATGTCATGAATTTATGTTGATGATATGATTTTGCGACATTACGAGTAGGTTATTTCATTGATTATTTTTATTTTCATTTTATTTCATGGTTTTAAGTGATACCTTAATAGTAACTTTAGTGGTGAGTTTTTGTTTTGAAAAAAACATTTATGAGTAGAATACACCTTAAGACATTAACACCAAAGACCAAACTATTATTCAAAACTAACCTAACCTGCTTTAACATAACCTAACCATTCATTTTTCAAATATGATCGATCATGCAACATGAAAACATCGGCTATCTTTGCTGGATACGTGCAAATTAGCAATATAGTTTGTTTAGACAATAAAATTGTGTTTGGGTCTGTTTAACATATTTGAAACTTAATTAAAAATATTCACAAGTCGCTGTCGTATGTGTCTACTACAGACTAAAATGATGACGTAATCGTCATCTTTCGTGATTTCGACTATCTAGCATTTTTATTGGGGCATCACTACAAAGCAAGTTAACCACTTTTATAAAGTAACTTACACTTATACTATTCGTATAGCATCTAGATAACTGGCCCCACTATTAATAGTGACATATGATAACAGTACAGAAATTGTTGTAGACTTCGACGTACTCTTTGGCAATGACTACCGCTCACACACACACACACATATATATATACGAGGAGGTACCCAAAAATAACCGGATTAGCATTGCAGTAACTTACACTTATACTATTCGTATAGCATCTAGATAACTGGCCCCACTATTAATAGTGACATATGATAACAGTACAGAAATTGTTGTAGACTTCGACGTACTCTTTGGCAATGACTACCGCTCACACACACATACACACACACACACACATATATATATATATATATATATGAGGAGGTACCCAAAAATAACCGGATTAGCATTGCAGTGGGCGGAGCTTGTATAGTACACATTTCTGCCCTTAGAGGCGTGCAGCGCAACTCATTACCAGTTCAGTGTCACCTGTGTTGTCGATATGGCTTGTTTCGTTCCTCTGTAGTCATTATTCCAGTGAGCAGCGTGCAGCTGTGAAATTTTACTTTCTCATTGGTAAAGATACTACTGAAACTGTTTTAAAGTTGAAAATAGTTTACAAAAATGATGCTATGGGAGAAACTCAGGTGTACGAGTGGTTTGCGCGATTTAAAAAGTGCAACATATCGATTGACGACATACCTCGCTCTGGACGACCATCAATTGCCTGAATCGACGAAAATGTTAAGAAAATTCGAGAGCTTGTGCGGTATTTGCAGCTTTTAAGACGATTGGGAAACAGTGATCGGCAAGAAAAGACCCGATTTGTGGCAGTCCGGAGACTGGTTTTTCCACCACGATGATGCACCTGCGCACACAGCCATCTCTGTTCGACAGTTTCTGGCTAAAAATGGCATGGTCTGCTGCCTCACGCACCTCATTCGCCTGACCTGGCTCCGTGTGACTTTTTCTTATTTCCACCGATGAAAAGGGGCATGACATTGAAGAGGTAAAAAAAACGAAGGAGGTGCTGTCAGACATTCCTATGGAAGACTTTTAAAAATGTTTCTAGCAGTGGAAGCACCGGTGGGACACGTGTATCAGTTTTAGTGGACAGTATTTTGAAGAAGATAAGGTTATTTTGTGAAAAAATTGAAAATAAATGGCTTTTAAGAAATAATTTCATTTTTTTGGGGTACCCCTCTCATATATATATATATATATATTGACTATGCTTTTAATGAAAAATCTCAAGATATTCCGGGGCATGTTTATAACCCTTTTATTGCTATTTTTGAACCCACTTTCTAGCCCAGAAATATCGTTACGATTTTCTGAATCACCCCGTACAAACGAATCTCGTATGTTGGTATTAGAGCAAGGATATTATATAGTGTATGCCAAAATTTGTTATTCCACGTAAAAGTCATATACATAAATTGTAGTTTAGTTTATCGCCCGTAAGAACAGTTGTAACAAATATTGTATAGTGGGTAAAGTGATACTTAAGAGCTAGGAATAACAGGTAACAAGAAAAGCAATAATATTTTACAACAATTGAAATAATATACTTTAACAACAAACAACGTAAACATAATTCAATTTTATTACTATAATATATATTATAATATAATGCTGGAATTTCGAAGATTTATGGCGGACGCCAAAATCGTTTGAATTATCAGCAATTTTTTGTTGTAGCTTGGTTTGAACCCAAGATATTTCAGAGTAGGGAGTGTATGTGTTACCGGTAATCTGTATTATGCGGTTTTCCATACAATACCTAGGTAATGTATAGAATTCCTAAAACGTGTAGGTAATGTCTGAAATATCATTTGTTTTATACTTTGCCTGGGTATTCTCTACAATACCGAATGGGCAGCCGGTAATGTATGTAAAAAACGAGAGCAAGGAACGGGTTGTACCTACTGTCAGGCAGGCAACAACCGTGTTGCGTACTTATAAGGAAAGAAAATTACATTATGTTACTTATAGCCAGAATAATTTTTAGTTTACACGTTAGTTTTACTGTGATTTTACTGTAGTAATAGAAAAGTGCTTTTTTGTTCCTTTTCATAAAACTTATTTTTAAGGAGCACTCTAATTGTTCATTTTGAAAAAGTTGATTTTAAATCATATAACTTGTTTCATTTGCCCATTACATTTTATAGGTATGCCAGTTCAATTTATTTTACACATTGCCGATGGAACAACAGGTACTCTATACACTCCCTACTAATTGTATTCATTACCTGGATAAAGTATGTAATGGATAATAATATTCATAATATTCCATACATTGTCTGGGCAACTCAGGTATTTTATACATTGCCTAGGTTTTGTATAGAATACCTGAATTGTACAGATTACCCGTAACATATGCATTAGATATCGTTGTGTCATTTTTTAGACTGGAATCCCAAATTGTTTTTATTAAGAAATTTTGCTAACTCGACCAGACTATTATTCAGCTTGATAGTCTTGGAGAACTCGAAAAAATACGTCAGCAGCTTTCAATCCCCTTTTCATTACACTAATAGGTAAATATTCTGAGCTCTTGTTATATGTGTTTTTTTTAAATTTTACGGGCAAAAATTTATTGCTCTGCATAGTTTCTCACATGTAGCTAGGTACAGTGTATCTATCTCGTATACAGCAATAATTCATGAAGATTAGAGATAGGGGGTTAAACTCATGAAGTGCGACTGAATTTAAAAGTGTTGACGATGAAGGTGGGGCTTACTCGTAAATACACTGTGCAGCAAATGATTTTCAGGTGCTGCATATATCGTGCCTCTCTCGTATGCGAACTGCACAGGAAACGTATTTCAGATCTTGCGGTTGTGGCATCTCTCCCATATATGAATCTTTGTCTGTTGCTGTCATGATAAACGTAAACAGCTCCCATCGCGAAATGAGAAACCTTGGGAATCACGGCTTGCGATGTACGTGATAATAGTAATGATAATATATCGTTCGTAGTAGCGAATTTCTGGCATTTTCTACGTACATCTGTATAAGTGCGCAGACGCTCTACGCGCACAATATTTCCGAAAGCCACGCCCCTCCTTAGCGACAGTATTGGCTTAATACAAAATCATGTATGTCCTTAGACACTCTTTCCTCCTATCTCTAGTCTTCGTGAAATACCTTATTTCGATTTGAATTGTTATTATGTCAGGTTGACCTTGAACATTTAGTTCTACTCGGTCGTTAAGGGAACATGCTGTTAGTTTACCAGCTACGTATTATTTCGCTGTTGCTTGATAGACCCAGTGCTGGTCTTTTCTCTTTCGGTTATCGAGTTAACCAATGAATGTGACAGCTCTATTCAATTAAAGTTGAAAATGACATATTGAAAACAAAGATTAAACTTAACAGCCGAACAAGTTAGAAGGTCGGAAACCAAACATTCGAAAATAGCGCGTCGGAAAGTATAAAGTGATATGTCGGACGCACTCACGAAAGCGTGCAATGAGAGAATAATCTTATACTAAAATCTTCCATTATCCATATTCTTGATATTATTCTATAAAATCTCGTCGCTTTCTCGGATAGAAGCTTGTCTTCAGATATAAATTATTCCTCCTTCGGTAGACATACCTTAATAATGTCCGCTAGGACGTCTTTAACTTTTCGATAAGTCGATGGCAGGCAAAAAGCCCTCGAACAGTTGAGAGAGCACTTTGCTTAATAGTTCTTTTTCCTGAAGGGGTACGAGAGAGTGGAAAGTTTGAAATAATAAAATTGCTCCTCGGAAAAAGGAGATTTCGCACCTATTGTTACGTGTTAACGATCGAATTTATTACTTGGGAGTTCCGAGACTTCTGTTTCTTCACACAGGGTGATTAAAGTTCCATTAAGAGAGGCGACTTGTTTCCTCGGCGCTGAGAATCGTGCTGGAGTGATCGACTCTGAATAAAAAAGTGATAGGTAATTTCCGATAATCTTAGGACATATCATTCACAATGAGTACTGTCATTAGCTTTTCCAATGTTTCTAATGGAATGGAGGCAGCTTTTTACATATCCAAACATTTTTTAGAACCGCCCAAGGAATTATTCGCCGGAGTTTGGCCAGGTGCTTTGAATCATCTTCTTCGTCACGTGTCACTCCTATCGGAGATTGGATATCATCGTGGAAATCATAACTTTGTTAGCTTTGCATCTACAATGCTCAAAAAGTACACCCAAATCACTCTCGTAGGTGGCGTGACCATGCAATTTTTCTTCTTCCTACGCTTTTGTCTTCAATTTGGCTCTTCTCACGATGTGCCTAAATACTCTTACTGTCTGATTTTATTTCAATAACCACTTTTTGTCTAGCCGTTGCAGTACTTCCACATTTATTATTCGGCG
Source organism: Acanthoscelides obtectus (assembly GCA_963669975.1). Classification (NCBI taxonomy): domain Eukaryota; kingdom Metazoa; phylum Arthropoda; class Insecta; order Coleoptera; family Chrysomelidae; genus Acanthoscelides; species Acanthoscelides obtectus. The sequence continues at coordinate 30,433,042 of CAVLJG010000008.1, read as the reverse complement.
ATATTTTCAGAATACAATAGTAATACCACATCTCAAATATCTCAACACCATACAGCAGCGTGGAGAAGACATAATAATAATAATAATAGACGTCTTTATTTATCCACAATTACATTGTAGTATAGCCAAATGTCAGACTTACATGGCGAAGTTTAGCATGCTGCTACTCTTACACTTAACCATATAGTCTCTAGCAAATGTTTAAAAGAATACACTATCCACAAACAGATTTGGTTCATTACATCGAAAGTAAAATTTAAAAAAAGAGAAAAAGGCATGCTTTGCAAACTCAAATGCACCAAAAAATTATTAATCTGAATTAAAGATGGAATAAAAAAGAAATGAATGATTCCGTAAATCATATGTTTGGAGGGTTGAGTAATAATGTTTTAACTTTTTGTCGAAAGACAGGTAATGAAAATTCTTTATATACTTTAGGAAGGTCATTATAAATAATAGCAACATTGTAAGAAAAACTGCGTTTAAAAAGTGTAGACGTATGCAGGGGTATTCTAATATTATTTTTTCTGAGAGTTCTACAGTGAACATCATTATTAAATGAATTTTTTTCCTTCAAGTAATAAGGTTTAGACGTGAGCAGCAACTTGTGAACAAAAACTGAATAGTGATACTTGACCATGTCACTAATTTTTAACCAGTTTGGAACGGGATATTTCGCTGATACATGATCAAATTTACGTAAGCCAAAAATGAATCGTATACAATTGTTTTGAATAACGTTTTTAGTGAAATTGTCTAAACAAGTATAGTATGCAGGGTCGGCGAATGGTTGAGAAATATCGAAACTGGAGATACTACAGACCAAAATATGTAAATTGACCTAAACATACCTCGGTCCAAAAGCTGATAGTTTGTGCGATACAGGGTGTCAAAGTTACAATTTTATTTTCTATTTCTCCTTATTGCTTGAGAATTATTTCAGATTTTGGCATAAAACTCGGTATAGGGAGGTTTTCTAGTATGAGAAACAAGAATCCGTTATTTTTTATGGTCAAACTTCTAGATTGCGCCACGTACAGCACTATTTCGGTAAATAACTTATCATAAATTTTTTGTGCTACCCTGCATAAAACAATTGACCGAAAAATCTTATTTTCTCGTATTTCCAAAATAAAAAAGGTTTACTTGTTAGTGTCTAAATCTAATAGTTTTCGAGATATTTGTTGTTAAAGGTTCCAATACATTATTTGTACCATGAAGATAAAACATTTTTATAACATAATAATCAGGTTGCTTTGGATGATATCTGAATAGCGATGCTATGACCTTTAAAAATAACAAATGAGGATGGCAACAAAACTAATAAGGGGAAATAATAACTAGAAAAATGTTTAAAATGAGCATCACCTTTCCTAACACACTCTCCAAAGCATTTATATGTTATTTTGCATTTCCTGGCTATTGTGGAAAATCGTTTGTCGAAGATCATCTACAGTTTTCACTGGCTTATTGTAAACGCGTCTTTTTAAACCACCCCAGAAGAAGAAATCCATAGGACTTAAATCTGGTGATCTAGCCGGCCACGATACAGGTCCTGATCGGCCTATCCACTGGTCTGAATAAATGGTCAGGGTGACATGTGATAGAAAGCAAACATACATTTTTCAGTCTTAGGTATTTATTCATCCCAAAATTTGCCGAGCATGTTTCCGGTTTGGGAAATGGGATTCTTTTTAACTGAATGATACCGACCTTCGGTTTTAAATTTTTGACGGTGATAAATTATTTATTGGGACTGTAGAGTTCTAAGTCCACAAAATTGCAGCATAGATCAAGAAGTATTATGTCATTTTTTTTCTCGCTTTGCTATTACTTCTGGTATTTTTTTCAAACTCAAGCATTTAGCAGGTAAATTTTGCATCGTATGGAAATATTTACAAAAGTGTATATTGTGTTATGGGTCAGGAAATATATGGAAATAACGGTTACTTTGCATTTTTGGTACAGAAAATTGAGTCTTCGGCGATTTTTCTAGTTAACATGTTTATTTTTCAATGACGTTCCCTCAATATCTCTGAATTACGACGCTCCAAAAATGAAAAATTTACGATTTTTTTTACTGCAAAAGCAAAACTTTACGTTCTTTTTTCGGAAAAGCACGCTTATGCTATTTTCAAGCTCTTCAAGGGTGGCAATATTCTCACTATAGAAGTTCTAAAATTAAAAAACACTGTACATTTTCTCGGATACCTAAGCACAAAAAAGCAAGTTTTTGTTTTCCTTTCACCCACCAATTGTAAAACTTTATGAAAATGAAACGAAATGTATCCCTCGAAACTAACGAATTCGAATAGATTAGAAGGAGCCGAGCCTATATGTCTACAATGTATTGTTTGTCACTAGAATTGCGTAGTTTACTATCAATGCCGATAAAAGTGACAGCGTTCAACATATTAATACTTACCAGTGGAAACATCTATTTTGATTATGCTTGTGCTGCTATTTGCAAGTCATGTAAGAAGTACGATGTCTTGAAATTGTCTAATACCACAATTATTTGCAAACACTCGCATTTTTTTCAGAAAAAACACCAAAAATGAGAATTTAATGACAGAACCATTAAAATATTGATATATACAGGGTGTGGCGTAAAGAGTGGATAACCTTTAATCTGCTGTTAAAGGAGATCATAACGATTCAACAAACTGAAATTTGTGATTAGTAAAAGTAGCACGGTTTTCGAGTTTTTTCACGTTTTGGAAATTTGGAGGAAATGGCCACCTTCACTCACCGTTTAAGTATGGTGATAACACATGAAGGGTTTTCCTCATTCTTTTTTCAACATAGTGTTCTTGGATACAATGACAATTTATATTTTATAATATAAATTGTCATTTTCGTGCTACATGTTTCACTACTTTTTTAAAAAAATCATTAAGGCTAGGAAAAAAATGATTTTTTTTCTCTTAAGTTTGACCACGGGTGGTGTCAATAATATTGCGGTAACCTAGTGAAATAAGACGTGAATAATTTGCCTAATTCATTGAGATTGCAAAATTTATTTATTTATTTATTTAAGAATTTCGGGATATCGAACAGAGAAATTCTCCAAAAAGACATCCACAAGATAGCTTACAAAGAATACCAAGTTACAAGCACTATTATAAAATGAAATAAATGCATGTGAAACAACTTAGCAATAAGGATACAAAGAAGAAAGTTAAAAGTACAGTAGCGTCGTTTACAAGGGAGTAGCCAACATCCTGTTCTTTAATAGGTATTTAAAGTTTAAGAAATGGCAAGCAAAAATATAAGAAAATGCACCTTAGGTATTGAGGTTTCTTTGCATTCCTATTAGCGGAGAGTTTAATCCAACATTTGTTCTGCAAAATGGGATATTGAAGTACGTACAGTGCCTCTGGTTTACCCTTAGCGGTACATATATATTGATTTTAGACAAAAGGTAAAAACAATCAATTTGATTGTTTAAGATTCGGTGAATAAAGCACAAATCTCTTAAATACTCGTAGAGGTACGATTTTAAAACTTTCCATTACCAAGCTGTAATCATGATTATGTATATTGATATTCGCCTTATACGCCAAAATCCGTAGAAACTTATGTTGGACATACTCTATCCTTCTTATATGATAAAATGATACAATACACAGTATTTCCTGCTGTCAATTCAAAGGATATTCCCATTAAGGTTAGTTAAGACTCATATTTCTTCAAATGCAATTTCTACTTAAATAATAAAAATATGGAAAAATCACATTTGCCTACCTACTCGTTTGTTTTTGTTTGATGTCATAGTGACAGATCACGTGTCAATATTCCTTAATAACCTCACCGTACGCAGTGGTTTTGTATAGTGATTTAGATATTCCATCTGGTGAATAGTCCATTATGTGAACGGAAATGTCTCATTACAGTCCAAGGGAGCATGCTTAAATGCATTTTATTTATGGTGAGCGTGGTGGTAATGCCAATCAAGTCCCAGCACTTTAACGGGAAAGGTACCCTAACGCACGCCATCCCGATTATAGAGTTTTCATTCGTGTGCATAATGCATACACGGAAAGCCGATTTCCCGGAACTGGTGTCGGCGGTACTAGCTTTGGGAGATCATCGCTACATGATGAAGAAACTGTGTTGGAGAATATTGCCGCTGATCCAACAACGTGAGTACGAGTCATATCGCAACGAACAGGCATCTTTACCAGGACAGTACACAGAAGGCTGAAACGTGAACAGCTACAACCTCATCACAACCAACGAGTTCAAGATCTCCTTCCACCAGACTATCCACTAAGATTTGCGTTTTGTGCGGACATGTTACAGAGAATAAGAGCCAATCCTGATTTTTTCGGCCAGATCTACAACAGATGGATATGTAAATATGCATAACTTACACAGTTGGCAGCTCATCAATCCCCATTTAGTAAGAGAAGATAGATCCCAATATCAACTTAAAATAAATCTTTCGACTGCGAGTTTAAATTATAGGGCCATTTGAATTTCCACCGACGTTGACTGTAGAGAGCTACTTAAGTTTTTTAAGTAATGATCTCCCGACATTACTTGAAAATGTTCCACTAGAGCAAATAATGAGAATATAGCTGCAGCACCATGGTTGCCCGCTTTGTGCCCAAAACGTGCGAGAGTATCTCAACGAAATGAATCCTCGGAGGTGGATCGGGCGCTTGGGAGCAATTTTGTGGTCACCAAGGTCACCAGACCTCAACCCCTCCGACTTTTCTTGCTGGGAATATCTTAAGGAGAAGGTCTACAAGAAGCCCATTACTTCAGTGGAAGAGCGAACCCGGATACACGCGCTAATTCAAAGAGTAATTTATAAGAAGATGCAGGGCCTGTATCAAAGCTCGTGGTGGTCATTTTGAGTTTTAGTGTAACTTCTAATAATATGTTTATATCTAGCGAGTTTTCTGTTCTATTTTCTTATTTTAATGCAGTCTTACACCATAAAGTTAGTTAGTATCTTATGTTAAATTCTTATCCATCTGGTAGATTTAAACTGCAACGTTACTAGTTCGTTTTGTAAACGTTGTAATAAATTTGAATATTTTGTGATCCTTTTTCTAATTTCGATACGCTCTTTTGTTATGCTTCAATATTCTGTGCTAAATGAACAACAATAATATACTTGAGTTAAACATTTGTTTGGAAAGTAGGCGTCTCAGCTACTATTCGTCATTATTCGTCGGAGCGGTCCGGTGGACCTTTGCTCTTAGTTAAAAGTCTCGTCGGTCTACCCAGATTCCAAACATGTTTAAGGGGAAAAAGGAAAGAAGGAAAGAAAAGAAGGAAGAAATAGAGCAAAGAAAAGAAGTAAATCATTTGATATATATATATATATATATATATACAGGGTGTCCGCAAAGTTTGGGTTTTCCTTTTCAGAAACAACTACCCTTGAAATAACAAAGGTAATGTGTAGTGAAACGAGGGCGACCAATTAAAAAAAATAAAGAAAAAAGTACTCACTCTCCAGTTGACGAGAAGGGCTAAGTACGTCTCTGCCCGAAATCATACCGCTCCAACAGAAAATGAAATCAGCTGAAGCGCTACCGAGCAGACGCAGAAACCACATTGATTGTCTTACACTTAATGGCACATCTTCTAACAAGGAAGGCAAACTTTTTTCTACTGACCAAACATGAGTGTTGCGAAAGTTATTCATCCCATTACGCGTGAACGTAGATTCGTCTGTCACCAATATGCACTTCAAAAAGTCCGGAGTATTGTCATGTTGATGCAACAACCACTCACAAAACCGCACTCTTGCTGGAAAATCGTCAGGTTGGAGGGCTTGTACACGTTGGACGTGAAACGGATACAGCTCCTCTTCACGCAGCGTTTGCCACACTTTAGTTTTTGATACTTGCACTTCACTAGCCACGTCTCTAGAGATTCTCGTCTACGCGATTACCTCTACATGCGTGACCGTAACCATCGGTTGAAGGTTGCATACTGACCTGACACACTGACCCCGACCCAGTTCTGCGGTCGGGTTGAGACCTTGTACCAATCTGTGATGTCCCGGGTCGCGGCTACAGGACGGTATTCAGATATTTTTGATGTTGCAGAGCCCTTTATCTCGGTTCCCTCAAGACATTGGTGTATATGGTACTAAGAAAAATTGCTTATGTTTTCAAGATCTACACGTCGTGTAAAGGAAAACCCCAACTTTGCGGACACCCTGTATATATATATATATATAAAATAGCATAAGCATTATTGCTTTGACTACTCAAATTATTTTGTAGCTCCAAAAAATAATGTTGATCGGTTTTGTATACTGAAATAATTTTGGCTGTTCTGAATTTACAATTTAATTTTGATCACAGTGCGAGGCGCGGCCTGGAATGTTTGCAAACTTGCTCGACTGTGTAGCCTACTGGCGTCTCAGCTACCTCAATAGGAGTATCCTTTCAGTTGACAGCAGGAAATACGGTGTATTACCAGATTACCGTGATATTATTGACAAGTCACGTGGTCAAACTTAAGAGGAAAAAACATTTTTTTCGATGTTTAATGATTTTTCAAAAAAGCAATTAAACCAGTAGCACGGAAATGGCAATTCATATTTAATGACACATGTATCCAAGAATACTTATGTTGCAAAAAGAATGAGAAAAAATCTTCATGTGTTATCACGAGACTTTGAACAGTGAGTGAAGGAACCAATTTCCTCCAAATTTGAAAATCGTCAAAAAATCCGAAAACCGTGCAACTTTTACTAGACACAATTTTCATTTTTTTTAATTGCTATGATGTCCTCTAACTGCAGGTTAAAGGTTATCCACTCTTTACACCACACTCTGTATATCAAGTGCACTTTGATCCTCACTATAGACTATGAAAATTAGGAGATAACCAAAACCTTGACTAGCTCCTTCTACCTAGTCTATATTCGTTAATCGAGACGATGTCTAATTGGAAGTTAAAGATATAAATATTTTTTTACGTTATGTTGACCCTTTTAGCAACGGCGGTGCCCTGACATTCAGGCTTTTGCCTGCGCGACTGCTCTAAAGTTCTATATATCTAATTACATCTAAGCATCCAGATTCTTAGATTATGCAAAACACATCTCTATTCGTTTTCTAATTTCTTTTGTTTGATATGCCTGTTCTATGTTTATTTTGTTCCTAAATATTTGTAGTTAGATGCCCGCCTGTCACAAGATCAGCTCTATTACTTTGTACTTCAAAAACTTCACTTTATTCAGATTTATTTATTCTGTACATATTGCAATACGTCTTGAGCCTTTGAATGAGATGTAGCAGTCGTAAAATGTTCCAGAAAAAAGCACCGTATCAAAGCGATATCTTTTTATCCACTACCTACATCCATTTCTTCCAGCTCTAACTGACAGGTGACTTTATCATATAAATTAAATAAAAGTGATGATAAGGTACATTTATGTTGAATCCCAAGACGAACTTGGATTTTTTGATAAATCACACACCTTCACATTCGCTGTTCGGTTGAAATATACGTATAGTTTGCATATAATACGAATGTATGCTAAGATAGCGTATATTTTCCGGTTCATGTCTAGGTGTTTTAATAACACTCCGTATAAAAGCGATGTTTGTTTAACCGAGTTTGCGGCTGCAATGACTCATTCAGTTACAGATATGGAAGCAAGGATCTGAAGTAATTCATGAGTCCACCACGCTTCAACCGTGTTCAAATTTCCTTCTGGCGTTCCGTAGTAATATTCCGTTTTCATGGAAATAGGCGCGGAGACTCATATGAAAATTTAAGGCCATCGGAAAGTATGCAAATTGGATTCGGTTGTGTCCTAGTTGGATTACGTGAGTCGCAATGCTAGAAATCTCATTGCTATTTTACGTAACTAGCATTAACTGTCTTTGTGTAAAGAGAAGCAAAGGTACAAATTTGCTGTAAAAAAACAGAAGCTCACGAGTTGTTCTCCTAGTTTGAAAGGACTCTAAAACAAATAAAAAACGGCTTGGTTTCGATTGATTTGTTCAAATTTTAGTATATTTATCAACCCCTTGCACAAAACCACGTTTCCACTACAATGAATTTGGTCCTTAACATGCGCCGCAACAATTGCGAATATCGAAGAAAATGTGCCAGGCACTTGTTGTCCAACACATACTAGACATTTTGACAGTATGCAACATTTTTCGGAGCATGTTCCCGGTCAGGTGTGTTTCTCTAAACCAGTGGTCGCCAACATTTTCAGTGTGTTGAGCTTCTTTGATAATTTTGGAGCTACCTGGTTGTAAGCAATGTAGTCAACTTAAATGAAATTATACACAGTTTTATGTGACCTACATGTGTTTATTTTACCAATACTAATACATACTAACAAATTCAAATAAACTAATAACTAATACATACTACATAGCTACATCTATTCCTGCCAAAAGTAGGTGTTTGAAAAATAAACAACACTTTTCGTCAGCTACAATGGTATCTCACATACAATTTAATAAAGGTAACTAAAAATAAAAAAGCAACGAAACCTGACCCTCAGACCCTCAGACTCAAACAGTTTTTCTACTGTTTGGAGTATAATTTGATACCGCCATGCATGTTCATTTGTAAGTCGATTACGGTATTTGTTTTTAATAAACCTCATATTTGAAAAAAAAAGATTAACACGAATATGTTGAACTAAATAACGCTTCCACTTTCAAGGCAACACGACATAAAACTGAATATTCATATTTACTTACTGAAGGCCAGATACATTTTGTATTTGAGACTAATGATTTTAAAACTAAGTCATTTGGAAACGCAATCACTTCCATTTCTGTTTCAGCGATGTCTTCGCTAAAATTCTGCGTAACAGAGGTTGCAAACTGTTGGATATCAATTTCCATGAAAGGTGAAACAACAAATTGCGCCAGTATAGCAATTTCGTTGAAATCCTTGAAACGATTTTCGAAGTTATCCTTCAAATTAGAGACTATTTCTACATGATATTTACTGTCATTTGTTCTAATGGAATTTGAGATATCTTTTCTAAAAGAACAGTAAAATGCCTGGTATCGCTTTTGTATCAGAAATCATTTCTGCTAGTTCTTTGTCTCTCCACAAGAAAACCAAAATCTCCAAGTCAGATTGAATTTTCCAGTTCCGGAATCGGTTCATCACGTTGTTTGAAAAATTGAATTATGGCAGATATATCATTAAAACGTTTGAGTACTCTTCCCCTACTTAGCCATCGGACTTCATAGTGAAGAAGTAGTTCCTCGTATTGACAATCAATTTCATAGACCAAGGTTTTGAATAATCTTCTTTGTAACGCTTGAGCTCTAATCTTGTTCACAATTTTTACTATCAATTTCATAACGTTATTTAGTTTTAGAAAATGTCCAAATAATGATTGCTGATGGATAATGCAGTGGTAACAGAGACATTGCGGATAACATTCATCTTCACGACATAACCCCACGAGACAGAAGAACAAATATTTGTAAAAAAAGAAAACAAGTCCTGCCCAGCAGTCTGTCCATTTAGTGGAATAAGCTTCAAAAGATCTTTAATCGTAAATACCCTAAAAACCATCCTGACGAACACGGCCATCTGAGAGGTGTCAACGACATCTGGGGATTCATCCAGCTGCAGTGAAAAATAAGTTGTTATCGAAGTCATTTCTTAACTGTAAAACTATATCATTGCTCATTACTTCTACTCGTCTCATCACTGTATCAGCAGAAAGTTGCACAGATTTTATAGCAGACACTATCTCACTACCTCGTCTTTATTTTTCCCCTCTTCATAAGGTTTCTTCTTTTGTGTAATTATCTGCGACACCCGGTATAATGCTTCAGTTACAGACTTACTTTTGTCGATTGTTTTTAAAAACATTGTCAGTTATCTAACTAACTGATTTTTTGATTGTTTCAGTTTTTCCGTTCTGGTTGCAGGACGTAATGGGAATTTTTCAAAATTCGAATGTACAGTTTTATAGTGTCTCTCGATATTCCCCTTTTAGCAACGGAAATAGATGTATTATATAACAAACATACATTTTTACCTTTAACTTCTGAAAAGGAATATTGTTCTTCCTATTTCAAATGGAAATGGTATGTCATCATCTCCTTACTACTGCTCATAATGTTTTTAATTGCAGGCCAACTCTAACCCAACCGCTGGACTTTATGTCAGTCAGTTCTAAACTGAGCGCACTGTCGCCACGCCCTGCGTATTTATTCCGTTCAAAGTAATCGAGATCCCTTTCGAACAGATCGCTCACCGCAGTGTTGCTGCGGCTTGTGCTTATTATGGGAATTTAAAAAATTTACGGAAGCTTCTATGATTTTTACACCTTTTCAAAATATGTTGTGAGCCACCAGAATCGCCTTTGCGAGCTACCGGTAGCTCGCGATCGACGGGTTGGCGACCACTGTTCTAAACAAACAACAGAAAAAGTTGCGCAACATGCGCCTGGCACGTATATCTGCAACTTATATTATTACGTACTTTAAAATATGCTACTGTTATCTGCAGAAAGACATTACGTATTGCTGGTTTTACATTTCAAAAAATGCATCATTTACCTTCTATCCTTACTTGAAGGCGCATACATGTTGAATGCAGTATACTTCTTTTGGTACATTTTCTATATTTTGCTTCATGACGTAAAGAAAGAAAGAAGTGATCTGATAATGACTAAAGTATTTCCACAGATACTGAATTATTCATCGAGGTAGTTCTATATTTCTTTCTATAGTCTGCCAGACAGACGAATCAAACGAATTACAGGTCAAGAACAGGAGCTTCGAAGACGTTCGACGATTGGTGAGCTAAAAACCGTGTAAAATCAGCTTGTCGGTTACAGCCACATTGTTGCCAATTTGAGATTCCTACCAGATGCAGAAAATGTTTTGCACTGGATAATATTACTAACGGCCGTATGCAACGTCGTCATGGTCGTTTATTCAAGTACAGGTTCCGACTTAACATATGTCGAGCGTTTCCTATCCGCCGGCTTGAAAATATCCAAATCGTCGGCTTACGTCCGGTTTTTCAATCGTTTACTTTTGAGTTAGGTAACTATGACTTGCAAGTTTGCAATCAGTTAATTGCAAATTCGTTTTTGAAGTTCTGGTTAACAATCCAGAAATCGTTGATCCAACAGTGCTGTCTTTACACCAGAATTATCGTTTACTATGCGTTTCATGATGTACGGTATCTGTGTCTCGTGTCAGCAATGACAACTTATGTCACTGTCAAGTATGTACATTAGGTTAGATATTGACCACAAGATTATAGTTTTCCCATACATGGGCTTCCGGATGAAGTTAACCACCATTTTGAGACAAACTTGACATTGAGAATCGCTTTTAAGGAGTTATCTTCTGGTTAGCAGTCAAGTTGCAATTGACTTGCGATTGAAAAACCAAGCGTTAAAATCCTAAGATGTTCGTACAACGACATTTTTAAGATTTATACATTTTTAATGGCTTTCCAACAAAGTGTGAAAATTGTTTAGGGAAGAGATAATTTTCATGAGGAAATTTAGATCGGCAGGGCTATTACGTAAAAAACCAGAACACGTCAAAAAAAAAACAAGGAAATTTCACTTTTCAAGATACGTAATACCGTTATCGAGGACAACCACTCCGAGGATTACTATGTAAAAACCTACATGTCGAACATATCAGTAAAATGTCAACTTGTGCACCAGTTAGCCGCTAGTGTGCCGTTAGTGCATTCCACACCTAAAAAAATCACGGATGAAGTGAAAGTCAGCTAGATCAAAGGTGACATTTTTTGGGAAAACCTACTTAATGTAAAAAAAAAATCGATATAATGTCACTTTTCAAGTTGTAATACGGGTGCAGACCCGTATTCTTGAAAGAGTAAAATTACTGAGAGAAGGCTGGTTCTCTTCATCTGGAGAATGATATCAACTTCCGACAGTTGTTGATATTTGTCAAACAAAATCGTGTATGTATTCATATTAAGCAAAATAATACCTTCCTAGGCCCTTCATATCATTAAATATTCCTTCACAAAGTTAACTTCGTATTTAGAGTTTAAACACATACACGAAGGCGGGACTTCCACACTTTCAAGTAAGAGAATCACGCCCGCGTTCTTTCAATTATTATATTCCCTAATTTCAGGAATTGGCCTCGTGGTAGTTTTGGGTCAAAGAAACTCGAAGTTCGTCAAAGCATTTCTTCGCCAATAATGTAGGAACACTAACAATAAATTCAATGTGTTGCTGCATTTTGTTGTTGATGCAAAATGCTTGTTTGAGGTTTCCTTGTGATTGAGATGCTAAGAAAAAATGTTGAAATATATGATCATCTAAATAAGATAACGCAAAGCGCCAACTATCACACCAGAATCGACCACTACGGAAGGCGCATAGCTGCTATTAGTGTTAGGGATCTTAGCTCGTCATTAATAGCAAAGTCACCACGTGGTCGCTAGATGGTATGATTCTGGCTGTAAAGTAGATTGCCATTTAACAAGCCAAACATTCCGGTGTGATAGATGACACTATGCGCTGTCTTATTACGATAGACCGTACCTCCGGCATAGAGAATAGTTGTGATATTTTCGTTCGTTTGTCCAGAGACAAAAAATCAAGAGGAGCTCGAAACAGATGTCCATGGTTGGGTCACTTTTGGGAATGATCTATTTTTTTATACTCCAACTACCACGAAGGCCTAAGGCCTAACACCCTTGGGTACCGTGGGGTTATAGGGGGATACAGGGGAAAGGGGGGACGCCACACGGACTCTGGCGAGGGAACACGTGTGCATGCAACATTCGTACATTCTGTTCCCGCCTACGAGATCCGCCGGGTGGTACCTCCGCGTTCAATAGTCAGAGATCGTCTACCACCTACGGACAATCACAACATCCATAGCCAACAGAAAAATTTCTCTTGGGTCGGGATTCGAACCTGCGCAGCGCACGGCGACTGATCAGGAGATCAAAGAGTCTACCACTGCGGCCACCGCTGCTACCTAGAAACCTATAATAAGTCTTTCCTGTGCAAGAAAGACTTTGAATAAGTAATATGTTGTTTGTTTAATTTTTGTAAGGATCAGTAAAATCTACAAAGTACTTCACAATGTTTGTAAAAACGTAATAGTAAATTTATTTCAGTGAGTTATTCTTAGCGACGTCCCTTCATAAGAATACTGTTCTTAACTTGAAATTGAACTTGACAAAGTTGAACTTAATATGAAATAGATGCACAAGCACAGAATCTACATCTCAAAAATTTCTTTAATTTAAAATTTGTTTCATTATGAATGGTAGACACAAAACGTAGAATAAATACAGTACGATCAGTCCAATCCACAGTTTTGCTGACGACAGCACTGTACATGCAAGAATTGAGAGCGACAAGCTGATCTCTGCCGGTTAGCTGGAGAAAAGAAGACTAGCAGCGACTTCATCTCTGACGAGAAGCCTGGAGCTTATTGCTTGGGGCGCAACCGAGGACTTGTTCTGAACCGAACAAATCTCGTCAATAGCGGCAGCTGCTGGGAAAAAGCTGGGCTATTTTTCCAGCGCTAAGAATTACTTCTCAAATTGTATAAGGCACAGATAAGACCCAGCCTAGGGTATTGCTCACACATTTATGGTGCTTCCGCCTCGACTAACATTAACCATGTTCGATGTTGTTCAGAGGAGAGCTATTCGACTGATCGACAGCTCTTCTCTACTGCTACGTCAATAGACTTTGCATCTCTCCTCCATGATGCTGCCGTGTCAAACTTCGTACGTCCAGAACTGGCCGTTACGTTTGTTTTCTAGTGATAGAGATTGTGGAACCATCTACTTGAGGAGGCTTTCCAGTTCTACTAACCTTAGACAGTTAAAAAGTAGGATTAACATAGTTTTATTATTTATTTAGACTTCTGTCTGCGCGGTGCTTCGGTGTAAAACAGTGTATAATTGCGTGGCGTTGACAGTTAAAATTATCATTTAGTTCTGGGCTCTGCACCAGTTCACATGACTTGAAATAAGCATGCCTGTTTGGGTTAATTTAAACATTATGTATATGCTATTTTTCATCGATATTTGTTCTGGAGTATACAGGTAATTTCAATTCGGTAGTGGATATTGCCTGCATATAATGATTCGGATGTGTAATGCTTGTGGTAACATATGTGGTATATCTATAATTAAACGCTCCCTTAATGACTTATCTCTGTGTTATTAGTTGCTCATAATAAAAAAATATTGAAGTTTTGATTAACCATAGGCGCAAAAGTTGTATAAACAATTCTCACCTGTCTTTATATTTTAAGGAAATCTGCTAGCCTGAAAAAGTCCAACAATAGGGATAATTGATATGTTATTGATAATTGACTGTCATCACGGATCGTTGAATGATAAGCTATATTACTTCTTTTTATGAAATTCCTGAACAACGTCAATTTCTAGTTCTTGAAATAAAAAAAGGTAGGTAGTAAATACTAGAAGGAAGCTCTAGCAGTAAAATTATGTTACCCGAGTGGAATCAGAAGAAAGAGCATAGACGAATATAGCTCGGTTAATCCGTTATACAAATCGTGTCCCTAAACAACTAACATATGTATATTACAACAGTCTGCCAGTCGGTTAAAATAGATTTCCAGACGGCCGAAACGACGACGGTGCTGTCAGATCCACGATCCTAGGCGGCTATGGAAGCCGTAGCGGGCCAGCAAAAGCCAACGACTATGAAATATTTCCCAGATCCGTGCTCTGAATCGTTCATGAGCTACACTGCCACCGCCAACATAGAACGTCCCTTATTAAATATCGCAGGAGCTTGATCATGTTCGCAATTTGATTCGAAATAATAAGGAACGAGGAAGATTGGGTGAAGTCGTGCAGACTTTGTACGGGATTACTAGTATCAATCACTGTCTACGTTTACACAGGTTGTTAGACATAGTTACTATTTAGGCACGTTTATCAGCTGGAACCATTTCTTGACCTGACTCTCAGTGGCTATTAAAACTTATCCGGTGCTTGTCTCGCTGATCAATATTCACGTTTCATTGGACGTCAAATGAAAACTCAGATATAAAATTGAAATATTTACTGACATCTCGGTGGCTCTTTCCAAAGTGTTGTCAGTAAAATTTTCATTCAACAATTGCGGTTTTTCATTTGATGGCCAATAAACTTGGATGTAGGTTAGCCGTAGGCCTAAAATAATAATAATAATAATTAAACAGGAATTTATAGAATATTGTAAATGACTAACAAAATCCAACAGGCGTCACGTGCCAAAATGACGTAACCTTTTTTTACTATTTTGATCCCTTACCAGTAATTTGAATTTCTCTTTATTGATTGTAGAATACCGATTCCTAGGCCAAACCGTTTTTAATGATTTTCTTTTGGCAAATTTGATTCACTATCAAGATACCTTGTTTTACGAGTTGCGTGTGCAGACGGGTGCAGCGCCATTTTTCTTGTCTTTCTGCTGAGGTATGGTGCGTGAGCTGTTTCGTTATCTCCCACATTCTGGGATATAGGATGTAGGACTCCCAAACGCCAGTTTAAGGAGTACTACCCTTTATTTTGTGCCTTACGCTCAGTTGTTTTGGTTTGGGTGCTACCCCGTTCATTTTCTAATGGGATTTTAACCTTCAGCGGTAAGTTTTTTCTTGTATACCATCGGATCACGTCCATTAGTGCATGTCCTGAAGAAGTTTGTTCAATATCTGCTTCCTTTTAGTGGGAAGGCATTGCGGAGAACCATCATTCACACTCGTCCAGCTTTGTTTTATAGCTACCTAGAAGCTATTTCGCAGCCGATTTTGCTGACAAAAAATAATCTGATGTGAACAGGTAAGATGTCATTTTAATTGGGTATTTTATAGATATTTATATATTGATTATTGCTGACTGAAATTCTTAGAGTGTTCTTGATCATGATTTTGATTTTTGAACTGTTATAACATCATTTTGGAACAAGGGATAACTTTCTAAGGGTATATCACTTTAGTGAATTTTTATCTTTTCTTGATTCTGCTTTACTTTTCTTGTAAAAGAGAATACACATGGTCTTTCTTCATGTTTTGGTGTTTTAAATGTGTAGTCCCATCTCAGACAGAGAATAGAGAGTAGATTTTTAAGCAGTCTTTCTCTCTCTCTCTCTAGGGTTTTTTTATACCGTAAATTTTGGAAAACGAGGCAAGCAGCCCCTAACTCGAGACGTCACGTCACTGCTGCTGGCCGCTGTTTTTTTTGACCTGAGCGTTTGTGAGCTGAGGACATCTCAGCTGCGCCTAGAGCCGGAACTGAAAGAAGACCGTTATCCAGATAAGTTTAGGTTTAGGCGTTAAGATATTTGCAAAGCCTTCGTACGTGTACCATGGTAAACGTTTTGCGGAGTTAATTGTCACGGTTTAATAATTTTATTGTCAGGTAGTTTTGAATAATATCCTTTCTTTTAACTTGCAGTCCAGTGGTGGAGCATATGTGCTGCTTGTTTTGATAATATATTTTGATTCTTTTTTCAAATATCTTGTTTAATTTGGCTCTCTGTGTACAATTAATTAGGTTTCGTCATTACTGTTAGATTATTTTCTTTTGTGTGGTGGTCAAGTGAAAAAAGTTCCGATTAACACCTCGGGGATTTGTGGCTTACTCCGTCTTAAGTCACCGGCGCTCTTAACCTCCTTCCTACTCTTCGCTTTATTGAGCTAGTGCCTAAATTTGCAAGCCACTTGACAACAGTTTTGCATTGACTGACCCTTAGATTTCATTTATTTTGTTTTATCGATTCATTAATTAATTAAAAAAAAGGAAAGAAGAAACACACCACCATTTTCTCTTATCTATAAAAAAAGGTGTGGCACACAAAACTAGCTACATCACTCTGCTAGAATCATGTGATTAATATTCGTTATAAATAATAATATTGCGTATTTTTTATCTCATTATTCACCTGATTATATAATTTCACAGCGCTATATAGGAAAGATCGTTGGCATAGTGTTGAATGGTGACGAGGGATACTTCCGTTATCCCCGCGTCTCAGATTTAGGGAATGTATGTTTCTTCTAGGTATAAGTTTTTCAAGTAAATAAGATGGTGTGGAAGTCACTATCAATTTATGTATAAAAGTGAAGTAGGGTAACATTACAATTTTTTTCATTTTCATCCAATTTATATGTGAATTATTCTAAGTTGCCGTTTAATATACTTACATTAAGGTTTATCTTTATGTTATTATAAAATCTTCTTTGACAAAATAACATTGAATTTTACTTACTGAGATTTAACAAGAGGTTGTGATTAATAGAATATCTGACAACACTATCTATATCTTCATTAATTAAATTTTTTGTAGTTGATACGTGTTCTGGTACTATTTTATTTTTCAATTGTGTACATGTTCAGCAAGTGTTCAAAACACACATTTAGACAAACATAAACGTACTCATCCAAGTGATTACTTTCCTCGTGGTGACTTTACTGTATACATTTATGTATATTTTGATTATAGCGTAAGGTTTCAGAGCCATGCCAGCAACACAGTGGGCGAGCACGTTTTTTACACTCATCATTTTTCCAATTGATGGGTAGTATTACGTGATGCTGTCAATGGGCGAATGAATGTCCCTCAATGGTTACTGGATGACCAGAAGCAATGTTTAACGTATTCTGAATATAGTCAACCATATACTCCATTCCGGCGCACAAAAGCATACGGAAGACCCTAGCGGCATCTATGAGACACTGGTAGAACACTAAGGTGAATTCAAGAATCTATTTTGAAAAGGCATGCATTAACACATGAAGCCAATTAAAATATGCGTTAGAGGTGCACCACCAAAAAGGGATTGAATACCTTTGGGCCGTCTGAGATGTTGTTTCTTGGACTTTCATTATCTGTAAGGTTATTTGATACACGACGATTGACGTGATCTTCTATCGTCATGAATAGAAAAAGCTTGGACAATGGACATCCGAGAAACAACATTTCTATCATCCTCATTGTTATCAAATTGCATACAATAATTGCGACGAGGTCTGTAAATCAAGTGAGTTTCTAGAATTTTTTTATTCAAATATAATTACAATTTTATATTGCCACATCAAAATAACTTCCTTCTGAAGCAACACTGCGCTGGATACGTTTCTTCCACTCCTCATAGCTGTGCTGGAACTCCAATACAGGAATAGCTTTCAGCTGGTCAGTTACAGCCGTTTGAATATTTTCGAATGTCCCAAAATGAGTTCCCTTGAGGTGGTTTTTCAGTTTCGGGGAAAGAAAAAAGTCACAAGGACTCAAGTCAGGAGAATACGGAGGCTGAGGAGCCACAGAATGTGTTTACTGACCAAAAAATCGTTTTTGACATTGTTCTTGATCCCCGACCATTCTAACTGTCAATCGCCGATCCGAACGCACAGAATCCCGGATTCTGACGAAATTTTTATCGGCTCTTAAAGATGAAGGCCTTCCGCTTCGTGGTTTATCTTCAATCAACCCTCTCCCTTATAAAAAAACCTTAAACCACCGAAAAACTTGGGCTCTCGACACAACAATATATCCGTAAGCCTCTTTAGTAAGAGTTTCCGTTGCACTGTGTCCAAATCTGAAGCAAAATCTGGTAGCACACCGTTACTGGAAATTGATGTCACTCATTTTTAGAACACAATCAGAAAATCTTTTTCACAGAAAAAATCGCTACGGACCACCAACTGACTCGAGCGAGTTCAAACTTGTACTGAAGGCGGATCACATGTTGCCAGTCTTATTACTTAATTATCAGACCTCGTATTACACAGAGCAGAACCAAACACTCTAGCTCTTCAAAGTAGAATTCTGAATTCATTTTTGTATTCTGCTGGTATCTCACAGATAGCGCTACGATCTTTGAGATCCCTTTTTTGATGCCGGAATACATTGTATGGTTGACTATCGTAAGGTCAATGCTGTAAGCGACAGTTACCCATCTGGGCGTGGCGACTTATTGCGGAAGTGAATGGGTCCTCAGCGACATATTTTGCCTTTCGTGAATATTATTTGTGTATCGAAAACGTGGTGGAAAAACAGGAGTCCTTAACCCCTTATCAAGGCCAATGGCAGTAGTGAACGAATCCATTATTTTAGTTGAACTACCAAACAAGTATTCTTTCTGATAAAATACCAACACTTCCCCTTCAAAAAGTATATCTTCAGTGTTTTCACATTTGTTTTTAGTTTTTTCGATGAACGAGAAGAGGCAAAATTTTGCCATCAAAACGGAAATGCAAAATTTTGCACCAAAGCTATTTAGTGGTGACATAAGTTGTTTTACATTAGAATGTGATCCTGAATTTACCTTGGAGGTTAAATTTCCCATCAAATATGAAGGAAGCAATCTTTACACATTCTGTCCTTCTCCGGAAAATACAAATGATCTAATTATATTTGTATATGGACATTTCAATTATAGTTTATATTTAATACAAGAGAGAAAAACAAGTATAAAAGGGATGTAAACAGTATATTTCAGCTTTTAAAAATGAAATATTGTCTAGGCATAGAATACCCTATTCGACCAGGTTGTATTACTGGACTACCCAACTAGCAAGGTAGTGCTGTAAACTTTTGGTGAAAGAACCGTTCAGCTATAAAAGCTCTCTATTGTTGTTGCCTGAACACCAAAATGCTGGCTTGATGTTGTGTGGAATGCAAATTTGCTTTCTGCAACATATTTGCTCTAAAATGAGGTGTTTAAAATATTCTTATAGCATAGTTACACAACACCTTATAGGACAAATTTTTAACTGTTGCATAAACGTTTATGCAACTATTTTGTACGGCATATATGCAGGTTAGTCAAAATGGTTGTGTTGTGGCATCCATGGTAACGTTTATAAAACAAACCCGAGCCTTGTTGTTTTGCTGTGCAAATAAATTTACTACTTTAGCCAACAAATTGCTCCCAACGGAAGCACTTATACAACTGTTGTTTAGTAACTGTTAAAGGCTGTACATATGCTAAATATGTTGGTATACAACTTCACCATAACCTAACTTTCTGCTGTCATATTTTTGTTAAAATGCCATAACCAATGTTTTAAGACAAACAACGTATGCATATTGGTTCAAAATGTTTTATCAACTGTTCAAACAGAAGATATAGATCTGGTAAAAATTCTGGGTAAATCATTCGGCTCTGTCGGTATTTCATTTCAGACATTTGTCAAATTGTTGTATAACACCTGCAGGCAACACCAAAGTATTCTAATAAACTAAAGACAACATGGACGATGCCATGATTATACACAATCACCCGCCATATTGGGAAAACATTTATTCCTCTATTTGATGTTAAATAATTATGTTTCAGTTCAAAATTGCAGATATAAAGTGATAAACATTAGTGTAATTGTGTCTAAATATAGGATTTGTGGAAGATTTGACGCAGATAAGTTCAGTTTTCCATCTTAAAAATCTAGACATACTTTTGATCATTATCAAAATATGCATCAAATACGAAGCCCATATAAATTGCGTAACTACTTTGCACGATAATCACAATAAAATTTGCTGCGCAAGTAATTCAATAGCCCTATATCACAGTGTAGAAGTTCATCATATATCTGTGTATGAAATTCACAATGGCCGATATGTAAGTAAACAAGATGACTGTATTGTGTTAGTTATATATTCTTCACTTCGCCTATACAATACATAAGAAATAGTTTGGTTGCAATAAAGTAGAATCACGTAACAGAATAGTTGTATAGTTGACAAAAACTGAATCTTGCACTGACGCAAATGTCCTAAAGCGGCTGCAAGAGGCTTACACTTTTGTTGTATAACTGTTACCTGCAGCCCTTATACAATCTCTTAAATGACTGAAGTGTCCTATTAGGTGTGCCCATTCCGCTTGTATAGCTGTTCTAAGAAGGTTTTGCCAATGTTCTTACAGTATACAATGCTGTGTAAGGAATAGGTAAAAAGGTATAATCATTCTTGCAACTCTAATAGGAGTGATAATTGTTAGTTGGGTAGTACAGCTCTACAAAACATCTATTCCCAGCTGATTCCCCGTTCAAAACCCATTAGTAGCTGAACTACAATAAGCACAGAAGTTCGCAATTGCTGGCCTTCAGCCACCGGAAAATCTCTTTCCCTCGCATTTGAGTCTTCCAGAATATTATAATCATCCATAAGGAAAACCGTAAAGCCCCATGTGTTGTTCGGCCGACTTGATCCGGTCGGAATACCGTTGTGCCGCCGCTTATCCCTATTCACTTTGTAATATTTCAAAACATTACGCCGCATTTCGCTTCCTGCGCTAAGAGCGTTTCCCTGTTTCCTTGACCGTAATTCTATAGGTTACAGCTGGCCGCCGTTGCATATATTCAACATTTTCTCATTTTTAACGTTCACCATTCCCTCAGACAATGCCGCTTCACTTACGTTACGACGTTTCGCGGGATGTTGATACGCGAGAGAGATGGATGTTTATTGTCTGTATTACGTGTTATCGTGGAAGAGGTGCATACAAAATATGTGCATTTTGACATCTACGTATTTGTAGGTTGGTTACGCCAACTTCATTACATGAATTTTAGATTATGTATGCATGGTATGAGCGCTGCAGTTTTTATTTCCTCAGAAAACTTGAGCAGTATGGTTTCCGGCGATCCAAATGGGACCTCCTAACTTGATATCACGACAGCGTTCGATCAGCTGTGGCAGGCTGGCCTCTGATAGTATGCAAACTTCCATCCTACGGCCTCCCAAAGAAGCTTTGCAGATAGTTCGCTGACTTTCTTTCTAGCCGCAAGATATCCGTCGTAACTGACGGGTTTTCCTCTTCAGCACGCATCGCGGGTGTTCCCCAGGGGTTGGTCTTGGCTCCGAGGATATTAGCGACCTCATTTTCTGTACAATCAATCCAATCCACAGCTTTGTTGATAACAGCACTCTACAAGTAGGAATGCATAGCAACAAGCCGATCTGTGCTGGTGAGCAGGAAAAAAGAAGATTCTCTCTGACGAGACACCTGGACATTACCATTGCTTAGGGATGCAATAATCTCGTACAGTTTAATACCTCCAAAACACATTTCTGCGAGTTCGGCTGGTCGGAGTCCACCGTAGACTTGATCTACCACGAACACACCTCGTCAATAGCGGCAAATGCTGGGAAAAAGCTCGGATATTTGTTTAAGGCTAAGAAGTTTTTTCTCCACATATAGATAAGACCTAGCCTCGAGTATTGCTCACGCATTTGGGCTGCTGCCGCTCCGACTATAATATCTATGCTCGTTGGTGTTTAGAGAGGGGCTATCCGATTTATCGATTACTCTTCTATAACAGACAGTGTCAAGACCCTTTCGCACCGGCGGGCTATCGGCGATCTAGCTCTCTTCTACTGCTACACCAATGGGCTTTGCTCCTCAGAGCTCTCCACCATGATGCTGCCGCGTGATGAGCCTGCCTAGTTTTACTAATGATAGGCAGTTGCGCGTCTGCTTCGGTGTAAAAAAAACGTTTTTATTTTTTTTAGTAAAAACTCCAAAATGTAATACACAAAGTGAAATAAAAAACATAAAGAGTATGTCCACCTAATGATTAATTTATCTTAATGGGTGATATACCAATCTTAGATAATCAACATTACTTGCCAGCATCATGTAGTTTTTTATGTATAAACTCACAAAGGGTTACAAAGAAGAACAAAAAAATGTAAGTCTGAATTTTGAATTTCTGTAAAAAAATACTAAAAGCGTTGACGTTCTTAGAACTCTTTTAAAAGCTACTCAGTTTATCCCGATTCTAACGGTATGCCACAAGTCACAAAAAAGTTGAAGTAATTTCTTGAATTTACAAGCTTTTTATACAGGGTAAAATTTTTTCGGTCGGATAATAAAAATGAATTTTTGTTTCTGTTGTGTAATTTACTCGTACAGCATAAGTCAGGTAAAAACTTTTGTCTCCCTCGTACACAGCGGAGCAGCATCATCTGTCTCTCTCTTTTACTAGTTGAGCGGCTAACTGACAGGGAAGACGTGGATCCATTTTTCCATCCAGGTTCGTCCCTGCTGGCTGCCTAACGCTTTTGTTACTTCTACGTAGTGCCGCGACCTGTGACTGTTGTTGTTTTGTCAGTTGTTGTTGAGTTCTGTTTTGATGATGGCTGCATTTACAAATGAAGAGTATGCAGACATGTTGTTGGTGTACGGAGAAGTCAACTGTGTTGCACGAGCAGCGCAAAGAATCTACGAAGAGCGCTTTCCTAACAGGCGTGTACCTACTCGCCACACATTCCTATACACTTATCGACGCTTACGAGAAACCGGTACTGTGAGCAATAATGTACCAAGAGGTGTCGTAGTGCGACACAATTTTGACATCGATGAGATGATTTTGGCACTTGTCGAGGAAGATCCTAAGCATGCCTTCCATTACACTCCTGTACAAGGCACGTAATTTTTTTATCACACTTACAACTGTCTGCAATGGAAACTTTTTATCGCGTTTATTTAGCATGTAGCGGCGGCAAACTAATGTTACCCGTATTTTTTTGATTGCAGGTCTTGAAAACAATGACCTCGACAACCGGTTTTGCCGTTTCTTGCTGCACACAGACGTGGACGATCCGGACTTTTTGACAAGTATTCTGTGGACGGATGAGTCCAAATTCACCAAGGAAGGGATACTAAATTTGCACAATCTGCACCATTGGGCTTCAAAAGATCAGAACCCAAAAGTGAAGAGGCCAAGCTCTTTTCAGAGAAGATTCAGTGTGAATGTTTGGGCAGGAGTAATTGACAATCATGTGATTGGGCCACATTATTTGCTAGATCGTCTTAACGGAGATAATTATCTACATTTTCTGCAAAATGAGTTGCCCGAATTAGTGAATGAGGTGCCAATTTTTAATGGCGACAGACGAATTGTGTTCCAACATGATGGCTGTCCTGCTCTAAATGATGTTTTTCCGAATGCGTGGATTTGACGAGATGGTCCTATTCCATGGCCTGCATGCTCCCCAGACCTAACTCCATTGGATTTTTACATCTGGGGACGTGCAAAAACAATCGTCTACGCGACAGAAGTTGGAACAAGGGAGGAGTTGATCCGAAGAATAGAAGAGGCGTTTGGTACGATTCGGCAAGAAATTCACCTACGTACGACAACCGTCGAGATGAGACAAATGTGTCGTGCGTGCGTACGCAATAGAGGACAACATTTTGAACAAGATTTGTGAAACAGAAAAAGTAATAAATGATTGAAATTTGGTTTTACACATTTTTTTATTCTCCTTCCCCTGTGCACAAAAGTTGCAAATTAAATAAGTTAGTTAAACTTCTTTGTGACTTGCCGCATATCGTTAGAATCGGGATAAACTAGAATATTTTTTGAAAAAATTCTAAGAACATGAACGCTTTTAGGTTTTGTTTACAGAAAATCAAAATTGAGACTTACATTCTTTTGTTCTCCTTTCTAACCCTTTGTGAGTTTATAAATAAAAAACTACATGCTGCTGGCAAGTAATGTTGATTTTGTAAGATTGGTACAACATCACCCATTAAGATAAATTAATCATTAGGTGGACATACTCTTTAGTTTTTTTTATTTCACTTTGTGTGTTACATTTTGGAATTTTTACTAAAAAAAAAAATCTACATAATTAATTCCGTTGGGCTAAAAACTGCTTGAGGGACATGGGGTGATAGAAAAAGACCTCCTCTGTCCGCCATTTCAATTTGGCACACGATGCACCAAACACCCTGTATAAAGAGTCGCGATCATGCACGTCAGTATGATACTTCAGCTGTCATTGTGTAAGGTACAAAGTAAAAAAAAGCGATAATAAAATTCATCTCAGTCACTGTTTTCTGTATGAGTGCCTGTCTGGGCGTTCTTTTCCAGAATCTGCACGAAACAAGTTGGGATTTCAACTAGGGGTCGACCGATATAGGATTTTCACCTTAACCGATATATCGGTCGATACCGATATATCGCAGGCAGATGTATCGGCCTATCGACCGTTCGTCAGTTTCCACTCGCTATCGGGTGTGTTTCCTTGGGCGAAGCACGTGGGCTGCAAGCGCGATTATGGAAGTCATAATATATCACTATTAAGTGACATATAAAATGCAACACCCAGAATTGTTTGTTGAATTGTGATAAAAAACTTGTAAACATATTTGCTATCATGAAAGTATACGCTGATACAATGTTGAAGGCATTCTGAGCCATACTTTTTTTGTAGAGGCTTTTCTCGTCATATCAGGATCCGAACAATATGAACATGTTTACTTAATATTCAGTATTTTTTCTGTATTGGTTCCATTTGTTTCATTGTCGGTTCATTGCATTACCATGCCTAGAGTTCGCAGATGAGCTAGATACACTAAACTTTCTGAGTGTGAAACGAAGCTACTGAAATTAGATGTTGTCGAGTGTGGTTCCAAAAGTCCGAAATCGACAAGCTAGGGATACTGGACGTCAAAGACAGACTATAGAGCGAAATAATCGTTATTTGGGGCAAGTAGCACTTAGAGACCGACCAGTGGTTTGATGCTGTCTGAAGGGTAATTAACTGAGAGAAGAGTTTATCGCCGAATAAGGTCTTTTGGACTGTTTTCATACCATCCCCAACTTGTACTACCTCTGACCCCACATTATCATCGGCAACGATTGGTATGGTAGGAATAGACTTGAATGGAATATGGAATGTAACTCGGTCGTGTTGAGCGGTGAGTCCAGATTCTATTTGGGCACACAAGATGGCCGAGTAAGAGTAAGGAGGAGAAGTTGTCCGATATTCCATCGAACGGCATATTCGTCGCACTGAGTGTTATGGTATGGGGTGCCATTTCTTACTTCAGCAGGTCACGATTAGTGTTCATTCGGAGGTAGCATGACTGCCCAGCGCTGCATCCACGAGGCTTTACACCACATCTGCTTCCCGTTTTGGAAACATTGCAACATCCACTTTTTCAGCAAGACCTCATGTCGCACGTGTTAGTTTAGACTTTTTAGAAGCGTCCGAAGTAAATCTGCTTTAGTGGCCTGCTCGATCTCCAGACATTTCCTCCATCGAACAGGTGTGGTACATGATGGGAAGAGGTTTCAAAATTCACCGCACCCTCCACAAATATTGGAGGCTCTACGAAACCAAATTCAAACATAAGTTTTCTATCGGAGAACTATCGCATCTGATTATGTAATGTGGGTGATACGTAAAAAACGGGTTTCCTTGGGCAGCAAAGGGAACACAGCCAACACTTCAAATATGAAGTATTATCTATCTAAACATTCCAAAATGCAGACATTATGGCTGCTAAGTTTGTTTTTCATAGACATATGTAAATAAAGTGAATGTTTTTCTAAGTACCGTTTGTTTAATTCAACAATATTAACTCATTTTATATCGGCCGGTCTATATCGGCATATAGGCGGCCATATCGGCCGATACGTATATCGGTCATATCGACCGATACGTATATCGGCCAAAAAGGACGATATCGCCGATATGCTGATATTATATATCGGTATCGGTCTATCCCTAGTTTCAACGATTCCGCAGTGATGACTGGTGACTATTCATTGATTGGTCAACCAATGTCTGAGTGTCCAGTAGAAACAAATATTAATAAACTTAAGACATTAATTTGAGAAGCAGTTTGCGTGATTTGGCTGAAGAGCTCGGGTGTTCTCATTAACTTATCTATAATTTCGTTTACAGGGTTATCTACGTGGAACTAATATTAGAAAAAAATGAATGATGCTTCCAACTGTGAACAAGATCTTGAGCCGAATATTTTCTTTTCCTTTGGTCAGGTTCCTTGCTTCTCAAAGTACTGTGCGCTGTAGTTTAGGTGTTTCATTCGATATGATTGTCTATAGTTTTATTTAAAACACATTTCGATTGGACCAAAAGTTCAATTTGTAGTAAAGGGCACTTCAAATCGCATAGCAAAAGGTCGTCTGTACGAACTAGTCGTAAACCCTTAAATAAAGGATCTTCCTACGAATAATATCCCAGCTAGGCCAATTATACACTTTATATCCCGAAGCATAAAATTTTAATTATACTGTTAGCCCTGGTATGCGCCGATATGAAATTTTAGAAAATGGGAACGTCAGAAATACCTCGTCGACTGGCGGAAATGGAATGACCTGTTACGTGAGTCTACAGTCTACTAGATTAAATTGAATATTTTAGTCGCATTTTGCTAGGAAAATGTACAGAGCCCGTTCAGTAGGAAAGCAGAAGCTTAGATTATGAGAGAATACAAGCAGGGGTACAAAGTAGTAAGTTTAACGGTTGTGAGCGGTATCTGGTACAGTTTTTCCGTCATAGTAAAGCTATTTTCTACGATTGGTTGAGTAATTTGTGGGTGACAGTGTCTGACCAGACGAAGACATTTAGACAAGGTGGATAAACTTGAGTGATAGACTGGCCAAATGGACAAAATTATGTTTAACTGCGTATCGTTATTATTTAGAAAAGAATGCGGTGTTGAAGATTGATAATTCTTTCCGAATGAATTTATCGTCGATCACTTGTAGCGAAGGATTGAGTATTTTTTGTCTAAATTTTAGAAAAAGCTTAGTTATAGTGGGGATAGCAATGGTTATTGCCATTTGAGTTATAATTTTTTATTCAGAAAATCAATAAGTGCTCTCTCTGACAGCAGAATTACCTATACACAAATCTGGTAGCACAGGGCTCCTCTACTATATTTCTCTCTCGGTTATATTAAATCAAGCATACAAAACGTGTCCAGTGTAAATGGAGCAGTAAAGAGCAAAAGGAACAAAAAATTTTGCGTCAGCAACTCAAGAAAGCAAGGAAACAAAATCAAAATGCATTTATAAAAAACAGAAAGCTAGTCGTGAATGGTACAGAATTTACAGCCCACGAACTGATTGCTGATGAAGAAGGTTCAGGCGAGGAAGAAGAAATTGAAACAGGTCTTCAGGAAGGGTTCACTGTAGGTCAGAAAGCTGGTGCAGATGTTAATACACCACATGAAGTTGCTGAAGATCAAGCTAAAGGTAAGGAGGAACAAGATGTCTTTATAACAGAAATAGTTAGGAGTACAAGCAAAAGGAAGATAACTCAAAGTGCAGAGCCAGCCGCTAAGCAGTTAAGACCTAGAATCAACAGTAATCCTACATCGAGCAAAAATAAAGACTCCAAACAAAACTGAGAGAGTGTATGGATGAAATCGAATCGAGTGTTTTTGGTGGTGCTGTGTGGATTTTTTTCAATCTCCGATAATATTTATCATTTCCTTGTACGCCATATTACTTTTTAACTCTTTTTAGTACATTATATTGTGTTATTTTGAAATTGTTCAACGTAATGTCTCTCATCTTTTGTCATTTAAACATCAGGTCCCTCACAGCCAAATACGCTTATTTTAAAGATGCATTTTTTAACAAGTATGATATCATAACACTATCGGAAACCTGGTTAAATAACAACATTCCTGATGATATCATCAGTGTCGAAGGGTATACACTGTATAGAGGTGATCGTCACCACAGGAGAGGTGGAGGTATAGCTTTATATGTCAAAAATCACCTTAAAAGCAAAGTTATAAATAATATTGAGTATCATGATACTGAGCAACTATGGATCACCGTAAGCGTACGGCCCGTCATTGCTACATCGAGATAAGGCGCGCCTTCAGCGTATTCAAAATTCTTGTGTCAGGTTTGTTACTGGTATTAGAAGACGGCAGCCGATATCTCTTCACTTAAAGAACTTATGTTGGCTCAATATAGAGAAAAGAAGGTTCCTTCATCGATTCGTACTATACCACCAGATACTCAATACTGAATCACCATCCTATCTTTACAAGAAGATCAAGACCCGTACAGAAGTGCATAGTCGTAACACGAGGTTTAAACATCATCTCTCACTACCTAAATTTAAAACTTCAAATTATAAGTGCTCTTTTTCATATGACATTGTTAAGGTTTACAACTCGCTGCCTGATAGAATTAAAGCCCTATCAATTTTGAATTTAAGCGAGAAGTGAAGACTATGTTGAGACTTGAGATGACTTAAATTTAACACTGCACGCTGATTTGCCAATTATTCTTCTGTATGTCTTTTTCGTACTATTCGTCATTTATTTGTCTGGGCGGTCCGTAGGACCTTTGCCCATTACTCACTGTCTGATGTACGTTATTCGAATCTGTCAGTCCTGGTTGCCCAGAAACCAGACAAAGTTAAGGAGTCTTTTTCGTTTGATCTTTGACATTTTCCCTTCATAAGATATTAGCTACAACTTCTAGCAATCTCATTCAAGCATCAACTCGTTTTATATTATAGGTTTTACCAAGGTGCCTGCAACAGTTATATGTCATCTATGGATGTATAATATAATATATAGTTTTAAAACATAATATGTCTATATGTATCTGTGTTAACGTTTAAATTTTCTCTTGCTGTTATTATTATTACTGATATACTACTTTAT
Source organism: Acanthoscelides obtectus (assembly GCA_963669975.1). Taxonomy (NCBI): domain Eukaryota; kingdom Metazoa; phylum Arthropoda; class Insecta; order Coleoptera; family Chrysomelidae; genus Acanthoscelides; species Acanthoscelides obtectus. The sequence continues at coordinate 30,403,634 of CAVLJG010000008.1, read as the reverse complement.
TTATTTTTTTTTTTTTGGTTAGGTGGAAGAGCGCGGATTGACAACTAATGGTTGTCAATCAAGCGAACCTTGCCGTTTGCTCACTGCATTAGATTTATGTACTTTTTCTTTTTCTGTACTTACATGAGCAATAAAAGCAATTTATTATTATTATTATTAAATTTTATTAAACAAGACACATCTTCAATTGTGAGCAAAAAAGAACTCGTCATGAATTTCCAGTAACCTAGCATCGAAGTAAACATACGAGTACAAAGGAGTGAGCTAAATGGGTAACCACACTTAAAATAGAACGTCGCAAACTCCCCAAAAATTTAATTAGCAAGGCAATCCTGGGTTCTTATTAATCCGGAGCGTAATATGCTCATAATTTTTATGATTTCTGTGAGGGTATAATGCGATAACACTGTGTGTAACAAAGAGAAAATCTGACGATCGCCACCTACAAAGCTGATTTTCATCTTCGTCCCGTACGATGAAGACGACAGAAAAACCTTTAGGCTCTTGGACCCGTAACAGCTTGTCATTCTGCGACAGGAAGTATGGTACCAGCGATCCACATGGCACCTCCTAACTCACGTCACGCAATTGTGAAGTAAACTAATCCAGTCTTATGGTGAGGCTCATGTCGTTACTCTTGATAACACAAAAGCGTTCGATCTGCTATGGCATGCTGCCCTCTGAGGCAAACTCCATCCTATAGTCTACGAGAGAAGCTTAGCAGATGGGTGGTGATACAACGTCAATGCGGGTGTTCTGCAGTGATCGGTATTGGCTCCGACACTGTTTCCTCTTACATCCTGTACGATCCGTCCAATCCACAGCTTTGTCGATGACACCACTCTACATGCAGGAACTCGGAGTGTGAAACCAATCTCTGCCGATAAGCTGATGAAAAGAAGACAAGCAGCGACTTCCTCTCTGACGTGAGATATGGAGGTTATCACTGCTTGGGGACGCAACAGTCTTGTAGAGTTTAACGCTCCCAAAGTACAATTCTGTACCTTGATAAACGAAAAGCTTCCTAGCGCTCATCCGGATTCGATGGATGGCCGAGTTCCACTAAAAAGCCGTTCATTTTGGTTGGTTGGAGTCCAGATCACCGAGGACTTGATCTGGCACGAATATCTGGCTATTTGTTAAGGGCTAGGAAGAACTTTTCTCCACACGACCTCCGCAGTCTGTACAAGGCCCAGATAAGACCTAGCCTCAAGTACTGCTCAGACGGCCACTATCCTGATCGACTGGTAAGTGGTCGGAAGTATTCACAGAGCAAGCGAGCAATGGCTTTTTATGTATATATTAAGCTTGACATGGTTGAAAAGGATATTTTTGCTTTCCATCTCAGTAGCCATGACCAACCGCAGACAGCGCTGTTCGCGTTGATTAGCAACTCATCGGTGCGGTACAGGTCTTGGCTCTGGTCTTGGAGTTAGACGAAACGAGAAGGAAACAAGTGGGTATGGTCTTTTGAAAAATCAAAACATTGTGTGCAAGTAGCGAGGAAAAAATTAATTCGTTCTGCAAAATGCTGTGCATAAAAAGCGCTAAAAACTCAAGTCATCTCTGGATATTGCTGGGTAATTTCAATGTTTTAGATGTCTGTCTATCGCCTGGCATCTATTTGGTATTTATTGAATGCATGGATTGCGGAAAGTACTATCCGGCACACCTGCACAAACGGCAAAAAAAGTCCACAGTTTCTGGGAATCCATCCGGACTGTGTCAAAAACTGAGTAACAGTCTACAAGCAAGCCGTGGGAAAAGTTCAATATTACATGTCAGCCAGGTTGTCACGTTCACCAATTTTTTCGAAGCAGATTGACTCTATACCTTATGTGCGTTGATATCAGCATGATGGTTAACTATCTAAGATGCAAAGCGACAAAAATAAATTTCCTTCTGCAGGGGTATTACGTATGTTGGTGTTTCTGACATGATATCGGTTTTTTGTAACATTATGAAGGTTTCTCTACAAGATGTCAACGTAACACTAGCTATTGTGTACATCATGATAGTTGGTTTCTGAAATTGAAATATGCAAATTTGCGAACTTAAAAAGAGCGATAAGAAAATAAAATCTTGGTTGGTGAAATATATTAAAACTAACAGGTTAAAAAATATGATATATACAGGAATATTTATGCAACGTAAAAAGTGATTACATTCCACATTACCTTCTATTTCCAGTCATTTGCATATTACAGAAATTGATTTTACGATGTAGAAACTATAAATCAGCGCCTAGATGTGAGGCAGTGTGAAAATGTTTTGTATGTGATGCGTTATTACTAATTTCCCATAATGCTTCTCAAAGTTTTTAAAAACGCAACAGAAAGGATAAAATCTCTTCAGAAGCGACAACAAAAATAACCTGGTTGGCACAGCTAATAGATATATTTTATGAGCAGCATATTCAGTAATAATTTTCTCACATAGCAAATATCACTGACTTTAAATACATGCAGACCAACTCACACAGGCATCCAAATGTGGTCCTGCTACTCTGCTACTCAACAGAAAATCTTCTCAGAGTATACTCAACAGACTATCTCGGCATTATGCAACCATGCATGTTGAGGAACTGACTTGCCCCTAGCAGCATGGTCAATGAGCGTCTCTTGTCGTCATTCCTCTATATGTACTACTTGAACACTAGGAACTTCCTATTCAGCAAGTTGATTTTGTCGATTCTCTTTGACTTTTCTTAGGTTTTTAACGTAATATCTTGCTGGACGTGCTACAAGACTTTTGTATGAAACCACCATACTCATTTCAATATCAATAAAAAATTACTTACAACGTTGAACTCCTCTTTTAGGACAAGCAATCCGAAAGAAAAAAATGGAAAAAACATCAATGAACGTACAACATTAAGTGCACAGGTCAAAATATATAATTAGACAACGTGATATGAACATTTTTAAACTTATTATGTTATGCCCATACTGACGGGTGGAATAATTACTGAAAATATAATGTGACGGTTGTTTAAGGTAGTAGCTCGATGTACAGCTTTGTATCAAATTTGATTTTAGGAAGTGAAGAATAGGAGACACACGTTTACAATGTTGCCAAAGCTACAAGAATGTAACTAATACCCGATAGTGTGATGCACACATTGAGATGTAGGGAGGGGCAGATATAAAAACAAAAAAAAATCTATTGAAACGGAGATAAAGCTATTTAACCATGGAAAGGTGATAACATAATATGTAGATTAGGTAAAATCAAAAATTATTTGAGAAAGTGATATTGACAAATTTAAACAAAAAACTCGCTTATGGGTAGTCTCCAGCAGACAGAAACAGCGCTTCAATTTGAAAAGAGGAAAGAAAACCTTTCTAATGGGACAAGGCGGTTCTCTCAGTCAAGAAAATCAGCACGCAAGGAGATAATCTTATAGGAGCTCTTGGTACGCTAGATAAGCATTCTTCTAGACATCCTGATAGATTTATTGCTCATAGTGTGCGATACTTCAAAATACGGCGTACTAACCAAAACCACTCAGTCGTCAGCCATGCTGTTCAAGCATTTGACGTTATTAGTCTCCATAGCAGCGGCAAAAGTTGAAACTCCGTATCACTTCTACAATTCTCCTATTGCCATGGTAAAATATTGTGAAAACTAAAAGATATGTATACATATATTGTATCTCCCTCATTCACAATTATTATCGAATAAACGTAATATTCCAACTGTCAGACGTACAACCTTGAACAATGAAGAAAAGATAAGACCGCCACTCCAGCTCATCAAGATCGAATAATGTCGGGCTTCCTAAGACGGTTGCGAAATCTCGGAAATTAAGTTACTGTCAGGGACTCTCTCCCGTTGACATGCAGCTGTTGTTTTTTAAATTACCGCCGCCCAATTCAGATTTTCGCTCCCAGACAGCATCTTGACAAGGGCGGCTGAAAAGGCTATGATTGTTTTAATGAAGAATACTCTGGCAACAAAAATAAGCTTCAGATGAGGCTTGGGATATTTCTGATATGCTTTTTGTCATCAAGAAAAGTTGAGATTGAAATGGATGGTGAATATAAATAACTTAAATGCCAGTTATAAAGAGTGAGAAGGTTTGTTTGAATAATAACTTTTAACTGGAAGGATGATTCTCTATGTTCCGTAACCTAACGTGGGTGTTTTGCGGATATCAGCTCCAGTACTGTAGCCTACGTACTATGTACGAATCTAAATACCGTATTTTTATTCAGTGTGTTAAACTTTCTAAACCGTTAATGGAAAATGCGCTATTAACCACATAAAAAATATAGGTGTTATGGATAAAAGTGTCTACACGTTTGAGATACCTGCAAAAAATATAGGTACGCCACCGATAATTCTCAATGCTCCAAAAGAAACTGTTACCATTTTGTCGTTTTGATAAAAACGGTGCATCTGAGGAGAAAAGGGTGAGCTTTATGTAGAGGAGATCAAGCTATCTAGAAAAAATATCCACTTTGAAAAATATCAGCGTTAAACAAACTTTTTTATAAAAAAGCACAAGACATGTTTGCAGGGACGTCATTAGTGTTAACTTTTTACACTTAAATATGCCATGTGTCCTCCTAAATCATGACAGGAATAATTATAATATCTAAAGTAATATAAACGTTTCAAAATAATAATTTAAGCGATTGCAGACATATGTATTCATGGACTACTCTTCATAAAATTATTCAAGAAATCACATCCTGTAGTATTAACGCAACATGATAGAACAATCCATATATCAATTTGAAAGCTCTGGGTAGAACACTTTCTACCCAAGTTCATCAAAAGTCCTTCCACGCCGTCGTAGTGCTGCATTAGATATTCAAAATCGAACTAGCTAGTGAACTTGCAGCTGCTCTGCTACATTTAGAGCCATTAAACTTTGTCACAGGTTAATGAAAAGTTCTAGTTAAAGTATTACAGTCGATAGAGATACTACTTTTTGTACTTGAAAGCTGTACAGATGCTGCTAAATGTTCTGTGATAATATTGACATTTGCAAATGGTTATACCAGGAAAAAGAACATGATGTCAAACTTTTTTGTCTTGGGAAATTACGTTTTTTGTAAAAATTGTAATAACTGTTTGGTATATTTGCTAATATGTCTAAATTTAGGAAAGTCAGATAATACCGGATAAGAGTTATCAACGAGTCAGTGTGATAAAATGCTCATCTTTGACATCCTGCGAGTTGGCCATTTTGAAAGATGGTGATTTTATATATTCTAGAGTTACGAAATACTCATTGGGAGCTTCAGAATAAGGTATCACACGACCTCTCACTCTAATAAAAAAGCGCTCAGCCACTATTTTGGAATTTTCTTTTACGCTGAAATACAATATTCATGCACTGTCATTTCCCCGAATTACAGCTTGCTAACTAGACCTGTTCAAAGATAAATAGATGAGGGGCTTTCGGAAAAGCATTGTATATAGGCATTGCTGTTAAGCCATTCTCTATCCCAAATTTCGTTACAAATATTTGCGTGTGTAATACGTGCTGTTAGCAAACATACAAGGAGTACATTACCTTGGAAAAATATTGGGGAGCTACGGCCCTGTTTGAGATATATCATGCAAACGGTACTGAGAAGAATACAAATAAGGGGATTATTGGAAGAGATAACCTCGGATCCATCGTTGTGGTATGAGGGCTCTACATTCAAGTAGAGTGAATTGATTTCTTCAGAAAAAATATTTATATTCTATTTTCAATTCGTGCGACGTATTCCAAAATAAATTACAGAAGATGAGGGAGGAATATCGGTGATTACGGGGAGGCATGCTAGGTGATTCAAGAAAAATAATTGCTGAATATTGATAATGTATTTTAGAAGTCAAAAAAACTTCTTGATTGAACACCAATAACTCATAGTCAAGTTTACTTGGCTCCTGATGGTATTTTGATATTCTAACGATAAATACCTATTGATTATCTACGATTTCATCTTTTAAAGCAATGAAATGATATACAACAAAATACTTGAGTTGGTCGGTACAGTGTGAGAACATCAGGTGTATACCTTCTGGAAATGTTAAACTTACGATGTGGGACATTGCAACAAGCAAAACAAATGTTGGTTTGTTCTAACTGCTCACATATTTGAAGCTGAACAAAACTTTTACAAGTCTGGTTTAAAATTGAGAAGAAACTCCTGGGTTGAGCATATCATCTAGGATAACAATCACATACATATGTACATTTTACAATGAGTATTACACAGCTGAAGCATCATAGGTAGTGTAAATGGCAGAACCGGCTTAGTGTTACTTGGCGAGAATACGTTAATTAATGATGTGGTACTGGTTCGTGTCACTTGGCGGGATAGCCGATCAAGTTTCAGGTCGAATCAATTTATTAGGTCGGCATCCAGCCGGTGTTGCCATTTATACTATCTAAAGCGACCGGCTGTGTAATACTGGTGATGACGTACTGTATGACATTTGACGGGTCAGTAGTCTGAATAATATATCTAATATATGAATTGAATGATTTCATGATAAAAAGTAAGGCTCACTGCAAAGGGTTAATAGTTTGATATCAACCCCAATATCACCGTAGATAGTTTGGGAACGTATGGATCTTGGCAACAAACGTAGAGCTTTCTTTCCAAGTTTAGGAGCAAATAATCCGTGGCCTGATTTGAAATAATGTACAGCAACTTCTAGTGATTTGGACCTTGAATTCAATATTACAATATACTAGGCGTTTACAATTCGACCCTTACCATTGGGATCTCCGAAACTGTAAGAGATGCATGGTGCGGCAGAGAGGACGGACGTTTTTGGGATGGGTGGTGAGGGTTCCGTTTGACTCGTGAGATCCTAACATTATTTTACCAGTTGTCGTTATGGAGCCTTGGACAGTGGAGCACCGTGTCTTCGCCTATGAATGACGAAGCCCACTTTCACCTAAACAGCATGCTTAACTAGCAGAATTGTCGTTATTGGGCTAAGGAAAATCCGCAACAGTTACACGAAAGACCGCTGCATAGGTGCGCTGTATCGCAAAATTGCATCATTGGCCCTTACTTCTTCGAAGACGGTAACGGTCGTGATGTTACCGTGAACTCAGAGCGCTACGTCGATATGATCACCAACTTCTTTCTCCCTGAATTACGACGGCGACGTGTTCCAATCCGACGTGTATGGTTCCAGCAGGATGGGGCGATCGCCCACACAGCCCGAGCATCCATGGACGTTATTCGCCCTCTCTTCCCTGGTCGCCTTATTTCCAGGTTTGGCGATGTTCATTGGCCTCGTCGATCCTCAGATTTATCCATATGCAATTTTTCCTTTTGGGACACCTCAAGGCTAGAGTATACGCGAACAAGCCCCGAACTCTGGACGAAATGAAGGGCGAAATTCGCGTGGAAGTCGCCCAAGTTGAGAGAGCGATGTTGGATAGAGTCTACGCGAACTTCCAAGAACGCCTCCAGCACTGCATCAACGATTTCGGCCACCACATGCCTGATGTGATTTTCCACACTTGACTGTCTCAAATGCTATTTCCTTGTGAACCTGATTCCATCAATAAATTTGTTTTCGAGTAAAAATTAACTATTTTATGATTTTTTTAAAACCGTCCATCCTCTCTGCCGAACCCTGTATTAAGTCGCCTAAATGAGAAAAAGGTTGCAACAAAATGCCACTTAAAAAGTTTCGAAATTACAAAGTATATCTGGAGAAAAACGGAAAAAACGAATTTTCACAAAATCGTTTTAATTCTTTTCTGACTTTATTTGTAGTGGGGTTGCAAAATTAATTGCACATAAACATTGCCACTTTTTCTTCCCTACAAGAAGACATAATTGAAATTTCAATATGACGTTTCGTCCCTTGTCCTCCTGCATCAACTTTATTTTTTTCTTATAGACGTCATATTGGATACTTGTACAGACGATTCCAAAAATATATAATACGTCATACGCCGACATTGCCAAACCTTAGTTATTTCAAAAATGAGAATTTCCTAGATGGGTCTTGAAGTCATCAGATAGTCATTTGTTTAGCATACCAGATTTATTTCAAAATCACTTTTATTTTTCCTGATTTTATGGAATTCCAAAATAAATTATGACATTCTAATTATGCCTGTAGGAGAGACAGAGTGGCAATGTTAATGTGCAATTTATTTTTAAAACCCACAACAAATAAAGTGAGGAAAACATTAAAACGATTTTGGGAATTTTTCGATTTCAAAACTCTGTAAGCTGCAACTTGTAGTTATCTAAATACGCAACTCTGCCCTCATTCAAGCTACTTCGTATCTTTTACAGTTTCCGAAAATCCCAATGGTGAGGATCGAATTTGAAACACCTTTTGAATAATATGCAATGAGTCAGTTCCTTTGTGTCTTTTACAATTGGTTCACCTTAATAATGCCCAACATAGGCCATTGATTTATATTGTCAAAAAATTTATGAATGTAGAATGATTTCGAGGTGTTCATCATATATTTGTCTCTGTAAGCCATAGCCTGCATGTCCTTCTGAGCCCCAACTTCTTGAACACCCAGAATCCGTCTGCAAGAAGAGGGAACTGCAAACGGAAATGTACGAGCCTTAACCAAATATACGTCAATATCAATCAGGTGGAAAATATTTACGGTGCAAAAAGATCCTTTTCGGATGCTGAAATCGTGTTTGGGAAAGTATTATAAACACAGTTTCGCTTTACCCACTTCACGGGTCCCAGGGAGGACGATTTGTCAGCGGTAAGTAACTGATCATGCCTTCCGTACTGTCCTGCTGGGACGCTGTGTGGATATAGCGCCTGTTTTGAAAGTGGAACAGGTGAGAAATAAGAGTATATTGGTATAAAGAGCTACGATGGACTGGAAGTTGCTATCGGTGGAGTTTGAACCGACGATTCGCAGTATTCTAGCGGGTGTTTTGGTCATTAGGCCAAAAAATAGGGATATTTTTTATGAGCAAGTCCTACATTTTGAGCGATAGTAAATTTTTTTGATCGTATCGTTAAATTGTGGCTTGATAATGATAAGTGCAAGCGCCACCTTAGGGGTGAAGCTTTTACCGCCACCTTGATAAATGCGTTTGAATGAATATCTCGTAAACTGACAATCCTGTATGAAAAAGTCATAGAGACAATTTTGTAGGAAATTGATTTTATGTCATTTCGCTCCTATCAAAATTTCAGGGGAAAGGAACATGTAATGATATTTTCGCTTATAATCGCTAAACTAACCTAAGCTTATCAAGACTACTATCCTTTCAAGTGGAGAATAATATTTTCTACAAAAAATGTATGTTGTATTTTTCAGCAAGTTAATGATTATAATGTTAGGGTAGAAGGTGAAAAGTTGTGTCAAAGTCCTTGCGTCGTTATATGTACGTTCAGCATCGTTTTACAGTAGAAATACATTACGTTAAGGTTGACTAAAGCTTCCTGTTTTAATATAACCTTAACTGATTTACTGAACGTATTATTAATGTAGTGCTGATTCAAAAGAAAAGTATTTACTTTGTATATGGGAAAATTCTCGTTGCGAGATTCACTTGGAAGTTAATTTCTTTTTTAATTTGTGTAGCATGTAAGTTGTGTAATATATTGTTAAGGAGGTTTAAACTCAATTCACCAAACCAAGCAATACCATATTATTTCATAACTTGTGTACCTATTTTTGTATGCTTTGTCTGGTTGATCTCCTCTTATGACTCCTCTTTTCTGTACCACTCTAACTTCAGACTCATTCAAAGGATGGCCACAAGTGGAGCAGCTGCTCATGTTCACAATAAATTTGCGAGAAAATAGAACAAAGACGTACACAATGGATCACGATATACTGATACCTAGGTATTACATCTATAACACAGATATGTGCTCCTGTTGATTGCTTATCTCCAGTTTAAACTACCATTAAAAAATAAAATTCCATAGACGAGGCAAAAATAGAGGAGAAAATTTCCCAAAAAAGTGGTAAATACCTGCGCAAAAATTGTTTTCACTCCACATTTAATGCTTTTATTTATGTTTATAAAAATTATGATGACGCTATATTAACGCGGAAAAATCAGACCACAGTTATTTCAGCTTTTATCATTCGAAATTCACCAATTTTATAAAAAAATGCATTAAACCTTCTTCGTGGAAAATTGTATTCTCCACTAAAAAAGTAGTCTTTCTACGGAAAATATCATTACACATACCTTAACCATTAAATGTCTTGTAAGCTATCGACTACACTGCACACTAATTTTTATTGAAGCAAGTTGATCAAGAATTTAATTGTCTACAAAATTGTTAACATAGGATCGCTAATTTACCAGAAATTCGATTAAGCGGGCTTATCAAAATAGCGGCAAAAGCTCTAGCCCTAGGATTGCGCAAATTTGGTCTTATCTTAAGGAAGCTAACGACACCATAAATAAATTAGTTTTGCCCAAGGTGTAGGAAAAATTACCTATTTCCTGGCCGACATGGGTAGCCATGATGGAATGTATTAAATGTGATAAAAACTGCCACTTTGGATTTGACCTAAACCTCGTATTGATGGGATCTTTTTTCATTATCACGTTTGTTGGATACTCCTTGACACTAATTAATAGGTTGCCGGAGGGGAGCCCGGTGTAAACCCGATTAAATTTTGTCAGCAATTTACCAAAAATGATCTTTCTCGCTACAAATGAATTTTGTTTAGATTTTATTAGTTTACGAATGATAAAGGCCCTGTGACCGTTTTTAAGTTACGGTCGGAAAAACCCAAAAAATAGCCATTAGCCCATTTGTGCGCTTGAACGATCGATTACTTTTGAGGTTATCAAGTGTGTAAATTAAGTTTAACACCTTCCTCTTCAAGTCTCCATAGAGTATTTTGGGCTTAGTTTATCTTAAGGCATTGTTATTTAATTGCTAAGGACGCGCCAAACTCTTGCATACGAAAAAAAAAAGTTTTTTATAATTTACCAAAATAAATGAATACATTTGCACCGGTTCACTGCCTGGAAACTTATTGTCTCGATTAGCTGCATTGTAAGCCTTCTTTCATCATTCCTGAGCAATGGGCAACTTGAGTCTTGGCAGTACTGGTAGAGTTTGCAGTGAATGCTTCAAATTTTATGTCAATTGGCAAGGTCACTGCCTACCGAAAAATGTTGTCAAGTAGGTTTATTCCGTACTTCTCATGCAACGCCTTCATCAGCACAAGCTAAACCCTATCGTAATAAGATAGCGCCACAGACTTTATATCTTGGATAGAGGATAGTAGCTATGCTCTTGCTTGTTGTTCCTGAGAGCAAGCCTAAGGAATGCTGATGAGTTGACAAAAAAGCACGAAACATCTTGGCTGTCTTTGATCGGTCGGAAATTAAAGTTAGAGCCTTTGAGAAAAAGAAATTCTTTCACTGCCTTACTCGTAGTGCCGTTGATCTGGCAATGTCACCTCTCCTCAATACCGTGATGCGTCAAAGGTGGCAGCACAATAGACTGCCTGTCATACCAGGATTCCTATGAGGGTTGGTCGGCAGCCGATGAAGCTAGACAGCAGACGCAGGGACTTCTCATTCGTCTTAAGGGCAAATGTAAGGGAAAATCGATTATGTTTGAACTATGTCTTATAGGTGCGTAGAAGTACTACTGTACTTACATCAAATACACCATTTCCCAATCCCTTACAACCTCTCACCCTACCACCTTTTACCCCTGAATATTTTCAAAAATCCTCTGAAACTCAGAAAACCAAGAATGACCGATTCTCATTTTTTTTGTTTTTTTCTTTTTCCTTCGCCGCCACTATACCGATTTTCATAAACTACAAAGCTTTGACATCCTTGGCATACTAGTAACCTTTTGAGGAAATTTTAACCAAATCCGAGTGGTACTTTCGAAGTTACAGACGGGTCAAGGGTTAGCGGGTAGACAGACCGATAGAGCGACAGAATGACGGAAATTAATGAGTCTGGGGCCGCGGGGGGTGGAGGGGTGGATGATTTCATCACCACTGGCGAGAGATTATTACTTCTGTATTTTCTTAAAAACAGTATCGGTATCCCAATAACCCAGGCCAACAAATTATAGAGTTGGGAGTATGTAACAAATTTTATTATTGCAAATGTCGGGAGATTATTACTTCTGTATTTTCTTACATGGATTTACCACTATCTCTTACTGAGTCAAATATTTATTGAATTATATATCCGTAAGCATCTCGTTAAAGAATCGAAAGCTAAGCTTCCAGGAAGACCAAAAACAGTATTGGTATCCCAATAACCCAGGCCAACAAATTATAGAGTTGGGAGTGTGTAACAAATTTTATTATTGCAAAAGTTTCTCCAATAAAACTTTCGCAGTTTCCATGTAAATCAATCATTTCCACCGAGCACGTCGACTCTGCCGATAATGGATAAACATTAGGAGAAAGAAGTATCTGGAGAACTGGTAAGATGTAGATTCTTTCCAGTTTCCTAATCGGAAATGCGTGAGGTTCCTTTAGGCAAATTATTTTGCCATCGGCCTATAGCTTTGAACGCGTAAAGTTTGAAACGTGATCCAAACAACTCTGGTGTGGTGCTAACGCTTACATGAAACAAAGTTTGTGCGTCTCATACGGTAAGAGTATCACAACATGCACATGCTCTTGGAATTGCAACAAATCATGAGCCTTTGAAAAGGGCCACCGAGGTGGTCGAAAAGTCAGTGAATCTTTTACATTTACATCAATGATTTCATTTGGCACTTAGTAGAATGGATATTGGGCTGCTCGATTTTTGATAGCATTTTGACACTTCTATGTCAAGAACGAAAAAGCTTTAAGGGTTCTGACAATTGATGTAAGTGGCGGCAGAGCTACATTAAAAATAAAACGAATAAATGTATAAAAACAGCTGAAACGTAGTTATTTTTTTGACCAGAAACTCTTGATAATTGAGAGACTGGGGATTTCCAGGGGGTAGGTAGCCGTAAATGTTACAACTTTGATTTCCATGAAAATTGTTATTATTATTGCATCTGACAGATATACTAGCTACATATTTTCCATATTTCTTTCATTGAAACAGAAATGTGATAATTATTTTGTACAGTTTGGGATGTAGTGTCTTATGACAATATATATATTTAAGTGTACCATTTTTGAGTAACTAATTTGTCCCACTTTAACATATTCTACTACAACATGTTATTCCACGTTATATGAAAATAAAAATCATGAACAATCAACATACCTTGTAGGGAAATAATTGCTTTGATAACATTTTTTAGAATCATAGTTTGTATGATGTTAGGTTTAGAAATAAAGCGGACATAATCTAACTGATGACAAAGTGGGTATTGCTGAGTCAACGTACTTGACGTCATTTTTTAATTTCTAGGTCTAGACAACAATTTCTTGGAATATTTCTGCAAATTTGTGTCCAAATTTCTCCCTTCACGCATACTTGCTCCTGGGAACAAAGCTACATCCACATCTCACATCTAGCAGGCCGCGTCTGTCTGCCTGTCGAGGACGAAGCATTTCGCAGCCACCCCAGAAAGCAGTTGGAACTAATTGGAACATTCATCGGATTCCATATATTATACAAATTATACTAGACGCACATACAGTCGAGCCAGCCGGAGACCGACACTCTATGCGATGACGGCGGCTCTATAGTCTAGTCAAACTAATAACTACAGCAGATCCGAGATGGTGGCTTTGTAGGGGTTTTTCTATCCCAATATGGGGAGATCAGAGGAAACCCAGGGAATTCTGAGAGTAATGATGTGCCTTCTAGTTCATTTCGGCGAACTAGTTCATTAGGCCACGTTCATTAAAACGAACTAGTTCTAGGAACTGTACAACACAACGCGTTATCATGCCGCTTTGGAACACCTCAGTTTTGGCTTATCATTAGTTTTCACCCTTCCAGAAGAAGGCCTCTTTAGTATCGCAGACGAAATCCAGGTGGAAAATGAACCGAAGAAGAAGAAAACAGACTCGAACCTTATGGACGATTTTGACTTTGAGATAAAACGTCTTTACAGAGTTACAGATTTAACCGCAGCAGAAATTATCGAACTGGATAAATATTTTAATGAACTGTTTTCACCCCTGAACGGTGGCAGAAAAGAACAAAAGTATACCAGATCCCAGATTATTTGGGACGGTTAAAAAACGTTTGTCCTATAGCGACATTTGTACAATGTAAACTGGTTTTTACAAAGGTAGGCCAAGTCTTGTCAAGAGATATATATGTACATTATTATTATTATAATATATATATATATATATATAGACTAGTTGCCGATCAAGTTCAAGGAATAATGTTTTCAAATGGAAATTTGTATTCTACTTAGATTTTTGTTTTAATTCCTTCATCAGCCTCATTAGGTGATATGCTGTATAAACGCTATTTATTTCATACTTTGTAGCTTAACAGCATTTATATCATTCAATAACCTCAATTTTGTTGTTTTATGTAAAAAAATATAGTTTGTGTTCCACCAGACGTCTCACAAGTAACATTTCTAACCATTCAAAATCAAACTTTCTGACGACGTATATTGTTCAATATTAATCCATACCTTCCGTCCGTAGCAGCTACCAAACATTATTTTTAATGTTACAGCAATTAGCAAAAAATTAATCCTCCTCAACTAAACCACGATTCTATCCAGGTAGCCAGCTATACAATCTCCTGCTTACTGGGTTGCTGTTGAAGTATACCGTTTCCTATCTCGCTTTCGTTAGTGGTGAACGAGTGAACAAGTTTCCCCAAGAACGATCAACTAGTCCATATAGTTCGGTCATAATCGTTTGACTAAAGACCATTTCGTTCACTATCTGACGGTATTCAAGCCGATATCATATTCTACTGGGAGGAAATCCGAAAAAATCTAAGAAGATTCAATGGAATCTAGAGAGGTCCGTGCAGAGTGCAGTACATTCCTCTCGCAATTATAAACTACCGATGCTAATTCTAATTTTAGCGAGTCTTACGTTTGTCGAGGTGATAAATCGAACAAATTCTGGTCAGATCCAAGATTTTCCAAGGCAATCAATCAAGCAAGCAGATCTAATGAAATCTGAACAGAGGAGATTTCGTTTGACAAGATTATGCTGGGGAAAGGGAGACTCCAGGTTGATATCGCTTTGGAATATTGGAGTATTCAGGACTCTGGCAGAAGTATGGTTAAGTAAATATGATAGAGCTTGAAATTAGCATAATCGGGCTTTTCTAAAGAAAGTATGTCGTAATGTCACAAAAAACTGATACAATGTCAAATAAATCGAGATAATATCACTTTTCATGATGCGGTACTTTCCAAGTTATATAGGGGTCAGTGATTAGCGGACAGGCAGACAGTCAGACCGACGTAAAGTAGCGACTTGGTTTTTCTTGATATACAAGTCAAATAGCAAACAAAAGACGTTATATTTTATTTTCGAAAATTATAGCTATTACAATACTTCCACGCCAGTGGCGTCGGAAGTAATAGGCAGGTAGCATGACGAGACGAACTTTGAATATTGTATCAATTGCAGATCAAAGAGCGATATGAGATACGAGATACGAGATCGTAGGAGGATGAAATGTCCTAGGCAACTGTGGCATCTATGAAGATAAAATCTGAAGAACATTTACGAAATATGAAAAGACGAGAATCTACTGTGTTTAGTTTAACTCCACCACGATATTACTCATCTAATATCCTACCAACCGCCCAGGATTTTCAGAAACGAACAAGTATATTTTCCTAAAGCTGTTTTTTAACAAGCAGATTCTTTTCAGTTCCTTACAGCTAGCCAACCCTGGTGTACTGTCGAGTTTGTTCAACCTGCACTAGTCTGTCCGGACTATAAATATGGCAACAGTATGCGACGGCAGGCGTAGTCGGCTCCAGATGACTGTCAGCCATGCCAACTTTGATATACTGCCTTATTGATTATCGGCCAAATTAGCACTGCAGACCGTAATGGATGTGCAATGTGCACCCGGATAGGGAGACGCGGTGTGCCGTGGAGCGGCCGTAGCTGCCAATAAGACAAATTGAACTAATACCGAACGCGGTTCTAGCCCACTATAATATCGAGAAGAATATTTAACCAAACTGAAAGCTAGATGGATTGAAAGAAGCTTACTTTACAAGAGTTGAACTTGTGCACCACATCACAAACAACAAATTCGACTGACGTTGAGTTAAGCTGGGTCGCTTATGAACGATATCCTAAAAGGATACCCAATGATTCCGAATGCGATTCCGGTGGTTTTGTTTCCCATGTCACCGCTTAAAACCAGATAGCATTTGAACAAATTTCTTATAAGGAACAATGCCGCTAGTGTTAGAATATCACCAATACCGCAATATGGATCCACGTACCATCGCTTTTAATTTTAGCGGGTCCAAACAGTAGCGATCTACAAAGTAATAATGATGATGTTGAGTCCGGATGGTTTTTGAATTCATCTCGCGATTTCAATGTTAAATTTACAGAAGAAGATAAAACAGAGAGAAGAAAGATAGTATTAAATAAAGTTAAAGGACATATGAAAAAGGGGGCATAGAAGAAGAAGATGGCAAGGGAAGTGTAAATTTCTTCTCCAGCATTGGGTTCTGATCACCACCAAAACTGGAAGACAAGTCGCAAAATGCTTCAAATCTTAACCCAAAAACGTGTTAAATAAAGATAAGGTAAATCTAAGAGAAAAAAAATAGTACTAGATAAAGTTAAAGAATATATGAACAATAAGTAGTGCTTGAGCCTTGTCATGTGTTTATAGTGTCTGTGAGGTGAACTAAACAAGTTATTTACGCATTGTAGTTGCTTATCAAAAGTGTATTTTGTGATTTCAAGAGAACAAGTTATAAATAAAATATAAATACAAGATTCAGTGACAGGGTGGAAGAATGCGCGTATCCACTTTTCCATAACTCTACCGCATCAGTAGAAAAATCTCTTTCACAAACGTAATCTTAGATTCAATTACCCAATTATTCCTCGCTGCTACCCATTATTGGATTCGGTATAAGAAAAAATATATCGAATGTTCTTGGATTAATTAATGTAATATTCTGATGATTGAATCCTTTGACGTAGCAATATTTATTAATCTGAAACATTCTGAAAATAGTGTATTCCTGATTAATGATTAATGATACATGACGCTAGATTAGCAGATCAACTAAAAGTACTTGTATCGTATCGGTGAAGAGGTCAAAGTTTGAAATTTTTCAAAGCACCTTCGATGTGTTGGAGTACCCATTTGTCAAGCAGGTATGACGCGCAACAGCAGAACTTGCACAAAACATAGAATGTATCTAGGTACTAGTAGCGCCTTCAAGTGTAAGGTGTATGATACTCTCATTTATGCCCATTTCACTTCGCTTAAGCTTGACCTCTACCTTAGACTGCTCATTTTTGAATGTGCTGTCTCAACATAGCAAAACATTCGCTGAACTCTCGTGCTTTGCGAGAGTAGTTGCGGAGCGATACGCCTCGGGTGCATTTTGTTTATACTTGAGCCACTACGAATGCCTAAATACATATTATAGGTACCTACAGAAAATCATAACATCCACAGCCAAGAGAAACATTCTCTTGAGATGGGATATATGAACCCACGTAGCGCCGGGCGGCTGATTAGTTGACGTACAATGTCCACCACTGCGCCACCGCTGCTGCATATCACTTATAAACCAAAAGCACTCAAAAACAGTGGAGATGTTCGTGTAGTTCCGGTAACAAATGACATTCAATTTAAACGTTGCAAAGCCTTCGACAGTTGATCTGACACATCTTGTGGCTCGTGGTTGCGGTGATAGTTCTTCTCTGATAATCCTAAACCTGATAGTAACTTATAATACGAACAATCTATGTACACTTCCTCATCGTTACAGAGTGCACACATTGGTCCATCTTATAGCATCATTACATAGCAATTTGAGAACACTGTGGTCTTAACAACCATCGCAGATAATTTTTTGAACAAAGCTCTAAAGTTACGTTGCTCTACTTCGAACGTTCACTTTTACAATCCCACTGTTATTAAATATTTTCAAAATAACTTTGCCACCGACAGATATGTAGTTCATGCTTAACTTCATCCTCCATATGTTGTCAGTAATGAAGTACCTCGAAGGGAAGTCTAACGACATCGTATCTAACACTCTGACTCCTTCTGAATTACCCTGATGAATAATAAAAAGAGAAATTAATTCGGCTCCCAGCCCGTCTATTCGGGATCTCACGTTTACTTGACGCCTACATTTTAATGTCGCCTTGTATAAAGTTGGCAAATTGTTTAAAAAAAAAATGGCGATTCCAAGATCTGCACTTGCATTGCGGAGCTACCTTTACACGATGTTACTAAAGGCAACATTTGATCATAGACTCATCCAACGTTTTGGAATAGGTTAGAAAAAGCCAAGCATATAGGTTTAAATTTCTTTGTTTGTCACCAAAATATTGTAGTTTTAGCGCATAATTTTGGCTTATTTGAGTACCATTGCCTACCAAAGTGGCATTGGCATATGTTTATTTTGTTCATAACGGTAAAGAAGTAGGCAATCGTACTGGACTCACGTTTAGCAAGGCAGAAATACTTATGTGTTGCGATGTGATACATCACATAAGAGAAAAAACGAGAGTAAATATTGATTAATGGTTAATTCGAGAGTTTGCAAGGTGAAAAATACGAAAGATTGTCTCAAATAGCGGCAATGGCGAAATTCCTGATATTGGAAATAGTGAGACACCTTACTTCAATTCTATGCGGTTTTTCTAAATAGTTGTTGTTATCCTAGCATATTCTTGACTAGAAGCCAATACCCACTTAAGCATGATATGGAAATTACTGCTATTATAGCATTGTCACTACATTTATTCAAATCGCATTGGAAGTCATTTAATTAATATGATGTACATAGTTTTTTTTGGGCATACTGAGATTCCTGACTACAATCTCGTGGCAATACAATCAGACAGAGAATCATCATTTATAAATTAAAAGTAAAGACCTTTCCATAGAGTTTTTAGATTCAAAATTACAGTAGATAAGACCCAAAGTTCTCTTGGACCTTTTCAGTATCCATCAAAACATTTGGTTTGTCTCCAATACTTTTCATTTTTCAATGTTGTTGTTAGGTATCAATCCTGTTATCACACCTTACGTATGGCCTGAGCACTCAAAGAAACAAGTGGACTGAAATTCTGAACCAAAATAACTGTCCAGGTAAAAGCTCAACTAAAATATATTACCATTTAATAATAATAATAATAATAATAATAATAATAATAATAATAATAATAATAATAATAATAATGTTTATTTGTAAGATACATTTAGTCCCGAACAAAACAAATAAACATAGAGTACTAGCAGAAGGCAGTTAGTTGCCTGTGCGCAGGTATTTATCCATACGAAACATTGTCATTACGTACTGATATATTGTGATATACATATTCTTAATTATTACTGAATATACGATTATATCACACAATTACCAGATTTATCATATATATCCGATCAAATAAACTGAATTTAAGACTTTATACATTTCTACAGTTCATACTTCTAGGTTAGTTTTTGTCGAGAAAATCTGAATTATATACATTAATTTATCATGTACGATTGTTCTTGTATCCACAGTTTTATACCTGTTTTGTATGTATAGTAACTAGTGTGTTGTCTACATCCATCGGGCGGAAGATTATAGACACGTGGGCCTTTATATTCAAATGACCTTTGCCCAGTTTGCGTATCGATGATATTCCAAAGAAACGTTCACCATTTGCGACAGTTGTCTAGAACACTAGGACTGTATGGAACCTATGCACTTTTATGTTTTGGCTGATACGAATTTCATGTGAAGTATCAACAATCATCAAACTGGCGGCTTTAGCTTGATCGACCTCTGTATTCTGACGACAGACTATGAGATTTTGGAGACAAATAAATCGTAGACTTGTTCCTTCTACCTTGTCTGAAATCGTTGCATTTAACCGACATTAGGCTTACGCTCGCAACTATTCCCCCTCACACATTCCAAACAAAACGAAGCCTATTCGGCCTAAATATAGCTAGGCATAAGTTAAACACAGAAATGGAACCACTAGAAGCTACTAAAGGCAAAACAGACTGATAACTATGACAGCTTACTACTAACTCTATTGAACGTCATTTTTTGATGCAGCAAAAAGAAGTTTCGGAAAGAGCAAGAGAAAATGTATGACTATACGATCAATACTATCAGTATTCAAAACTTTTTTTACAATGTTGCAATCAATTTGTTCTAAAATAAAACAAGCCTCATTTCATTGGACCACAAGTATGAAACAAAAAGTAAGGTCGAATATTTTAAAAGAACAACAAAAAATGTAGATCAAAGATGCTTCAGTTACCTCTCCACTAGATTTTATAACTTTTTACCAAGCCACATTAAATTAATTTCAAATAAAAGTAGATTCAAAATTGAAATAAAAAAATTCTTGTTATCCAATAGTCGACATGAAATAGCAAAACTCACTCAAATGAATGCTAAATTTATGTATTAACTATATTTAACTATGTTCAAAGCAAACATTGTTATGCAAAGTGTTTTCCCATGCACATGAATGAAATTCTTCTGTGGGATCTTTTCAGTTTAATTGCGTATATATATATATATTTGATTTGAATAAATTATGATAGTTTATACGTGAATAAACTTATTATTATTAGTATATTAAACTCCAAAAATATCAGTATAATGTATTCATTAGAAAACGGAAAAAAGGACTACCGAGAAATCACCGTTTTGACTCTTCATACAGAGTGTTGTTGAAGCTGGGACTTTCCATTCGACAGCGTATAATTCTTGTAAGGAAAAAATAATTTTTTCCTAGTAACATACACCGAAGTGTGCTCTAAATAAAATCTGCAATGTCAGCAAATGTTTAGATGAAACGATAGACAGTCAGGGAAATGAAGCTGTTTGTTTCTAAATCGAAGTAAATAATCCAATAACGAGCTTATCGATTTGATGTTAGTTTGCGGTGAGTGTCTTGAACACTGTGCCATTATTTCACGAGTATATTTAGATAGCCTTCCTGCCAGGTAAGTTGTTGTTGTTGTTGTTGTTCTTGTAGTTCTTGTTTATCTCGTACTAAGGCCTAGATAGCACCGGATGTTGCTAATTGGAAAAGAAGTGAGCAAACTTGTGTTTGATAGAATAGTGACAATTACGAACAGTATTATAAGCAATGAGTCACAAGGCGGTACTTTCTCGTCACATATGTCTAATCAATGGTTTGTTCGTACAGCCCGTTTCCTGACAATCAGCAAACTGATGGTCGGCGACAAGTCATGACGTCTGCAGCGATTATGCATGAGAAATGTACAAAGTATTGTGAATGACTTTTAATAAAACTAGGTTTTATGTTCCCTGTTCCCTTGTCGTCCAGCCTCGAAGTGTATGCATAAACAGTATTTATATATTCTAGCTATGTAAGTCCAACCCAAAGCTGATGAAAAAATAAACAAAATAACGAATTCTGGAGATTTTGTGATACAGCTTTTTGTCACGGGTCCCCACGGAGAGGGAGTGACTGTTTCTGATGGGGTGAAAATAATATTTTCCCTATACAGGGTATTTTAAATTCGACCCTCACCATTGGGATCTCGGAAACTTCATGGGATATGGAGTCACTTAAATATTAGCAATGTTGCGTTTCCAGATAACCAGCAAAATGTCGCTTATAACGTTTTGAAATTGAAAGTACTTCCCGAAATAGACGTAAAAAACCAAATTTCCCAAAGTGGTTTTAATTTTCTCCTGACCTTATTTGTGGTGGGATTTCAAAATAAACTGCACATGAACTATGCTACATTTTCTCCTCTACACGACAGCACAATTAGAATTTCAATATGACGTTCATATAGACGCCATATTGGATTCTTACACACATGAATAGAATTTTCATTCTGATTTAAAAAATGTATGTCATACATTGACATAGCAAAACCTTAGTTATTCCAGTTCCTAGGTAGACCTTCAAATTTTTAGATTTCATTTGTTTGCACAGCAACAGAGTTTGGAAGACTGTGAATACCTCTGCTTATATATGGTTATTATTGTTATTACATCAATAAAATTTTCATTTCGTATTCAAGTTTCACCATATCTTTTTATTTTCATCCAACAACAAATTTATGGTCAACTAACAATCACTGAATTTAGGGATTAAAAAGTCTATTCAAATGTACAAAATTCAGTTTAAAATCCCAATATAAATAAAATCAGAAAATAAATCAGAACAATATTAGGAAAATTCAGTTTTTCCGTTACTCTACGGAAGTAGTTTGATTTTCGAAACCTTCTAAGTGTCACTCTGTTGATTACCCCATTTAAGCGACTTCGTATCCCTTACAATTTCCGAGATCCCAATGGTGTGTGCCAAATTAGGAACACCCTGTATATGCAGACTCTTACTAGAAGAAAAAAGAGAAAATTCTACAAGGATTTAATAACGTCTTTGAATAACAATAAAAAAAATAAAACTGCTGAACATAACTACAATTATCAAGATCTGCATACATAGCTATGTTTCACAGAGTTCTCAAAATGGAGAAAAAGAACTGAAACTACGAAAATACATAGAAGTAAGACTTAAATCGCGTAATTACGTATTTTGCAACTGTAACAAGAATTTTCAAAAGATTGGTGATCACAAAAGTATTAATTACGGTTCTTGAAAGTTATGTCCTCTATTGTTCGGATTTTTCATACTGTATTCATAATCTTCATTTTGCCATTACCGGGTCAATAATCAAAATATTGAGCACAAAGCACTTTAGCGCCGGCTGAATTGTGGCAGTTTTCTCTACAAAATCAAGGTTTTTGGGTTTCATTTTTTTTACACCGAAACAGCCGCGCAGGTGAACCCTACATGCCAAGACACAGAAACGTTGTTATTCCCATTTTTAAACTGCCTAAAGTTAGTAGAACTGGGATACTCCTCATGTAGACTGTTCCACGATCTCGACGCCCTCGGGGCAAAGGACCGGACTTATCGGCTAGTTCTGGATGTACGAAGTTCGACACGCTTACGATGGGAGGACGAAGTCAGGAAGACACATCGCAGGGCGACACCATAGAAGAAAGCTCTGAGGAGCAAAGCCCGTTGGCGTAGCTAGATCGCCAATGGCCCGTTGGTACGAAGGTGTCCCCAGACCGTCGATTAAAGAAAAGTTCATTAAATGTCTCTTGCGAATCAATTTTAATCCTCAAGATAGTTCCGCCGACACCGGGGTAGCTATCGGTAAACAGTCAGAAACTGTACGAACAGGTAACATCTCTCTGATTCTGATTTTGACAGTCACCAAGTTACTACTGTACGAACAAACCACAAATGAACTGTGTGACTACTTTTCTCCTAGTTTCTACTATTTCGCTCCTGTTTTATATGGCCTTTGTTATTTTAAACGAGATAGTTTTTGAAAAGGAAAGTACACTTCCAGGCCACCATGTATATTGAAATATCCGTCAAGCTAAACCCTATACGTATATAACTAAGTACCATGACTGCTACAAAGAAGATATCTTTTTTGTCCCAAAAAGAAAACGCTGCATTAACATTTGAGCTATTAGTACCTGGTTCAGTTCTAACTTATGCAATATATGAGTTGCAATATTATCTATGTTATAGCTTAAGCTTAAGCTTTAGGAAGCAGCGGTAGCATACGTGTTCCTCGCTAGAATCCGTTTGGGGTCCCCTCTTTCCCCTGAATCCCCCTATAGCCCTACGTACCCCAAGGGTGTTTAGGCTTTAGGCCTTCATGGTAGTTGGATCATAAAAAACCTATAATGTCAATAAGACAATCACTAATATTATTGGCTGTTCTTTGATTATCGATTAGGGGCCAGTCCACTATTTAGAAAAAATTATAGTACAACATCTGCCCTACTTAATCTGCAAGACAATATTTTAAGTGCCTTAGATAAGAAAATGGCACTAGCCTTAATCTCTATAGACTATTCGAAAGCCTTTGACAGCATCAATCATAAATTATTACTTGCTAAATTAAATTACATAGGTCTTGACAGTGTATCCCTTTCATTTTTCGACAGTTACCTTCATCAAAGAACTCAGTGTGTTTTTCTCAATCAAGAAATGTCTCAGGTGACAATAATTCCCTCAGGCGTACCTCAGGGCTCTGTATTGGGGCCGCTGCTGTTCCTCATATATACGTTCGACTTAAGCAAAAGTATTGATAATTCTCATGTCCAGTCATTTGCAGACGATACGCAATTGCTTCATTATTTGTAACCCAGATAATGTCAATAATACTACTCAAATTTTACAAAACGATGTTAATAAATTAATTGAATAATCTTTAGATCACAATCTACTTATTAATCCACAAAAATCTAAAATGTTATTATTTTGCGCACAAAGAAAAACATACAATGTAACACAGCTCTTGAACATTCAGATAAATAACCAAATCTTGCAATTTTCTGAATCTGCAAAAACTCTTGGTGTTGTTTTTGATACAAAATTAAGGTTTACTGAACATGTTAAAAGTCTATCTCAGAAAACCTACCTACGGCTGCGCACTTTTATAGCGTAAAAAACTATGTGAAGCATTGGTCATATCTATACTAAATTATTGTAATATCGTATACTATACTTGTTTAGACAATTTCACTAAAAACGTTATTCAAGTTATTCAAAACAATTGTATACGATTCATTTTTGGCTTACGTAAATTTGATCATGTATCAGCGAAATATCCCGTTCTAAACTGGTTAAAAATTAATGACATGGTCAAGTATCACTATTCAGTTTTTATTCACAAGTTGCTGCTCACGTCTAGACCTTATTACTTGAAGGAAAAAATTTCATTTAATAATGATGTTCACTGTAGAACTCTCAGAGAAAATAATATTAGAATACCCCTGCATACGTCTACACTTTTTAAACGCAGTTTTTCTTGCAATGTTGCTATTATTTATAATGATCTTCCTAAAGTATATAAAGAATTTTCATTACCTGTCTTTCGACAAAAAGTTAAAACATTATTACTCAACCCTCCAAACATATAATTTACGTAATCATTCATTTCTTTTTTATTCCATCTTTAATTCAGATTAATAATTTTTTGGTGCATTTGGGTTTGGAAAGTATGCCTTTTTCTCTTTTTTTAAATTTTACTTTCGATGTAATGAACCAAATCTGTTTGTGGATAGTGTATTCTTTTGAACACCTGCTAGAGACTATATGGTGAAGTGTAAGAGTAGCAGCATGCTAAACTTCGCCATGTAAGTCTGACATTTGGCTATACTACAATGTAATTGTGGATAAATAAAGACGTCTATTATTATTATTATTATCTGAGACACAGTCAAATACATCTCACAATTTTCAAATCTTGGTTTCCGTTTATTGATGGAGAATTTGTGTGCCGTAGTTGTAAATGGGTTATCAATACCTTATTGAAGAAGACGTGTTGTTAATCAGATCTTAGAACTAAGGTAAGTAGTAGACCCAAGAAAGCCTAAGAACAAAGCTGTCAGATGAGCTTTAGAAAATTATGTATGCTCTGTCATAAAATACGAGTATCTTGTTTCTCTTCTTTCTGACCATGTTGCACCTTTTTCCAAAGGATGATATGACAATTTTCTAAGAGTGAATTTGATTCATTTGAGATACGAATTAGTATCCTGCTGCCCCTCTAGATCTGCGCCTGATCCCGACAGACCCCAATTAAAAGTCCATCAACTGCTGATGTTTTTTCCATCCATCTTACCTCTGGTCTGGACAATCGGGTGATAAATATTCAAACCGGCCTTGGGCAACGTAACGCTGGAACACAGTCGGCCCTTCACGGAACCCTTACTGTCCAGGGAACAAGGAATTTCCATTCGTCATTCGTGCATAAATCAAAATTAAACTGGCTCGCACCTTTTTTCCTTTCATTTCCGTTTATTCAAATGAACCTTTGCGTAGCATCGGCCTGACACAAATACCCCATCAGGGTCTTGGGGAGCATGAATGGACTTCGAGCGGGGTTGTGGACAGAGAAAAATCTGCATACTTTATGCAGGCGGATTGCTAAATAGCTGTACAAGTTCGACTATGGCGATACGAGGTGATTACGCTATGTTGTTTAGAGTTAAAGGTACGTGTAGTTCTTGTCACGGTTCTTGGTGGGCGACAGTAAAACTGCCAGTACCACCTGCATATCCCCATCTTCCTCACATAAGAACAAGCAATCTACCATAGTACACTATCAGAGTGACAACTGTCTTGTCATCGGTGTGTGATTTGAGTTTACCTCCTGTTAATCTTTGTTATAAATTATACTAGTACCTCAAAAAAAAAAACAGTTTGTGAATAATATCCAGAGTTTGCAGTTTGGAGTATTGCCAGAAGCTGAATGAAACTAACGGCCCTTATCACCCATTTCATGTGTGCAGAACAAGTAGCAGCTGTGTTAAGCATTGGCTTAAGCGGTACTCGTTTTCCTTTAGTCAGGAAAAATAGACGACACTCATGACCCGGTTAGTCGATCTTACATGTATTCTGTATGGTATTGATGAGGTAATAGCCAAAGATGTGTAAAAGAAGTATAGGTGCTTTTTTGGCACAATATTACTTCTAGCCTTGAATTGCAATGCAGGGAGGCTCTGGATAGTCTAGAAGCGAGGCATCCGGTATCGTTACTGTGGGTACCAGGGCATGCTGGGATAAAGCACAATAATATGGCAGACGCTCCTGCGGAGGCAGGATCAGCGGGCAAGCAAAGAGTCAGGAGGAAAATGGAGAATACTCTCAGAAATGGAGAAGCATCTCTAGATATCGCCGTCTGGCAAGGGAGTTCATCGTATAGCCCAGTGTTAAGGATGGAGGCTTTTGCTTATCTTAGGCAGAACCAACATAAGGCGCCACCTGCATGTGATGAGGGTGGCCTTAGGATCCCATGTGTGAGCTCTGCGGGGTAGAGGAAGAGTCCTCGGCGCATATTTTGTGTCGGTGTGAGGATCTGAGTTACTACAGGCAGACTACACTTCAATACTATACTCAACTTCTCTAGAGCAGCGAGGCTTGAGGAATGTAGGTGTGCATAAGACCTTGTTTAAGTGGCCTATGGGCCGGCTTCTAAAGGTATCCGGCATGCCTCTAGTTTCATTGTTCAATCATTCTTAGATGATTTTTCATACTGTATTTTTCATTTGGAAGGGGGAGATCGGGGCTGCTGGGTTGATATAAATAACTAATGGTTGATGAGTCTTAAGTCTCTTATAACCAATACACAGATAGTTTTATCCCGTTTGACCACTTCTTCATGATCTCACAACCTTTTCGTTAAGATAAAGTACAGAAATTTAGTTCTAATGATCCACTTCTATTAATTGATCAGAAAATTCTATATGAGTTGGGGATTCTGATTCTGTTCATTGTGGCATACAAAACTGTCGACTTTATGGTCTATCATTTTTATAACATACCATTCAAGATTATATGTGTTTGATTTAGAATTATCTCCTCTTATGGATCCATTACCCCAGCTAGACCAAGATACTTACAGGTCCGTATTAAGAACCTAAGAATGTTGATTTGTACCCTGTATAGCTGCCCAACAAATTATTGTTATATGATGTTCTGTTAGTGGAAAGTAGAACAAACTCAGTACGTTTAGGAGACACGACTATACTCGTACCAATATCTCCATGATGGTTAACATTGGCGGCCATTTCACATCAAAGGGTTCTTCATTACGTATAGGAGGAAGAGCGATCAACCAAGATTACCGAACTTGGGCCTCTTGTACGTCTTCCATAGTTATGCGATCTTTTGTTAGTGCAAAATAAAACAGCCTCAGTACGGTCAGACTATACTCATACCCATTTCTCCTTGTTGGTCAATAGTGGCGGGCAATTGAAAACAAAGGGTTATGTTACCAGCATAAAGCAAATCGAAACTGCTGTGAAAGAAATAAAGAGTAAGCCAAAAATTATTAATAAATCACATTTTAACTGGAGCAATGGTCTACATTCAATAGGATAGAGCCTTTTAAGCATTTTTGCTGCTGTGTAATGTTTTTTACGATGGTTTCTTTTGCTAATAACTACATTTTTATATAGACTTTGTTTATGTATATTTCGATTAGAATAAGTTTGAGCTTGAGCTACAGTAACGCTTGTCTTTGACTGAAACGGAAGCTCCTCGCTTGATCATTGCTTACAATATGTCATCGTTAACATTAATGAAAAGGAGTTGTCGCTCTATGAATGCTAATTGAACCTGATACTTCCTTAACTCAATAACTGGCAGAGGTATTACGTAAAAAACCTAAAAAACATAGAAGAAGAACATAATGTTAACTTGCTGCCTGGTGTGCAACTAGTATATTGCGTGTTTGCTCGATAGGAGCGCTGAGGGCGTCTGTCTATGGAGGAATGACTCAACGACACGACGCGCTCAATGACCATGCTGAAAATCAGTTCCCGAGATCTGTAGAGAGTCTGTAGAGTACACTCTGAGAAGATGTGTGGTTGAGTAGCAGAGTAGTGAGATCTTGTGTGTATTGGTGTTCAAAATTATTACTGAATATGCTGCCCATGCAATATATGATGTCGGACGGGTTATTTGTGTTGTCCTTTCTGAAGAGAAGTTTTGTTCAAATTTATACATTATGATTTTCCCAATTCCTTTTTGCGTTTCCAAAAACTTTGAGAAGCATTATGGGTATCAGCACCGCACCCGCATTATGTGTACATCACAGAAAAATTAGTAATAACGCATCACATACAAAACACTTTCGCGCTGCCTTAGATCCAGGCACTGATTTGCATTTCTTACTTGACAAAATTTCTATCAAATTTAAATGATTGGAAATATAAATTAGTGTAAAATGTAATAACTTTTTACGTTTCACTAATATTCCTGTACATATCATATTTTCCCTAGGTGTAATAACCAAGAATTTTTTTATACCTCGCATTTTAGATATTCAGCAAATTTGCATATACAGGGTGACTTTGAAGTTGAGTCATTAATTTTCAGATAATGATTGTAGAAGGAAGATAAACCAGAATATGTGTGTAAAAATAAAAAAAATAAAAAAAAATTTTTACCTTGTTTTATAAAGTATCCTCCCGACAAGTAACATATTTCAGTGCGGACCTGTATTTGATCGTGAGGTCCCCTGTGAGGTCTTAAGTCACCTGATTCACGAGCCCGTTGTACTACATTAACAAAGGCACGAGGGGTTGGTTGCACTCGATTGGGAAACCGATCCGCATAAACATGTGCCATTTTTTATTTCGTTTGAGCCACGCAACAGACACTATTCACACGCTAACCGACAGACACTGAGTGTATGTATAACTGAACTGAATAAAATACTTAATTGCAAAAACGTTCCAAATTCTTTCGCTTTTTTGTTTCCGATGCGATGAACTGGTAAGGCGGATTATATCCGTTGTTGCCAAACACGAGTACATGATATTATTATTGAGACAGGGCGGTACTCAAACTTCCAAAGGGCTATAACTTTGTTACTTTAATTTTACCAGAAAAATGGTAAAGGAAAAAAACATTTCTTTTGATCAGATCTACTCACTGTTAAAATAAATGACTCAACTTCGAAGTATATAAGTTAAATAAGAAATAGCGGACGGGCAACTAATACTTAGCTTTGCTTACATCTCAAGTATTTATATTTGAGACAATAGACCAATGGAATTATCATCCACACGGATTATTAGCACACAAATCCTCACTATGCAAATATGCAATGGTATTCAGGGCATACAACTGACAGCTTAGACCCCCAATAATGCCATTTATGAAGCAGATGTTAGATCACATCAGAGCTAAACACTGATAGCCAAAGAATTATGACGTTTAGGCAACATGTACAGCTACGGAACGAGTACACAACAGCTAGTACTAAGTTGACATCTTGTAGAAAAACTTACAAATTATCTCAAAAACCCTATATCATGTCAAAAAACCAACATAATGCTACTTGTCAAGATACGTAATACACATGTCGGGGAAAAGCACCTGCACTAGGATTATCAAGCAACAACGAAATTATACGTAGCAGGTGAAATAACAGCATGTCTTCCTAACGACCGAGTAGAACAAGCAAACTTGTCAACGCCAACCCGACAAAATAACACAATTCAAATAAAGCAATATGTTGTTGTTTTTCCTGTTGTGCGCTATTAGGAAAAATGCTGTTCCGAACTCTTGCGGGAAACTATTACTTTCCGCACTTGTTAGGAAAATAACTATTGTGACACGTCCTAAATGAGACTTTAGCTTTCGATGTCAGCCGTTAGTTTAAATTTCGAACGCTAGATGGCTCACACGAAGTGACTAAAAGCAAGAAAATAACTTACGCAGACAGAATATTTGCTTTCAAATCATTTCCTTAGCATAGACGATACATCGCTACGGCAGAACCTTTGACAGGTATAGATATTCTGCTATTATATATACATTTCAGAGCATTAATCTTCTGTATCGATGCAATCTACCTAATGCCTGTGGTCTGGGAGGGATAATCAGTTACATTACATTTGACAAATCGGTCTCCATGGAATCTCTGGAAACTTGATGGAGTAAGTGCATGGATATTTTTTCCAGAAGACGGGAGAGAAATGGCTTTGGCGTCCTTGTGATATACATTTTACTGATGAGAAACATTTGATGGGAATAGAATTATTTCGTGACTATATGCATGGGATCACAAATCTTTTCAGATCATTAGCATAATACGCCCTTTTTAGGAATGTTTGTTTTTTACAGCAAATTGTATATTTTGGTCGTTGTTCATTTAATGTAAATCGAGAGAGTTCTGGTAGTGACGTTTTTATTACTAACAAATAAACCTACTTTCAAGCAAAGATTAAAATATTATTTTCAAGCAAATATGTTCTATACCGAGTGTCCTCAAAGTTGGGACTTTCCTCTGCAGAGAGCAGTGATGGGCGTATACATTGATTGTCTACGTCTCGATGTATACGAGTACAATGCGTATACAATGAATGCAATGTATACAATGATGAAGACAATGTATAGAATAGCATAAGTGATATTAGGTTTATTCACAAACGTCAGAAAGTTGGTAAACAGTGAACCGACAACTTAAAAAAAATATGGTTGGATGCTCCAAGAACAAAAAAATCGATGAACTAGGGTTCATTTGTTGTTCTTAATTTATTTAAACCTGTATTTTTGCATACGTATATAAATAAATATATATTTTTTCGTTATTTATAAACTCGTTCCACAGTCAAACCAATAATGCAATGTTGCAGAAACTTTCAGTTCCACCTAAAATCCAAGAACCATTAGGATCGATCTGGAATTCATACCAAACAGATTTGACAGAAATGTGTATTTGAGCGTAGAAAACAAGGCGTTGCAGCAAGTTACAGTTGTGTTCTGTGGCCTACATCACTGTTGTGCCAGGCAACGGGGTGTGTGGCGCACTCTTTCTACACAAGTGGTGCCCGCTTGTCCCCCTCTCTCACTTCCTCGTACACATGGAAATCTAAAAGGGACAGGGACTTTCACCAGCACTATATTCAAGTAGTTGAACTATGATTTTCTATTGTATATATTATATACATTTTATACATTGTATACGTTAATATCTAGACGTATATATTCACTATCGTATACGCGTATACAATGGTGTATTATCCATGGCATATTCAATGCGCCCATCACTGGCAGAGCGTATAGGTCCGGTAATAGTAAGCAAGTTTTCCTTGTAACACATACAGCAAAGCATTAAGATAACTGAGATGTTAGGTACAAAAAATACTCTAAATAAAGCATTCCAACCCCTGCTACATCAAAGAGTTATGATGTCTTGTCGAGTCAGTATACAAATCCGGTATCGCGTTGTGTGTAGGTTAATCTAGCTAATAAACAAATCGCACATGAAAATGGAATCGAAATTGGAACATTGCTATAGCAATAACGCAGTTATCGATTGCTTAGGACCCGTGAAAGTTAGCTATAATTATATTTATTCCAAAGTAGATGGGTTCAATATTTTCCCAGGATTATCGTCCCATTAGTCTGCTGTGAACTCCATATAAGCTCGCTAAAAAGGTGATTCCACATCTTGAGAATTTTTCGTCAGATCACAATGCGATTCCTAAATAGCTTGTCGGTGTGAGCGTAGTACGGAGCGACAGGCGGTTAGGCTGGTGGAACGAGCAACTGGACAATCCACCCTTAAAGGAAGCACTGGCATCTTGCTTTTGGAAGTCCCAAAAGCATTTAACAAGGTGAGGCATGTGGTGCTCCTGTATAAACGAATCCAAAAGGGCTTTTCTTTCTGCCTTCTAGAAATAGTCAAATCGTTCCCTGAATGTAGGAGGAAATTTAGGATCAAAATTGACAATGTTCTGTCGACAACACGGCCCATTAAAGCCGCTGTCTTTCAGGGTTCGATCCTGGGATCAATGCTTTACTCATTGTACATCCATGATGTATCTAGCCCCAGCAACTGAGAAGTTAAAGTCCCTATGCTGATGACACTGCATTGCTGGCCCAGTCGTGGTCTGATGACCTAGTCCACGACAGGCTGCAAAGTGCGGTGGAGGAAGTATTACAGTGGGACGATCGGTGACCGATTAAAATTAACCATTCGAAAACGCAGGCAATCTATTGTACGAAAAAACGTCGTATCCATGGATAAGCTCCGCTATACTTACTGGATTCTGTCTTAAAATATTCTCTTCTTCCTCTTTGCTCTCTTCCTTCCTTCTCCCCTTCTTTCCTTTTTTTTTCTTAAAAAAGTCTGGTTTTTGGGTTACCCGACGTGAGAGACTTACAAACTAACACTATGACACAAGAGTTAAGATGACTTGACTGTGAGCATCTTCAAGATTTAAACTCTGCGAGTGTATCTAATTATTCAGAACGTCGCCGTTGTTCTTGATGTTCCCGACAGAGCTGCCCAGGTTTGTGTATATCGACTGGGTAAACACAGTAAAAAACATACAACGCCCAAAATGTTACCAATTTGGGAGGAAGTGAACCGTGTTTTTGTATCGAACAGTGACAACTCCAAGCAATAATTACAAACAAAACATGTGAGAGGGCAGTACCTGAAATGCTGTACTAAATAAATATTGAGTATTTTACTTCAATTTCTTTTTTACGTTTTCGGTGTTGTTTCACCGCAAATTAACTTTGTTACTTCAAACGTAGTTGTTTCTGTAAAGGGAAGTCCCAACTTTCAGGACTCCCTGTATTGTTTTGCAATTGGCAACCCTGAGGTTTTTCGAAGAAACGCTGCCACAAAGTTTCTGGAGTTCAGAAGAGTAATTTACTGGTAACCTGTAATATGATCTAGATAATGGATTTGAAGGACAACTCTATAAATTAAAATAGCACCCTTAACTTTTGGCAGCAGATTCGTAATCAGCACGAGGGAATCAACATCTTTCGAATTTGTTAATGAAAAAAGTACGACAATCGAAAAATTCATATCTATTGTCAGAATTTCGGTCAATCAACATCTTCCTATAAAATCGCGACTTGTTAATGATAATAAAAGCTCCTGTAATGTGTATTGGTTCAATGATCATATAAGAAATATGAGAAAGACTTTGACTTTCCTAACAGAGCTTCATAAAGACGATGCTACTTTAGTTAGTACGGACTGTTTGAAAAAATTTAAATTCAGTTACAGACAAGAAACTGTCAAAGCCAAGATTAAAGCCTATGATGACTACATTAATAAATCCAACAACAGACAACATGCTGCTTGGAATATCATAAAGAAACATCTCTCACAGCACATCAATTCAACGACTTTTTTACCCATATCCCACAAAAACTTTTAAATAAAATTACCCCATCCGATGTTTCTCCATCGCATTATATGAATCATCCTACTCATAGTTCACACTTTCGTTTAAGAGAAGTTACATATCATGACCTGAGAACAGGCATAAATAAACTAAAAAACTCAAAGAGTACTGACCCATATGGCTTTACTGTCAGGATTGTCAAAACCTTGCAAAATCTCATCATATATCTATCCCCTAACCAAGTTATTCAATCAGTGTATATAAAGTAATACTTTTCCGGAATTTTTCAAACTATCTAAAATTAAACCCATTTTCAAACAAGGGAATACTGAAGAGTTATGCAACTACAGGCCCATTTCCTTAATACCTATTTTTGCGAAAATTTTGGAATTATTGTTGAAAGATGAAATTAATGCTTTGAGCTTTGAGCTCATCAGCACATCAGCTTTTAACAGTTTTACTCAGTTTGTGAACTAGACTTTTGAAAACAACGTATATGACGCAGCATGTTTGTTGGACTTATCCAAAGCTTTTGATTGTGTTCAACACGACATCCTGTTGGAAAAGCTCACTTTTTATAACTTTCATGAAGCATCCACTGCAATGATTAAATCATACTTGAGTAATCGACGCTAATTTGTATTCTTTAAAGGTTCATCATCCTCACAGTTAGTCGCTGCTCACGGGGTACCGCAAGGCTCGGTATTAGGACCTATTTTATTTTTAATTTATGTCAATGATATGACTAATTATAATGTGAATAATAACGTAATCCTATTCGCTGATGACGCTACCTTGATGAACAGCAATGCCTCTTTAGCCTCATTGATATCCGACTATGAGGCTCATAAAAAAAACTAGCAAACTGGTTAGCCACTAATAAGTTGACCATCAATGAGACCAAGTCTCAGATGATTATCCTTAGCTTGAGCTTGGGAAACTCACGTAATCCATGCCCTCGATTCATTAGCAAAATATATATATTTGATAAAGAACTTGAAACAAAATGTCTCTCAGTCAGTTCTTCTTCTAACATATTATTCCTACTTTCAATCAAGAATTTCATACGCATTATTAAACTGGGGTCACTCGGCCCATCCGTCAAAAGTTTTTAGATTACAATGACGTTTCTTGCGGTACATTGCTGGCCTCAAATACACGGAACCTTGTAAGGAAGCTTTTGTAGAATTGAAAATCATGACAGCACCTTCTCTTTACATCTTCACATGTCTGATGTATATAAATACTAACCTGAGCCAATACAATACCCACAGTGATGTACACAGTTGTAGAACCAGAAATATGGATAAAATCTTAGTCATAATCATAGCCGTCTCCAAGCCATCAGGAACGGCACAAACTATTATGGGATAGTTTTTTATAACCTGTTGCCAGGCTGTATAGAGAAACTGGATGCGAAAGTTTTTAAAAAAAAATTAATACTTATCTGACTACTAAAGCATTTTACTCGATCAACGAGTATTTGAGCAATAATTTTTCAGACTTGTCGGATTGTTAGCAAATATAACAATGTTCCTACACCAGGGATCCTCTAGGCTCCTTGAACTTTCTACTAAGTCATCTGGAAAATTTTACCATTTTAACGTAAATATGTGTACGTATATGTGTATATATGTATAAGTATATATGTATATATGTGTGTGTATAAGTTAACATACGTATTGTGCTTATATGAATATGCGTGTATCTATGTACGTATATATGTACTCCTGTTTTTACAACTTATATGGACTTGCTGTATCTGATTTTATTGAATGATAATGTCTTGAGTTGATGTTTTTCTGTTTAATTTGAACATCAGTCTTTTGTCAGACTGCTTTTTGTATTGTTTTTTTTCTTTTGACTTGTTAATCTCGCTGGTGTACTTAACACAAATAAAGAAATGAATTGAATTGTGGTCAAATTGACATTAAAAGTCAAAATATGAATTAATGAGCACCTCGGAAACTCGAGAGCTCAAGCAAGAGTATCAGGAAATAAAAGAAGGGCTTCATCTGCAACCTCTACTTAGTAGCAATTACTATATTTGAAAGTACATTCATTTACCAATTTGTTCACTTATGATCACTCAGCATCATCTATGAACGTTGCTTTCTGTGCTTATTACAAATCTGCTGTCAAAAATGGTACTTTCTTTTTGAGTTTACGAAGTTGAATCCCAAACGACCTCAGATGTCATTATTTAGGCGTCAGTTCGGGTATATACTGGACATCCAGTATAAATATATCCCTGAGCAAAACTTATACGATATAAGCCTAATCTGTGTTGCAATTTGTCATACTTCTTTCTGGAGGAGTTGGACATAGGATAGTTCTGATGAAACCTTTTAGCGAAGATAAGACGAGCGTTAGTCATGCTCTACAGATTTTCAAGGGCATTGAAGCATCCTGTGTCCATAATTTCTCCCATGAGAAGGTAAAGTGATCAAGCTGCTTCCTTAGTAAGAATATGAAGTAAAAAATACTTTCCTGTAAAATTGCAATTCGCCAAAAGTTTTTTCTATCCCCAAATGAGCAAATTGGAATAAATGTCAGTCTAGTCTATATAGACCTCATTTACCCCGTGCCAGAACAAACATGCGTCCTCGATCGCCCCACTAGCCAATCGGTGTTATTCTTTGATGGGGCGTGAGATTTGAATAAGCTCTGAGCTTTGTTACTTCGATATATCTCTAGTAGGGACAGTCATCAACCTAAGACAGCAAGACCCATTTTAGTACAGGCTTAAAAACAAGGTCTGTAATGTCAGATGTTGTATACCGTTTACAGAGTCCCGGAAGGTGAATAATCACATAAACAATTAATTTCTGAGTCAGCTTGCTGCAGATTGCATATCTCCTGAGATCTGATATACAAGGCATCTACCGGTAGTCATTCATGTCGCGTATTCCCAGACACATGTCATGGATTACCGGGAATAGTGGCGAGCAATGGCGTAGTCAACAAACAGGTTTATTCAATGAAGCGAAAGCAAATGTACAAATACGCATAAGTACAGATGAGAATTCTGATTCACTGACTGGTATCGAATGGATTAATTTTAATTTTCTTCTGCAAGAAGTCTAGTTTTGTGTTCTAAGAATGGTGAAAGCATTGACTAAGTGAGATATGTGGTGAATGTGTACGGTATACAGATGTTTAAACGGCGATTCAATTATGAATTTTCAAAAGTTAAGGAGTATTGACATATTACTTGTTAACCTGCCACTTAGTAGCAGTGTATATATTGTCTAATATTGCATGCTGTAGGGCAGCAAATCTAACATAAGATATCCAGTTCACTATGTGGTGTTGCTGTGCTACTATTTTTTGGCTCTGGCCTTTAATAATCCACGGGACTCTGTCCTGGGACCAGTATTGTACCCCCTGTACCCTAGCGACTCACGTTTTACATTACAATTAACAGTTCTAGTTTACGCAGATGATACCAAGTTGTACAACTCTTCATCCAACAGTGTTCAGAGTGATTTGAATGCTGCTTGAAGAGCAGAGCAATAGTATCCAACCAGATTGATTTAGGGGTAATGGCAAATTTATTGTTATCCTGATCTGAACAAATACATAGAGTCACAGTAAAGGCCCAAATACTTTCATACCTTATTGGAAAAGCATTCAACCGATGTGATATTGCCACATGTTTGACTTCATACAAAATATACATAAGGCCGATGATGGAATTTGTAGGCCCAATTAGGTACCCAGCTCAATGCCGTGATCTTCTATGTTATGAAATCACGCTAAGATCATTCAAGATGACCACTTTCATGGAAAGACGCCATACAGGGATCTGATAATAACTTTCAGGATACTTATCGACTCTCTTGGTGTGGGTATCATACATTTGGCTCGGCTAAACAAAAATTATTTACGTAGAAACACCTTTAAACTAGAGAAAAAGCGATGCAAGACCACTGCAAGACATTTTTCTAGTAAACAGCGTGTTTGATTTATGGAATGCTCTACTTTCAAATATAACAAACTCTTCATCGGTGAATGCTTTTATATTTGCTTAAGTTGATGTAAAATCTGAAACTCATCCTGAGGTTTACATGTCGAAAATCCCCCATGCTTGCATGGCCAATAAAACGACAAGTACTTCTTCCTCTTTACTGTAATTCAACCACAAAGGCTATTTTCTACAGTAGAATGACATATACTTAATTTGTAAACCAAATATACAAGATCACTTTTGTGAAATTGGCTTGTAAATTGTTGTACTTCCATGAGCTTTAAAGCTTCGACTCTACCTTTCTTTTATAATTAATGATAATAATAATTAACGAGTGATCTATTCCTTTTTCATAAATAACCCCTCCTCCCAACCTGATACCTGACAAATAACTGACAACACACCTAATCTACAATTTGACACGACATGACACATAACTCAAAAATACCAAAACTGACACACTAGCCGTCTGTGTTAATAAAAAGTTGATAGGAGAAAAGCACTATATGGAAATCTATTCTTTACTTTTATTTATCTTCAGGAGTTTACGAGTTTATGTAGAAATAACAAATGTATGTTACACAAATTGCTGTATGAAACATAGTGCAATATGATTCACTTAATGACCGTCTGTTGACAGTTATATATTTCAGAAAAGATGAAGCAACCATTCCACAGTTGGTAGATTTTCCATAATGCCAGCATTACACTAGTTTCCTCATACCACATCACAAAGTGCCATCTATTATCAGAATCGAGCACTGCGAGAGTGAAAAAAGCAAGTTGTCTATTGGAACTGTATCACAGGTCGCATATTCAGCCGGGTCTCCACTGTGGCCGCTGGTCGCCGCCGATTCTGGTGGTTCTATACTAGATATCGTTTACTCGTCATTGAACAAACTATTAATATAGCTCTCGTTCGTTTGAATATAGATGGCCATCCATTGACAGCTGTCTCGTGCAACTTTGGCAACTAGTCAGCTTGGTTTAGGCTTGACCTCAGGTACGATAATAAACGAAAGCTGAGCAACTTTCCTCTATAAGGTCTATCGAACAAAAGCACTATTGATAGTTTGTTCAATAGGGAGTAGATCACATTCACTACAGCACCAGAATCGAAGGTATCTGGCGGCCACAGTGAGAGTGACATATTGTTGTTTTCACTTCCGCAAAGGTCGATTCTGGTAATTCATGGCACTTTGTGTTGCCTTATTCCGATATATCTTATCTCTTGATAGATCACAGTTACTCTGGTTTCGTTCGTTGTCCTACCTGAGACCAGGTATAGACTATGCTGACGAGTTACCAAATAGCACGAAGAAGCTGCCCATGGTTGGCCGTCAGACAAACGAAGGCTATACGAGTATTATCAACCCGTTTCATAATCAGCCTCAAAATTTAATACCCACCTTTTGTTTTGTCAATAACTCACTTCATAGTAATTCGCTGAAGTCGACTTTATTTCTGTAACTTATTCCAATGTCAAAAAATAAAGTGATCCACATGGTTACTTTGTTTCTAAATCTCACTTTTACTTGGATGGAACGATTTTAAAAATATATCACGCTACGACTATCTTGTAAATGAAGAACCACCATAATGTTACAAATGACCATTCCAGGATTTTTGGATATTAACGAAAATAACCTAATTCTAAATCTCTTTGTGTATTTCTCTAATATGCTTTAAACTTATGGTATTCCTTACCATATGTAACGTAACACAGCTTAATTATC
The DNA here is from genome assembly GCA_963669975.1 of Acanthoscelides obtectus. Lineage (NCBI taxonomy): Eukaryota > Metazoa > Arthropoda > Insecta > Coleoptera > Chrysomelidae > Acanthoscelides > Acanthoscelides obtectus. The sequence continues at coordinate 30,364,160 of CAVLJG010000008.1, read as the reverse complement.
ACGTTTTATGTAAGTTTAACAAGCACCGACTCACTATTACACATTCTAATAGACCGAAGGTTGTGCTAAAAGCCTTGACTTCGATAAAACTGATCTTCGTTCGATATTATAGTATTTGATTATCTAACTGTTTGTCGTCTATTGAGTTTTTGATGTACTCTGATTTATATCTTGAAAATGAAGTAAATGCATGTCGCGCCGTGTTTTACAGACTGATTTGTTTCCCCGATATCTTCAAAATGAATTGGATAATTTTTGTTTACATAATGTATTATTCAAAATGACATCTGTATGGATACTGATGGCCTGCTTCTGGAAGCTGCACAAATATGTGCATTCCTCAGCTGCTAAATCTTGCTTGATTTGCTGGTATGAACCTTTTTCTCAAGTCGGACATTTAATGCCCTGGAAACATTCTTCGGAAAACAATAATCGGCGCTTTAGCTGCCTGGCACGTTGCTCCGTCCTGCTGAAACCACATTTTACTAGCGCTAGAATTTCACAGCTTCACTTGCAGTTGTCGACCCATCAATACCGAATGTGCGGCATGTTCTTATACATACTTTAGCTCAAGATTGTCGACTGTATGTACTATTGAAATTATGTCCTCGTATATCAAGAATAAGTTTAGTAGTCCGGAATATCCCTTCATCCATATCAGCATCTCGTGCATTATTTAGACTAACTAGGGCATGTACATGCACAGACGTAATTGGGATATGTGCCGATTGAACAATCATAACCTCAGAGCTAATTCACCTTGTACTGCCACTACCAACATTACTTATGCATCATTTTTCGGAGTCGAATCAAACCTCCAGGCATATTATTGAATAATGATTGATAAGATATGGACTGCAGCAAATTCAATATGTAGGCTACCATTGAAAGCCCAAATCGTCCAAGTCCAAAATTTTTAACTAATGTAGTAAAGTATGGTCCAAAAATGTTTCCTTCATCACAAAAACTCGGGGTGTTGAAGTTTTAGGAAAAAATTGGAAATTAGTTAATATTTTCAGAACCGCTTCAGATATTCCACTGATATTTAGTACGTAGTGGAAATTAATAAAGTTGCATATTTTTCAATGCAAAAATAATTTTTAGCTTTAACAGTGGCATGCGTACGGGTATCGACTTCGACATTTTTTAAGAAAAAAATGGTAAGTCAATGGTTTTTTGCCAAATGAAAATTATTTTTGAATTTCTCGTTCAATTTAAAACAAATGATTTCTCTTGAATTGTTTTCCTTTGATGCGCCATTTTTGAGTAAAAAATAAAAACCGTTCTAATGTCTAACTTGCAAAATTATTATTTTACATTAGGGGTAATGAAAAACAACAACTGACAACATAAACATGACAATAAAACCAACGAAATGATTACAAAAATTGTTGAAAATGTAGTATGCATGCTTCCGCCCTCGTCATGGAATTGGGCACTCGTTGAAATATCCCTGGAGTGTTTTTTATTCTATCACAAGCTGCAACTATTTTTCTCTTAATTCCTCTACAGCGTTAATGGGACTTGTGTTCACTAGTGTCTTAAGATAGCCCCATGAAAAAAAATCTAAACTGTTGAGGTCTGGGGACCTTGGTGGCCATTCTTGGGGCCCACCGCGGCCAATCCAACGATTTGGATAAACAGCTTGTAAATAATTACGAACCGCTACACTGAAATGCGCTGGTGCACCATCATACATGTACCACATATTGTTTCTTATTACTAATGGAACATCATCAAGCAGCAAAGGCAACTGTTGTTGAAGAAAATTCAGGTAAGTCTGTCCGTCAAGTCGTCCTGGCAAGAAGAATGGGCCAATAAAGTGGTTGCCAATAATTCCATAACACGTTAACCGAAAATTGGTAATGGAAATAGGTTTCGGTTACGGCATAGGAATTTTCTTCTGCCCACAAATGATTGTTGTGGAAATTCTGAATGGCATTTCGAGAAAAAATAGCTTCGTCCGTGAACAGAATTATTGATTTTGTGCAATTTTTTGAAGATACCACTGACAAAAAGTCACACGCCTTGGAAAATCAATGGGAAGTAATGGATGTACTCTTAAAATATGCTAAGGATATAACAAAAAATCCACTAAGATTCTGCAAACAATTTGATGGCAAATATTTAAGTGTCTAGCGATCTTCCTCGTATTTGTTTAACGGTGTTCTTCGACTTCGTGCAGCACTGCTTCCTCAATTTCAGGTGACCCTTTTCGGACAGAACCAGTTTCAACAAGACGACGATGAATATTAGAAAAGGTTCGACTATCTGGCAAAGCACGATCGGGATATCTCTGGTGATAAATCCTCTGGCTTGCTCACCATTACCGTCGGCAAGGCCAAATACGTAATGCATTTCCGCGATATCTGCATTTAAATTACTCACCATTATCAACAAGATTGTAAAAACTAAATAATGAAAAAGACGCCACAGCGAACAAGTTTGAATAACAGAGACTTGTCAGATGTCAAAACCCAGTGACATATTCCAGAGCAATTAGATGTATATTGCTAAATTGTATTCTTCAAATATTACATTAATTTTCTCGGACAATAAATAGAAAGGTTTTTATTTTTTTACTCAAAAATGGCGCATCGAACCAAAAGAATTCAAGAAAGATCATTTGTTTTAAATTCAACGGGGAATTCAAAAATAATTTTTATTTGGCAAAAAATTGTTGCCGTAATATTTTTTTATTAAAAAGTCAGTACCCGTACACATGCTACTGTTAAAGCTTAACATTATTTTTACATTGAAAAATATGCAACTTTACCAACTTTCACTACCTACTAAATATCAGTGAAATATCTGAAGCGGTTCTGAAAATATTAAATAATTTTCATTTTTTTCCTAAAACTTCATCACTCCCGAGTTTTTGTGAGGAAACATTTTTGGACCATACTGTATAAAGCAAACTAACATCAATTTTTCATATAGATTCACACCCTTAAGTATTCGCTTATCATTAAGGAACACCCTGTATTTTAATGAAACGCTAACTACTGCAGCCTAACCATTATAAGGCAGAATGTGACAAGTGTGACTTAGCCCATTCTGATCTCCAAAAGTTTTACCATTTCCAGTACTGACATGCTCCTTGGCATATTACAAAAGGAATGTGTACTGTATAACCTTGGAATACATGAATGGAGATAATATGAAACAGGTTTCATGCATGTCTGGAATGAGATTACTGTATCACGGGGGCACAAGGAATAAGGTCATGTGCTTCCGTACACAGTGACGCCAGCGGTGGTTAAAACCGTAATTTCGAGCGATGCCTTTTTTGGCTCAAGCTCTTCGATGAAATAGAACATTTGGGGACTATTAATCACAAGTTCATGGTTTCTGGCGATTCTGTCCTGCCCAATGACCGCGAGTTTGGTTTCATAGAACATCATGCAAAAAGCGTCAAGACTGGTACTCAACAAATAAAAAAAATGCAAAACCAGGAAACACTTTCACGTCTACAAAATGCAAAGGACTGATTTCTTCTCATCAGCAACATTAGAGGAATCTGTGATGAGACGAAAAAAAATGATAATAACGCCTATGTATCATGGCTTCGCATCCAGTGGTTTCACTTTGAGAAAAAAGAACCTTACAAAATTTTGTACAAAGAAACCTTGAATGAAGATTTCCCATTTGACGTTACCAATTTGCAGCAATATCGGAAAGGCGCACCCAAGAACTTCGAAAATATAAATCTACCCCTCTTGTATGACTTCCGCCTACCTGTAAATTGACAAGAAGAAAAAAACACGGAGGAACTTCTCCAATTTATAAATCCAGTTCACAGTTTTTTGAAAGGGCCATATTGATCGACTCCCTGCTAATGAAGAAGAAGAACAAGACTAGCGAATTTTGTAAAATTCCATTAAGGCGGCGTGTCAGTTGATAGACTTTTAGTTTTTTGTGAGGAAGAGATATGTTTATTTTTTTACTGTATAATGATTTATTTTGTCGTTTTATAAGATCGCCAAAAACATACTATCGTGTCACATGATTTTTGAGTAATGCATCAAACCAAAGATAAAAACTGCTTTGAGGCAAAGTGATCCAAAACTTAAACACAAGAAAAAAAGATACGTGAACGCAAAATGTTCCTGAATTTTACGGTTAGATTCAAGATTCAAATTGATATTCCCTTTACTGGCATTTTGATTTATCCTGGCTTTCAATGGCTCATTTAGGCTAAGAATGGCTCCACAGTAAATATATGTATATATATATAACAAAAAATAGGAAAATAATGGGCAAAATCCGCCAAAAGAAGGAAAGTGGATTGGAGCAGAAAATAGGGTAGGTAACCCGAGCGGAAGAAAAAAAGGTTGGCTCTTGTTGTGGACTTCGTGTGTGATTTTTTTCCTCTCCATCTTCGTTTCCTCATGTTACACCCGTATCCGGATGTATGGGCAGGTGTATCTTCTTTTGTAGTTACATATGTGCATTCATTTCGGGCCTGATGAAGCCTACCAGCAGAAATACGTATCGCTCGGGTTACCTATTCTATTTTCTGCTCCAATCCACTTTCCTCCTTTTTGCGGATTTTGTCCATTATTTTCCTATTTTTTATTATATACTTTTCTCCGCATGATCATTTTCTCTATATATATATATATATATAGGGTGGCGCATCGAAAACGAAACAGACGCACTTACTGGCAGCTCAGTTTTTTTTGAAAAAAACGCTCAGACCCGTCGATTATGTTTTCGAGGAGGACACAAGTTTGGCAAAAAAAAAGGTTAACACGTGCAGCCCCTGGGCGGGGGTGACACCAACCCTAAAATCTTAAATGGAAAGGGGGGTCGAGTGATATCTTATTTTAAAGGTCTTTCAATTCCCTTTATAATGATGTAAAATACATGAGCTTCAGTTCAGTAGTTTTGACGGTCTATTGATTTAAAGCTTAAAGTAGACTTTAATGGGTACAACAGATTAGTTTGTACTACTTTCAGAAGAAATTTGACTAAGAGAATTTACTTAATAAGTAAATGCTTTTCTTCACTACGCCCATGGTTTGTTTATCATTTTGTAATTGAAAATAGCTATTGGAAGGTTTTTTTTTATGGCAAAAAACTTATTTCTTGAAGAAAGATAAGGAAATATCTCGTACTTATTTTAAATAGGAATTTAGTACATAGTTTGCGATTTATTTGACCAAACTTTGTTGCTAAAATAACTTGTAACGCTTTATTACATAAATTAACCATGGTATATTCCACAGCAGAAAGAGTTGAAATTATCGAAATATTTTTCGGAAATAATCAGTGCTCTAATAGAACAGCAGAAATATTTAATGAGCGACATGAGAACAGTAACGTACATCGAGAATATGTTCTAGAACTTGTAGCTAAATTTCGGGAAACTGGGTCAGTCGCCAATAAAAAACGCAACATTGTAAATCCCATAAGGAACGAAGCAATAGAAGTGGGGGTTTTAGGGCCCGCGAATTGGAGACTGAGTGTAGTGTTAGTCGACCTACTGTCCAACGGATTCTAAAGGCCCATAGTTTTCATCCATATAAAATTCACCTGGTACAAGAACTTAATGGAGACGATTTTGATCTGCGATTACAACTTTGGGAAGATATGAGTGAACGAATTATAAACGATGAACATTTTATATTCAACACTTGCTTTTCCAACGAATGTTCCTTTTTCTTAAATCGTAGTAAATCGTCATAACTGCCGATATTGGTCCGATTTTAATCCCAGAATTTATCATGAGGTTCATACACAGCAGCCACAAAAATTAAATGTTTGGGCTGGTATTTTTGGCGATCATTTAGTTGGTCCTTTTTTCTTACCTGGAAATTTGACCGGTGAAATGAATTTGGAATTCTGGAAGATGCCATAGATCCTGCATTAACAGCCATAATTGAAAATCAGAATAATCGGCACTACATTGCGAATAGGTTGATGTTCCAACAGGATGGTGCCCCACCACATTAAGCATTACGTGTTCGAAAATATTTAGATCAGACGTTTCCAGATCGATGGATTACTAGAAGAGGTGCCATTGAATGGCCCCCACGATCGACAGATTTATCACCTTTGGAGTTCTTTCTGTGGGGTCATTTGAAAAGCAAAATCTATGCTACTCAGCCAACATCATTAGAAGACCTGCGACAAAGAATTGTGAATGAGTGCCTCCAAATTACTCCTCAAATATTGCAAAATGTGCGGGAACGGCTTGACCAAAATCTTTATTATTGCATGGAGAGTCATGGCGGCTATTTTCAACATTTAGTTGCCCAACGGGTCAGTTTATTCTTCATTTTTAAATTACTTTGCTGCCAACTGTATTGATCTCCACTAATGATGATGTATTAGATTTATTTAAGCTGTAAATCAATAAATCTTCAAAAGTACTGAACTGAAGCACATTAATTTTCTATCATCATTAGAGGCCGTTCAGCGTCGTGCTACACGTATGCCATATGGCACACGTAGGCCAAGTTATGAAGACCGCCTCGAGCTATATAACCTGCCTGCTTTTGCTGATAGAAGAGTACGAGGAGATCTCATCATCACTTTCAGAGCACTGCATAATTTGTTTGGTGTGGACATGTCGCATCTGTTTCGTCTGGCAACGAACAGTCTCAGAGGCCATAACTTCAAATTGCAGAAGGAAGCTTTTAGAACCTCTACTCGTCAGCGCTTCATCTCAAACCGTGTCTTCGATGCATGGAACAGTCTTCCATCTTATGTAGTAACTCGGAATCCGTCAACAGTTTCAAAAACAATTACGATAGACAACGCAGTGCTTAACATATTGTTCCCATTCTGTATATGTCTACTTCAGAAGTGCTAAGATTGTCAAATTGTTATATTTCTTTTGTCTGTACACTATTATCTATTTTTGTGTTTGAGTTTATAGTACTTGTACTCAACTCAAATTTGTTGTTTAATAATAATAATAATAATAATAATAATCATTATTAAGGGAATTGAAAGACCTTTAAAATAAGGTGTCACTCGACCCCCCTTTCCATTTAAGATTTTGGGGGTGGTGTCACCCCTGCTTAGGGGGCTGCACGTGCTAATGTGATTTTTTGCCAAACTTGTGTCCCCCACGAAAACAAAATCGACGTCTGAGCGTTTTAAAAAAACTGAGCTGCTAGTAAATGCGTCTGTTTCGTTTTCGACCACCACCCTGTATATATGTATATATATATATATATATATATATATAATATAACAATAATTTTGGGTAGTAAGTAGCCTATATTAAAATGCTTTTTTACAGGAAATGTTTTCGTTTCACACGTTTGGGGGTTTATTTTAATGCCAGTAAAGCAAATTTAAAAGCATGTTTCTCTGTGTATGATAAATCGATTTCTTCACGATTGCTGGTCCTTTTGTCGGATTATGCTATTCGAGAGCGGTTCATGCTTTATTCTTGGGCGATAATTTTCGTTTTATCCCCGCTCGTAAAATGAGAAAGCTGTAATCAGCAAAATAAACGGGTTTATTACTAAGAAAACTTCGACAATATAAAATCACGTTGTTTGTAAAGCGTCAAATTACAAAACGTGAAAAAGTTTTCCACGGTTAATGCTGACTAGCACTTATTGTTTAAGCTAGTATATTTTCCTTTTATCAGCAATTTTGTGCTTTCAATATGTTTTTCATTTAAATTTCACAATTTTAAGAGTATTTTACATCTGAATGTTTTTCTCCAATATTAGATATCCAGGGTGATCCGGAAAGACTAGAAACATTATCAAGATAGAAAATATCTCTAAAAGCAACATGGGTAGTAGCCTCCTCCTAGTAGCAAATTTCACCAAAATATTGATTTATTGATGCAAGCTGTTCGGGGGGGAGGGGGTATTTGAAAGATGGACACGTATACAACGGATTCATCAGTGTTTGGGAGAAAACTTTGTATTCAACAACAGATAATGAGAAAATGTATCTTTTAGGATTCAATCGAACATTTTGGGGTGAACGAAAAAACTCTTCTAAATAGATTTCTGAGTACTGAATAAAGATACCCACAGAATGAAACCACTTAACCCTCTGGAAGTCTGGTGGGCTCTGTCAGGTCCGCTTCGGCATTTTTAGTCACTAGATGTAAAATTTATCGACATTTATATAGATCGGGCCTCTCAAACCCCACCAGAGTAAATACGCGACATTGTTGCTACATGATATCAAAGGTTTCTTTTTTTGTTTTAAACCTCAATGTCGACATTTTCTTAGCTTTATATTTATCACTTGTAGGTTATTATTATTATTATAATATGTTATATATTAGATGTGCATACTGTTATATATCATTCATAAGCGAATTAGTATACGCATTAGGTTTATCATTTTCTATGTTTGTTCAGTTTCAGTTTGAATTGTGTACGTTTTTTATGTTTTGTAATAATATACTAAGTGACATATAAATCCGAACACCCAGTTTAAATGGTTTTATTTTAATAAAATTTTGTATAAGTACTTAATGAAGCATAATAAGTAAATGATAAAAATTTCAAAATGACTGCACTGCTTTAACGCCCTTTGACCTTTAATAATGTGTGGATGCACCCTGATGTGCTACACATTCTCCAACGCGCCTAGGCATGCTTCTGATCAGGTGGTCAATGTCCTCCTGTGGTATCTCATTCCAGGCAACCACCAACTCCTCTCGAAGTGCTTCTAGAGTCTGAGGAGGACGTTGCAAATTGAGCAATCTCCTACCCATCATATCCCACACGTGCTCAATTGGGGATAAGTCAGGAGATCTTGGTGGCCATGGTGACAATGTGACATCATTATGTTGAAAGAAGTCTATTGTGACTCTTGCAACATGTGGTCGGGCATTATCTTGTTGGAAAGTTTGATCTGCCAGGGTGTCAAGATAGGGTAAAAGATGGGGTTCTAGAACTTCGTGGATATAACGCTGCGCGTTCGTGTTACCTTTGATGAAGATTAAAGGTGACCTGGAACCATAAGCTATAACACCCCAAACCATAACTCCAACAGTGTGATGAACATGTCTTTCAACAAAAAACTGTGGATTCCTCCTTTCACCACGTCGCCTTCTAACCCTGGCACGACCATCGTGCATGCCTAAACAAAATCGAGACTCGTCACTAAAGACAATACTGTTCCATTCCTGATCCCAGAGTGACCGTTGTCTGCACCACTCAAGGCGATTACGTCGGTGTTCTCGAGTTAAAGGGAGGACCCAGTGTCGGTATGAAAACAAGCCAAAACTTCTCATTCGTCGGTAAACACTTCGCATGCCAATAGTTCTTCGGTGTTCTGCAAACCATTCATTTGCAATGGACCTGGTAGTGGAGAAACGGTCCCTTAAGGCCAATAATCTTAGGCGGCGATCTTCACGGTCTGTTGTTCTACGGCGGCGTCCAGTGCCCCTTGCTCTTTGCGTACGGCCTTCTCGAAGCCATGCCTGACAACACCTAACCACAGTGTCTACACTTCTTTGCACTCTAACTGCAATTGCCCGAAAAGAAAGTCCAGCTTCCCGAAGTCCCACTAAACTCACTAAGTTGACGAAATCGTACAGGTCTCCGTACTCTAGGCATCGTAACCGATCGTAAAGGATGTCAAGAACCAAAATCCGCCAACGTTGATTCTTTACTGCGGCTGAAATAGTCATTTTTAGAGCGTTAGTGAATTAAAAAAAGCAGTATAAAAACCGGAATGTCCAACTGATAAGGCTACAAATTTTTTCACTTGTTATTTACAGTAAGATAAATACATTCACCAACTTTTATTAAAATAAAACCATTTAAACTGGGTGTTCGGATTTATATGTCACTGAGTATATATGTCATAGATCAAAATACCAAGTATCTAGATCTCAAAAATGTTATCCTGGATATATAGCACTCTAAAAATATAAAATAAACAACCTTGCGATTGTCAGGTGTCCTGAATGGTGAATTCACCCACTTTTATTAAAATAAAACCATTTAAACTGGGTGTTCGGATTTATTTGTCACTACATTAAAATACCTATTAGAAATTGTGAATGTTTAATTTCCATTTCAACTACTGTGGAACACTGATTTTCATTATAGTGCTTTGAGACTGGGGTCTGGTAGTGATTTGGGAGCGGGGTCTGAGAGACCCGACCAGACTTATATTGTACGTTCGAATTACCAGACTCAAGGTGAAAAAGGTGGGATTAAAAACATAAAAGTTATGACCGAAAACCGAGTCAAAATGCAGGTGTGTAGTAACTGTAGTATTATGTGCATAGTGCTTTTTCATTTGTGTTGTCCTTTATAATTGTAATTATAAGTATTTTTACTATAGTTAGAAAATATTAGCTTTTATCTGCGCCTGTTTTTTATGCCGGACAAGTATTTCATACTGATCGGTGCTACGCTTTACTCGTTTATTCATTTTTGTTTTGTAATTAACTTGTTTCGAATAAAGCTTATTGATTAACTGAATTCTCTATAGTCGTAACTACTGGAAAATAGATTCTTTGTGCGCCTGAAGATTTGTCATTAAGTCGGTTTCAAGAAACATATTTTTCTTGATAATTGCGCCTAGATGTTTTGACTTGCTTAGAAGCATTGCATGTATGACTGATAAGGCGATATTATCGGCATTTGATATACTCGTATCGATATCGGTTGATTATAGGTATCGGAGAAAATCCTATATTGGTCGATCTCTAGTAGCATTCGCTACATTATCCAGTTTCACTAAATTACATAATACTTTATACCTCAGGAGTGACAGCTCCATCGCTCTCGATCGTTCTCCCGTAATCCCTTCCGTCAAGGAGGCAGGAAAGCAGAAATGGCTGCGGCTCAGAGTAATTCCCCGACATACGAAGTCGCATTACGGCATTACGCGGCTACTGAACGACACACGGTCGATCCGTCAGCTAATTATAAGTAAACAAGTACGATTAATTGGTGGTTAACTGCAATCATTGCTCAAATGGAGCGCGACAACGGATCTGCATATGCGGCATGATCGAAACAATGAAATGTCGACATCTGCATCTTCGAGTGGCTGAGCAGGCGTTGAATGCTGACGCTTGTTAGGGTGTACAGGATGGGCAGTGAATCAAGAATATTAATAATAAGTACGTTTCTTAAAAGTTTGCAGGCACATGTGCTGGGCCGTTACCCCCGACTTAACAAGGCCAAGCAACTCAGCTGCGAGTGGCTGTGCATGTCACGCATATTCTTATGGCGTTTCGCCATGCTGGCTGGTAAGAGCGGTGTTGACATATCTAGGTATGATATAGTAATATCGAAATCTCTTCTAATTAGTTATACCTCCCTGTGGGCGAATTTGCAAGATATACTCGGGGCCTGCGCAGCTTCAATTATGATCTGATTTTTCTTTCTTATCTGTCTCAGTATGTCAAGAATACAGTTTCGATGTTACATTCAATCTGTCACGAGTGAAGTCTAAGATGTCTGCAAAAATGGAATATCTGGCAACAGAGCAGCTAAACTCAAATTCTGAGCCTGTTATCATGTATGAATATTTATGTTCATTATTGTGGTTTTAAACTTATATTTGTGTTTCGAAATTGTTTCCCTAAGTTTTCAAAATGCCTTACAACTGCCACGTTCCTAATTGTACCAGTAATTACGTGAAATGTCACATAAGATGGCTCAATGCCGTCCCTCGTAGCGATTTAGTGATTACAAAAAACCTGAGAGCATCTGAAGTAGAAGAAGCCGAAATGAAAAATTGAAGAATAAGGAATAACTATGTACCTAAATCACTTCAAAATAGCACTGATAAGTATACCTCCTAACAAAAATCAACATGTTCATGGCAATCTCCAGATGAGTGGCATAAAGTTGGTCAGGATGAAGTTCGAATATAAACCAGTTATTAACTCAGCTCGGATAATATTAAAGACTCCATGTTCAGACACAGTTACCCTCAAAAAAAAAAATCTCTATGTGGTATACAATCCGTCCACATTGATATAGATTTATTATGTTAGGAGCCATGTAGGACTTATTATACCAGACCAAAATACTCTGAAGTCACTTTGTAATACATTTATGGTTAATCTAGTTCCAGATGAGAGACATAACTTTTCAGGCTATGCAAAGAACCTTCTCACATATGTAAAACCAGTTGGTGAGAACATAATTTTATTGATGGATGAAATACACATTCAGCCATGTTTAGATTTCAAAGGAGGTAATATTGTTGGAACATATTGGATAGTAAAGCGATGACACATTTTTCTCCAGATGCAAGCATTGTTTATCCGTTGGATAAAAACGTATTTTCTTCGTTTTTGATACAGTGTATTCGCTATAATTGGCAGAATTCAAAACCAGCCGAACATTTTAACATACCCATGAGGTTAGTATCGATTCATTTAAATCTCTCAAAACATTGTACCAAATGGAAAGTCATAGAATATATCCTACAAGCCTTGAAATACATGATGTTCATTTAGCTCTCAAGATATTCAATACATTTGTTATAGATGCAGTATCAAGGTTTTAGTAAAAACATACAGCAAAGAGACAGCAAAATTTTTATCAAGTTTTGATTATTCTTTGTTATGTTTTTCTGTTGCTTTCCTTATTCCTTTCCTGGCAAGAGCTTACCTCAGACCTGCTTGTTGGTTCTTGCTGGACACAACTGTTCAACAAGCACTACATTTTTGATGCCTATCATCATTATTGTCCACATAGTCCTGTCAAATTTTGTTGATCGGTTGTGCTCAACATTGGGTTATATATGTCGTTGAAGAATTTATTATTTCTAGCAAAGTATTGTAAGCTCTTATAACATCAACTTATTACTCAAATGTGCACGTAATGTTGAATGAAATAACAGTGAAAATCAAGGTGAAAGTAGTTAATAACTACTTTAATATTTCCCACCAAGTTGCCTTCATATTCCAAACACATTTCTGAATTATCCGTCATTTAAATCAAGTTGAGTGTTTTAAATATGCTGCAATTATCATATATTATTCACTAGCGCTGATGTACGGTACGTCGTGCTGTCAGCCAGCCGGCCTACTCGTAGTGACGTCACGCGCCTGTTGTCAGGCCTTGTTCTCTCGGTGGTAACGGCCGGATAGATGTTGCAGGTTAATCTCCGGGCAGATATCACATTCTGGTATTCTGGTAATAGAAGCCGCTTGTGTTATCGTATTTGTATCTTAGACCTTATACCGCCGATAGGGGATACTTTGCTCTTATTCCGTTCGCTGTCCAACCTAGAGACGTAGACCGTGCTGATCGCTGAAAATCATAAAACGGCGCTGTACACGGCTGGTCCTCTGTTGGTCGGACGCACGAAAGTTGTAGACATCACAGATGTATAAATAAGAGCTTACTGCTACTTCGGTCCTTAACCACGCCGGGGCCGGGTGAAGCCACTATTGCAACGTTTAATATCACCGCCAGCAAAGCACGGGATTCCCGCTACCATGAGACGCCCAGCAGCTCAAAAGCTACAAGTGAGCACGAGATTATCTGTTGTTTTGGATGGGCCAGGCACGTCATCCTCGCCTGTCGTCCAGAAGGCGTCAAGTGACCAAAGGTCATTTAACTGTCTAGCACTTAGAGCTTATGCATTTATTCCGCAAAGCTTAACAGCACTGAAATCAAAAAAGGTATTCAAAAAGAAATTGAAAAAGTTGATCCTGGAGGTGCCTCGTCTTTTTGCACCACAGCTCATCGACTTAAAAATACTTTAGCGTGTGAGTCCAATCAGCTCCCTCACTCTGTATTAATTTTCTTGTATTTATGTACATTTAATTCCATCTACTTCATTGTAAATATTTCATTTAAATTTATGATCTTTACCGGAAAGTTATTGTTTTAAATGGTATTAAACTGTTTGATTATGCATAGTACATTTCAATAATGTACAAGCTTAGTTTCAATGCCATGCTCAAGCCTTTGGCTTCAGCGGATATTGTATGTTTATTTCTCGGCTGATTGCATGTTGTATTAATTACTTTTTAACTGCATTCATAAATAAACATTACTACTAATACTACTTTTCTTTCAATTTCACCGAGAATAAAGGTCTTCTGATGCATGTCTATCATCTTCTTCGAAATTCTATACAATATACTATGGAGATTTTAGAGTAACTTTACTATAACTTAGTAAGGTTCTAAAGATTGAGGTTGTGTCAGTTAGAAGTATATTAACCATTTTCATAACATTTTTCAAGGCAACACAATTCATATAGTCATAGATTTGTAACTATTTAAAACGCATACTTTAGGACCATTGTATCTAATGAGCAGTTATAACGGCAAGCATTTGAACAGTACTGTTCGAAATAGTCAAGATTCTGATAGGGCTTTCTGTACTTTCAGTTTCACCGACAATAAAGGTATTCTGCTCAATACATATCATCTACATTCTGCAAAATTCTATACAATAGACTAAAGCCTTCATCTAAATCCACTATGAAAAGAGATTTTAGAGTTACTTTCCTATAACTTCATAAGCACAAGGGTATTTAGATTGAAGTTGATTCTGTTCCTTGTGTAATTACAATTCTCATAACACTTTTATGGCAATACAACTGTTTTACTTATAAATTTTAACTATTTAAAACACAGCCTTTAGAGTAATTGTAGTAATCAGTTCTAAAGGCAAACATTTGAACAGTACAGTTCTCTTTCTTGCTTCTACTGTACTACAAAAAACCATCCAAGTCCGCTTTCCTGATGGCTTTTTTCGGGTACATTGATGTTACAAAATCCGAATATTCATGCGTGAAATTCGAGAGTCCCATGCAATCTACCCTGCCTTAATTACAACCTGTAACATAAAAGCCGTTCCTCCTTAATCTTTCTCAAAATGGACTTCCCTTCGCTGCCATATCGTTTTATTTAAATATTCTGGTTTCAACATTATTTGATGCAAATGTTTGTGACTCAAATTCGATTGCCCAGTTTATTTTTTCATTGCTAGCAATACAAAGCCACTCGAGTCCCAAGTAATTTACTCTCCCTAATTAAAACTCTCACTTTGAGAAAATCATTCTGTCCTTCTTCCATCTTCCCTAGCAAGGTAGAGCGCACGCAATTCCCCATTTGAATTTGCATCAAACCCGCAGACGACAGCGAGCCCGAGACCAGGAGCAAGACCGAGGTCCTTTTGTCTTCCGCACGAAGCGAAAAATTAGATGTTTACATCCGCCCACTCTGTGTGCCCGTTTCACAGCTACAATGCACCGAATAGGGTGCTGATTCAGCTGCGACTCCCTCAATACGAGCAACTTTGTATAGCGATCCATGTCGCCATGGAGGTACCTGTGGTGGGGATGGTTTCAGTCGGATAAGCACTGGCGTCGTTTTAACTGGAAGTGCTATCAAACATGAATTAGTATTAGTGATGGGGAGGGAAAGCCTGGCAACTAGGCCACCTCTGTCTGTTTTTACCTATCTGAAGTGGCTACTCCACATGATTGTTCACTGGTCCAAGGTCAGGATGTCCAACAGTTCGCTCCGAATATCTCAGCCCTTAATTACAATAACAGGCCAAAAACCTATAGAGTGAAACACTGTATTATCGCCCTCCAAGAACATGATCTGAGACTTTGACCTGATACATGCTGGGTACAGCCAGCCTATACTCGAGACCGACAGAGGAGCCTCTGGCCTTCAGCCTAGCCAGACACTTGGCTACCCGATATTTTGCTTCTGGCAACCAAAAATTCTGAAGAGCATTTCTGAACTAGAGAAGAACTTCTCCTTTGAGGTGCCTCCAGGGTTGTTTAACAGTCTGAGCGAATACGCCTCCAATATGATGACAAATATCTTTGTCTGGAAAAGTGTTGTGCAGGTTCCAGGTGCGAGGCTTTCCTGCACGCTTTTGTTTTTTAGGTAATATCCTTGGAAAAATATTCAACTGTGAAAGACGAGTCGCAAAAAAATCCCAATTTACCCATTCTTCCTTCATAGGTATTATTGACTCTCTCCATTATTATCGCTTGTCCTGAAAGGAACGAGCATTATATTCAAAATTTGTTGATTGGTAGGGTTCAGAAACTCAATATTTTCCTAATTAGCACACTCCTGTATCGATACACTTCTGTTTGCGTGATTTCTAGGCCGTGTACGCTCTTTGAAACTCCTCGACCGCGATGCTGCTTTGAGAGGCCATCAAAGTAGCTCGAATGTTGTCTATGTTGTCCAGATGCTGGCCTTGAGGTTCCTTTTTAGTCGGAGAAATAGAAAGAAGTCCGCTGGGGCCAGGTCGGGGCTCTACGGTGGCTGGGCCGTTTGACACCGATCCGGAATAGGTAGGTGGCGTTGACAGAGGCGGTATGTGACTGCCCGTTGTCGAGGTGTAGCTTCCATGACGACGGCATTTCTCGTCGGATGCAGGAGGACCTGTCGTTTAGCCTTTGAGACACTTCTTTGTGAAATTGCGCATATCCGAAGGATGTCTGGAGCAAATCCGATGACTCCATTGGTGTTTTGTTTAGTTTCATGCGTATCTTTGCTTTAAATTTTTTTACTTCGACGAGGTTGCGAAACAGGGGTTCACCAAAAATTATGTATGCATCCTTCGTGAGTTCGGAAGTAACTGGGAAGTGCTTCGCTTGGCAAGCTTGTCCATCTTAGAATCCTTGGACATTGACACCAGCTCATACATTTTCCGCCTCAAACTGTAATACACTCTCGGGTCGACTTTATGATAAACCCGCGTATCAAATTCGACCAATCAGACATCCATCGTTCAGTCCATGGACCCAAATTTAATCAGCAAGTCAAAATTGACCGATCAGATGTTTTTAAAGTAATGCATCTGATAAATATGCTCCATCTCTTCTAAAACACAGCTAAAACTAGTAAAAAAATATACGAGTCGCTTAAGAACCTCTAGTCAGTTTAGCTAAAAAAAAATCGATCAATAAGAAAGACGTGTACAATGAACGGGTTAATAGTAGCTTCATCTAGACAGTAAAAAGACTGCCCCCGGGTGTTTAGGCCTTAGGTCTGCGTGGTGGCACAAGTGTATAAAAAATACTAGTAAATATTACCCACCAGGAATAAAATGGATGCTATCGGTTCATGAATATTATCTGTAAGGAAACTTTCAGTGCGCCCCTGTTTGCTGGGTAGTTCTCAACTTGGCAATCAAGCGACAGCACCTGAATCCTTATTTATTTGTCTTCTACCTGCCTGGAGACGGAGCATGCCACAATAGGGACTACAACTTAGACAAGAAGCTCTACGCCTGTCCGTATACGAGGGAGTCTGAATACACCCGTTGGTAGAGGATTTGAAACAGGCATACGGAATCTGTATGAGATGAAAATGATATATAATATAAGAAACAGAAATAGAGAAACAAAACGTGACGGTTACGTCACAATCTCATCTATCTATTTAATATATATAAAAAAGGAAACCCTATTTCGCGTGGACACGCTATAACTTGAGAACGACTTTAAAGATTTCATTAATTTTTTTGAAGATTTCTAATGCTGTATAGAAGGTTCTCACGGAAAGAAAAATCAAGAAAATTGCGCAGAAAATTGGGAAATCATTGAAAACCTAATGAATATTTAACCTACGCGCGTTTGACAGTTTGCTTGAGCATGAAGCACGCACAGTGGAAGAAGTATCTCAAGTAGTAAAAGAGACAGGCACTCGTCTCCGCCATCCTTATTCCAACAGCTACTGACAGTTAGCTATGTGAGAGAAAATTGCTTATGAAAACATGCTGCCTTCGTATTTGGTCTTACATTTATTTACCATCCGTACTTTGTGAAAAGAAGCTGCAGTGTTGAATAATTACTATCTTTGTCAGTTAACTCTGTGAATAAAAATGGCGGATGAAAATAAGTTTCTTTTACTTAACTGACTTTCACTACTTTATAATTTTGAACTTTACAGCTCGCACGCCGCAAATTTATTTTATCGTTTAACAGTGTTTATCGATGAAAAAAAATCATTTTATTTAATTAGTAGTGCACAGTCCATTAGATTAAAGCTTTTATCCAGTTTTTAGTTTATTCAGTGAGTTTTTTTAGAAGTATTTGTTCAAAAACAATTAACAAGGGTGGAACTTAGTTCACCGCAATCACGCCTTATATCGAAATTATGATTATTCAAAATTCCACCCATAGACGTACCAATCTAGGTCGCAGGATATATACGAAGAAGTCAAACTGATGAGCAACGAGAAGCGAGAAGTGAAGTTAAACGGGATCGGAGGACAGAAATTCACCAACGTAGAAGTGTCGCATTCAATTCCAGTCGAGCTGTATTCAATTATGACGTGGCAATCGATTACAGTTCACAACAAATCGTTGCTATGAACGTTGTGAGTCCACATTGCAAGGCCTTTAAGTTTAAAAATGAAGCCCTTGTATTACGTTGCGTCAGTGGAATTTACTCTATTGGTACCACCACCAGAGCCACTACATTCATTGGTTTCCAGAAATGGGCCAGATCCTATACTTTTCCAGCAATACAATAATTGCTTTCAATGACGTCACTTGGCGCAACAAAATTCATTCCACATATTTTTGTGCCTACTTTCAAGGTAAGTTGATGGGAGAATGACAGTGCTGCCCAGGTATTTTGCTAGCCACATGGAGGTACAAACCCTTCGCTTTACAAATACCTATATGCCATAGGTATGCTTACCCTTTTATTATTCATTATTCATCCCAGTTCATAGGTGAGGCAGGACAACGTCTGTTAGGTCAGCTAGTCTTATATAAATGTGAATGTCTATCCAGTCTGTCAGCATCACGTCTAAACCACAAAACGGAGAGAGGTAACAATCATAGATAGATAGATATGCTATGTTTGTCGTATAGAAAAATGACAGATGCACAAAGACTAAAGCATATTAGGAGCGACACAATAAAGTTTATATTGCGAATCAAAGTATAAAAAAGGAAGTAGGTATTTTCTGTTACTACATTAGTAAGAAAACTGAAATCTTTTATAAAAGATTAAATATATAAATAGATAAATATATAAATGGACAATTACAAGAATACATACAATCGAGATGCTTAAATAATCACATTTCACATACATTTAAACCATGGCACACAAAACATCACATAAAATAAATTAGTTTACAATTTTAGGATAGAGTGTAAGGGCACTTGTCAACAAGATATCTCTTCAAATAGACATTGAGAAGGTTGATGCTGGTAGTTATCCTGAGGTAAATGATTATAAAACTTGGTGCATGTATACAGTGAAGATAAGGTAGTGTTATGTGTAGGAACAGACACGTCATAGCCACTTCTTGTGTTGTAACAGATGACGACTGTATTGTTTTGTGTGAATTTATATAAGAGTATGCGAAAATAGCGCATTTATATTGTACTTACTGACTGGAAGACAGTTTTCGAGATAAAATATTGTAATAGGTCAGAACTGGTATTACAAGTGACTCGCAGAGCTTTTGCCTCAACCAGAAGGTAAGGATATACTTGTTAGCATGTAAAGCTCGGTCT
Source organism: Acanthoscelides obtectus (assembly GCA_963669975.1). Taxonomy (NCBI): domain Eukaryota; kingdom Metazoa; phylum Arthropoda; class Insecta; order Coleoptera; family Chrysomelidae; genus Acanthoscelides; species Acanthoscelides obtectus. Next base: position 30,344,720 of record CAVLJG010000008.1, on the reverse strand, counting down.
CGCAGGTATGACTTAATTAGATGATTCTTCATGACCACATTGTGGTCTGTAAACCTAAGTCTCTGGTCGTTAGTAACTCTTTATATTATTGTACACAGAGATAAATTTATTTTTTCTGTTCCAATCTTTACCGATAACAATGGTACGCTAGCCTCCCCCTAGGATCAGAGCAAAAAAGCATTGCATTGGACCTTGATGCATTTATGGGAAGATTATGCGATTCGAGAAACGGAGAGCGGACAGTTCTTTTTGTTATACTGTGCTTTCGCTCATGACCTTGACCATGACCTTCACGGGTATTTCAGGGAGTCCAGAAAGTAGGGAAAGGACGTCCGCTTCAGAGTCCGGTTGCATATGTATGAGTGAGGGAGATGACTGTATGAAAGTGTCGCCTGTAACTTTACGGTAACCTGTCAACAACAGTGAAAATCTCGCATTTCTAGTAAATACTAGCTATTATTCTTACGCTAGCTACGTGTGTTGATCTTAAAAGAGCTTTAGTATTTGTTGCGTTCCTTCGGTCATTGGCCATTCAGCTAAATGTTGGGTGACATTTCAACGTTCTAAAGAGACTTATAAGCAGATAAGAACTTGCCTATTCTTATATTCTAAGGCTGTATCTTATTCTAGTCGCCAACTTGTGTAAGGTGCGTGGAAACGAATATCTTTTTCTGTACTGGTACAACCCATCTATGTGAGCAGTACTCAAGGCTAGGTTTTATATGGGTCTTGTACAGCGTGAGGACGTTATGTGAAGGAAAGTACTTCTTAGCCCTAAACAAATCAGCTTAGATTCACGTATTCGTGCTAAATCAAGCCCTCGGTGATGGAGACTCCGGCCAGCCGAAATGAACAGCTCTTTGATGGAACTCGGCCATTCATCATAACCGGATGACCACTAATACGCTTTTTGTTTGTCAAGGTACAGTAGTTTGCTTTGGAAGCATAAAACTGCAAATTCGAGTTTCCAGGCAGTAATAACTTCCAAATCTCTCTAGCTCATCGGCAGCTAAAGCTATGGATCAGACTGATTGTGGTGCTCGTAGAAATACCACTCCAATATACTGTTTCCACAAGAAAAACATATATTGATGAGAATAAATTCACGGTGTCTGTGTTCCTAGATTTTAAAAGAGCTTTCAAAACCATCGATCTTGAAATTTTACCATACTTGAAAAATATCTAGGACAGTTCTGGAGTGGTTTAAAAGTTCAACTTCAAAAAAAACAAAATCATTGATACACATGTGCTAAATGATATGGGAGTTCCTCAAGGCAGTGTATTGGGGCCATTACTATTTATGATCTGTTTAAATGGTATCTATTACATTCCAGGATCACTTGATCTAAATCTTCTTGCTGATGATACCATGATTTTCGTTGAGAGTTTCTTGACAAAATTAATCATTCATTTAGAAATATTGAGAAGTAGTTAAACACCAATAAATTGAAACCTGATGCTCAGGAAACAAAGGCTATGGTTATTGCATTAAAACACAAGTTGAGAAATATTTATAGACATTTGATACATATGCGGGACAATAATGACGATAGAGAAATAGTTTTGAAATTGAAATATCTTAGATTTATAGTTGACAATTATTTTAAAGAATTGTTCTTTTTCCTGAGACTCTATGCTATATTTATTATAGACAATTGCATCATTCGGCCTTACTTTGACTATTTCTTTATTAAATCACATTTAATATCGCAGTTACAAAGATTTCTAAATTCTCACACCAATTTAATTTATGTTAATTTTTTGACAAGTTCATTATCTTCAATAAATAAATACATGATCACGAGACAAGGCTTAGGGACAACTTTAATAAATAGTAGAATAAAAATTTAATTCACTACCAAGTCATATAAAACACCTTAATGACATATATTTTTCGTAAGGTAATAATAAAATTTTTGAAAGTTGGAGAGTAAATTTACCAAATGATCATTTATTTTTTATCAAATGGACATGACATCATTTTTGTAACTTATCTCTGTTAGTTTTACGAGATGTTTATAAATTACATTCATTCTATTGATAAGAATTTACTACTACTACTAAAAGCGTATGCGGTTTGACGTCAGCAATCTATATTGCTATTTCATGATCCGCCGTGGATGGTGGTTAGTATAACTTCTTCTAATTTACAGTTGTCACTCGTCAGGCATTTGAAGTCTAGAAAAGGACTTATTCACTTCATACCCTAGGATGTTTCTTTACGTCTACAATAGAACTGTTTGAAGTTTACCTGTTTCTCAGTGTATTATAGATTCCAATACTTGAAGCATCGTGAAAGAATTCGAAAACAATTGAACAGAGAGTCCCGTCTTATTTGTTTTAGATTGTTTTGGCTGCCACGGCGTGTTCTGGCAGAATTGCAGAGTGCACTTCTCAAATGCGGTTGTAATTTGTCTGCTCGGCAAAATTACAGCAAATAAATTTATTGGCGGAGGAGCGTTCAATTCGCCGTTTACTAAATCTTCTCCTTATATAACGTCTACTCGTAGATGTGACATTCAAAGGACATTTGTTTTATTTCAGTTCCTCAGTCACAAATTGGAGTTGTCTCTTATTGCATGTGTTGTCCGTGATACTGCGAACTACCATAACCTGTCAAAGCTGTACATAACCATCAGATGGCCAGCATGGGATACAATATAATTCTAATTGAAACAGCGAAAAAATCGGTGTCGTCAGGAAAGTGTGAAATCCTATACAGGGAGATTCCCCTGTATCCCCCTATAGCTCCACGGTATCCATGGGTGTTTAGGCATTAGGCCTTCGTGGTAGTTGGGGTATACAAAAAAATGATGTTTCAGTTAACATTATAGTGGCACCTTGTCAAGTAGATCCGGGAGAGTGTTTCTTGAAGGAATTCTAAGTTTCGCCATTTAGTAATAATTTTTCAGGTCCGTAAAAGTGTTGAAAGATCGATTTACATTTTAACAATGCATCATTTCTTTTCAGCTATTTTAGATGCGTCGATTGCACTTTGATTACTGTCGGTTAATGTTTTTTTTATAGTTTCGAAACGCGTATCTGTCCTTTCTCAAGTTCAAGAATAGCTGAAATGTTGTTTTTTTCGAAATTTGAAACCACACTTTTACGGCTTATAACTTCTCAGTGGTGTAATTTAGTAAATAGGTAAGCTGCCTTAAATTAATGTATTTCGAATTCCTCTACAAGCCCTTACCCTGTATCGACTCTTACCGCTTACGGTTATAACGCCCTATATATGAATTTACACTCTTTTTGGCAGTTTTCGTTTCTTCTGTGTTTTATTTAGGATTAGATCTATTATACGAGTACATTGTTCAGCCACTGAACATTAACGTTTAGTATGCTTAATCATTGGTAGCTGACCTAGCCTTTATATACTGAATGTAGGGAGAAGATGAAAACATCATCACCTTGCGATAGTGAAAGGTTATTGATCGATAAACAGGTAACGTTTTTTACAAATCAGAAATCATATACCTGTATGTTTCTATGACTGCCCTAACGACAAAACGGCTAAATAAGCTTCATTCGTGAAATCGGCGGCGCGCGGCGTCCTCGAGAAATTCAAAGTTTAAAATAACTCTCAGCTATTCCTTTAAACTTAATAACAAGAGTCGGATTGAAGATTTCTCGAAATCCTCCTCCTGACTTTATTATTAAAACTTTCTGGAAAGTTCTGAAATTTATATCAATTATACTTGGGAATTTCAAGTAATTTCAGCTAATATTCTCTTCGGATGTCGATCATTGAAGGTTCTTCGTGAATAGTATTTCACTTTGAGAATTGCTGTGGTGGTTATTAGAGATGCATTGAGCATTAATTTTGTCCGAGCCGAGTACCGGTCAGGTTGAAATGCCGAGTAATACCACCGAGAGTATAACCATCTCATCATCCATAGATTTAACTATATCACTTGATATTTCCAGAAGTACCTACTGCCGACGTTTTATGTAGCTTCCTGAAGCCGGACTGTGTGTCACGTAATATTTAATTACCTTCTAGGTGTTCTCTATGCCACTAGTGCTTAAGCTAAATACATCAAGGGTGTGAGCATTACCTTATTTTAACGAGTTCAGCATTGTTACTTTATAAGAATCTCTATGTATATATTTTACAATCTATGCGCTATAAATTTTAGTAAACGGAAAACACCAGCCACGTTTGGTAGTTAAACAAACGCCTTCAGGATTTAGTTCCACGTGGAAAATGTGCCATTAGAATCGGATTTCGAAAAACGGGAGTCCATAATTCCTTGTTTTTGCATCGTCAATTCTAGGTTAGCGAGTGCATTGTGTTATTACTAGGAATATAGGACAACACCATTTATCTGGTGTCGAGTAAAATCAAATTATAGAACTCGGAAACGCGACCCTCCATCTCGGATCTATTTTTAAAGATGAACGCTATAAATTTTACTGCTACTTTCTGATGTGCTCATATTTCCTACGTAGGTGGCTGTTGGTATGTATTTTTCAAACGTCGTGTCTGATCGAGAAATCTGAAATAAAATAAAAAAAGACGTCCAAGAAGGATTTACCACCACATCAAGGCTGGACCTGATTCAGTACATAGAGCTGTCCAACAAATAAATATGAATATAGCCTCACATTGGAAAAGTAGTGAGATAATCTAAACATGAGTTTAGGTATATATACAATGATAGCATCAAAAACATTGTTGGTTTTATTAGAATCCGCAGTCAATTGTTGGGCTGAAGAGCGTCTATGACTGGAACCACCATGCGGAATTATAGCTAGCCTCTTGAAGAGGGTTAAGAGTACCAAATGAAGGGGGGGGGGGGGCAAAGTAGTGGGAAATACGTAATCCAAACGAATGTTGAGTGGATCTTCAGGCTTCATCACAACAGAAATAATCAGAATGAGTAGGAAACAAATCCGAAAAGTGGTGTCATGTAGATTAACTCTGTATTTCTCACCCATAAAAATATCAACCAAAGCAGTTGTATAAGAGACATAGACCCAACCTACTTGGAACAGATAAATCCATTATAGTAATAACTGCTAAACACAAGTGGGACAAAATAACTGCTTTTAGGAATAAAGTATTTGCGCAAATGTATACTGATACTAGGACGCAAAAGCAAAAATTATTCATAGTACAAAAATGCAAAATGAGTGTCTCAAACATTCTCAACGCTGCCATTGGAATCTCCACTAGTCCGTGGTAAAATATACTCTGCACGCCGATGTCTTCGGTTGTTTTCGCCGAAAACGTGGCCTGCGCGTAGGTATGCTCATATCCGTATCTTTTCCGTCGAGGCGAGTCAATTTACTGGAGTCATCGGGCGATCGTGAGCGCTGAACATTGTTTTAATTCAACATACGTATGACTGTTATGGTTTACAGTTGTGTAGTACTACCGTGATCAGAAGCTTCTTAATAAATAGAACATATTTTACTATTACCAAAAATGCAATATTGACGAACTCCTAGATCCCTCAACCCCCAACTCCCGTCTTTGATCCCTCCAAAAGTAACAAAAAATGAACAGAGCCTCTCGATCGGCAGAAATCGGAGCTTGAACGATTTTTTGGTTTTTGCCCACATTGGATTGATTTTCAAAACCTAAAATGCTTTTTCATTCTTGGAATATATTTATATGAGTACCCTTATGTGAAATTTTCATCAAAATTCAGCGGTGCTTTATAAAGTTGTAGAGAGGTCAGGAATTAGCGGACCGACAGCCAAACCGACGTCAATGAATTTAAAAAACATAGTATCGGAATTTTTCGCAATTACAATACTTCATCGCTAATTGGCCTGGAAATTAAAAGTGGCTTGCTGCTTGGGTGTGAGTGTCGCAGTGGAGTAATCCACACACTATAAACCTAACCTAACTGTAAATATAAATTACGCGCTCATGCGCTGCAAAAAAATCAACGAAGTACTCACTGAATTTCCCCGTAGCCATACTTCGTTTAAATATACAAGTCCGCCAGAGTTTTTAATTGCGGAAATAACTGGCGTGTGCTTTATCCCAGAAAACTACAGTTTTAATTGCTGGGGCCGTGTTCCAGAAGACGGAGACAGAGACGCAGGGCGAAGCGACGTGCCGTAAGAAATGAACGATGAATAGATTTCTGCAAAAGGAAAAAAACGTTGAAGTTCTGTCTTGGATGAGCGGACACGGCTTTTTCTCTCCAACTACGATTGTTCCTTTTCTTTTACATAATTACTGCATGCCACCAATAATTTAAAAGTATCTTTGAAACCGAGTATCAGAAATATAATAGGGTCGTGTAACATCTGGAAATTATCCTGTGGTTTACATGTCAACTATTTTCCTCGTCTCAATTTCTACCAATCACAAACGCGTAATTTTGGATTACAAATGGTTTCTAGAGGGAAAAATTGTATGACAGTAGCTGTCATCAGTTTTTTCGAGTTCACTCCCGGCAAAACTTGACAGCTGTTGTCACCAAAAATTACAATACCTTTGATAACAAGTAATTATGGTCTTCTAGGACACCAGAAAACGACGTTAAACACTTTTTCTGATTTTATTGTCAATAAAGTATGTTTTGAAAGCTATGTGCTTGAAGAATAGTCTATTACTCATGAAATAGTCTTGTCAAATACCATTGAGGCATCTAATTTTTTTCTGTGAAAAAGATAGAAAAAACACAATGCAAAGTAACCTTTTTTTAACAAAAAACATTCGTGATGGTGTTTGTTGCCACCAGCACTCAGCCTTCATGTTAAAAAATGTCTGTTTTTCCGATTTTTTTCGAAAAAATGAGGTGTCCTTATGCTATTACTTATGAGAATCCCAATGTTTGTCTGGGCGATAAAACCACAGTATTGACTGATATTCTTCAGTGTAGAAGAAGTTTCAATTACAAAGATGGTGTTCTTCAGTATAATGACAATATTTTGATTATTCTGACTTCTTTGCTACAGTAAAGAAGATCTGTCAATACATGTGGCTTTATTGGCTAGACAAGCGTGGATGATTAGTAGAGTCATGTTGACTGAACATTTTTGTTTTCCGTCTAATCATGTACAATGTTGTTTTGCACTTATTGGCCATCATCAGTACGGTATAGCTCTAGTCGTTGGTGACAGACAAACAGGAAGCAAACAATCGGTTACGGTCTATTGAAAACCCAGTGTGTTGTGCGCCAAAGGAGACAACACTGCCCGTTCTGAACGATAACCATCTTTCGGTGCAGGGCGAATGGGCCTTCTGTCACTTCAAGCTTTGGTGAACCACTTGTAGATTGTTAGTATTGTCACTTACTGAGCTTATGATGATTGCAAATTAGTATGAAACAGCGATGTATGTGACTGATCATGGTTACAGAGGCGAAAAGCAAAAACATTCATCTCGGCCTGTGTCTATTATCAAATGTTGCATAACACGTCCTTGCTGGAAGCCTTGAGAATACGTCGTCGTATTCTGACTGATAGAGGATCATCCTTGTAGATGACATCTATCCATTTAAAATGATAACTATTTCAGTGTAGATCAGAGGCTTAGGGGATTCTGTCAGCGTAAAGGCTGCAGATGTATCAAGCCTTAACGAATAATTTGTAGGTACCGTTTATTAGTGTTGTCACCTCTTGTGTAATAGGGTCATGTTGATTGTCTTAGTCAGAACTGCAGTAACTATTAAACAGTGATTTTCGTTTTTCAGAGATCAGATGCTGAAATCTAGTTTTTGTCACACAATGCATGTGTGCGAGATCAAACCTGCAGACTCTTCCACTGCAGCTCGGTGACGGTCAATGCACGACTGACTTACGAATCTACTAAAACGGAAGTTCCGCAGTCTTAGAGGAAAGTGTCTTAAACCTCCCCTCAAGCGAATCCCTGGACTCATGGGCTCAGAATTCGCTATATATTCATCATCCTAAAGTGTAAATAGTAGGTTTGGTATCTAGTACTCCAGAGTGTAGCGCGCGCGCACCACACATTGATTATTACAGTTATTAATTGGTTGTCGACATTTAGAGTAATTTATTGCTTTCTCCAGGGTTCTACAAAAAAAGACACCAACTTCAAATATATATTAATTAATTTCAGTTGAGATATTATACAAAATGAACTATGACACAACCCCGTATTTCATTAGCAATATAACAATTCTCAATATATAGGTACACACATAAAAAAATAAAGAGATAAAATGATTCGTAATTTAAATATGTAGATATCTAAAACGAATAAAAAGTTTTGTGTTTTATAATCATAAAGACAGAAATTATTGCGAGCCCACCTTCTAGTTAGAGTCTGTGGTGATCAAATAACAGCCTAACTTTATACACATCTTAGATACTGTCATTCAGACTGCAACTTATCAATATGACAATGAAACACCGTTACGAGGGTATACCTAGACACAGTCCGATGGAAAGGAGAAAGGTATTTCCAAATATTAAAAAACTGAGCTATTTTTTGCTACACTTGATGTTTTGCCTTTTTGTTGCTGATAAATATTAACTGTTCGTTGAGTACCTGCATTACTGGGCGTTTTTATTCCCAACATTTATTGGAACATCATTTTTTATAGTTATCATTCCTACATATGACCTCGCAAGAATCAAAATAAAATGCATGACATTTTTAGTTGGCTTGTTAGGCTAGTGTGTCCGTCATTTAGATAGAAATTCTTACAGTTTCTTTTATGCTCTGAGGGACATACACAACTAGTCCAACGTTTGAAAGAATAATTTTCTACATTATTACGATTATGTGTTTTGATAGCGGAAAAAGGTTTTGCACAATGCTCTTATTTTAATTATCATTTCTGGTACCTTTTAAATCTATAATTTTCTTTCTCATCAAATTTTTATTATTATTTTTTGCTACACTTGATGTTTTGCCTTTTTGTTGCTGATAAATATTATGTGTTTTGATGGAATCGATGATGTTACAGTACACAAAAATGTTCTTCGATTAACTGCATTATTACGCTTTTTTATTCCCAACATTTACTGGAACATCATTTTTTATAGTTATCATTCCTACATAGGACCTCGCAAGAATCAAAATAAAATACATGAAATTCTTAGTTGGCTTGTTAGGCTAGTTGTGAGTCCCTCTTTTAGATAGAAATTCTTACAGTTTCTTTTATGCTCTGAAGGACACACACGTTTGAAAGAATAATTTTCTATATTATTACGATTATGTGTTTTGATAGTATAAAAAGGTTTTGCACAATGCTCTTATTTTAATTATCATTTCTGGTACCTTCTAAACCTATAATTTTCTTTCGCATCGAATTGGTTTATTCAGATGTTTGATTGAAAGTTTTTGGATTTTGTCGAACAAAAAAGGAAATTGTGTCATCCTAGAATGGCTCAATCTATTGATGCATTTTGGTTTAAGATAGTTAAGGTAGATGATATACTCTTTATTCATGCTCAATAAAAAAATCTTAAGTTCCGTTTTGGTACCTAGTTTCAAAATTAGGTTTTTTTTTCCAAAATGTATGTCAACTATAATATAAAATGATTAACTGTCATGTTTCAGTTAGTTACCAGATCTCTGAAGGCTAATCTGCAGTCTTATTTTCGGGTTATGTTTTGATTAAAAAATCTCATACAGATTGTCCCTTCATAGCAGCATCATGGTGACTCTGGAACTCAGGCACTGTCCTCCGTAGGAAGGCAAATACCAAGAGATTATCAAACCCTTTTAAGTACACTAAGCAAAACAATATCTCGAAGAATTATCAAAGATCCCTCCCGCGATGTTCTGTTGCCGGGCGCTTCATTAGAGAAATCGATATTCCCGAGTCAATTAGTTGAATTATTGCCAGTTGTACAAGAAACATCGTCCTAAAGGCTCCCATACACGTTGTCTACTTTAATCGTCAACCCCGACGGATAAGACCGATGACTGCTTTTGCACCACGGAGCCACACAGTTTCAGTATTATCTTTTAAATTTTGAGGTGATAGTTCGAACTTAGCTTTTACAATAGCAGTTGCACTGGCTGCAAGACGAAGACATTAGGTATCGAGTGTCCATTCTTGATTTTGGCCGCAGGTTTTTCATAGACTCTAGCTGTGACTGTCTTCTGTGCGGCCAAACGACACGCTCCACAATCCCGCTCGATTTGAAAAATACAGCTATCATTTTTTTCTTAACAGATCGGGATTTTCTGACAGCTACCGGTGTCTCATCATCGAAGACCCAAACTTTGTTTTGAGCCGTGGTCGGCACATCGTAATAATAGAGACACGTCTCGTCACCTGTAACGATGATGTTCACATACCGAGATTGCCCTTTATCTGCCCTTCCGTCAGACTATACGGTACCCAGAGAGAACAAAGTTTCCTTACGTGTAACTGATCATGCAGAATAGAATGAATAGCTGGTGCATGAAGGTGCAAGGTCTCCTCTATCTGTTAGTATGTCACTCTTCGGTCTTCGTCAAGCATTTTCCTCACAGCAGTAATGCTTTCCTATGTTACTGACGTTCGCGGCATTCCTTCTTCCAGAGCGAAATTGCCCCTTTGGAAATCTCTGTACCACCTGAACATAGTCGCACGATGAGGACAATCATTCTATAATGCAAACGTAATTTGTTTGAAGCACTGGTCTATGCTTAAGCCATGCGTAAAGTTATACAGGGTGTTTCAGAACTAAGGGATCAAACTTCTAGAGGTTATTCAGTGTAACAGTAGAAAGCATCAGACGATGAATTGCCTAAATAGGACTTAATGCATTTAATTTTTGCCTTTTGTACAACAATTGTTCAAAATGTATTCCTCCAACCTGAATACACCGTTCCTGTGGGGACATGTAAAGTCTTTGGTTTACGAAATTCTAGTAGAAACAGAGCAAGACTTAATTGGACGAATTACAGCAGCATTTGAAATGATTCAAAACAAGTATCAAATTTTTAGTCAAGTCCACAGAAATCATGTGCGACGTTTAAATCGGTGTATTCAGGTTGGAGGAAGACATTTTGAAAAATTGTTGTGATGATATTATCTACAAAAGGCAAACATTAAATGCATTAAATCCTATTTAGCCATCCTAAATTTTAACTCGTCTTAGGGTCGAAGTGCCGTAGTGACACTTTTCCGGAAATGGGTCCCTATACTTAAATGTTTTCTACTGTTACACTGAATAACCCCTACAAGTTTGATCCCATAGTTATGAAACACCCTGTAGCGTAAAACTGCCCTTATCTCACTACGTGTCCACGATACCATAGTCCGCACTCTACACTGTCAATACGAATGAATAACTAGATCAACAGACGTGCTGCTGGCGGCTACTATGCACTCATGCACATGTCTCAACATGCAGTAATATGCAGCCTCCTGCTTCCGTTTGTTGAAATATTGCAAAACTTTTATAGTACCCTTTGTAATTTATCCATATGTGGTTCTATTTGGCCAGCAAATGATCATATTAATTAACAGATGTTCTTATCGAACAAACTCGGTTCCGATAGAGAATCTCGATTCTCTTTTTGAGCGCCTTGTCTTGTTGACGGGTTGCTTGCTTCTAATATTTATTCGTTGTCCGACGACGCCATTTGGTTTAAATGAGAATTTCGATGACGTCACACTATGCTCTGTGCTTGAAGTGGGGCGGTTTTGTAATTCGAGATTTTCTCGCAGCTGCAGTAATTGCGGGTCTCCAGATGCTTTTTTTAACGCGGTCTATTCTTCTGTGCGTAACGTTGGTATAACGAGGTCGCGAGATTTCAATGGTGATATGATTGTGATGGAGATCAGGATGTTGAGTGTTGTACAGAAGATTTAATTTATTCTTCAGGCGGCAATTTTCATATAAACTACAGAAAAAACAAAATTGGATCGCTCTTCTTTGTTTCCCTTTTCTAGTGTTTAATAATTCTGACCACTGGAATCTTGGAAACTGTAAGAAATACACATTCGGTTAAATAGGGGCAAAGCTGTTCATTTAGATAACTGAAAAAATGGCGCCCACAAAGAATTTTTTTAAAATTGCATTTATATGAATTTAGCTCAATAATTATGAACTTTATTTTTTCTTAAGGACGTCATGTTGAATTTTGGCACAGGTGAATAGAGTCCTTAATTTTGATTATACATACGTATAGTAGTATGTCGCAAATTGCCCAACCCTCGTTTTTTAAAAAAAATAATGTTCTAATGGCTGATCATGATAATTACAACTTTTCACATGTTCATTCGATCACATCAGCAATTAAAGATTGCTTTACTTTTTGAGAAGCATGGTGGAAGAACTTTCAAACAATTTACCCATTTATCAACTACAAGTTATTTCAATACGATGGACCTTTGCATGATGTCTCAGCCATCCATTAAAATTATCTGAGAGTAACATTTGTTAATCAGGTTAGATATGACGTATACAAAATTGTTCAGCAGTCTATAATATCGTTGACGATTTTACTTTCTCTTAATGAGCCAGGTTCTCAAAAGCTTGCCGATTATGCACTTTTATACTACGAAGTAGTTAGCAACTTCCTATTCGATGAAGTAAGATCAACTGTTAGAAGATTACCTTTTTGGACATTTATAGTTTTATATCTTCATCTAAAATATGTACAATATCACATCCTAAAAGTTCATAAAAACTGAAGGGAGGGTTGGCTGATGATATGATGAAAATGACTATTTGATAATGTCAAGACCAACGTAGAAAGTCCTGTTCTTTTTCTAAATAATCATAATTTTATAATACTAAGGTGTGACGGTATTATGCACTTTTAAACTTAGAAATAAAAACTCCATTCTCTTGGGCGAAAACCCAATATTACGTCCATATGAAAAAATAGATACTGACAAAATGCTGTTTCTGGAAGATTGCTAGCTTTAGTGGGTTATTCTAAACTAGCTAAAATTAATGTCAATAATATACATAAAGGAACATGAATGAACAATTACTGAGAGTAACTAATGCCGAGGAGTTAGTAAATAAAAATGTTTACCTCTGCACACTAATCTTTCAAAATGTTTAATTCGCCGTAGTAGCAATATTTAGCTTTCGAAAAGCAGTTTTTTCACTTTTTTATATGAACGTCAACTTTTATGATTAGCTCTCCAAAGTCCAAACAAAAATTATCCCGCCAAGACTGTGACGTAGTGGGTTCCAGAGTGACGCAATAAGCTTCTCTATGGCTTTTTCTTAGAATGCGAACCTGTAGGCCTTTTCACGGTTTTTGGCGGATCAGAGTAAAACTAAAAGACGTTTGTTTATGTAAGCTCAAAGGCATAGCGAAATAAGACAGCGCGAAAATGGAGGCCCAGTCACCATTGTCATTGAACAAAAGAAAATAAACATGATCTGCTCTTGTTTGTCCGATAAAAGTCAGCCAACCTGTCATGTACCAAAATCATGCAACCTTTTTTTAACTATTTTGATCACTTACTAGTAATTTGAATTTCTCTTTATTAATGGTAGAGTGCTGATTTCTATTACAAACCATTTTTAATGATTTTCTTTTGGCAAATTTCATAGTTTATTGATTGTATAATTTCACATGTATTATATGTTTCTTTCTCAGCGACTCAGTATTGGGTTGAAATCTTTTGGATACAATGTTATAGTATTATTAACGATCATCTCAGAAATTTCCTCAAAATATTGTTTCTCCCTCGTAGAGAGTTGGCAACCAGTGCGCCACCTTGTGATTTCCGTACGTACTAGCCGTATAGGGATATTTGGTCCTATCAAGATACTTTTTTCAAGGCCACTCATTAAACCTTCTTTTAATATTTGCTTTCTGATCAAGATGCCTTGTTTTGAAAACTTCGTGTACAAATGCGTCCAGCGCGACTTTGATTTTTGCTTTCTGCTGTGATTTTGGTTGTGTGTGGCCGTTTTATCGTTAACTTCCAGATTTTGGAAGATTAATGTCCCAAACACCAATTTATGGAAGAGCCTTTTATTTTGTACCTTACGCTTAGTTGTGTTGCTTCGGCTACTACTACCTTCCATTTTCTAATAGGATTTTAATCTCCAGCGATAAGTTCTCATTTGTATACCATCGGACTAAGTCCATTAGTAGATGTCCTGAAGAAGTTCGTTCAATATCTGCTTCCTTTTAGTGGAAAAGCATTGCGGAGAACTACCATTCTCACTCCTCTAGCTTTGTTTGGTAGCTGTCTCGTAGCGTTCCGTCACTCAAGTTTTTCACGCATTACATCTAAATTATTCTTGGAAGACCCTTGGGATGGATGCAGTAGAAATATTATTTATTTTTTCATTGTTGTCCCCGAATATTAGATCGAGGGACACAAAAGTCTTTTTTCAATACAAGTAAATGAGTTTGGGACTGCCACAGCTTGAACAGAAAACATTGCAAAGGTCTAGAGGAAATTACAGCTTTTATTAAAATCTGAAAAGCATAAATCTCTATTTGAATACGAAAAAGAGCAATAAAATGCAAAACTGGGTTGGGTGAACCTGAAACAGCAAAAGTGAGTATTTTAACCTTTTCAGTAGCGCAGCTGTTAGTATTTTCACAGTCAGCCACAAGTCATTGTTGGTTGTCAGGGTGGTTCGTGGAGCCTTAGTATATTAGTTCTACCAATTGAAACAGCAGAAAACCTAGTACCAGAGCATAAAAGCTGATGCATCTTATTACAAAAAAATCTACAGGGGATCAGCCGTAACGCGATAATGATTTTGGCAGTCGTGTGGAAGAATAAATACGAGTATTTTGCTGGATAATTAGGCTTCGGCATTCCATGTACATACTTGCTGTTATTTGGTTATTATTATTGGCATTGGAGTTAGCGGTGCCTGAAAAATGACGATTTGGAGACCATTTGAGTCAGATAAATTTGTAGGAGATCTGGAAGCGCCTTCTGAACTGAAAAACTAAGAATGGATTAAAAACGAGAATCTATAAAATCAGAGAGTATGGGGACAATCATCTATTTATCGTAAAGGGTGCAATACTGCTGACCTCGAGCCGAATGTACGAAATATTCAAGAACATCGATAATGGTGATAGACTTTAACACCGCGATTGATACAAGTGGTTTACATTTATCTAAGACAAATGTAACAAAATAGCAACCAAAGTGATACAGCGTAATTTGTAGATTATGTTATCTGTTGTTATATGCTGTAATGTGTCTAAAAATCTGTTCTTGTTTGATGTGTTATTCTTTTTGTGCTTTCCTGTCAATCAATATCTTTCAGTGTCCAGTTTCAATTAGGAATAGTTTTACTATTACCCACAAACCGCACTAAGGAAAAATATCGAAGAGGAAAAGAGAGAGAAGGGTGATGAGAACCTTTCAATACTGTATGCAGTTAGACATTATTAAAAACATTGGGCAAATTTTGATATGGTCCAGGAAGATTTAATTTTTGTAAAGATTTTCCCAAATCTTCAGTGACGACGCGTGACTTTTCCCAAACTGTTACCAAAACCAGATGTGAAAAATCTTATTAAAAAAAGCTTATTTTGAACATCCCAAATATAAGTTTTTGCTTATTTTAGGAATTTCTTTTAAACTATATTTAAATTAAGGTAAACATCCCTAGGTTGAGCGTCTGGGGCACTTGATATACCTCATCGTCTTATGCTATGACTAATCCAAGCCGTCCGAAAAAGCAGTCGACGTTTCTAGAGGTTCGGAAAATTTTTGATCTTTTTTGGTAATGAATGTTAACAATTCCCCGTAATTTCCTCTATTGTCAGAGTTATCCACTTCAAAATAAACGGTAATTCCAGTTTTGCCAAAAAACACACGGTATCTAGAAGTGTGCTGTCTAAAGCTTGGTTAAACTGAATTAAATTGGCTACAAATCTCACATGTAACGGAGACATTTCATGTCTCCTCTTCAGAGCTCTAAAACTATTTAAATCGTTGACTCCGCTGCTGGTCCATCCATTTTTTTCTGTATAAAACAGAAGACATCGCCAACAATACAATCTGTTTTTTGCAACCACATAACCAAGAGTTTCCATATACCAACTTAATTTAAAATATCAAACTTCGTTTTTTTATCCCGTTTTAAAATTATCTAAAATAGGTGTTGATCTTCCATTTTCAATGATCTCCTGTTTTTCTTAAAAATTATACAAAGAGAATGGCTTTTCAAGTAGTCAAAAAATGGTAACAAGCCCACATAATAGTCGCAGCGCCCCACGCACTCGGGCGACCGCGATCAGATACGACCCGGTTCCGGCGTACCCCGACGGACTACCAAGTGTATCCATAAATGAAAATGGTAACAACCGACAACCAAGTCGAGGCGAGTCAGCTTCATCGTGTTCGCAAAACCTAGACACTATAGGGCGCATCATTTTCGTGGGGCTAATTTGCTATTTACTGAATTACTATTACACAGTACTTAGTCATAAAATATTTATTTTTAAGATTTTTAACTGTTACCAAAGGTAACAATGGTTACATGGACGCTTCGCCACTGCTAATCTTTCGCTTTCTAAATTCGTGAATTGGATTTGATTGCAGAGCGAGCGCTGGTCTTTTGTGCACGCGAACCTGCTAGATCATGTAGCCCACTGATTCACGCGATAGAGGGTTGCTATGCGATTCTGCTTGACTATAGCGTCGCTTTGCCTATTTTTAAATATTGTCCATTGGATAAGTTGCAACTGCTCTAATTTGGGAATGTAAACACGACCCTGATTTCTACTGGACGATCACATCGGGGTGACCTTGGACTGGGTGCAAATATACTTAGGTAATGAAGACACCGACAGGGCAAATGAATTATTCACTCCATACACACAGACAAGAACATATACTTATGAGAGGCACAAGTCCTTGGTAGAGCTAGAGCACCACCAAAGGAGTTTGGTACAGTAGAGATGGAGAAACTATATCAAGTTTGAAAGCATTATAATATACGAGCAGAGTACTTAGCGTCTAAATGTTGAAACATTTACAACATAGGTTATGTTGAAGCGCAGATTTCGAATGAAATTATTAATATCAAAGAAAAACAGAAAAGGATATGATGAGGATGATGATGATCAACAAGAAACCAGCGGCTAATTTTACCACTGGTGACACAAGTTAAGGTAGCTCTAATACTCGTACTGCTTCGTATCTTTGGTAAATATTCGACTGAATTCCAAGGCCACCGTAATGTCCACATTTTTGTATGCTCTGGGAAGACTATTGAAGGGAAATTAAAGATGAAAAAGTTCTCTCTCTGACAACTCAAAATGAAAAATCAGTACGCCAGTGATTTGCTCTCGCTGAAATAAAGACATCGCCCGCCAGCGAAAAAGAGGGCGATATTAATAACCACCACTTTATTAGACACTTTATGAACCATAAGTTCTGATGGCTGCCGGGGATTTTTAAAATATTGAAATTAATGCCTGTTAAATTCCGAGTTGGAAGCTGACGACGGGTGGCTGTAAAGACCCGGATTAGTCATTCATTAGAAAGTTTCACTTATTAATTTCGTTATTTATGCCCATGAAGCACCCCTAGCGGCGTTTTCGCCTAGCGTAGCTTGTTGCCTATTTATATTGCGTTGCACTTTGCATAGTCATGAATCTCCATTATTCCCTGCTTGACGTTTCCGCTCCTTTGAGCTCGATTATTTCGCGCTGGTTTAACTCTAAATAAGAGTAGTGTAATGGTGACTGATTACTTTGGGAGCTGACGGTTTTGCACACACCTGATGCTATAGTGTAATAACGCAATGCATTTCCATAGAAGGATTCGAAGAATGTTTTTATATTCAGTTCCTTCAAACTCGATAATGTTATGAGTTATTTTGTGCTATTGGTGATCTATCATATGTCAATATCAAGGTTTGGATGTCAATGCTGTCGGGTTCAGAGATGGTCCATGGAATCAAGTATATATGTCGGTGTCAAACGCTGAAATCCGCCATTCCCTGACATGCCTAGTCAGCCCCCGTATTGCCGGCAAACATCGCAACAGTTTGATTATTACAACGTTTGACTAAGCATTTTAGTTATTCCCTGTAATGACTGAACAATTTCAGTCAAACACCGTAACAACCACATTAACTTCGTTACGGCATTTGCCTGATTCAGTCATTCATTGTACCAGTTTTGTGTTCATTTGCTTGAGTATACACAACGTCTTTTCTGTGTTTGTAAAAATGTCATAGCATTCAGAATTATTTTACAAGAAACTAAGTGAATACTATGCCAGTGTGAATAAGAAAAAACCATGGAATACAATCTTTTAATATTATTAATAAAGTAGTACCTTGTTATATTATGTACTTCATTGGAGCAACACTGTATTGTTTACACCGTTTGACTAAAATAGGCGAATGCGGTAACGAAGTTTATGTGGTTGTTACGGTGTTTGACTGAAATTGATCAATCATTACAGGTAATGACTGAAATGCTTAGTCAAACGTTGTAATAATCAAACTTACGGTGTTTGCCGGCAATACGGGGACTGACTAGGCATTTCAGGGTATGAGGGATTTCAGCGTTTGACGCCGACATATAGATGGATAAACAGATAAATAGACATTGTGTGTGTGCCTAACCCAGTTACAGCTTAATACACTACAAGCGACTTTTTATAAATCTGCAAGGCATAATAGTTGCATGAAGTGGTGTGCTAAAAATCGCTGCTGTACATTCGTTAGGCGCACACATTTATTTCCAATCGGTACATGCGCACCCAATAAAAGGAAACCTTTCTATACCTTTGAACCATCACCAAGACCTAAAACCTAAGCACCTGTGGGTACCGTGGGATTATTGGGGGTTACAGGGGAAAGGGGGCGATGATTCACTGACTTTAGCGAGGAAACACGGGTGCATGCGACATGCATACATTCTGGCACCTCATTAAAGATATGCCAGGTGACAGTTACACGTTCGATACTCCGAGACCGTCCACCACCTAAGGAAAATCACAACATCCATAGCCAAGAGAAAAATTGTAATACCACGTTTTCAGAACCTGCGCAGTTCACGGCGACTGATTAGCAGCGATGTCTGTCACTATACCACCGCACTGACCAGCAAAAAAATACATTTTTTGAATTTTCAGATATACCGTAAGGTTGAGAAATCTCGAAACTGGAGATACTACGGACCAAAAAAAAGTAAATTGACCTAAGCATACCCTAGTCCAAAGTTGATAGTTTGCAGGATACAGGGTGTCAAAGTTATAATTTTATTTTATATTTTTCCTTATTGTTTGAGAAGTATTTCAGATTTTGGCATAAAACTTGGTATAGGGAGTAGTGCGAGAAACAAGAATCCGTTATTTTTTTTTTGGCCAAACTTCTAGAGGGCGCCACTTACAGCACTATTTTGGTAAATAACTTATAACTTTTTTGTGCTACTCTGTATACAACAGCTGACCGAAAAATCTTATTACCTCGTATTTCCACAATAAAACTTGTTACAAGTGTCTAAAGCTAATAGCTTTTGAAATATTTGTTTTTAAAAGTTCCAATGCATTATTTCTAACATTATGATAAAACATTTTTATAACATAATAATCAATCATTCAAACTTCACGAATAATTGAGTTGACAAGAAGTTGTTAAACATCATGGAGTATACGTTTGATGAATATTCAGATATGCATTTAATGTACGGATTGGCAAAATGTAATGCTTTAAAAGCACAAACATTGTACGCTGACCGATTCCTGCCTAATTCAAAGATTTTCCAACGAATCGATCAGTGGTTACGAGAAACTGGTAAGAAATGATTATAGCCTTATTTTGAGTAGTAAAAACCATTTGGATTTTAGGTATTTTGCTCAAAATATGGGCCGATATAGTGGAGATCCCAGAAGTGTACGTACGGCTGAAGTTGAAGAAAATGTTTTAGATGCTGTCTTTGAAAATCCTACAGTTGGGGTTAGGAATGTAGCTCGAGAATTTCAAGTTTCCAAATGTACAGTAAATACCCTTTTTCAAGAGCAACTGCTCCATCCATACCACCTGCAAAAAGTACATGGTTTAAGCGCGGATGATGAACCCGCAAACGGTAGAACTTTGTACATGGCTCTTAAGGAAGTTTAACCACGACAATGGTTTTACCTCGTTAATATTATTTTCGGATGAAGCAGGATTTGGAAGGGATGGGTCCATTAACTCGCATCACCTTCACATTTATTCAGACGAAAATCTTCACGCAATAATACAAACCCACCACCAAGTACAATTTAAAATTTATTGGCAGGAATAATTAGACAATATTTTAAAGGACCCGTTGAGTTACCACCTAGACTAGACACTTTCTTGAAGAACAATTACCCACTCTGCTGGAAGACCTTCTATTACAAACACGCATGAATATGTGGCTTATGCACGACGGCGCTCCACCTCATTTTAATATACCAGTTAAAGAGCACCCAGAGCTTATCCAGACCAGTGGAGGCGGATCAGGACCTGCATCGTGGCCGGCTAGATCACCAGATTTAAATCTTATGGATTTCTTCTGGGGTGATTTAAAACGGCGGGTTACAATACTCCAGTGGAAACTGAAGATGATCTTCGACAAAGAATTTTCCACCATAGCCAGGAAATGGAAAATAACACCCAAATGCTTTGGAGAGTGCAGCAAGGATTAGTTCGTCGAGCTCGAGGGTGTGTTAGGCAAGGTAGTGCTCATTTTGAACAATTTTTGTAGTTATTATTTCCGTTTATTAGTTTTTTTGCCATTCTCATTTGTTATTGTTAAAAACCATAGCAACGCTATTCAGATATTATCTGAAGCAACTTGATTATTATGTTATAAAAATGTTTTATCATCATGGTACAAATAATGCATTGGAACTTTCAAAAACAAATATCTCGAAACCTATTAGCTTTATACACTTGTAACAAGTAAACCTTTTTTGTTGTGAAAATACGATTGTTTGGTCAGTTGTTGTATACAGGGTAGCACAAAAAAGTTATGGTAAGTTATTTACCGAAATAGTGCTGAATGTGGCGCCCTCTAGAAATTTGGCCATAAAAAATAACGAATTCTTGATTCTCATACTAGAGAGCCTCTTTATACCGAGTTTTATGCTAAAATCTGAAATACATCTCAAGCAATAAGGAAAATAGAAAATAAAATTCTAACTTTGGCACCCTGTATCTCGCAAACTATCAGTTTATGAGGTATGCTATTCACATATTTTGTTCTGTTGTATCACCAGTTTCGAGATTTTCCAACCTTTCGCACCCTGCATTACTTCTGGAATAAGGTGCAAAGGTTAAGCTTGTCTCACTGTACAGTATAGATCATAGAAGCCTTGGAAATAGGTGTGGGTACCACATTTGCAGCAGTTTCGTGACGTCTGTCTTAATGCAAAATAAACACAAAGTATGATTTGGCGTCACATGCCCTAAACTGGGCGACCCGCAGAACTCGTGCAAGCCAAGGGTTATTTCCAACAAGGAATTTCGGACTGTCAGAAATACACTCATTCTAACAAATTAATAATATGGTGTTACCTTGCTACGAGCTGAATTGATTTATTTAATAAATGGCCAATACGAAGTGATAGAAATTCGTTGTTGGAAAGGACCCTATGTTTAATAGTTGCTGCTTGTATTTGCACTGATAACAGTAGAAAGAACCCCGTTGACCGTGTAACCGCACATCGACCTCATTGCAAATATTACCGGGAGCTCGTAAATCACGTTACAACTTAGTTGGGCTGTTGTTGACGGTGGTAGCAGTGCAGGGGGCTGATACTTTATTTGTTGCATTAAGAGGAGCGTTTAAATATATACAATATAGCTTTCTCCCCCGGTTTTACTCGCGGAAAGTGTAGGTGGGCTACTAATGAACTTACAAATTCCCCAAGCATGCTAGTTGGTACGTGATCGGAAGTTTGGCGGTCACAGCTTGAGTGGGGCGATGGCAGGCCGCGCAGTTGCCGGCTAGACGCTGACGGTGGAAATTTTTTGTTCTTGCCGCCACACTTGAATACAAAATCGGGGATGAGCTCGCGAATTAAACTATACCTATACCCTTCCTCGGGAATCAATTAGACAGAGTACTGTATTTTCTCGTCTCTCCGTATTGCGGACCAGACGTGATTCTGACAGGCTGGACAGAGATTTATATACAGAAATTGGTACAAAATTTAAACCGCCACCCAACTAACAATTATCACTCCTATTAAAGTTGCTAGAACGATTATACAGTCTTCCTTACACAGCATTGTATGCTGTAAGAACATTGGAAAAACGCTCTTAGAACAGCTATACAAGCGGAATGGGCACACCTAATAGGACACTTCAGTCATTTAAGAGGTTGTTGAAAAGCTGCAGGTAACAGTTATACAACAAAAGTGTAAACCTCTTGCAGCGGCTATAGAACATTTGCGTCAGTGCGAGATTCAGTTTTTGTCAACTATACAACTATTCTGTTACATGATTCTACTTTATTGCAAACCAAACTATTTCTTATATATTGTATATGCGAAGTGAAGAATGTATAACTAACACATTACAGTCATCTTGTTTACTTACATATCGGCCATTGTGAATTTCATACACAGGTATATGATAAACTTCTACACTGTGGTATAGGGCTATTGAATTACTTGCGCAGCAAATTTTATTGTGATTATCGTGCAAAGTAGTTACGCAATTTGTACGGGCTTCGTATTATATATATTATATTTCAATAATGATCAAAAGTATGTTTAGATTTTTAAGATGAAAAACTGAACTTATCTGCGTTAAATTTTCCACAAATCCTATATTTAGACACAATTACACTAATGTTAACCACTTTATTTTTTTAATGTCGAACTGAAACATAATTAATTAATTTTCAATAGAAGAATAATATTTTTGCCCAATATGGCGGGTGGTTATGTATAATCATGGCATCGTCCATGTTGGTTTTGGTTTATTAGAATATTTTGGTGTTGTCTGCCAGTGTTATACAACAATTTGACAAATCTCGGAAACGAAATACGGATAGAGTCGAATGATTTACCCAGAATTTGTACCAGACCTATATCTCCTGTTTGAACAGTTGATAAAACCTTTTAAACCAAGATGCATGTCTTAAGATGTTGGTTATGGCATTTTAACTGAAAAGATGACAACAGAAAAGTTAGGTTATCGTGAAGTTGTATACCAAAATATTTAGCAACAAATGTATGCCGAGCACAGCAATTTTGTACTATAAAAGTTGTAATATTGTTGCAGATGTACAGCCTTTAACAGTTACTAAACGACAGTTGTATAAGTGCTTCCGTTGGGAGCAATTTGTTGGCTAAAGTAGTAAATGTGCATACCAAAACAACAAGGCTCGGGTTTGTGGTATAAACCATCGATGCCACAACACAACTACTTTAACTACCGCGCAAATGTGCCGTATAAAATAGTTGTATAAACGTTTATGCAACCGTTCAAAATTTGTCCTATAAGGTGTTATATAACTTTGCTATAAGAATATTTTAAACACCCCATTTTAGAGCAAATATGCTGCAGAAAGCAAATTTGCATTCCACACAACATGAAGCCAGCATTTTGGTATTCAGGCAACAACAATAGAGAACTTTTACGACTGAACAGTTCTTTTACCAAATTATTATAGCACTACTTTGCTAGTTGGGCAGTACATCACATGCTACCTCTCAGATGGTATGTAGTATAAGAGGGTAACGTACGGGTTACAGATCGATGAGAAGTATCATAAGCTTAAACTTTGAGGAAAACTTAAAAAAAAAATTATTGAAACATTTTTAAGTTCACCAATCTCGAAACCATTACTTAGGTGAATCTAATCCGATGTTAGCATTCTGCAACAAAACCCAATTTGTTACTTCAAATTGGGTTTCTCAACACTTCTGCATTTTTTGTATCAAGTTTCGTTTAGTGAGAACAATTGAAGAACGCTTTAGAAAATTCTCGGGCATGTTCAATTTTGACCAAAACCCATTCCTTGGGTGTGTATAGTGCAATTCTGGTATCATTTTTATTTGTTGAGATCAACGGGAGACGCCATCAAATTCACATGAAACCAGCCTTTGCTGCACTTTAGTATTTGTGATTGCCTTATTTGAAATGAGCGTACCAAATCTTATATGTGAATAGAGTTTCGTTCGTTCATTTTCGGGGAAAATTCTTGATTTATCACAGATAGTAAACTAGTACAGACTTCTTGCGAAGGCATTTGAACGACTGTCTTAACGGTACGAGGTGGTGGAAGAGGCGATACCTTATTCTAGCACGTTAACTAACGACAAGTTTATGCAACAATGTGGTGAATGGCTGTTGGTGAACTACTTGTCGATGCTGGTAGTGTAGCCATTTGATCAATAGTCGAGGAAAAGTTTCTCTACTCCCTGCTTCCACCGCCACAGCCGTCTAGATCTGAGGTGCAAATTGCCAGGCACGTCAAAGTTAACGGAATGCGTTTTGCATGAATCCGATTGCAACTCCCGGGTACCTTAGACCGAATTTGCTACCGCAAATTTTCTTTGAATTAGGTTTTCCGTTCGCAACAATTTAAAGATTTTCCCTGTAATTATGTAGCATTAGAAGCCTAAAAGCAAAAGCCACTTTTTGAGGGGTTGACACCAACTTATGTACACAAGTTGAATACTTGCTTTGCGACTACTTTGATATCGCATCAATACGAAAGTACATTCTGGGGCAGCATTGCTCTACAATGCGTGGTGGTCTAGAACACCAAAAAGGTGGCAAAAAATAAAAAAATTATGATATTTGTACGATTGTTAGTACAACATGTTTTTTTGGTCGTTGATTTCAAACTTGAGGTTAGTTTGCCCCTATGAGGGCATTTGAAGGTCACTGAAAAGGTTGAATTCCTCAACAATTTGATAACCGAACTCTCCAATAAACATTCTCCAAAAAAAATTATGCGAGTTACTAAGGCTCACGCTCCACAGATTACTTACGGGCTTAATAAGATATTTAAAGAAGGAGATGCTGCCCTGTCTGACTATAAAGCCAAAAAAAAAACCTCAAGAAAGCTTTTGCTATCATAAGGAGTTGAGAAATTATTATTTGAAATGAGCGTACCAAATCTTATATGTGAATAGAGTTTCGTTCGTTCATTTTCGGGGAAAATTCTTGATTTATCACAGATAGTAAACTAGTACAGACTTCTTGCGAAGGCATTTGAACGACTGTCTTAACGGTACGAGGTGGTGGAAGAGGCGATACCTTATTCTAGCACGTTAACTAACGACAAGTTTATGCAACAATGTGGTGAATGGCTGTTGGTGAACTACTTGTCGATGCTGGTAGTGTAGCCATTTGATCAATAGTCGAGGAAAAGTTTCTCTACTCCCTGCTTCCACCGCCACAGCCGTCTAGATCTGAGGTGCAAATTGCCAGGCACGTCAAAGTTAACGGAATGCGTTTTGCATGAATCCGATTGCAACTCCCGGGTACCTTAGACCGAATTTGCTACCGCAAATTTTCTTTGAATTAGGTTTTCCGTTCGCAACAATTTAAAGATTTTCCCTGTAATTATGTAGCATTAGAAGCCTAAAAGCAAAAGCCACTTTTTGAGGGGTTGACACCAACTTATGTACACAAGTTGAATACTTGCTTTGCGACTACTTTGATATCGCATCAATACGAAAGTACATTCTGGGGCAGCATTGCTCTACAATGCGTGGTGGTCTAGAACACCAAAAAGGTGGCAAAAAATAAAAAAATTATGATATTTGTACGATTGTTAGTACAACATGTTTTTTTGGTCGTTGATTTCAAACTTGAGGTTAGTTTGCCCCTATGAGGGCATTTGAAGGTCACTGAAAAGGTTGAATTCCTCAACAATTTGATAACCGAACTCTCCAATAAACATTCTCCAAAAAAAATTATGCGAGTTACTAAGGCTCACGCTCCACAGATTACTTACGGGCTTAATAAGATATTTAAAGAAGGAGATGCTGCCCTGTCTGACTATAAAGCCAAAAAAAAAACCTCAAGAAAGCTTTTGCTATCATAAGGAGTTGAGAAATTTCGCTCTTGCTTCTTTGCGGCGTGAAAAAGCAGCTTATTTCTCACATCTACAAAGATGCAGGCAGTCTAAACAACCTGGGCTGCATGAAAGAGTATCAAACTTAGTTTTTCTTCGATACCTCTGATTCCCGATACTCTCAACGATACCATTTTGATAAATGATTATTTGAAAAATGTTTATGATGAGGGTGAGCTAGATGACGGTACCTTTAATTTCTACACAAGTAACATAAAACAATATAATCATAATATTTAATTTTCGATCGAAGTCGTTGATCACTATGTTTTACAGAACCATCCAGCAGATTAAATCTGGTGCAAGGGGTGCAAGTCTTGAAATGTTAAATATTTATGTCCCTAGAATTATTTTACACGTTACACATATTTTGAATTTATGCCTGGAAAATGGTTATTTTCCATAAGCATGGAAACACGGCTAAAGCCCGAAGCTCTCTCCGATTTGAGGCCTATAAGCCTTCTTCTTCTATTATCGAAAGTTCTGGAGAGATTCGCGCACCCAACAAATAATCGAATATGTCGAATCACGCAGAATATTGCCAGAAAATCAATCGGGCCTCCGCAACTCTTACACTACTACTCGTACCACCACTCTGCCTAATATATATATAATATGCTTCTTGCTAAATTGGAGTATTAAAGCTTTGATTATATATGTTTATCGTTCTTCACGGAATATTTGCGTTCCCGATGTGTTGTCATCAATAATGCTTTTTCTAACTCTACCAATATCATATCTGGTGTTCCACAAAGGTCTGTTTTGGGACCGTTGCTATTTCTAATATATTACCGACCTGCCTTCTATAGTAGCCAACTCTACAATACAGTCATTATCAGACGATACCCAATTGCTCTACCATTTTGATCCACATAATCAGCAAGCAGCCGTCGAGCTGCAAGAAGTGATTGATGTACGTATAGTTTGTAGCTATTCTATAAAGCACAATGTTATTCTGCTCTAATACGAAGCGCGAGCACATCCTCCAAACTTTTCATCCCAAACTTGCATCGAAACGAGTAAAATTTAGCAATGAGTCTAAAATACTTGGCGTTATCTTAGAATCAAACTCAAAATTTAAAAGTCATGTTTCTAGCATATTACAAAAATCATATTGGAAATTACGTGTTCCATATGCAAATAGACGTGTTCTGCCATCTGCATTGCGAAAAAAACTAGATGAATCCCTTATTATCTCAATTATTAGTTACTGCAATATGGATCAGCTCAATAAAAGACGTTTACAAGTGATTTAAAATAACTGTCTCAGATTCGCGTGTCGTGTAAGAAAACACGACCATGTTAGCCACTGTAACAACTTTCTTGGGTGGATGAAGCTCGAGTGTTTGACTAATTTTCATTATTTGGTCTTCCTTCATAAAATGCTCGCAACTGGTAAGCCCAAGTATCTAACATCTCTTTTTCTATAGAAACATATTTAACAAATCTCTTATATATACATTAAATATATGAATACCCCATCACTCTAATTCGGTTTTCCAACGCTCATTTTCCTACCATGCTCCCAGTCTCTATAATAATATTCCTGATGATTACAGAGCTCTACGTTATAATGTTTCTGTTCTTTGTTCAATCCTTGTTAATGATACATATAACT
This sequence comes from Acanthoscelides obtectus, assembly GCA_963669975.1. Classification (NCBI taxonomy): domain Eukaryota; kingdom Metazoa; phylum Arthropoda; class Insecta; order Coleoptera; family Chrysomelidae; genus Acanthoscelides; species Acanthoscelides obtectus. Next base: position 30,317,187 of record CAVLJG010000008.1, on the reverse strand, counting down.
ACATAACATATGTTTGTAGGCATTTAATTAGTTACTTCTTCTATTTAACTGTTTTCAATGCTATTGTGACATTGCAATAGCAAAACTTTATTGTTTCCCGTGTACCACTTTTTTGTATTTATATGGTTAAGTGTAAGAATAATTCTGGCTAAACTTCTTCATAATGAACCGCACTTCTGTACCTTTGTGAATAAAGACGATATTATTATTATTATCATTAATATTACTTAAAGGACATTATCAAAAGAGGCCGAGTAATTGATTTCAAGCTGATATCACTCAGGTTTTTCTGGTTACTAAGATCGAGTCAGATATAATCTTGAGGTCATTTCAAGATCACTTCAAGGACTAATTCAAAATCAGTCTTGCATTCGAGTCCAGAGGCTTGCCACATAGGTTTTCGCGGTCGTTGAGTAGTAGTTTGTATCTGGGCAGGCATTGGAAGGGTAATTAGAGGCCACTCAAAGTACAAATTTGATAGCTGTAGTGTCCAGGCAGCAGCTATGGCGTAGTGGTATGGGTCTACTGATCAGGCACTATGAGCTGCGCGGGTTCGAATCCCGTCCCAAGAAAAATGTTTCCCTTGACTATGGATGCTGTGATTGTCCGTGGGTGGTAGGCGGAGGTACCACCTGGCGGATCTCTAAGGCGGGGTCAGAATGTGTACTTGTTACATGTACATGTTCCCTCGTTAGACTCCTGAATTCCCGAATCTCCCTATAGCCCCACGGTACCCATGAGTCTGTTCAGGCTTTAGGCCTTCATTGTGGTTTAAGTATAAGGAAAAATAATCGTTATCGATCACCCGCTCTAATATGGTAGCATATAAGGTCATATTTTTCAACAGTTTGCAAAAGTTAGCAAAGACCAATACTAGATTTTATCTGGCAGTACTTCAAGGTACACATATATCATTTATTTCAAATGGGGCAAATGACGGAACCTATTTAAAAAACTCTCTGAACAATGCTACTATACAAAAGTAAAGCTTAAAATGCACAGAATGAACATGGAAACAACAATAATGACAGATATTTGTTCGTACTGTATTATGGTCTATGCTCAGATGCCTAAATGTTCTCAACACAGAATACAACGGATGGTCTTGCCATTAAATACGAGTAGTAGTTTCTTTCTAAAAAGGTAGTGTCGAATAATACATCAAAAACTTTAAGTTTAATCGTTTGCCTTGGTGAAGGTAGTGTAAGCAAATTTCTAGTTCCACGACCAATTTATTATTCGAGGTATTAACTTTAAAATAGATAATAATTTCCTTTCATCTTCAATTCTTCGTCTTTTCAATCTTTGGCAGATTGAACAGAGATAAATGGACTGAGAGCCTATGTTCGTATATGTTGATGTTCCTTAGCATCTTTTGAAAAGTATTTCAATTGTTTTTTAACCAAAATTATGAGATTTTACTTCCCCAAAACTTCAATTTTCAAAATCATCGGCTTTCGGCCAAATATTGTCCATAGGTGGATTTTTAGACAAATCTGGTCAAAGCTTAAGGAAAACCCTAAATATCTTCCATCCAACTTTTTGACTTTTACATCTTACGGTCATACGCTGTTTAAGCCAAAGTTTTAACTGTTTTCCGCAATAACCATACTATATAATTATTACTTATTATAACGTTTTCTTACTGGTAACGAGGGATAAATTGCGTTGTTGTAAGAAAAAGGAAGTTATATGAACTGTGACGGAAAAGAATTGGTTTCATTCAATTTCCAATTTTCGGAGAGATCACAATTTGCCTCAAACATTCGTAAAGTAATACAATGCGATGACGATACATGGTCTTTATTTAGTAAGTGGTAGAACCTTTGGAATGTCTTACAACTCGGGAGAAGCGCTGCTGGAGCAGCTTAATCGAGTATTTTCTTGATGAGAGCTGTAACAGCGTTCCCCGTCTAAAAAACATATCGGCGGTATGGAATTTTCAATATCTGGATAAGCCTCGTACTGCATACGACCTGCCCGTCGTTGTCTAGTTTTTTCATTTTGGGGCTGCCCAGCCCGGGCTTGTACATTCACTCCATATCCACACACGGAGGCAAAAAGGCGGCGAGCGCCCAGTGAATTTTAATCTGCAAAGTGTGAGGTAAACTGCCGGGCATAAAATATATATTCGAAAACTTTGAAATGTGAGAAACATAGATATGCCCACGGAATCCGTAATTACATCCAGAAAGCGGGCGCTGGGAAAATGTATGGGCCGCCGTTAGAGAGCCGTCTCAGGGGCGGCGGCGAAATAAACGAATTCAGGAGTGGGATTGAGATGTAACGTATAATATGCTGCTGCTTTTTGGAGTAGGTTAATGTTTTATGCGGTAGGTGTAGTCCTTTCCATACGAGGGTTATAGATTAAGTCGGTGAGTGCTGGAGTACGGGCTGACGTTAGCGAGCCATCTCAGGGGCGGTGGTAAAATAAACGAACTCAAAAGTGGGACTGCGATACACCTAACTGGGTAGGTGAACTTCTAATGTGGTAGATGTAGCCCTTTTCTATACGTGGGTTACAGTGTCACGAGTAACCATCCTGTAAGGTTAATCAGTAATGGTGTATTTTGATTATCTGAAGTGGGAATACTATTGATTATAAAAACTAGTTGAGCTGACACGTGGAGGCATTCCCGCTCTGTCGGCAGCTTGCCTCGGAGCGTCTCTCTCTTGCCATTTTAACTACAGTAAGAACCTCAATCTTATACTTTCATATTCAATGTATTTGTGAGTACTTGCGTGTGATTCATTTAACAGCCCTTTGCAGCGCACAAGAGTCTGCCCAGCCTGGAGCAACTAATCCCCAAATCACAATCATGACAACAGATTATGTCTAGTTTCTAAGAATGAGTCAGCGAGTGCTAGTGTGCGGACCGCCGGCGCCGTTAGCGAGTGATGACAGTGGAGGCCACAGAATAAACGAATTCAGAAGTGAGATTGGGATGCATGTAAACGCTCTTTGGAGTATGTTAATGTTTCAGTCGTAGAAGTAGCCCTTTCCTTTTCCATACGCTGGTTGTAGAATAAGATTGAATTCATGAGTGTTGGTGTATGAGCCGCTGGCGCTATTGGCAAGTCGCCTCAGTCGTGACAGCAAAAATTGAAATTAGATGCGAAATTGATGTGTACGTATCTGCTTCTTGTAGTAGGTTATTTTTTTTGCGGTAGCAGTCCTTTCCGCATGAAAATTATAGAAGTCTAGTTTCCAAGATTGAATCAGTGACTGCTAGTGCATGAGGTGCCGTTAGCGAGCCGTCTCAGGAGTGGCGCCAAAATAAACGGATTTAGAAGTAGGACTGCGATGTACATAGCTTCGTGTAGGCTAATGTTTTATGCGGTAGAAGTTGTCCTCTTCAAACGAGGGCTCTAGAAGAAGTCTAGTTAGTAGTAATATTCAATTTGTAAGTGGTAGTGTATGATCCACCTTTAAGCATGCCGTCTCAGTGGCGGCGGCCGAATAAATGAATTTAGGAGTGGATTGGGATACACTTAGCTACTCTATGGAGTAGGTTGATGTTTTAATCTGTGAGAGCAAGGGGGACTTTTATTCAGCTCCTTACTCAGAAGTGGGATGTATTATATTTTGGAGAACATTAATGTTTTATATCTACGAACACCATCAACCTGGGATACCACAAGTTGGATTTACACTGCTGGCAAATGTTTCTTCTGCCATTCCTGCCCATTTTGCATTTTAGTCGCTCTCAGAAACACTAAACTATATGATACAAGACTTCATAAGGTACCATTGCCACGTGTTCGCGCGAACTTGCTTTGGCATGTTGAGTGAACGGTTATTAACTCAAATAACCATATCTAAAATAACGTAAAGTACCTGATAATAAATGCATAGGTTCAGAAACAGTTGCAATAACCGAACAACAAAGTGCTGTTGAAACGTACGGCTCCATATATGGAGCGGACGTTCAGAAGACAGTAAAATTGAAAGTAATGCCTCGCGAAATGGTATTTCAGGCTATATGCTACCATCTAAAATCTTATGAATATACACTGTTATTACTTTTCACACATAAAATCACCCGTTTCGTTTAGACTGAATGTGTTCAACGACAGTTTGAAGCAGGGTACACGCAAAACGAATATGCCAAAGCTACGGCAAACAAAAGCTTCATTAGAAGGCTGGACAGCATCAGAATATATCACGAATAACTTGATTAAAGGATAACCAAGTGTCTTATACTGATTTGTAAGCATAACTATCGGTCCCAAGAAGCACTTTGGGGCTTTGTTTTTGAATAATACCAACAATTCTTAAAAAATAGTATGCTTGTTTATTTAATCATTATGAGAAATTGCCGCTTAATTCAACCAATAACTTGAAAAATGTCATTTGCGAATTTGTTTGAATAGACTATTATTGAGGAATCCCCACAAAAAGCGGGGTTAGATCCCCTCATTTAGCAAACCAGCGAACATTGCGGATACTCACAGCCATCGAAAAAACGTCTATAACAATTAAAAAAGCATATTGCTACGAACAAATTGTCCAGTTTGAGCCACAGCAAGTTCATACGTAAGGTCACGTTCGCCAGGAACACTTACCGTTCAACTATAGTAATCTTCATGAAACCATGGAACTGAATTTTTGCACCTTGTTTGGAAGCTCCTAATGCATTGTTTTATCGTAAAATGATTTATACTTTAATGCACGGTCCCCTAAATGATACATGCGCAATATAAGACTTTGTGCGAAAATGGCGCTAAATTTAAATCTTGAAGTATCTATTGCGACACCCTTTCCCATTGACATATTGATCAAAGGAAACAAGTGTGGAAGAAGTAGATACTGCATGATTATCAAGTAGTATAATGGTTCTTAGACTCAGTTCTGTAGATGCTCCCAAATGGCCAAACTTTTTTATTTTGTGGTAGTTCAGGTTACTGTAGATACGATTTGAAAAATCAAATTTAGCATACTATGAAAACAAATATTTCTAACCACACCCACTCAATCGAGCCTGCTCCATTTACTTTATGCGAAATAGCAGAATGCAATGCCATTAAAACTTCACGTCCTGACAGGTAATTTAGAATATCGTGCAACAACTTAATATTTCGTTTTATGGCTCATTGCCGCCGCGCTATTCTCCGAGGGCAACAATAAACAATATGGACATTGAACTTTCGTTTATAGCTCGGAACATGTATGCTTTATTAGAGGAAATTTCTGGTATAGATTGTGAAGCTCCGAGCTTGGTTTATTAACCATGCTAATAATGTCGATGTTAAATGTTCCTGCTCATGTAGGAGGCTATCGGTGTCGGTGTATACCAGGCATCTGTAATAGACAATGTCGCGAAATGGTATGTATTTATGAATTTATTGATTGCTTCTACGTGCAAAGGGTGAACCCTAGTTTGTACATACACATGTGGCTCCAGGATCTAAATAAATCTTGGAAGAAGTATCTTTGTGCCGTGCCTAGAAACCTAGGCCTCGGTTTTCCAGGCAGAGCCAAAGAACTGTACGAAAGAATGATTTCATAGCAAAATTATAAACCTAAACTATCACAATCCTTAAGGCGGGTTGACACGCTATGTCTTATTGTACGTTTCGTCGGGCATACAAAACGTACCACAAAACATATGTTTTGTCCAGTGTATACACACTACGTGTTTTCCCTTCCTCTTTATACTACAGTTCCAATCTAGAATCTTGAGTTGTGTGAAGTTTGTTTAGAGAATTTTTTTGAAAGACATTTATTTTTATTATGGAGATAACACGGCTGCTTTCTTTTATTTTTTGAACTACAAGGATACAACGAGTAACAGAGATTTCTGCTGCCCTCACTTTTTTCAACGCTTTTTGTAAACCGGTCTCAATGACTTTATTTTTTGTAACAGTCTCTTTATTTGCCATCTGGTCTATTTCTTCGTATTTTTTATAAGATCCTCATTCGGAACTTTTTTTTATTACGCTCACTATAGTCTTTATTTTTCACTTTCCACAAACACGAAAAACTTTTATACATTCCAATGAACTCCCCGAAAACATCGTGGGTGCATTGCCGCAAGTCTGAGATTATTAGGTTTTTTGGGGAAAAAGTAGGCGACCTGAAGTGGAGCTACTTGTGAACTGAGCCAAGATCGGACATCTTGTCTGAAAATGGATCTAAACGTTTCGTTTTGCCCTATCAGTTCTCGCAAAATGATGTTTCTCCCATCAGTTTTTCATTCTGACCTTGGGTTTCATTTCGATTCGACAAGACATACGTTTTGCTGTTTACACGTTACGTTTTATTAGATAGGATTTGTCCTGTCCCACAAAACGTACAATAAGACGTAGCGTGTAAACCCGCCTTTAGAGATAGATGGAAAGGTCCATCAACACAGGAAGGGACTAACAGAGTAAGCTCATGCTAAGGCAGCTATACCAATTTCAACAAAAACACAGACTCACTGCTGCAGCTAAATAGGAATAGCCTTGAACCTTTAATCGGTCATTGCAGATTGCATTTCCACATGAGGAGTGTAGCGTTTAGCGGAAGGTGCTGAGTGTGAACTTGGTATATGTTGAGTGGGGATGTCAGAAAGAGGAGAGTCAGTCGGCTTGGCGCGCCGAAGAAGATGAGCTGTTAGTAGCATCATGTCTGAGTAAGAGGTGCACACGTCTGTTGCGCAACGCATTATCATAAAATTTTGGTCGCGGGAGGTGACCTCTTTGACGACCACGAAGGTTTGGAAACGTTCGTGCACAATTCATTCATCCTTAGATGAGTAAATTAAAAAACTTCCGATCCGATGCATCAATAAGATAGAATATTATGTATAAAAATAAAATGTAAATAAACTTGAAATTACTATACCAATAAAATTTCTAAAGCAAAAGTCCGGTTCGTATTTGGTTCAGCCTCATTTTTCTTCATACAAGCTGATCGACTTAAAATTCTTACTCTAACTAGAGCTCTATACTTTGAAAGCCCGACGATATAAGTGCTCTTATGGCATTGAGCAAGAGGAAAGATTCTTCCTACTCACTATGAGCAGCAAAAAAATGGGGTGAACAAGATGTCCCTTTCATTTCTTTCTAACACGTTTTCTTGATATTTAGGTAAAAAAAGACCAGCGAAAATACAAAAAATCTGCAAGGCCTTGACATAATTACTATACATTATCTGATTTATCGTTCGCAATCACCCTTAATATCCCCCGAGTCAAGCGAACACTGGCTACTAAAGAGGGATAAGCTTCTCGTCAAATAAAAGGGTACTGTTTGGTCGAAAGGCATAAAAAACTTTATTTCTTGTAGCTCGCTATGAAGTGAAACGACCCGAAAGGCGTCTTTGGAATGAAAGATGGAGGTTCAATTCCATTAATGCTGTGGCGTCGTTTTACCCTGTCGTTTGGGAAACTTGAATACGTTCGGGTTTTTTAAAGGCGGGTGTGCTTTGCAGACACCAGGTGCGTGAGTTTATTGAGTTTCGATTACTTTGCGTTTTTCTGTCTGTGCTTGCTTTGCCTTCCATTTCCGTCGCGTTAGAACTGTATAATTTAGTTTTATGACGTTCTTAATGACGATTTTCCATTATGGTAGGCAATTTGTAACATGTGTTGATAAAAAAGGAAAATTCGGTAGAGCTTGTCAAGGGAGGCTAAGCCCGGCCAAGCAAATTTCCTCTTTTACACCTAAATCATATGTTGGCCACTGAAAAAAATTAGCTGTCAGTTGTAAGAGAATCCACGCGTTTATTGGGCTACCAGACAACAAAATGTTAATGTTGATGATAATTCCAACTTTACGCTGTGATATGAAGGGATGTTACAAATATCCAACCTATATCTAAAGGACTTTCCAGCTACAGAAATGAAGAGTATTGAATCAACGGTTTAGCTGAAAGCAAGAAAACCTTTGAGTAAGTGATTTTAAGCAAAGTAGATAGGGCAAATCGGCTGATACTTGTTACAGTTACTTTCTATGGTCGAGTAACAATTAACTACAGTAAGTATTACAACGTTATTCTCATTTATAATTATAATTTTATAGCCGTTCTTAAAAACATCTAATTTTATTTTTATAACAATCCTCTTCTCTCATTCTAATAATTTTACGGTAGAAAATCGTACTACACTCCGCCTCGTTGGAGGTCTTTTTTTATAATTTCGTCCGTAAATACGAGAGCTGGAGGTGGCTTGGTGCTATTTCCGGTGCTCTGATGTAGAGATTTGTCTGCGGCCCACCACCCGATTTTGTGACGGTTTCACACACTGAGTTGCGGTTTCAAAGGGTGGTAGGGTAGTTTCTATTAGAATTCGCCCCCTTGGTGGTTTTTATTGTCGGAGCCTTTTTCATACCTTTTTGGGGATTTAACCGTGCAGATAATATTATTCTCAACCATCGAGCGGGTAAGTGACCATTTTCTGCAAGCCACATGTTTATCTCCTCAACATGTAAGTATGAGTCTATCCGCTATTTTATTTGTGCCACTCGTCAAAAATTATTCATCAACCTATTTAGTAGTAAAAAGACAGAAATGATTCGAACTTCTCATGGGTAACATTTATATATTATTTTTTTATCAAAGTACATACACTGAGAATAATATAGTGCTATTTTCACATGGCGGTAGCTTCTGATATTGGTTGTATATTTACTGAAATTTGTATGAGCCATGCTCACGAGGTAAAATATTCATGTGGTTCTCAAATAACATTCTAATTGCTTTACTTATAAGCTGAGACGACATGAAATATACTAAGTGACATATAAATCCGAAAACCCAGTTTAAATGGTTTTATTTTAATAAAAGTTGGTGAATGTATTTATCTTACTGTAAATAACAAGTGAAAACATTTTCAGCCTTATCAGTTGGACATTCCGGTTTTTATACTGCTTTTTTTTAATTCACTAACGCTCTAAAAATGAATATTTCAGCCGCAGTAAAGAACCAACGTTGGCGGATTTTGGTTCTTGACATCCTTTACGATCGGTTACGATGCCTAGAGTACGGAGACCTGTACGATTTCGTCAACTTAGTGAGTTTGATAGGGGCCGTATAGTGGGACTTCGGGAAGCTGGACTTTCTTTTCGGGCAATTGCAGTTAGAGTGCAAAGAAGTGTAGACACCGTGGTAAGGTGTTGTCAGGCATGGCTTCGAGAAGTCCGTACGCAAAGAGCAAGGGGCACTGGACGCCGCCGTAGAACAACAGACCGTGAAGATCGCCGCCTAAGATTATTGGCCTTAAGGGACCGTTTCTCCACTACCAGGTCCCTTTGCAAATGAATGGTTTGCAGAACACGGAAGACCTATTGGCATGCGAAGTGTTTACCGACGAATGAGAAGTTTTGGCTTGTTTTCATACCGGCCACACTGGGTCCTCCGTTTAACTCGAGAACACCGACGTAATCGCCTTGAGTGATGCAGACAACGGTCACTCTGGGATCAGGAATGGAACAGTATTTAGTGACGAGTCTCGATTTTGTTTAGGCATGCACGATGGTCGTGCCAGGGTTAGAAGGCAACGTGGTGAAAGGAGGAATCCACAGTTTTTTGTTGAAAGACATGTTCATTACACTGTTGGAGTTATGGTTTGGGGTGCTATAGCTTATGGTTCCAGGTCACCTTTAATCTTCATCAGAGGTAACATGAACGCGCAGGGTTATATCCACGAAATTCTAGAACCCCATCTTTTACGCTATCTTGACACCCTGGCAGATCTAACTTTCCAAAAAGATAATGCCCGATCACATGTTGCGAGAGTCACAATAGACTTCTTTCAACATAATGATGTCACATTGTTACCATGGCCACCAAGATCTTCCGACTTATCCCCAATTGAGCACGTGTGGGATATGATGGGTAGGAGATTGCTCAATTTGCAACGTCCTCCTCAGACTCTAGAAGCACTTCGAGAGGAGTTGGTGGTTGCCTGGAATGAGATACCACTGGAGGACATTTACCACCTGATCAGAAGCATGCCTAGGCGCGTTGGAGAATGCGTAGCACATCAGGGTGTATCCACACATTATTAAAGGTCAAAGGGCTTTAAAGCAGTGCAATCATTTTGAAATTTTTATCATTTACTTATTATGCTTCATTAAGTACTTATACAAAATTAATACATAAATATATTCTCGTTAGCCTGTTCTCCAGGAATTATCTTTAATTTTTATTTATGCCTATGTACCTTGTGAGCTTGTATCTTTATTTAACGATAGTAGCTACCGCCTGAGCATACAGTTTTATGCGGGATAACATACTGTATTCTCCCATAACCTTACTGTGAAATTGACATACTCGTGTGAACAGTTTTGGTCGGACAATGTCAACTAATTTGCGCTCAACTGCGAACCGATAACACTGATACTAGAATGTATGCTATTCTCAGTGATGTCATAAGTGATCTTTAAAACTTCGGATCGATTACAAATGGCGCTTGTTACAACGCGATGATTCCTCCTTCGAGTGCTTGAGTGAATAATGCTTTAGGAGTATAATACTTGGGAATAAGGCAACTCTTTTGTATTTCGTGTAAAAATAGCATTATTTTACATCTTCCATTTATACAGGTATCTTATGGAAAAAAGCTTTCCAGCTAAAACAAAACTTATCATATCGCAAAAGCAATAGCACTAAAACTGTCAGGTAACTCACGCGTGTGTCGTGGTGTCAGTAAGAGTGAAAATCGTGCCTGTGCGATGCCTATGTTGCTTTGGAGACAAGCTTTGTTAGGAATATTGCAGATTATATACAATAATACACAGCAACATGCCTCCTGAATGAATGAATGAACGAATAAACTAGATGCATTCTGGGAATCAAGAGGAGCCGGTGTATAGGCCACATGCCTTGCCCTCGTGGAAAAGCTCAGTGTGTCCCTGAGTACCAACTCCTTGATGTTCTAGGTATTCAAGATGTTGGACCTCAGCATATTCTGCCTGTAGCAACCCAGAGCCTCCAAGTGACACATAACATGAGTTGTGGTCTTCTCGCACACATGGGATTCTTGGCCAACCTCATCAAATGCAGACGGTCAGTAAGCAGTCTTTAGCCAGTTTAGAGATACTTCCGCATTTCAGAGAGTGTTGACTAGATGTCCACCTCTTTGTTATACCCCATCTTCTTTGCAACTGGTCACGATATTAAATGTTTGTGTGGCAAGGGAAAGGGAGCCGTGGAGATTATTAAACACGACATGGGAGATGGTTGTCTTAAAAATTGTACTAAGAGGGTGTCGAAAAAGAGAGTCCGCGACTTGAGTATATTGTTTAGGAGGCTCCTAATCATCTACTCGAATTTGGCAGACGGAATGACCACCAAGACAGCTGGAATTGATGCTCGGCAAGAGGCTCACCGTTGACAGTTTCGCTAGGCACATAAGCAAGGGCGAATAAGTCAAGATTCATACAAACATGAGGCGACCGATGCTGAGTGAGGAATAGGACGATGAGAGTAGACCAAGAAACCAACAATAGGTTGTTACTTACTAGGTTGTGCATGTAAGTATGTAGGTAAGTAGGTATGAGTACGAGTACGACACTGAGAATAATGTATTAGCCTCCGATATGACGCTACCTACCATGACGAAATGCTGATAACATTTGCTGATATGTAGCGAACGACTGAGAGATTATTGTAAGCTGCATTTTTGGACCATCTCATACTTCGGGTCGGAAAGACCAACAGGACAACGCTTTCGAGTTTTTCTCCCTGGTAGCGGCTATAAAAGCTTTTCTCTGTCCGGAAGAAAAACCAGTGATACCAAGAACATGACTCCATAAAAGTTATGTTAAATTGCTCGGCGATTTTTTGTAATATCTACTCAACCAATATTTCAAAATATAAAAACTCCACATTACCGTATACGTGATACAATAAATAAAGTATTAAATGCTTTTAAATTTTCAGTGTTACTGTGTACATATAATATAAGTATTCAACAAAGATTAAGTGCTACCAAAAGTTCCGTGTTACTGGGTTAAAGATGTATTGTTTTAATGGCGACTTAAATTTATGATAAATGCTGTATTCCAGAGCACATGACTATCACGCGCAAATCTGTAGCCTGGTTGTTGCTGCAAGGTAATCCGTGGGGCGCAGGTTTGAAATAGTCGTTCTCCTCATCAGAAGAGGCGAAGCTGAGCTGTCTAGTTACTCTGAATAGTGAGACGGATGCGCGCTATGCGATGCGCGTATTTCTTATATTGTCAGGAGTTGTGTTGCTGTATACTATTGCATATGCTGTGCTTTGGGGCCTGCTTTGCGAAGGGGATTGTTGTGGTGTCAGGTGATACATCAACTAAGTCCCGAGGAGGGGATGTGTCTAGAGCACATCAAAAGTTTACCACCGCGGTATGCAATATGATCCGGGAAGCACCTGGGAATACGACTTCCAGATACCGAGAAGCGGCATGACGTTGGAACAGCGGTAAATTAAATCAAGGAAGTTTGTGAGGTGATATTACAGGTGAAGGTGGAAACAGTAATGTAGTGTGGAGTGTGAGACTACGATTTCAATGTTCAAGTAAAAAATTATAACATTTTTCTCGTACTTTCGATTCTAGGTAAAAGTAACAGTCAAACACTGCATTTTTGAACGTGTAGTTAGACTAAAGAGCTCAAGCCTCATATTCTGAGATAAACTGTTCGTTGTGCCAGTCAACCGGCCGTGATATTGTTTTGCGTCATATTTTATTCTGTATTCAATGTTGAATTAATTTATCTAGAACTGGGGAGAAAGTATAGTTTGTTTTTTCCATGGCAATATCCCTGTTCTCAGCCCACTGACTCCTTTATGCCCTAAATCTGTAAGTAGAATAGAATATAATAATGCTCTATTTGTGTGAACCTGTAAATAGGATACAAAAAGTCAAAATAAAAAGAAAAGATGTGGATAACTAATACACGACATGAAAGAATTGCGATAGAGAAACACATATAGAAATAACGTGTTACTCGCACAAAAAATCATTTGTTCTATAACGTGCCTTATTTAGTAAGATATTACAAAGTTTACTTTTGAACAAAGATAATCTGGTAACCTGCTTAATATCTAAAGGCAATTTATTATACAATGGCACTACAGAAATACATCGGACTCTTTTTATAAGCGCTAAGGTTAACATTTTGAATATGAATATGGGTACTATATCTAGTATTGTAGGTGTGTATTTCACTGCGCTGGGGGAATAAATATGTGTGCTCTTTAACAAATAAGCATGACTCGTAGATCAATAATGACGGTAACGTTAAAATTTTATTATCTTTAAATACTGGTCTACAGCTGTCCATTGGGTTGAGACCAAATACTCATCTAATCAGCCTCTTTTGTAGAATGAATATTCTTTGTATGCCACAAGAAATCGCCCAATATATAACCAATTACTTTATGTGACAGTACGTCACGGAGACACCTACGACTGACTAGACCCCGTAGGTTTCTTAATGCAAGGCATGCTGAGTTAAGCTTACCAGCCACATACTCTAAGTGTGTTTCCCCGTAAAGTGTTTCGTTCATGTAGAGACCCAGAAATTTGTGGCTTTCCACCTTCTCTATGGTAGTACTGTTTAGCGAACTTACTTGTCGCCATAAGCCTAGGTTGAACACAACATGGCGGCCTTATTTATCCGCTGCTAGTTGATAGCGTAACTACCGACGACAAAATAGGACAATCAATTTATTTTTGATTATAGTTAAAATTTATTTTGAATTTTTGACTCAAGTCGGTCGTAGACCTAATTTTTTCTCGAGCATAGTACATATCTACGTTTACCAGAACGTTGAGCACAACGTCCCAGATACACAAATAATATTATCAGTCTTCCAGCTAACAGATCATATTTGTTCTTGCACTGTATCAGTTTATCCCAACAATGATGCTGCGCAAACCACGTTTAAAATAACACAGCGCAAATGGAGCAAGTCCAGGAGAAGCACTCTGGCTACCAAAAAACATCCAGAGTCCCAAAAGAGACAGGAAAATATATTGTTTTGGATGTACCAGACACCTCATGCTCGCTCATCGCCTCGAAAGTGCCAAGGAGTTCCGAGAATACGAATGTCCATCTTTGACTACTAGTGACGTCCGAAATGTGAGAAACAATACTTTGACACCATCTCGTTTATCCGCAATGAACATAAGACACGACTCGTGGTGTGTGGTGTGCATTTGCGAATTCGACATTGAACTTTCAGTTCTAATTTCCAAGTTATAGCCAGATTAGCTTCTGTCGATCATAAAGTATTATCTGTATCATTACTTATTTTCCAAAAAGCCAATACCAGGTCATTTTTCTCCATCTATACACTGTTTTCCTTTATCTGGCAATGTTTTTAATCCAATCATGTCACGTCATTAGAGCAGAAACAGAGGAGCGAGTCGATAGCAATTTGGCAAATTGAGATGGATCACCGACTGACTGTTCCAGACCGGACGTCCCGCAGGAATAACCGAAGATATATTAAGAAGCCACGCTAACTTGATGCTAATGTAGTGGCCGAGACGATTCAATGAGCATTTGATTGACAGCCCACAGCCGTTTATCGAGTGCTCGAGCGACTCGGGAAATATTGAGTGACTTAGATAGAGGTAAAGCTTATAGAAAACCAAGAGCAGAAACTTTTGTATGAAGCTGGATTAGGTACAAAATTGAGAATAGTTATTTGTATAGCAAGTGGTCAGTTGATCGATATGTTAAGGTCGACCTCAAATCAGGTTTCTGTTGCACCATTCGGATTTGGTAAAAAGAGATATTGAGATATTATTTACATCTGAAATTGATTTATTGGTTGACTTTGTCGCCTATTTATGGAACATGAAAGGCCTATCACATTCAGTCACAGTTTTCGTATTGTATTTCAAAAAGCAATCCTAATGGTAGTTGATAACATTGATGCTATAGTGTTCATTAATATAGGTACACGATATATCTTTATAAATCATGACTAGCCTGTCGTCAATCAGCCTGAATAGGCCCATTGATGTTTACCGGATGATGTGGCGTCTCGTTATCACAACTTAAAATGTTCTGTTGTATTATTGATTTGGCGAGAAACCCCATACTGAACAAATATCTTTTGTCAATTTTATTAATTTCTACGATGTCTATATTGTTATTTGAAACACAGACTTATCAAACAAAAAAAACAGTATATCAACATACTCGATTGTCAACTTGTCAAAACCAAAAGACAATGCCAGGTTAGAACATTCACGGCTGAAATGGACATGTTTGCTTCCTGTTTCTCTATCCATGACCAGCCGCAGACAGTGCTATTTCGTATTTATCAGCATCTCATCAGTCCGTTACAGGTCTTACGTCTGGTCTTGGAGACAGAGGGAATGGAAAACAAATCTCAGTCGCCTTCATCGTATGGAATGAGGATGAAAATCATTGGTAGGTGTCGACCGTTAGATTTTTACTGACTTCTGTGAACAAGTATTAAGTAGATCTGGCGGAACGAAAACATCGACATTAAAGGGCTAAGTGGAAAAGCAGGTTGCTGGTAGTCCGGGCTAAGCAAGCTGAACTTCGCCCTCTAGTGACCGAATCAAATTATATTTTTCCCAATTTACCACCTTGTAAATTTATATCAAAATAAAGACGGTTATTATTATTATTAGGTATTATTATTACTATTACCATTATTATTATTATTGTTATTATTATTATTCTATAGGAAAAAAAGAGTAAAATGTACAACCTGGGCTCCGACACACCAAGCTGCTGTTACATTTTATTCCTTGTTATTATTCTTAAAAGTTAGCTTAATCGACCTTAGCAATGTGGTGGTAATTAGTCCTGTGACGTGAAAATTGTTCTGTAGGCTAAACGTAAGTGAGAAAAGAGACCTACTGTGAAGCAGGGGCTCAGAACACTTATCAAATTGTGAGCGAATGCGGCAATTCTTCCAATTATTAGATGAACTATTATTAGCAACGATGACTATGCCCCCCTCCGCGAGCTTTGAGCTTCAACATACTTTAGTTCTATGTAAGCCACTGCTTGAAGTGCTTCGTTTAGCAGCACGTCAGGAACTTTTCCCGTCGTATTCTGCAATAAAATTCAACTCCACATACACATTATTGCAGCTTTTAGTGTTTGACATATTTATTTATTTCGGAGCTACACTCAATACTAACTTTTTTGCAGTTAGCTGACACGAACGGCTGAAAGAATATAATTGTAGGCAAAGTTAAAAGTACCCGAATTGGATTCGGTTGATTTTGCACTTACAATGAACTTAACCTAAACACTATAAATATTTTTTATGTCAGACTATTAACGTCATTCTCCGAATATTTAGCGGAAGCTCAAACTTCTTGGCAGAATAGACTCACAATTTGAGAAAAGGGCATAGGAAGCTTATGATGTGACGCTTCAATTTGCAAACAACAACAAATAGAATTCGCTCAAACTTCGATTTTTGACGTTACAGAGACTGCTGATCCTTTTCCGAAATATTTTGGTTGGGGTTAAAAATTGGGGGTTATAGAGGGTGGAGGAAGGTATGACTCAATTTTTTTGATATTAGTATATTTGCCCGTCTTCAAGTCGAATAATTCTACGCACCTATAAGATACATTCCACTTATCATAGATTTCTGCGTACATTTACGCCATTTTAAGCTTAGAAATACTTCCAAACAGACTTGTGTCGATACGTGCGCCACCGCCGTGGTCCGGTCGATGGATGGTGGCCTCTTTTGACAAGAGATAACTTTGTGTGAAAGGGTACTTGCCGCCAAAATGTAAGTTTGCTCATGGATTGGGGGCAGACTATGTCATACATGTTCGTAGCTAACTTTTTTCTCAGAAGAGTCAATTTGTACATAATATATTTAAAATATCTCTTATCCCAGCAGTAGTAACCATGTTTCAGGAAAATATTGATACAAGTTTATGTTTCTTATATAGTAGATGTATTAAGCACTGCATAAACATTTAGTAATTGTAATGTGTAAAATGGGTAGGTCTCACTCACCTTTTGTACAGACTTTTTATAGCGGGTTAAGTGGAAGAGCAGCTACAGCTGAACTTCGCCCGTATTTGGCTATTTTTTATATATTCAGTCTATTTGGAAATAAAGACGTTTATTATTATTATTATTATTATTACTATTATAACATAATCCTTTAGGAACTGATGACAGTGTTGCGTGAGTCAACTTTTAGGAAGCAAAATATTAATATTCCGTTGAAACAAAGATTTTTGAGAATACTCCATTGTCATACTTATAGCATTCTTCAACAGATGACTGCATCAAGATATCAAACAGTTTAATATGAATATATATATATATATATATACAGGGTGTTTCAGTTTATTGTTGCATAACTTTAAGATTCGATAGAACTTTTAAAATTAATGCATAAAGTCTATATAAACATGGGTCGAAAAATGCGTGGCTTCCGAAATACAGGGTGTTTAAATTTACTTTCTAAAATAGTTTTTTTTAAATATTTCGAAACAAACTGATTCTTCGCACTTTTCAACATAAAAAAGCTCTCTTGTGAGTTTTCGTTATAGTTATCCGTTTTTGAGATATTTCGATTTTTAAGGTTCGATGCATTTTTAATTATTTATGGGAAAATAATATTTTTTACATTTTCGATTTGGGCACTACAAGTAATTAAGATGATCGTTTAGATTGTGTTTTTAAACACAGCAATAATTCCTAACTCCAAATAAACACAAAAAACAGAATAATAATTTGTTTAATTTTCCAATATTATTTTTGACAAATTAAATTAATTATTTACAACTAAAATGCTGTTGGATAGTTAGGAGAAACATACAAAATCTAAAGTAGTTGCTCGAAATGTAAACCCAATACACAACACAATACACAATTCACATCTACGAATGATCGAACGTGGTATAGCATTATTCAAATAAGGCCTTATTTCAACACATGCATTCCTGATTTTGTCTATTAGCATATCTCTTGTGGTTACGGGAGTCTGGTACACTTTTTCTTTTAGAAATCCCCACACAAAGAAATCCAATGGATTTAGGTCAGGGGATCGTGGAGGCCAGGCGACTGGTCCTCCACGGCCGATCCATCTTTCTGGATAATTTTCGTCCAGCCAGTTTCTAACTATTCTCGAATAATGAACTGGACAACCATCAAGCTGGAACCAGGCCAATCTTCTTAAATCTAACATCATCATCCCACATATTTGCATGTTCAGCCTTTAAAAATTCCAAGAAGGACGCAGCATTTAACCTTGCAGCCAAAAGGTAGGGTCCAAATAGTCGATTACGGTAGATACCAATCCACACGTTTACACTAAATCCATGCTGAAAATTTCTTTCCCGAACTGCATGCGGATTTTCATGCGACCAAATATGTTGATTATGAAAATTTACCACTCCACGTCTAGTGAAGCATGACTCATCGGTCCATAAAACGTTACTTAAAAACTCCCTATTATTATCAGTTCTATCAAGAATCCACTGACAAAATGTGATTCTTCGTTCTCCGTCCCCTGGCTGTAGCCCTTGCACAGGTTGCAAATGGTAAGGACGTCTATGGTCATTTCTATGAACACACTCTTGCTGAAATTCCCAAGGCACCAGAAACTCTCCTAACACTTGTGGTCGGATCTCTATCAAACTCACGCAGAATCATACGGGTAAATCTGCGCTGACGAACATTTATGTTTTGATCCCTTTGGAGATTTCCAAAACCATTTTCAATTATTTGGCGATGCACTCTTACAAATACTGAGCGAGTTGGATGTCGTCTGTTTGGAAATCTTCGTGCGTATTCTCTGGCTGCTTCTGCTGCGTTTCCACTTACAAAGCCATACACAAAATGAACATCCGCTAACTCTTGATTGGAGAATAAAAATGGCATTTTTATAAAACTTACAAAAAAAAACAGGTAAAAGAAACTAAATTTCGTGCATTCACAATTGCAAAAAAACATTCCAGGTTTCAACAGATAACAAAACTAACTGTCAACTAATTGACGTTTAACCTTATTCTGCTTTCAATTTCAAAAATATTTGCAGGCACAGCCTACTTCTAAAAATTATCGAGATACTGACTTTTTAACGTTATTCTATCATAAATAATTAAAAATGCATCGAACCTTAAAAATCGAAATATCTCAAAAACGGCTAACTATAACGAAAATTCACAAGAGAGCTTTTTTATGTTGAAAAGTGCGAAGAATCATTTTTTCGTTCAAAAAGCAAAAAATTACACTGTGAAAATTTTTTCGGTCATTTTAATACACTACAGGTACAGTAGAGAGCGCCCTATAGTGGCTGCAGTAAAACTATGCCCATGGTTCATTTTGTCGTACCAAAAAACCCTTGTATACCAATTTTCACTATTATGCATCAAATATTGTTCGAAATATTTGAACAAAACTATTTTAGAAAGTAAACACCCTGTATTTCGGAAGCCACGCATTTTTCGACCCATGTTTATATAGACTTTATGCATTAATTTTAAAAGTTCTATAGAATCTTAAAGTTATGCAACAATAAACTGAAAGACCCTGTATATAGTACTATACATTCAGCTAAAATGTGAAGATTCGACTTTACAGCATCACCTCTCCCGTAGAACCAACACTCAGGAAGGAGTAGTCATAACTTCAATAAGATCGAACCTCTTTCATAAAGCACAAATCAAATATCTCGCCTTTCGAGTAACTTTAAAACCCCTTATGTCCGCACACGGTTTTCCAGAGCCGTTTTCTTGCTCTAGACTAACATTATTCTTTCAGAAAGCAGAAAATGTGCAGGCAAACTTGCGATAAAACCGTATCTACGATACCAATATCAGAGACCGTTCCGGTGATGCAAAAACATATCATACTGGTGTTACTTTAGCTCTGTAAAGTAAGGTGAAATTAATAACGTTTGTATTTACGTAGTTTTAGTGCATACTTTTGGGTATATTTGCCTACCAATGCGTACCAAAGTGACAGACCAATATATTGGCGTATATTCTTTGGATATTTATGTAGCCAATCAGTACTGGATCTGTTATCGTACAGCAGGTCAGAAGTACTACCTGTAATTCGATGTGAATTGCACAGTTATTTTCAATATAATATATAACAAGGCAAATAAATGGAAGCATGTAGTTCTTAACAATACAGAAATTCTTCTTAGTTCGTGATTTTGTAGAGTTGAAAAATACGATAAATAGTTTTGATCAAACAGCTGATCTGGGAATTAGTGAAACATCTTGTTTGAACTTTCCTTAGTTTTTCAATTGTTGCTCTGAACCGAGCAGATTCTTGGCTTACAAATAATAAGTGGAGCATAACACATACCAGTTAAACAGTTGTCACTATATTAATTAAGAAGATTCGGAAGCGATTTTGTGATGTCAAAATACTGTTTGCAACGTACAATGGACCCTTTCTAGTAAATTTTATATTCAAAACGGAAGTAGATGATAATCAGACTTGAAGTTTTGCTGGATCCTTTTCAGTACCCATCCCAAAATTTGATTTGGTTCGTCGCCAATATTTCGTATTTTGTCATTGTTATGTTAAGTATAGCTTTCTATTATCAAACCTTAGATTGGCACTGGCCACTCAGAAGAGCAGAAAGTCGTATCAAATACGGTAAAAATACCACACAACTGTTCAGGTAAATGCAATGCGGAGGAGTATATTAGAATATGGTTTTTTCTGAGGTTACACTGTTTTTGCTATCTACAGAATCCTTCACCATTTTTTAGAAGTTATCTGGAACACTAGGACTGCTTGGAATTCATCGCACTTTATTATGTTTTCGTCGAAGAATATGAGTTTAGTACGAAATGGCAATAAGTATCAAACTAGTGCATCAAGCCTGATCGACTTATGGACTAGCTCTTTCTACCTAGTCCGTATTCATTGATAAAAAATACATGTATGACGTCCTTTTTAACCAATTTGAGAAACTAGACCTGATTTGCCATTTATACTGCGAAATACATATATTTATAGCATTGAGATGATAGTTTGTTTCTCAGAGATACATGCAAAATTTCACCTGGAAAAAGGCAAATATTAATTTGAATTGAATCGAATTTGAAGCAGGTACAAAGAAGAAAGGAAGTGAAAATAATGTGTCCACCCTGTTATACCACCGTCTATTGCCCTGTCGTCCAACAATTAATAAATAAGGGCGGTTCCTTTGTCGCTATATTGCCTTTAACATAGGTTAATTCATGACGCCAAAAGTGCTTTACTGTCCTAGAGCATAAATGACTTTATCCGAAAAGTGTGACAGCGCACAGAAAACCTATTAAAAAGGTACACTTTTTCGCCTGGTTGTAGTTAAAGATCCTAAAAGTACCGTGTAAAATGTAACTATCACACTGTTAAGGGTGAGCCAGCAGAAACTTCACACATACTATCACTTACCCAAATACCCTGAAAAATCGACAATCAATTTTTAGAAAAAAGGTGTCGAGCTTGAGACTCCATAACAAATTTTCTAGACTTTTCTTGGAACGCTTTTAAAAAAATGCGTGATTGCTGATTTTTCGAGGTGTTCGGGTGCTTGTATACCTAAACGTTACCTGAGCTGCACCATCACACAAATTCCCTGCGGTGTATATCGAAAGTGCAGCAAAACATTATGCATTTCCAGCACAAACTTTGCATGTGTCCCAGAACGCCCAACCAGTTGTTCTCGTGGGAGAAGCAGTTAATTCATATACGAACTGTTAATTTCTACTTGAGCAACCTGGACCGATACTTGCGACGACCGCAGGCAAACTGCTGCAACGAGACCACCAAAACTCTACGCTAGAATCGACGGTAATGGGCTAAAGGGCATTGGCAGCTCATTTAGCATGCATAAAGGCGAGATTCCTGAATATGCTGAGTGTAGTTAGTTGTGTTGGAAGCATTAGTGTCTCCTAAACGTGTTATTAGAAATCAAAAATTATGTGGAATCATCAGGACTTTTGAAATTTACTGTACTGTGACACTGACTCACATTGAGAGCGTTCTGCCAACGCAAAGCCGTTAAGCTGTCGTATGCTGAGTAGCGGTAGCTATAGGAGTTCGCAACGTAATATCAAATTTGACAACCAAATAAGTATTGCTGTCAAACTGACAAAATTATCCCATGGATACTGCTATTTCTTCGCCGTTGGTCCTCTCTAAGTAGGCTGAATGCTCAGATTGACTCTGGATCAAGGGGGTGTAAGTCAAATACATGTATAGTGGTCAAGTCATCGTTGGTTGTGAGAGGCTCGTGGCACCTTAGATCTTGAGTCACAGTGTCAGTTCGTAAGTCTGTCAGGTCCGGTAACCCAGTGCCAAGGGGAAGAAGAAAATCTTTTAGGATAGTCAGCGTTTAGGCATATTCTAAGTTCACGAATTAATTTTGATTAAAGAGCAAGCGGCCCCTTGTGCTTGCGAACATTCTCGACTGTGTGGTCCACTGACTCACGCAACAGAGGGTTGCTGTGCGATTCCGCTAGGCTATAGCGCCGCTGCGCCTGTTGCTTAATGTAGTCCTTTAGGTAAGGGACATCGAGGTCTCTATGTAGAGTTTCGTTAGAGACATACCATGGAGCGTCAGCAATAGTGCGCAACGTCCTGCTTTGCAGAACCTGCAGATTTCGCATGTGTGTTTTAACAATAAATCACCAAGCCGCACATGCGTAAGTCATTGCTGGTCTTATGACCAGCTTATAGAGTCGAATCTTGTTAATCAAACTTAATTTTGAACGTTTACAAAATAAGGCGTAAAGCAGTCGAAACGTAATTTGGAATTTAGTTTCTAGCGCTTCTATATGGTTCCGCCAAGTCATCCCTTTGTCCAGAGTGACACCGAGATACTTAGCGGAGGATTCCCATGGTATACGAAGTCCATTCATTGAAACTTCAGACGGAACGCCGCGATGTCTTTTTGTACAGTAGATTGCCTGCGTTTTCGAATGGTTAATTTTAATTAGCTACCGATCCGCCCAATCTAATACTTCCTCCACTGTACTTTGCAGCCTGTTATGGACTAGGTGACCAGACCACGACTGAGCCACCAATGCAGTATCGTCAGCATAGAGATAGACTTCACAGTTGCTGGGACTAGGGACGTCATGGATGTACAGTGAGTAAAGGACAGGTCCTAGGACCGAACCCTGAGGGACGCCGGCTGTAGTCAGCCATGTTGTCGACAGGACATTGTCAATTTTGATCCGAAATTTCCTAACTTCAAGGAAGGATTTCAGTAGTTTTAGAAGCCAAAACTGAAGCCCTTTTGGATTAGTTTATACAGGAGGCCCGCTTGCCACACCTTGTCAAATGCTTTTGAGACATCCAAAAGCAAAATGCCAGTACTTTCGTTAAGGGTGAATCCTCTGGTAACTCGTTCCACCAGTCTCACCGCCTGTAGCTCCGTACTATGTTCAGACCGAAAACCGAATTGCACGTCAGGAATCACATGGTGATCTGACGAGAAATTCTCAAGGTGACTTGGTGACCTTTTCAGCGAGCTTAGACGGAGGTGACAGTAGGCTAATGGGACGATAATCCTGGGGAAATATCGAACCTGCCTTCTTCAGCGGTCTTCCACGCGGATGGGAAGTACTGGGCCCTTAGCATGGCATTGACTATTGCCACGAGTAGCTTCAGCGCCTTATTAGTGATTTGACCCTCCCCAGGTGCTTTACGCACTTTAAGGTCTTTAATATGACCTTGAATCTCTGCTGGTGTGCAATGCGGGATCTCGGGAGATTCCGCTGATGTGCTAAGCAGATCTTCGGTTGAAGAAGCTTCTGAAGAAGAATATTCTGATGAAGGAAAATCACCAACGGTAGCGCGACTGTCACTGACGCCGTTGGCCCTAAAATATCTCCTGACAGATCTTACGATGTGTTGCTCCTCGTCGAGGTCATTATCAAGATCATAGTTGGGGGAGAACTGTCTTTCCATGGCATCGGCGAAAACCTTAACCTTTTCCTCTGTCAATGCCTCCAGGACCGTGGATGTGTGGGATTTGTTCATGCTTTCCGTTTTTGAGCGACATCGCCACCTTCTAGAGAGGAATGCCTGAGTTAAGCATCCCCGCCAGAAAATTGTTCCATTGCTCATTGCGGAATTCATGAAGAGCATTTCTTACTTCGTGAACAAGATTCGTCGGTCTGCGACTGTCATTAGGATGACAAGACCTTTTCGCTTGCTTAATTGCAGCCGTTCTCATCATCTATGATCGGAATATTGGGGAACTCATCTGAGGAGCGACTTGTATAGCTCCCAATCAATGCGTTCCTTGGAGGGGTTTCATCCTCCAAGATCTGCTCATGACCCACTTCCACAACGACGGGAAGATGATCGCTTGAGATGTCATACATGATTCGAGAAGTGATACTGTATCTACAGTTTTTGGATATTGCAAAATCCAGAACATCAGGTGATTAAATGGGTGGTGCATCGGCTCCTCAGTACTATGTATGAGGTAGCCATTTCGTATCACATGGTTGTACAGTCGGATCTCACTGGAGGAATTCAACCTAGAATGCCATGCTCGATATTTGCAGTTGAAGTCCCCTGCCACAATAAGTGGATCCGAGCATTCTAAAAGGACTTCCAGATCCGCCTCTTGCAGCCTGATATCACACCTGACGTACACCGAAGTGATTTTTAACGTCACACCTTCCGTCATATTGACCACCACGGAAGCCGCTTCGATGCTCCGCATCTCAGCGTTTGTGCTTCCGTGGTAGTCAATACCGCGTTTCACTAGCACTGCCAAGCCGCCACCCCGTCCAGTCAATCTATCAGCTCGGATAACATCGTAATTCGGGAAAGCTAGACGATCGTCTGGATTAAGTAATGTTTCCTGCAGCAAGGCCACATCTATACCTTCGTCCATAAGAGCTTGATGAAATTCCCGTTTTCTGGGAATGTCCCTTAGACCCAAACAATTCCAAAACAGAATTTTGATAAATGCAGGCTGTCGTCTATTGTACCTAGCCATTTGCATTTGCAAAGCGTGTGTTGCGCTGATCAGAGGACTTTGCTCCTTTGCGCTTCACTTGCAGATTTTTCCTAGGGGCAAATCTGCAAGTTCTGCTATTCGCTGGGTGCCCCCCTCCACAGTTTGTTCCTCTTGTTCTGTTTATGTATAGTGGTATCAATGTTTGTAAATGGTCAGAAGTTTCTTTAAGTAGCTGTTTAGCATTTGTAAAAGTGGTAAGACAGTATGAGGCAAGACAAATATAAGAAATTAAGAGGATATAGAGTTTTGTGCATGAAAGAATGAAGTGTTCACGACATCGAGGAGCATATATCAGCCATGAGATGAGGTCTACTTACAAATGTTGCTAAAATACACATTATTGGTTTTTATTATACACCCCGGGATCTGCCGTCGAAAAAATAAGCTCGGTTCGCAAAATACGTTCCATCAAATTGAAGATTGATAGCCTGCTTGGTGACATGGCTGTGTGTGGCAGCTCATATTTATGTCACCAGCCGAAAAATTGCATCCGGGTAGTGAATATGAGACAGTTTTATTAAACCCGGAAGAATGACAAAGGGTAGTCCAGGAATTCTACCGTTAGAGTCCCGCGTCGCCCCAAATAATACGGGGTCGAGTCGCACACGAGCTTAAATGGATTTGCATATTTTAAAATTTTGCGTAAATTGCGGAATTAGGCATGTTCTTGCATTTCGTGTCTTCTGTATTACAGTAATTCGGGTTTTGTCTCTCCTGGTATAACTTCTCGTGTTGGGATATACAGGGTTTGTCCGGAAAGTAATAGGACTCATTTTCTTCCGCCATGACTGTACTTCAGAGTTTGCGCGCACTGACTGGATTCGATACAGGGCGTTCCTAGCTAACGAATGAGCGTCTCCGAGCACTTGGAGAGTCAGGACAGGCATTTTCGCAGCGACGTGTTTCTGTGAGTGGTGCAAGCCGAAAATGTAGCGTTCGTTAGACCAGAGGTACGCGATTAAATTCTGTGTGAAACTCGGTAAATCTGCGACAGAGACGTTTGATATGATCAAGCAGGCTTACCCAGCAAGAAGTGGTGTGTTTCGGTGGCACCAGGCATTTTTGGAGGGCCGGGAAGAGGTCGCTGACCGTGCTGGAAGACCTTGGACTTCGACAAACACCGATAATGTGACTCGTGTCGGCAAAGTTTTGAACTCAGACCGTCGACTAAGTATTCGTTTAATTGCCCACATGTTAAATTTACCAAAATCTGTGGTTCATGACATTGTGACACAGCATTTGAACATGCGCAAGGTGTGCGCGAAGATGGTCCCAAAAGTGGTCACTGACGACCAGTAATTGCGGCAAGTGGAAGTGTGCCAAGAAAATCTGAACATGTGTGAAAGTGCCCCACAATTTTTGAATAACGTAATCACAGGTGACTAGTATGATCCCGAGACAAAGAGGCAATCTTCCGACTGGCACATGACCGCGTCTCCTCGCACAAAAAAGGGAAGAATGAGCAAATCCAAAGTGAAAACGATGCTCATTGACTTTTTTGACATCAAAGGCATCGTCCACCATGAATTTGTTCCTCCTGGACAAACCGTCAACGCCAAGTTTTACGTGGAAGTGCTCAGGAGACTCAAACGATAGGTCAGTCGGGTCCGACAAGACATCGCAGCTGACTGAAAGTTGCACCACGATAACGCCCCGGCTCACACCGCCTTTCTTGTGAACAGCTACCTGACCAAGGCCGGCATCCCAACGCTTCCGCAGCCGCCCTACAGCCGAGATGTGCCCCCCCCGGACTTTGAAAGGCAAGCATTTTGAGACGACAGGGGGGATCCAAACAGCATGCACCGCGGCTCTCAAGGCTATTCCGGAGAATGCCTTCCGTGACGCCTTCAATGCTTGGAAATCACGCTGGCAGCGCTACAATGACGCAGAAGCAGCCTGTTTTGAAGGTTTTTAAAGAATTGTAACGATTGGCTCAATAACAAACCCTGTAGAAGGTATTAAAAATAAGTAGGCTTCAAATTGAATGCCTAAACAAAATATGTAGTATCTTATGGAAGGTTATGGACGTGCTCGGCAGATCCTCAGGACAGAGTTGGAACTTCTATAGCCTCGAGGTTGTACAATGCATGCAATTTTTTCCTTGACCTCTGGTAAAGGACGCACAGCACTACAAGAGAAACTGCTAAGAGTAAAGCAAAGGATATTACTACCGATGTGAAGGAGGAGTCTGAAAATCAAAAGTCATGACTGCTAGGAGCACGACAATTGACTAGACGGAAAGTTTGTAATCGTGAGAGACACTTTTGACTTGATACTTTATTATAAATAGGTTGTCTGTTCCCTAGTACGAATCAAGACTTTGCCGGTAAATAGTTGTTTCAACAAAAATTGATAAAAACATAGCTTTAGCTCCGGAAAACATTTTTTAGGTTTTTTGAATCATCTTGAAAAAAAAATGTTGTTGGTCTCTTTTCTCTTAAGTTGACTATTTTCTAGTTATAACCGATGCGAGATTTTTGCCTTGTCTATGAAGACAATGTTGTTGATACAGGTTTTGAAACTAGTAACCTTTATATATATATATATATAGATAGATAAATGGTTGGTAATTCAGGCCTGATAAGTCCATTTAGCGAATCTAGAATGCGACGAAATCATGTGAACTCGGATGACCAATTGTCACTTTTAACACAATCTCGATTGCCCATCAATGTACAAAGGATTAACTTTGCCTGTTGAGGTCAGTTATTCCAACTTTCTCAAGCAGCAAAATACACTCTTTGTTAAAGCTGATGCCAACTCAAGGGAATTCTATTTGTTAGCGTAAATTGTACAATAAACTAAAATATGAGCATCATTTTTCAATTCGTTTTAACGGGTTTTGAAACCTGTTGTCACAGAACGCTGCCGCGTGATCGATAAGCTAGTTAGTAACTATTTCAGACAGTTTTCCATGAAGAAATTCCTCAAGTTTTGCAAAAAGATCAAATTGTGATGGTCAGCGCTGTATGGTTAATGATCCACTAGTTTCCAACAAAACTGGTCCAGTTGCGCCTTTGACCTTGCCACAACGTGGGGCCGCGCGCGGCCATGAAGCAGAATGACGCCGCTAGAGCGAGGTCCCCCTGGCAGTTTTGAATAGCGCACCTGACATTCGTTCCACAGCACCTCTCGGTATTCACAGCAAGACGAACTCTGTTGTGTTTAAAAGCCAAATTACTTAAGACACTTACTGGGCTTACTGAGCGACATGGCGATAAACAAAACATGTACTATGGTATAACCAAGCAGCCAGCACTAACAGAAACGTGAAACGTAATGGCGGCGTAGTCAAAACGTGAACAACAGTGTCTCAGGCTGGACATACGTGACAGGATGCGCGTACACGATGTGCAATCGGATATTACATAAAATGACCCCCGAAAATAACGCTATAACCAACCGTAAACAACGTTGTTTTATGCTTTTGCTTCCTACGCCACGGTCTGCCTGTCTGTCCGGTAATTCTTGGACCGTCTATAACTTGAGAATTACTGCCCGTATTTTGAAGAAATTTGCGCACAAGGTTACTACTATGCCAAGAACGATAAAGCATTGGTAGTTTTTAAAGTAGTAGGGTCAACCTACTTGATGCCATTTTACGGTACGGTATAGGTCCAGTGTTTTGGAGATTGGCTTCAATTTTAATAAACACAAAATAATATTAAGTTGCCTTTGGAAACAAAAGTTTGTTTACTTACTTTACTGTCAGTTGAAGTTAATTTGTTTTGAAGTTTTTGCTTTAAGATGTCGTTTAAATTAGAAATAAGAAAAAGTTGTTTGCGCAGGTACCCAAAGCTTAAATCTGTCGAATATTCAGAACGAAAACATTTCACGCAGATCCATTTATCGAGCAATAGCTCAGTGCGAGCAGGGAATACCATGTCTGAATCTCCCAAACAGTGAAAGAAATACTCTCAAGCATAACTCCTTTGCATACCAAGGTGCTGCCGCCAACTGAGGCGGGTACACTTTTCCAATGGAAAAATCATTATTTTAGATGACGAAAAGTATTTCACTATGAGTAATTCTGAAATGAAGTGAAACGGACAAAGTAGAAGAATGCCCTGACATCGAAATTTGCAGATAAAATCCTTGTTTGGTGCGCAATTTATAACAGGGGTGTATCCCAACCTTTTGTGGGAAAAGTGAGGGGTGAAGCTTTCAATAGTCAGAATTATATTGATAACTGCCTTCCCAATTTGTATCATTTTGTCCACGAATATCGTGTTAATGACCATATCATGTTTTGGCTAGACCTAGCATCATGCCATTACTTAAGAGATACCCAAAACTGGCTTCGACAACACAACATACCTTTTGTTCCCACAAAAGATAATCCTCCAAACTTGCCGGATCATGGAGGCTGGGAAGCCCAAGATGAACAATTTACGAAAAACTGACAGACATTGATCTGAATTCCGTCCAGGACCTCATGAAAGACATTCAAAGCAACTTGCGTCTGGTAGAGCAGAATGGGCCACTCCACATACACAATTCAATAATCTAGCTTAGTCAAGTATTGAGTTGTAAATTATGTTAACTAGTTAGTGTTAAAATAAATTTATTCATTAAACAAAAAATCCGATAAATACTTTTCGCCAAAACGTTTAGGACATAGTTACTTCCCTGAGTGATGATAGGATGCCTATATGGTGGACGACCTTGTACAGTATCTAAGAAGTGGACTCTCATTTAGAGGTGCCGGGCTCAGCCCTGGCGTAGAGGTAGACGATACGTGTCGACTATAGGGCTGCCGTGAGCTGCGCGGGTTCGAATTTAACCCAAGATAATTTTTCTGTGGACGTTGTAATTATCCGTAGGTGGTAGATGGTCTCGGACTTTCAAAAGTGCAGGTACCACCCAGCGGAAATCTGAGGCGGAGCTAGAATGTGTGCATACTCGGTAGAGTCCTCTTTCTCTCTTTCCTTTGTATCCCCATACAGCTCTCCGACAGCCCAGGTCTTCGTGGTGGTTTAAGTATATAAATGCCGGAAAACTCCGGTTTCATACTACCGTATGCAGGAACTACTCATAGATGGCATTTTTACCATTATTTTCTAGCAACCCCGTTCGGTACATTTTGCGCATTTCTCTCAGTTCATTTAACTGCCGCCTTTCAACCCTCAAACTAAACCAACAACGGGATAAATTACACGTGCTTTGTCATGTGCTTTAACGAAACATTAAAGTGTAATCGGAGCGTTTTATCGCCCTCTTGCGTGCAACTGAATCGAACCTTTTGCATTCACGTCATTAAATCAAACAGTAAGCGTTCCATGCTCTACATGCTGCGACCGCCGGTTTTCAGTGTCTGTGCCAGATACTCGGCCTCGAATAGACCAGGTGCAGTATCTTCGCATCTGATGGAAAAACCATTCGGAGTCGGATTTTTTGTATTGTCGGCCCAAATTAACGACACTTTTTTTAAGGAAATTAAATTTTTTTTCTATTACTCCAGTCAAGAAGTGTTTTTAGGCCTTTTAGGATATTCTGAACAAAACCTGTTATCCAAAACTCCAAAGTTGATAGTTTTCGAGAAACAAGCGATACAATAATTACCACAGCGCAGAATATGCAATTTTCGACTCTGAAACCAACAAGAAAAACTGAAAATTTTATTAAAACTTCCCAAGCATTTTTTAAACATCCATAAACAAAATCCCAAATCGTTTCAAAAGATATTGTAAACGTTTGTTGTTTTTAATTGTTATCAAGGATGTTTAAAGAATATTTAGGATATTTAGGGAGTTCACCAACATTAATTTTTTTTTACATAGTATTGTTTTTTGAGGTGAAAAATAGCATATTTTCCACTTTTTCAAATATTGTACCGCTTATATCTGGAAAACTATCAACTCTAGATAAGTGTTTTAGAGCATTTTGTGTTCAGAATGTCAAAACAAAAATTGAAATTTGTTTAAAACTTTTTGGCGCAAATTTGGGCCTGGTAACATGCATATTCGCTAGACGTGAATAGGTTTATGCAAGAGGTCTAAATCAGAATATTTTTCCTATCAGGTGCGAAGATGCTACCAGGTCTAAAAAGTAATGTTTGTGTGTCGACGACAACCCCAATGGAGCAATCGAAGGCTTTTGAGGATATTTAAAATACGAATTCGACCTAGGATTTTATAGATAGGAAGAATTACTGATTAATAGGTTTCTCATGGAGGGAGCTTCAGCAGGAGGCCAATTCTTGAACGAGAAATTAGAATAACTTATAGCAACTGGGTGTGGGTCTGTAACTTTTCCTGAAATTTTATTTCTAACGTTCACTCAATTGAAAAGTTGCTTTCCGCGACATATTTCACCAAAATTGACATATCCAGAAGAAAGCTCTGGAGGGGGCTCAGCAGGTTGTACACTGAATCATAGAAATTGCTCAAGTTTCGCTTTTTGACGTTTCAGAGGCTCTTAATTATTTTCAGAAATTTATTCGTAGAGATTAGGTAGGGGATGGTGCAAACGGTGGAGGAGGGTGTATCTTAATTTTTTGATGTACATATATGCATGTTGTCATTTCGATAAGTGTCCTGTTATTATTACGGCAGTGGAGCTGTGCCTTATCTTAGGCGTCGTGCGGCCTTAGGGACGGTACTACCGGCAAGGCAGGGACAGCTTTTAATTTTTTTTTTTTCGTTAATGAGCGTTGCGTTCAAGCGTTACAATAAATCAAGTAATCGATATTTGGTGCGTTGTGGGAGCTAGAAACACTCCCCTCATATCCGTCTTTGCATTAGTGATGAGGACATTCGTTTTCAGAAGTGTTGCTCAAGCATTCGCTCTATAAGTTTTTCAGAGAAAAGCTTCCAAACAACTCACTTTTACTCATTTTTCCTTCCAAAATACAAATTTTTGTCACTTCTTTCGAGGCTTTGACCTGTGCACACCGTTTTATAAACTTGATGGTTTGCACGTAATGGTCACCAGAACACAAAATTAGGGCCATTGAAAACGCGGGCTTGTAGCAGCATACGTAAAGCTCCACCAACAAACTGACAAAATATCCCTTTCAGATACATCATACTTCAAATGATTTAATATGATTATGATTTCATCAGTATTCATTATTTCTGGATTAGATTCAAATTACAGATAGCTATAGGCTTATCCAGAAAAATACTATCGTTGTTCTATATGAAGAAAACCTGTCAGCTGTGGAGCTCTAAGGGGAGTGGGAGGGTCTTGAGCCCCCAAAGTGCCCCCCTCCTGAATACACCGTTATAATCACAAACATATTTGATTAACGTCAAAAGCTGCAAGAAAAAGCGTCGAGGAGCAATAAAAATACGTACCCTTCTTATATACCTTCGTTATCCACTACTTTCAAGAATTGACCTCCAGTTTATCCTGTAGTGGAAAAAGGGTAATTAAATAAGGTCACAACAACTCAGATGAAACTACAGCTTGTGTGAACTCAACCTGGTGGTTCAGCTGTGTTGGTTTGCAGCACCATAGTACTTAAGTAGGTAGCAGATCCAGCGCAATTTCTCTTACGTTCGCCCAGTATCAATTCTCCATTCCTGACCAAAAAAGAGCTTTTTCATAGGTAAGAACAATCTATACATTTCGGCTAGTCGGAGTCTAGATCACCCACGACTTGATTTGACAGGAACACATCTTGTCAACAGCTTTTCGCAAAAAGCTATCTTATTTGTTTAGAGCTTAGAAGTACTTTTTTTCTCATGACCTCCTCACTCTGTGCCGGACTCAGATAAGACCTAGCCAAGAACCAGGGGAGTGAACGTCTTATGGGCGAACCGGCTATACCAACGTCAACTTCTGCAGGCAAAATCGAAACTGTCACGGGACGTGCTGCTTGCCGGGATTCTCCATTTCTCCATTTATCTAAATGTAAAAATATCAAATATGGTGTTTGCTTTGGTTGATATCCAGATTATCAGCGCTGATGCTTTCGGAGATATTTCGTTAAAAATGAGTATAAAATATAAAACAACACTGTGATAGCTTACGTGATATGTATTGTGATTATTTTGGGAGATGCAGAAGTTCAGTCATAAAGTACCTAACATATCAGCATTATGTATTTGGTAGATTATTTAAAATTGCATGTCTGGATTCAGCGTCTTTATAATCCGTGTAGGTGGCAACGTTATATAAAAAACGATTTTTTTTGTATTAACTAAGACATGGTAGTATCGGCACAGAATAGTCATAAAGCCCTAAGCTTCATAAAGCAAATTTCTGGCCATCTAGGCCAACAAATTAAAGGCATGGAACTGAGCAAACTAATAACTAAAAATTACTTGCTTATTTACAAAGAATTATATATTGCATTAGTGTTTTCTGTATTGTTTCAGAATTATCAAGTAGCAATTCAGTGGAGTGAGACACTTGTGTTTTGCAACACACAACATGAATTTTGAATAAATCTGTCTATATTTAAATGTAATACAATTTGTATACCTTTGTCAACTGCGTATGATTATTTTTTAAGCTAAATACATTTTGAGCTTCATAATTATTAGTGTTGGATTTTATTATTCTGAACCTTGTTCTCAGCAAAACTGCTCAAAGAGGTATTACCATAATAGGGGATATTTTATGAATATATGTCCATGAAATAATCCTTCAATATCGGAAATATCTTTTTCAGCAGATTTCAAATTATGAACAAATGAAATCCCCGGCACATTCCTAGCATTAATTATTCCAGGCGCATTCTCTGCATTATTTCGATAGTTCCTCCAGATCTCCAGTCAAGTAGGCGGCGCAACCATCTGACAAACGTCGACGGTGTTGCCATTGTTTAACATCCAGCTCACATTTATTCAGCCTTATGTGTTTTGTATCATTAGATTATTCTAAGGCGTTCGATAAAATAGATCATGAGCTTTTATGTGCTAAATTGAAGTTTTTTGGTTTTTCAGACATACCTCTAATGTTTTTTATAACATATCTTTCAAATCGTAAACAAGTAGTAGAGATAGACAACACTATATCTAGTCCGATTGATATAACATCAGGTGTCCCTCAGGGTTCAGTTTTAGGGCCCTTGTTGTACTTAATTTATACTATAGACTTGGGTAGCTCT
This sequence comes from Acanthoscelides obtectus, assembly GCA_963669975.1. NCBI lineage: Eukaryota > Metazoa > Arthropoda > Insecta > Coleoptera > Chrysomelidae > Acanthoscelides > Acanthoscelides obtectus. Next base: position 30,283,197 of record CAVLJG010000008.1, on the reverse strand, counting down.
GTGAAAAACTCTTCTGTGATGTGCTATGCCGATGATACACAGATATATAAAAGCTTTAATAGTAACACTTTGCATACTTCAATCAATGAGCTTAATGATGATTTGGAGGCAATAGTAGGATACTCAAATGGTAATAATCTTAAGCTCAATAAGGATAAGTGCTCAGTGATGCTTTTTTGTCCTGCTGTCAAACGTAACACTGTATTGAATTCTCTTGATGTAAAAATCGACAAGGAGCGTCTAGCTGTCGTAAATACTACAAAAAATTTAGGGTTGATTATTGATTATACTTTACGGTTTAAGGAGCATGTTTCGTCTATCTTAAAAAAATGTTATGCAACGTTGAAGTGTTTTTATGTCAATCGCTCTATTTTGAATTTTAAAGTTAGAAAAAAGTTATGTGAGGCTATTATATTTCCAAGCTTATTTTACTGTAGCACTGTGTTCTATCATTGTCTTGATTCTATCACAAAAGCAAGACTCCAAAAACTCCAAAATACTTGTTGTCGATTTGTATTTAATCTCAAGAAGTATGATCATGTTTCCTTAAAGAGATTTCAGCTTGGTTGGATGTGTATAGAAAATGCTTGCAAGTACCATCTAGCAGTGTTTACACATAAGATCATATCTTCTAGATCTCCCTTGTATCTTTATGAGAAATTTGTTTTCAGACGAAATAATTCAGACATTGATTTCAGACACAAAAAAAGACTAGAGATCCCTATGTATAAAACAACTTTATTTCGTAGTTCATACACTTACAATGCTATCCTGATTTATAACGAATTAGATGACAATATAAAGGATTGGCCAGTAAACAGATTTCGTAAGCATGTGAAACAGATGTATTTGTCATTGTAGTAATTTTGGAAAAGTTAGTTTTTAATTCTTACATTTAATTTTAGTTTACGTAATATATGTGTGTATATATGTATGTTAGGAAGCTATCAAGCTCGTTGTTTTGAAGCGTCTTTTGCTTATCAAAGTTTCTTTTGGTTGAGTGTTTCAATTGAGTATTTGGGTAGGTTAAGTAGAGTAGCCAAGAGCTAGACTTCGCCTACGTAGAGGTCACATTATGTTGTAGTGTATATAATGTGCCTAATAAAGACATTTTATTATTATTATTATTATTTTGTGCCTAGAACACTGCTCACATGCCGCCTGGACAACAATGTCCATACTGGATGGTGTTCAGGGGAAGCAAGTCAGTCTAATCGATTGGACTTCTCTGACGGACCCTTCCACACCAACGGGCGGTCGGCGATCTGGCACTCGTATACTGCTATGTCAACGGGCTTTGCTCCTCAGAGCTTCCCTCCATGATTCCGCCGCCTGCTATGTGGACCCATCAAACTTCTGTCCTCCATTTTTTTATACTCCAACTACCACGAAGGCCCAAGGCCTAAACACCCATTGGGTACCGTGGGGCTATAGGGGATACAGGGGAAAGGGGGAACGCCACACGGACTCTGGCGAAGGAACACGTGTGCTTGCAACATGCACACATTCTGGCTCCGCCTACGAGATCCGCCGGGTGGTACCTGAAAGACTATGTTCAGTACAAACTAGACCCTCTGAGAAAAAAGTAAGTGAAAGGTCCATACAATTAGTCGGTAGAATCCTTTCCTTACCTTACCGGTAGTTCATCTGGCCAACCTCCCCCCTTAGGGAACACTATGCTGTGGCGCGACAGTAATACTTGTAATACCAGAACACTCACCAAGGCCGGCGGCGCGCCTCTGGAAGGAGAAGCATATTATGTACATTCAAGAACATTTTCAAAAATCATCAGGATCCTCTGAAAGTCAAAAATCGAGGTTTGAGCGATTTTTTTCCGTTTTGGCCTTTCTCTTCGCCGCCACTGGACCGATTTTCAAAATGTATAAAGCTTTATCGTCCTTGATATAGTAGTAAGATTGTGTATTATTTTTATGAAAATCGGAGCCGCAGTTCGCATTTTATAAGTTTAGCTGACAGACAGACGGACAGGCAGACACGGAATTGGGTGACATGGTTTTTCATTATGTATGTATCATACAACATCCAAAACACATAATATCTCATTTTCGGAAATTTTCAATGCTTCCCCGCGAATAGGCGTGGGAATAAAAATCGGATTAACACGGTGTCGTTCCTTGTAGCAGTCACGGTGCTCCGGTATTTAGGCTTCTGCCTACGCGGTTGCTTCAGCGTAAAAAATCTAAAACTCATTCCTCCTGTATCCACGATATATAGGTATCCAAATTTACGTGACAAATATTTTTCAGCCGAATATCGCCTGACAGTCTCCCTCGAGGGCTTCCAAAATCCTATTCCCCACACTAAACGCCCCCATGCCCTAAATCCCACTACCGTGCCGCTATTTCGCACCTCCGCAGACTAGATAGGGGTTGGGGCTAATCAAATATGCAGCTGTCGACACCGCAACCAAATAGGCTGACATCTTATGCTAAATGGCCCGCGTCAACGACACGTAATCAGAATAACACGTTTGTAGGGCGGTATTCAAAATAGTCTGTAGAAAATGACATACACACATTTGTTTCGGAGAAGGCTTTTTGGGTTTCTCCTATACGTATTAGACATATAGATATAATGATCCTGGTTCAGAACATGCTGATGTAATTTGGTAATTAATAACGTCAAAGAGGCAAGGAACTTAAGTTTGGATAACGAATTAAGATTCTCTGATCACGTAAAAAATGCATCCACAGGGCATTTCATTAGTTGAAGTTTTTGATCCCACACCATCATATTCTGCCAATTAGATTGAATATTATTCTCTTATTCTATTACTGCGATGTCGTGTGAGGATCCTGTTTAACGCAAATGGATTATGAACGAAATCAGTAAAGCTAAAAGTCGTGTCTCAGGTTCATATTCGGCATCCGCAGCTTTGATACGGTATCACACAAGCTAGAGGAAGTTAGTTGACTCAATATGATTTCCAAAAAAAACTTCATTCAGCAACATTATTCCATAACATTATCTCTACCAAAAAATAGGATGGAATTTAGACATGATGTCCACAATTCAGGTATTCACAGTTCCGTATCTCTCCCCCCTCTACATCGAACTTCTATATTTGAGAGACCACTTACATTTAATAGTTAAATAATATACTCGTATAATGCTATTCTCTTCCTTTTTGAGAACCCATCTTCCAAGTCATTCAAAGTCAACTATAAAAAGTATCTACTACAAAACAACAAATGAAATAACGTACGCATATACTAATTGGCATACAATGTCGCAAAAGCAAATATTCTCCGTCACTGTTTTCCTGTTTTCATCTACACTATACAATATTTTTTTTCTCAAACAACTAATAATTCTCATAGCTTAATGTTCATTGTTTTTGTCTAAATTGAATCAGCAGTTTTATCAGTTTTTCTTTTTGTGTGCCATTTTTGTAATTACATTTATTGTTTCAATGAGTTACTGTAATTACTGCTTATAACTGTAAATAAATTTGTTCATCTTTATTACTATTATTATTTTTCATAGTTTCAGGTTTTCTCTCGTTGGATTGTGCGGGGGCCATTATTCAAACGATTCGTTCTTCTTGGGCTATTCGTCTAGCGTCGGTGATTGTTAATTCTTGACCTTACGCCATCACCAGTGGATGTCATCTTGACAATCAGATCGAAGGCGTCGGCCCAGAAACTGATCAAACTGGGGGTTTCTCCCATGATTTTGCACCTTTCACCTTCCACGCTACTGGCGTTGGAAATGCAAATTTTTTCGAAAATCAGATGTTTTTAGATTGCTATATGACATGCACATGACGAAGAACCATGTCACTCATTTCCCTCTGTCTGCCTGTTGGCCTGTCAGCCTTTTTTAGTTGCAAAGGGGGTTAAGATTCAGCTCCCTCGCACAGCTCAGTTATGAGGCTTATTGATCTTGTTCTGCTACATAATTCCATTTTAGCCCTTTATATCTGTACCGTCTGTTTGTTTGTCCGATAATCCTGGGTCCGTCTATAACCTGGAAAGTACTGCTCGGATTTTGATAATTTTTTTGCACAAGGCTGCTACTATGCTATGGATGAACAAGCTTTTTCTTGAAAACTGATTTGAGCCAAAAAACGAAAAAGCAAAGGTATTTCAAACATTGCTTTAGTTGTTAATATACTTAAACACTTCAAATCTTGGTAATTCTACATACCTATTATTCAGATTTCACACATAGATTTTCCCGTACAATCGTCTTGAAAGCTTATGAAAGTGAAATATTTTGAACACGCGTCTCTGTATATACCTGCGTCGTGGTGCGACCGACGTGTTTCGTAGTCGGTGGTGGCTGCCGTGGTGCCGTGGCTGATGAGCGGCGAGGTTAGTCATAGAGACGTTGCCAGATGATCGGTACGCTAGATACGGCAGAGGATAGATTTCTAGCAAGATTGTCGAATGACTAGGCTCTATGGGCTAACTGTATGGGTTTGTTTGATTGATTTGATACAAATATTTGTTTTTGTTATACATATTCGTAGCTAACATTTTTCTTGGAAGAGCTAACTTATGTCAAACATAATCTGTGTTTAACTCATGATATCTTTGCGTGTTAAGTGCAGAGTCAACTCAGATTATGCCACTTTTTGCACTGGCTAAAATATTTTTTTTGTCAAATTGGAGAAACTTCGACGGCACAGGCTGAATACATGACATAAGCTACATTTACATGGTGGTTTGTTCTTTTCTGTTCGAGGATTTTAGGGTTTCTCTTATTTTGAGACTTTTCTGATGTTCGCTCCAGTATAACAATTGATTGAATGGCATAAAGCGATGCAGGAACTTGAGTTTTGCATCCGCAGTCATCTTTGCATTTTTCTCATCCGAGCTGTGACAGCAATGTTAATAAAGTATACCCTGAAAGTTGGATGACATACTCTTTCAGATATCCGGGTGAGTGAGTAGCTAAATGTTATTACGTCCAAACAATAGCTTCGATTCGCTATTGAAATTGTCACTGAACACAACAGCTAATATGGACCTAAGTGGCACTCCCTTGTGTAGAGGATGTGAACTGGGAGGTGAGATGGTTCAGCATTTGTATTGTGGCTATCCAGCTGTACTGTCAACACTTGAGTCGACTCTAAAGGAGTACCAGCTGTCTACGGCTACTTAAGGAAAACTCGGGACATATCACTATGTTCTTTAATAGTTTTCCGGTGGCTGTTAATGCAGTCTTGAGTAGTCTTAACGACTTATAAGCGATCCAAAGAACTGTGGTCTTTGCTAGTTAGCTTTCCTTCAATATGAAACACAGAACAACTAAAGTCTTTTAAGATAACCTCAAGTCCTGCCTTTATATAGTTTATTCACTGAATCAAAGCTACGTGACCACGTCAAGTAATGACAGTGACGCACATGGTTGCCAAACTAATTGAAACTGCTAGGTCCTGGGACGTTTTACAAAATTTATGTCTTCGATGCCTTACCGAAACCAACATTACGGAGCAAACGCTAGAGCTAGTATAAATTTTATTTACTACCTAATACGTCTTTCACAGACTGTAAAGGCATTACTGGAGTTCCATTATCTCGTTCGGTCTCAAAATATTTCGTCAAAGAAATGACGAACTCTTCTGCTTGTCAACCCAGAGGTTTCGGCATTTCAGCAACGTGCCTAGAAGGACACCTTAAAGTTTTGAAAAAAACTGTTTTTATAAAATTTTAGTGCAAACATTGAGGCAAAAATAACGAAAATAAACAACAGCCGTTGAGGTAAATACTTGACAAGCTTTGCGACAATGTCACAACATAAACGTACCCGGTAAACTAAAACTATACGTACCAATTTAGGATCTAATTTGTATTAAGATTGGCAGTAAAATTTACTAAATATGACGTAACTGCTTTGATTCAGTCAATAAACTATATATTAGAGTCACTAACTTAGATGGTTAATAATACATAATTCTAGCAGAAACATTACTTAACATAAAAAATATACAAGACAGAAGCTAACAAAGTTTGTATTATGAGAATTATACCGGGATATGCAAGGAAAGATGAAGCATTATTACTTAGACATAACATTACTCAATATGACGCAATGCAATGTTTAATGTTCTAATACTGTAGGGATGACTTTTACAAGTGAGCTTACTGTAACCAAGCCCTCCCCTTTTTAAATATCGCGTAACTGTATTTCAAAAATCACATATGTGCGGTACGTCACTGAGTCTAACCGTCATATTAGCCCTTTTTCGACGAGAATCTTTTTTGATGACGTCATTACACACATCCGCCATTTCCGCAAATGCCGCAACGTCGCTATGGCGGCGCGCCGTCTGTCGCGACCGGTTATTTCGCGATTTCGCCTCATTTTTTTGCACTTCCTTCATTACCGTAATGGCTTCTCCGATACGCTGAATGTCGCACCGAATTGCACTTGGTTCCGTTATAGTATAGTCCACAGATCTCATAGCTTTTGTATACTTGTATAAGAGCTCTCACTCACTGAGACGCCATGGCGACCCTCCAAAATCCGTAGCACAACTAACCTATTGAAATATATAGGTGTAGATGCTGCCTGGCGTGTCGACTAATGGCGACAATTTTGGCAAAGTTGCCAAACAGACGCCATAACAGGGAGCTGTCCCGCAGGTTTTTTTACATTTCCCATCAGAAAAACTGCAACCGCTAGTGTTTTTGACAAAAACTCGTTTCCTAGATAAGTCTGATGAGTAGATTCAGAGCCCGGTGTTAACTTGGCGCCACGGCACTCAGGTTCATTAACTACTTCAAATTCGGATCCACGATGCTTAACGAGTATTTAGCTATCATATTCGCATTCAGCAGCTCAAATCACGTAAGTTGCTAAAATTCATGTTATTACGGGAAACGAAAGTAAGAATTTTGTCATACAATTAATTTAATAATGTGTTTCTTATTTTCCCATCATACCATATACGTATATTACACACAAGCATGAGAAATACATAATAATATTGGGAAAACCACAAGGCGGAGTTTACCCTAGAGGTGTTCTTCCACTCAGCTCTTGTCAGTGGTCAAAAACATGTAAAAAATAGCATAACCTAAAACTAATTAAAAAACACACATCAGGTCACTTAAATCAAATACCAATAAATTAATTGTTCATAAAATAATCCAAAGCTGGTTTCCTAAGTGTGTGTGGATGGCATGATCTGAGATAATAAGGAAAAAAATTATAATAAATAGTAGAAGTAAATTTGAAGCTTTTTTCAAAAACAACTGTCCTGTAAGATGGTATATTTATTAGGTATTTATGTCTCGTGTCCACATTATGGAGATCTGCGCGAAATGACACTTCTTCGTAAAGATATGGGGGTTCTTACAGTACAATTTTGTAAAATAAGCTGAGATCATATAAGCGAAATCTTTTCTCCATGTTTAGCTAGTTCAATTGCTTCAACTTGTCTGAAGCGCGCTTGTACTTTTTAGTCCAATATATGAATCGAATGAATGAGTTCTGAGCACGTTGAATACGATTAAGGCTGATTTGATCTAGGCATGCACCATATACAGGTTCATAGTAGATAAATTGTGGGAGTACTAGAGTATTGCACAAACTTTTCTTAGTGTCTGTTGATAGCTATGCTTTATTTCTATGGGGATATAGTAATCTTAGCGATGCGTATGCTCTCTGTTTGCATTTCGTTACGTGAACCCTAAACCTCAGATCATGGTCAATGAGTAAGCCCAGATTCTTTGAGTTATCTGTAACTTCTATGCCAGTATTATTTACAACTATTAAGGTTTGGTTCCAAAAACTTGTAATTTGATTTTGTAGCAAATTTGGTTATTCACTGTTCTCGAGTCAGTCGCTGAGAATACATAAAGTACTTGCTTGTCATCCGCATACATGTGTGCTGAGCTGGCTTCAATAAATTTGGTAAGCTGACTAGTGTATACTATGGAAGGCGACGGTTCCAACACAGAACCTTGTAGCACACCAAATTTAATTGGCATGGATGCAGACTTTCGAGAACTAAGCTTGACTGTTTGAAAATGATTTTTCAAGTATGATTTTGAAAGTTGCAAGGGGTCGAATCATGCTCCGCAGGATTTTAAGATAAGCGTTACATAATCTATAGTGCAAAAGCCTTACTAAAATCCAGCAGCACAAGGATCCTGATCAAACGACTGTATTATTGGAAAACTTGGTAATAATTGAAAAACAAAGTATCGGTAATGAATGAAAGTTTGTTTGAAAGCTAGCTAAACAGTAAGTTGGACACGGTTACACTCCCTCTACAATGGCAGACTAGTGAGCTAACTTTTTGGTTTATCATTCGACACTACATTTTTACGACAAAACTGGCGAGTTTCTGTATCCAGCGTTGTGTTGTGTATTGAAAACATTTAAACATCACGATATGCATCATAATAAGGATATTACAAACTTTTTGATTTAATAGACAAACTGTCATTGATGTTGTTATCCTGTACTCTATAAGTTGAACTGATTACTATTTTCAGCTTCACTTCTCTATATTGGTATTATTCACAGGTTTCGCCCATTTCCACAAGTGGAATAGATTATGTTTGTGAACTTTGAAGTACTGCCTGATACAGTCTAGAGTCAGTTTTTGCTAACTACTGATAAATATAGCCTCATGTACTGCCATGTTATTGCACATGGTCGGATACTGCTATTTATTATTTTTTGAATTCACCGTTTGAGCAGCCTTAAAATACTATTTAAATGGGAGACCAAGTAATCTCCGATTTTCGCTTAACGACAGCAAAAGCTTATATAAGTCTCGACTCAGTGCTAGACTTATCTTGAATAAGTCCTTGAAGTGAGATTGAAATGATCTTCAGATATACTCATATTGACTAATTGACCTCTAATTCCGAATTATTAACCAGAAAAACTTGAATAGCATGCGGTTGAGCTCAACTATTCGGCTTCTTTTTTCCTTGATATGGCTTTGAAGTAACCTTTAAAAGGCCTCATAGAGACAAACCAAACCCTGATTCGAAATCAGCGACCCAAAAACCCTACTGGACTGAAAATGCAATAAATTCCGTTGAAATTGTGGTTTTGATAACTTTTCCGTTGCCTCGACCACTGTGCATCAGTCCGAATAACATATCCTGATGCATAGGGATAACGTCATACGGGTCGCCGATTAGTAGACTCATCACAATCGACAACAATGATGGCGTGGGTGCTCTTGCAGCCTATTGTCATGAATGCTGCATTGAAAATAAAATCGTAAATGAATGAAACGTCGGTAATTCAATTGCTGTGAAGGCAGAAAGTACCGAAAGGATCGGTGTGAATTTCCGAATAGGGAGATTATATATCTTCGGAAGAGAATATGTATCTGAACGGTCGAGATATTAAGACAGTGACACTAACCTCTTGAATATCCATGAAAGACGATGGTTGAGTGGTTGCGGTACCCAGGAGTCGATGGCTGGGTCAATATAAAACCCCTGCAAGGATGGTTCTGTAGGTCATCCAGTAAAAGGACTTTTGGATGGGACTTTCCATTTATCGTATGACGGTTACGACACAAAAATCAGAAAGATTAAAAGAAAACGCTGATGTAACAAACTTTGAATAGTTACAAACAAATATTAAGACTATTATTATAATCTATCGATTCTCGAGTTGCGAATAGGAAGACGTCGTATTACTATTATAGGCTCTTGTAGTCTGGTTCTGACCGCACACTGAGGAGATGGCTGCTTTTCCCATTGTATGGAGTATGCGCGTCTGCCATGACCAGTTCGAATCCTGCTTAGAGTGGATGATGTCTTGAGCAATAAGTCAAACCAGGGTGGTTTGTGGGTAATACAACGTATGCCGTGCAGTCCATTCTTCAGGCCATGCTTTGATGGTGCTGAATACCTCTTCTGTATTGGTTTTCGCTGTTCTCGTTGGCGGTTTTCGAGAGCTCAGTCAATTAGTATTTGCCGCTTCAATATCTTGGTGGATCGGTAGATCTCTGTTATCCATGATCTATTTGTACTCACGTGCAAGGGCTATCAACCCGATGCAGATGTGGCTGTGGGGTATGGCGTAATATCGTAAGCCATTCTAAGGGAGTGGTTTTGGTTACTCCAACAATCATCCACATTGCGTTGTGTAGTTAAGTGTCTACCTTTATGATGTGTGGACTGTTTAACCAGACTAGAGCACAGTATTCGGCAGCCGCGAAAACAAGGGCTAGAGCAGTAGTGCGGAGAGTGGAGGCTATTGCTCCCCACGTGGTACCACAGATCTTTAGAATAATATTATTTCTCGTCTTGAGCTTTTCAGCAGACATTATAAGGTGTTCTTTAAAAGATATGGTCCTATCCAGTACAACGCTCAAGTATTTCGGCGATTTATTGTGCGGATGGTGCTGTCAAACTGTATGTTGAGTTCTCTTCCAGCGAGTTTGTTCCTGAGATGGAAGCAACAAACGACCTACGAAAATATCCTCTCTACTTTCGGTGGGATAATAAAGTCGCATGATATGAGAAAAAAAATCAAAAAAAGAGGAAGTCTTACATACTGCGCTGGGTTGACAAAAAGTTTGCAATTTATTGTTTATGAAAGACAATATTTTGGAAAAATGGACTTATTTTTGGTAACGTGTTCCTGATGATACATAAAAACAGTAAACGAAATAAAAATATCTAACTGATCTAATCTAACTGTATATCCAGAGTTGCTGCGGAAGTAAGGCCTTAAGTATAGTTTAAAAAATAAATTTCCCTACAGCTTACTTGAATTTGAGCAAGCATGACTCAATGGCAGTGATTCTATATACATGCAAGCAACATACCTCGGAGTAGAAAACGTTTTTACGGAGTGTATGCGGTATAGTTAATTACCGATGTATAGATGAGCTCCTGTTATCGACCAGACTGTTGATAACATAGTGGGAATAGATTAAATGGACGGCAGTAGCATTATCGGGTGTACGAAGTTTCTAACGTGTGGTAATGGCGGGAACTCTGCGATGCAGGAGAGCGACATACGCGACGATGCGAGTTTCTATGACGCCGTTTCTAGAATGTCTGTCGATAGCTAAAACGTGTTCGTGAATTTATTAGAGTTTGTGGCGTTTGAAAAGGGCAACTGTCTTCAGCGGCTGATTATAGCCTCTCCGCAAAATGTTGGTCTAGCACTGATGAGGGCATAAAAGACTCCACTGGATTGAATTGAAAGAAAAGATGAGCAAGTCGTTAGTTCTAAGCCTCATCAGTTATGGCATTTCAGCATACTACTCCTGCCTAGCCATGGTCTGGAGACATGACTTACACAAAGTCTAAAGGTCATGTATACAATTTTTTGATGATTCGGGTTTTCTAGATCATGTGGCTCGTAAATTGAGGGCTTTAAAGTGGTTGAATATGAATCACCGTCAGAAAAGCCATTCCTCTTGCATGGTTCACAAAATAATTCAAAATGACTTTGGCTATATGAAGCAAAGGCTGAAACAGATTTTGACTAAGATTTGAGCACTAGACATTGTAACGTATGTGAATGTCCTAAAAGCTTTGCCACAAAGTATTTCTCGGAATTTTATTAATGGAAAAATGTATTTAAAGACTAACTAGTTATCATAAACTACAACACAATACTTAACTAAGCAACACTATCAAATTATGTGGAGTGGCCCATTATGCTCTACCACACGCAACTTTCATGGAATGTCTCTCAAGAGGTCATGGACGGAATTCAGATAAACTTCTCCCAGTTTTTCATAAATTTGCCATCTTCATTGTTCTTTATCTTGGGCTGCCCAACCTCCATGATAAACCCTCCTAGTCAGTAAAGCACAAAAATCCTATATTGGGCGAGCCTATGACAAGTTTGGAGGATTATAGTTTTTGGGAACAAAAGGTATGTTGTGTCGTTGAAGCCAGTTTTGGGTATCTCTGCAGTAATGGCATGATGCTAGATCTGGCCAAAACATGATATCGTTATTAGGATGATGTTCGTGAACAAATTGAAGCAATTTGGAAAGGCATTTATCAATATAGTCCTGATTATTCAAGACTTTACCCTCACTCTTCCCTAAATGGTTGGGATACACCCCTGTTAGAAATGAAATTGCGAACGAGGATTTTTAACTATAAATTTTGCTTTATGCTTGTATCTAACAGTGTCAGGGCATTCATCTACGTTAACCGTCGTTTACCCTTCATTTCACTCAAAGTGAAATACTTTTCGTCATCTAAAATAATGATTTTTCCACTGGCAGTTGACAACAGCTTGGTATACGAAGGAGTTGCGCTTGAGAATTTTTGGGGTACTTAAGTCTTTTTCGATATTTAAGACCATTCACCGTCAATGTCAACGATATTGTACTCTCACAAGATCTGCATTGATGAGCCAGTCTCCTTGTTGACTTTAAAACCTGATTTTTTTTCTTCTCACCAATCTCTCTGACCACTGTCGATGAATGGTTCCACGTGAAATGTTCTCATTCGGAAATATTCGAGAGATTTCAGATTTGGGTACCCGCCCAACCAACTTGTAGATACCTTTTCTTATTTATAATTTATATATCTTAAAGCGAAAACTTCAAAATAAATAAATGGCAACTGAAAGTAAAGTAACAAACTTTTGTTTCCAAAGGCAAATTAATATTATTTTGTGTTCGCTAAAATTGAAGCCAATGAATTCTGTGCCAAGACTTTTAGGACATACGTTATATTTGTTTAATACTCCTATTCATAAAAGTGCATGAATGTCCGTTTTCTTATCAGGATGTTCAACAGACGCAACTTTACGCATGACTAACTAACTTTTCGTTTTAAGGTGAAGTCTAAAGACTATATTTTAGGAAATAAATAGTCTCTAAATTTGTTAAATGCTGGTGTGCTTATGCGTATGAAAATTTTGATATGAATACAGGGTGGCCCATCCATGTGTGGACGGAATATTACTCGTAAACAAATACATTTTTTGAAACTCTATTTATGGGATGTTATACATGACATTTGAGGGCACATTTCTAAAATATTGGCCATTATATAGGGTGTCCCAATTTCGACCTACATATCAAAGTTGTGATTTCTCGAATGGAATACCTCAAATTTTGTTGCACATTTGGACAAACCAATTTAAAAGAAGAAAATTGATATAACATACTATGGGGTTTTGGTAATTAGCTACTGAGATATGGGGTGTTTTGTCTAGAAGAACCCCCAATTCGGCAACTCCTCAGTCCGCCATTTTGAAATTTGGAGTGCTGAATCTTATATCAAAAAAAACTTACAGCTTTTATCTTATTTGTTACTTTTTCGAATTTTAATTTTTGCTTATACAGGGTGTCAAAAACGCAAATCGTGGTTTTTCTCATAAATTTCAAATGCATCGCCCTGCATATTTGTGCAAGTTTGGATTAAATTTTAAATCATAAGGGCTTTTATAGCTATTTTTTCGCTTATTAGCACGTCTTTTATGGAACGGCTTAATTCCCTAAAATATCGCATCATCCTTGGAAACAAATAAATTGTTGATTAGTTACAAACTGTCAATATTAGCTTTGTGAGCATTATAATTTTTTTTAAGTTTGAAAATAGAATCTAAAGAAGAACTGGTGAACCGGTACCCTAATATGCGACATCCAAGGCCGGAAACATTTTCCACGCTACGAGAACGTTTTGAATCAAGTGGAGCAGTGGAATATAGTAAAAAATGTATAAATAATCCAAGTGTCACCAATGATGCGGATCAGTTGGAGGTCCTATTAAAGTTGCAGGAAAATCCCCATTTGAGTGCACGGCAAGTTGGAGCAGAAACTGATATATGCAGAACTTCTGTCCAAAGGATTACTCACAAGCATAGGTACCATCCAATTCACCTATGCTTGCATCAAGGTTATTTTTAGTGATGAGGCAACTTTTACAGCTTAGGTGTTGTCAACAGGCATAACAGGCATAACATGCACTACTATGCGACGGAAAACCCTTACGGGGCTAGGCAAATAGATTTCCAAAATAAATAAAGCTTGAATGTTTGGGGAGAAGTTATTCGTAGACAAGTTATCGGGCCTTTCTTTTTCGACAACAGGCACAGAATACTTGAATTTATTGATCGAGCATTTGCCTTTGCTTTTGGAGGATGTCAACTTGCAAACTCGGATGCATATGTACTTCCTACATAACGGCGCACCTGCGCATTATCATAATCATGCGCGTAAGTAACTATTTTACACCTGGAGTAACAATCGTTGGATTGGTCATGACGGGCCTATATCTTGGCCTCCTAGAATACCAGATATGACACCGATGGACTTCTTTCTATGGGGCTGCGTTAAGCAAGATGTTTATAGATATCCACCATCTACCCCGGAAAATATAAAGGAAAGGATTAAGGATGTATTTCTGGAAGGGAACACATGCTGAGGGATGTTCAACGGTCATTTATTCAAAGACTACGGCTACGTCACATGTCTATCTTCAATGATGAGTTTGCGCACAGCATCGACGTTTTCCTGGGTGACTGCCGTTTTAGGTGCACTCACCCTGGGATCGTCGCTAAGACTCATCCGTCCACGTTTGAATTCTCTTATCGACTGATGTAGCGCCTCGTTGCCGAAAACAGACAGTAATTCAGCAAGGCATTTTTGTTGCGATAATTGTCTCTGAAAGTTGTAATAAATTATGGCGCGAAAATGTTCTCGGTTGAGTTCCATTTTTCTAATGACTTGGTGACACTTAAAAATTCACTGTAGTGAGAACACTGCATGTATTGTTGTGAAACTTTGAATTCAAGTTTACTAAAGAGTGAGGTTAAGATTCAGTACTGACGTTCCATCCGCGCGATCTACTATGCAAATGCAAAACTTAAAAGACATCCCTCGAATGTTTGACGGTTAGTATCAATACAAGTTTTTCAATAATCGCTAGAACAACGTGTTATCGTTCAAACGACACCTAATTTATCATTCTGTGACTCGTATGTTTCATACACGCACTAGCGTAATGGTAACGTAAAAATCAAAATGGGTGCCATTTTAAGGGGGGTGAGGTAGGACCTTGTAGGGGAGTGGATTTTTCGATAAAAATAGCTGAAAAATACCCCCCTTGAATATTGGTATGTCGTGACCAAACACATTGTATATATATATATAAACTATTTCTATTTCAAATTTTGCATTATTCATAATTTTATAACTATTACCTCACATTTCATTCATTTATAAAAGGAATACTACTCTTTATATTGACCATTTTGCTGTGCCAGACAATACCTTCAGTCCAGCCCTCGTCGGTCCGCGTAGGTTTGCCCTTATTCGCTCATCTGTAGTTTTTGCCCCGTTTCGCGTCGTAGAAGCGACAGAGCTGCCTCCGCGTTACAAAGTGTATAAATAACTGCCCTTTTGCCCTTTTTTCTCAGGAAGGAGAGCAGTATGCCGTCGCTTGCCGTCGCCACAAGCGAAACAATGTGGGCACTGGCCAGTAGAGATGCGGTCAGCCAGCCTTTCCGGACGACCGGACTTTCTGGCCAGTTGTGATATAAACCGAGTAAAATAGGCAAAGGATCGACAGAAAGTGATACAATGGTAACATTTTGGAGAACGGTAAAGCTAAAATGCTTATTTTGCATTGACCAGGAGAGAAGCCTTCCCGATCGATTAGACTTGTAAACTAGTTCGGAGAAAGCTGTCTCCAGGTGTTTGAAATATGACTTTTGTAATTGGGACCTCAAAAACGGTAGGAGGTATAATGTCAGGTAAATAGAGGCAAGGTTGCGCATTTAGGTAGCTAAAGCACATACTGCGAAAAGAGTAAAAATGTTACCGGATCTCAAATTTCTTCATTATTTCCAACATATCATTGCCAACATAAAATGACACAACAATATCTTATGCATCAACATGCACTTCCGAACCGATAATATCTTGGGTTCAAACCATGGTACTGTAACTTCGCGTTCGAATTTCGGACCTCTACGTTTTCTTCCGAATTTTTGGAGTACTTGCCTAACATTTTTTTGTGTTGTCAATGATTTTACATGGTCATTTTAGTATTTTATACAATGTTTAACTTATATTTTGATGATTTGCCAATATAGCCGTTATAAGCTTTTGGGCATTTGGAAGGGTTCTAAATAACCTTATGTCCAATTATTGAAAATGCGCCTGTAGCTTTCCGTACTTTTTTATGGGTTGGTGTTAATAAAAGTATTTTGTATTAGTATACAGCTTCATGGAGCCTATTTTAGAATTTTAATCACTTTTCTGGAATTTTATTTCATATCTCTATATAACATCTGGATTTTAAAATACATTCTACAGCTGAAAAAAAGATGCTTGGCAATTGCACTTGCACTAACAGTCGCGCTAAACCCATTGTTTTAAATATTTATTGTTAATTTTAATGATCCATGGTTGAAATTGTGGAAAATATGGTCGAGTTGATTACATTTAATTAGATACTATTAAATTTGTGCTGCTGATAATACTTCGAAACTCACTGGTCGCAAACCTTGTTCTTTGAAAAACCGAAGAAACGCCAATTCGAAACGTTCCTGCTTTTCTTGTGGTTGTTGCACAGTACACCATAGTTGAATATTTCATGCACTGCTTAATAGTCATATCCCACTTATTTGAAACACAGCGGATAACAAACTAACGAAACTAATCACAAATTGCGCGCTATATGGAACTGTACGTTTGTTAACCGTACCTAAGAATTTCTCATATATTTTGTGACAAAACATTATGAACCTGAACGTAACTTGCAAAGTGAGCAATTAAATTAACAAAATAAATGATACAGCTTCATATGTACAATCCCCATTTCGATAGGGATTTTCAAATTGCGGCAGCAACTGGATGTTGTATAAATCAGAAACATTTATTATTCAATATAATTTTACAATGAGAATATTTCATTAGATCTCATATTTGTGAATCCTGATTCATGCTGGTATAATGTAATATGTATATCTAAAACAAAGCATTCATATCGAATCGAATGACCAAAATTAAAATGTATAATAGGAATATTGTGTCCTTTGTGTCGTGCACGAGTAATGCTGCTATAGGTTGGTATTTTGCTGAAAAATAATTAAAATGTATTGTGCCTTTGTACAAAAACGTTTAATGAATACTTTTGTGCGCACGACTGCGTTCGACTAAAAGCTTTTTATAAAACAATGAATTTATTGTCTGCCTTCGTGTTTTTTATACAGGATGCGCGACAATTCATTTACGAAATATAAGAGCTTCAGTTATGAAAAGACAGCTCGAAGTAGTTGTGTAGTTATAATAACGAGAAGCCGCAGCCTAGCAATTAGCCCAACTTTCATCTTTTTACCGACTTCTTATCGACCGAAACCAAATCATTCACGGTTTTCTTCATTGCAAACCCATAATGGAACCTATTTGACTTGTTGGAGGTCAGGATGTCCGACTAACCAATTCAATTGAAAGCTATGTTGCCGGTACAACGGATGTGTATATTGGCGCCGTGCCGTTAACTACTTATGCTTACAGCAATCTACTGCGGGACCAGCAATGCAAGCTGCATTGGTATCAGCAAAACCAGTAGCACACCTCAAAGGATACCGCAAAAAGTTCTTACGCCCAATCGTCCCTTACCCTATTGTATACGTGGCGGATATCGTTTATAGGCGACAGCACTGGCACATCGAATTATTGCCTGCAGGTTATGAGATTTCCTTTCCTTCCCTTGAGAAATTCTGTGAATATGAAATGTCAGTAACAATTAAAAGGAAGCTGAGGGATAAACCTTTCTTGGGACGTTATCATGCTCAGCAATACAAAGACAGCAAAGGACTTTTCGGAAAATACGAAATTTGATGGTGGTAGCAAATCGCTTGACTCCTATGTTGCTTCACATGGCAGATGTCCTCTTAACTCTTGGAACAGATGTGGTCCTCCTCAGCCAGAACGTATGGCGATTATTGAAACCCACTCTTAACCTATCAATTCTCTGCGGCCATTTCTCTCTCAATGAATTTCTCAGTTTCCTATATCCCCCCTGTCTAGGGCAATTTACCCATTTATGAGAAAACAATAATTTAAAGTGGGTGCCTATAAATATGCTGAAGTAATATTGAGTTGATGGCAAGATGCGAAATTGTTAAGAGTTGAGCTGTTTAATAGGTTGCTTTGTATCTCACCTGAATTTGACGGAGATTGCTGTGCTTACCTGCAAATAAAAGAGAAAATGTTAGATCAAATATAGACATGTACAAGCAAATCTTTCAACTATGAGCCAATACAGCTACTGGCTTCAAAAAAAAGCCACATGAGAGAGTGTAACCTTATTTTTAATAGTTGACGCATTTGCCAATTAGCAAAATTGACTTGAATTGCTAAACTACCCTGGAACGTGAAATAATAGAAAATTGGGTCTCATGGGCGCAATAGATTTATTAAATGAAATAAAAATTAAATTTTCTACTGATTCTATTTCTCTGTTGAATTTGAACACGAACACGTGTAACAGAATTATTTCGAGAATGATGCATGCACCTCTGAATGAGTCAACTCTATCGTACAAGATGAGCGTTATTGATAAATCTTGTATCCATCATTCTCTGGATATACCTTTAGGTTGCTCTATTAAGAAACCAACATCCTTACTTTTTCAATACTGCACATATTTATCGAGGGTTTTTCCGGACTCAGTCATCAGCCCATCAACCACAGAAATCTACTTAAGAAGGTTGTAATATGGTCCAGCGGGGTTTCCCTTCTATAAGCCGTGGACATCCAATGTCCTCTCAAATGTATATACCCAAGGATGTATCACAATCTTGCGTAGATGCTTCATAAGTACCGAAGTAGGTATAGTTAAATTCTATTGCTTCCCCAAAGTTGGTTTGTCCTACTAAACTAGATTCTAGCTCTACTATGAGATACACAAGACCCAATTCACTCAGGTACCAAATCGATCTTTGTCCAACACCTTCCTATTCTGAAATTGCTTTATATCGACTCTAACAGCATTATCTACCTACCGTACTGAATATGAGAAAGTCATATGAACATCCATCCACGGAAAACAGAATATAAGACAGCCAAAGCCGATCTTTGTGCGCCAGCCGTAAGCCAAGAGCTAATAAAACCAAAGCCTCGATTGTCAGCTGGCGGAAGCGTGATTCGCTGTCGAAACTTTAAAGGAAGCTTTATATGGGAAATAGCACGGTATTTACCTCATGTCTGCTGGAATTCCTTCTAAAAGAAGAGATATTGTGGTTACAGGTGGATATGATGTAGTTAACCTTGTTGATCGATGAGACGATCGAAGTATCTGCAACAGTAGCAACTTTCTTATTCAAAATGGCATCTGCATACTTGGTGGGGTCCAGTAGTGCCTTAAAGAATTACTTTAAATGAACCTCTCGCATCTTATGGTGCTACTGGCTTCTCGGTGGCCCATTACTTACAAAAAAAAGCAAGTAGTATATTTACTCCTTAATGCTATATTTAACCCTGATGCACCAACCTCTATATTCGTCTCTATACCATATTAATTTGTCGAATGCTCCGTTCAGTACATTTTGTACAGCCTTCCTGCATCCACTGCAGGGTCTTCCGAGTTTTTATACAGCTCAATTATAAGATGAAATGGTGTCACCAGGTACGATGAGCTTCAAAGAAATGAAGCCTAGGTGAAATTAGGCTGAAAGTGTATTTCACATTTCCAGCTTCTGACATTGTCAATCCAGACGCAGTGAAGAGATACAAATCGTTGTCTAATATTCGTTCCCTAATACAGTCGCTACATAAATAATAATTGAAAATTAACACATCTTCCATGAGAATAATGTTTTGTAATCCTATCCAGTTTGCGAAAATAACAGGTGAGTAATGAAGGAACCACGGACTCATAGTGTTACCAAAGTTATTGTGTAGTCTCAGTCAAAGACATCCTTTGGTGTGTATATTCCAGTGAATCAGGTCAAAACTCTCGAACAGTTTACTGTGTCAAAGGAGACTCGGACCGTTACTTGAAAATTCGATGCAGAATTTAAATGTTCGCGATCTTTCAGTCGGCGTGGCCGAACGTTTCCGATTCCCATAAAAATCTTCGGGGATTTACTTCTTCTACGTGACATCTTCCGGCGCGTCTGCATAAAAGGGCGATTCTCGAAGACATCCAGGAGAAACTACTGGGAAAGCAGATACCATTAAATTTTGGCGAGTTGATGTGCTTTTATACAGATAGAGATAGCGAAGGATTCTTTTATAAATTTGAACGCATTTTGCAAGAAAAATATACTCAAAGCAAAAAAAAAAATCGTCCATCATTTTAAAGTTTTCATTAGCAATAAACGGGATCCTTAAATGTTATGGTAGACCAAAGTGGAATTTGAGGGATTATTGTAGTTATATGGATCTTTAAAAGTCACGCTCAACACCAGCAGTTAATATTTGAAACTTAGCCATGGTTTAAAAAAATCATAAATCACCCGTGCTTACCTGTTTTTATCAGTCTATATGAAGGATGAAAAAAATTGTTTCTCCACAAACAATCATTGATTCTCTTAGAGAATCTATTCCAGGTTTTGAAATCACCCGTGGGTGGGTGGATAAAGCGTCTTTTATCATTAAAAATTTGATATATCAGCAAGAAATGGTCGTAGGAAGGTTTTGGAAAAAGTTAAGTCAGGCTATTGGAACCATGCAATGGTACAGCGGAAAAACTTATTTCCAAGTTCGTGACACTACATGAAAAATAAAAAAGTTGTAATTCTTTTATCTCACACTATTTTTTAGAATTGCGTGTAACCTGTATGTTAAAAAAAGTTTGAAATCAGTTTCTTGCAATCTTAATAGGACCATTTTTTATTTATTTTATCCTTTCACGTACTTCAGATCATTCCTAATTCATTTTGTGAAATTTATTGCGGTTCTCTCTCAGTCAAGGTTTTTAGTAACAAAAAATGCGTCAAGAAATTTGACTCTGGGCTTCTCACGCAACGCTGTCATTAGCTGATAAAAGACTATGTTCGGCACAAGTTCGACCCCCTGAGAAAATAATTAGTTATGAACATGTAGGACACAAATTAAACGGATCAAGTCAGCTAGGCAGGCCCTTACAATAGACGCTTGCTGAATTCACTCTTCAGAGACTCGGCAGCGTGGTAGTGACAAAACGACACCCATGGAGGAAACTAACGCAGACATGTCTCCATTATTTCAACGGGAAAGTCTGATGTGAGAAAGCGTCTAATAGTTGGGTAGAATTACCGGGGTTGGAAGCGTGCAAAGTATTGAGATATACCCTCCCACACTCCTAACAATCACCAACCCCCATTTTTCAACACCTTCATGAATTTTTCTAAGAATGGTCAGAAGCTTCTGAAACATCAAGTCTTCAGCTCTGGGCAGATTTTCAAAAAAGCTTATTTGCATAACAGTGACATTGTGTGATAATTTCTTCGAAATCCTAGGAGTACTTTCCAGGTTATATCCAGCAATATTGTCCCTCTAGTTCATGGGATGAACCCAATACTTTTTTGTCGGTAGCGTTTCTAATAGCTGAATAAACTTCCACACCACAACAGAACTGCAACCTATGCTCCCTCATCCACTGCTGTGAGCATGTCAATTGATGGACAGATTAAGCATGGGTGCTTGAGGTGACAATATATTTCTACATACACATTTTGAAATTCCACATATGGTGTATGTAGTTGCAGGGATTTGAATTCTGTAACGCAACGTCGAACCATAAATGCATTTATCAGATAACCGAGGAGCATGCCAGTATTCTCTTCTAATGCCAACAATGCAGAGATGTAGGATAGAACTAAATTTGCATTTATTTTGTCGGATTCCGTTATTTATGGGGCAAGGAATGATATTACAGACGAGCTGATTTCCATGGAAAATTTATAATTCTTCACTATATGCATGCGTTATGCTGAGCGGATAACATGGAGACGATCTTATTTGTAATTTCGAAACGTACGTACGTGCTTATTCGTTATTTCCAGATGGTAGCGAGCCATCAAAACGGAAATGTCGCACGCGAACACCACCGTACAGCAGACAGTAGCTGTTCATGCAACTCAAAATCCAAGTTCACCAAGAAAAGCCCAAATTTGGAGGCAAACTGAGTACCGGCTGTAACGATAGTAACGGAACGGTTCTATATTTTCCAGCTAAGGCATTTTTTGAAAAAGGTCAAGGGTGTGCATTTACTAACTTTGCACAGGGAATTCAGTGATGAACTTTAATTTGACCTCCAGCCTCATCTTTCAAGCGAATTCAAAAACAACTTTTGCTTTTTAAAGGAAAGGCTCTTTTTGACATCGTCACTAATAAGAGTAAGGTGTCATGTCAAATATAATGAGCGACAAAAAAAAGTAAACACCTACGTATGTTTATTAGAATCCAGGAATTTTTCATATATCGATTTATCTTGCCTTGAGCAACAAGTGATGAAATAGTCAGGTTTCTCTGTGAAGTTTTTGTGTTGGCTGCGTGTATTCTTTGGTGTTAAACAAGCATTTTTCTCTAGCTTTTTACAGATTTAGATTTTAATACACATTCAGACGTAGAATGTTCCATTACCTCGATTGCTGGTGTTACAAAAGCTTTATATTAAAAATAAACAGTTGACTTTAAAATACGCTCCAGTTTAAATTCAAGGTCACCATTAAGCTACTTGTTTAAAGTTGACAGAAACTCGACTTTGACCTAAAAAAATACTGCGCAGTTTGGTTAGGTTTTTTACACTCAGTGTGTTCATACATAATACAGTAAATTAAAAGTTGCTGCAAAAATCAGTATGTTGGAACTTACGGTGCTTCATGCTCATAGAATTAAAAGCTTTGTAGTTTAAGCAAGGGATTGCGAGGAAAGAATAATGAATTTATAATTATATTTTATAGTCATTTGATACGTTAATAACATAATGCTTGAATTGTAAAAAGTTGGTGCTATTCCTGGGTACCATGCGTTTAAATATCTAGGGTAATCTGGATTGTATGTGGTTTAGTTAAAGGGGTAATTATAGCACTCCATACTTAACAAGGGTAAACTTAAATTATCTCAGGTTAATCGCCCCCATTTATTGGATGTGTCTCTGTTACCCTTTCTTCTTTAAATTGGTCCATCGTGTTCAGTATGTTCATTACAGGGTCAATATAAAGTAAGCACAATAAGTAAGTACAGTGATAGAACTTGTCATTTTGATACATAGAATACCATTTTTCGCACACTAAGCCAGTTATTCTCCTTATTAAGGCTAGATGCAGATGACCATTTTTGGTTCAAATATTTGAACTTTTATTTCGAATGCCAACGAAATAATAAAGTAGAAACTTGTGCCTGTTGTTATGGTATTTTTATCGCTAGCTGAAATTACATTAGAGCCAAAGTTCGTATTAGAGGAAATAAAACTGAATTCGGGGTTACACTTTATACTGATTATATGATGATTCAATATTTTTTCGGTTTAGGCACGTACAATCATCAGAAGCTGGTTCCAAGTATCATCCAACTTTCTATAACGAAAACACGTATTCTCTACACAAACATTTATTGTCCGAAGTCGTTATCGGGTCGCGGTTCCATGTTCTGCTTGTTGTTGAGGACCTAAGGCGTCTGTGCTTTATGCATATGTAGCTTCTTCTAGAAGATTCGAGCGAGATAGGGCTATCTTCGGATGTTGTAGGCTTGGTAGTTCTGCAGATGAAAGATGGTGAATACTGCAGCTGACGGAGCACTCGACGGTTTTTATAACAGCTAAAAGATGGTGCTAATGGCGCCCCATTCCTTAGACTCAAATGGTACACAAAATGTCCTTTTTTACTTATTGCTTTCAACAACAAGCTCAACGAAAAATTTTTTAATAGTTGGCACACCACTGATACCCAGACTGCCAGATTACGGACTGTCTAAATGTATTATATACAGTTGTGTCCACTGTAGCATCTGTACATAACCTTCGGCGGCTTTTATGTCCTGACGTACCTCCTATTTATATGATTCGAAGACTTCTAAGACCTAGGTTTTTTAGCTATTTCGATTAGAATGATATCATGTACGGAGAAGGTAAATCAAAAGTGCGCGAGACAGCAGCTCAGCTCGCGCTAAATTTCGTTTCTTCATTATTGCACTGGTTCATCTCTTTGCTGCATTTGGAAAGAAACTTAACATAAATCACCTTCTTACTACGCTGAACCTGAATCCGCTCGTGAATTTCAGTACAGCATTCTTAAGCAACTTACATGATAATAATCTCTTGTTGCATATATCACTTGATTATGACAATACATCTTACAGTAGCTAACCTAGCTTCAAAGGCCGCATATAAGAGGATCGACAGCAAGCGGACTGAGTGTAAATGGGAAGTCGGACATGGCTGTATAGCCCCCATTTGGATGATTAGTCCGATAGAACTCTGCTTTTGCCCTCTCCTCCCTCTCTCTCTTCCTCTTCATGACAATCGGATTACTAGGATGCGGCTGCACAAGCTATTAGAATATGATGTTTTTGGAGGGGGCAGCGCTTCCATTTGGATTTGGGAAGTTTGGGAGTTCGTGAGTACTCAGGTTTTTCTAAGGGAGTATATGCAAATAATTAATGCACTGGATGCAAGGATTTGGGTGCTGAGTAGATTTCAGCGAATTATAGAATTGATAGAATGTGGTCACGTACGAGTATGCATGTGAAACATGGACGATAACAAAGGCAGAAGAAGCAAAGCTGGAGATATACGAACGGAAGGTGTTAAGGAAGATTTTTGGTGGAAAAAAGTTAAATGATGGTACGTAGACCTGAAAAGCAAATGATGAGTTGAAAGAACTGTTTAAAGAGGCCAATATAACGGCGGTCATAAGAGCTCAGAGGTTGAGATGGTTGGGACACGTGCAAATAATGGCAGAACATAGACTACCAAAAGCACTGCTTACCCATTCAATAGAAGGGAAGAAAAGGAGACGCAGACCCAGAACGAGGTGGAAATCTGAGGTAAAAGATGACCTGAGGAAATTAAACATAAGTCATTGTGAAAGAAGAGCAATGAATAGAGAAAAATGGCGAAGGATCGCCAAGAAAGCCATGGGCCTACTAGGCCTGTAGTGCTAGTTTATATACATATATATAACTTGAGACGTGGCCATTGTCGTCTAGACCAGTTAGGTGAAAAATAAAGCTGTCGCCTTTAGTTGGATAGTTCGTGCTTTGCTTGAATTTTGTCGAAGTACCCTAACAAAAGGCGGAAGCTTTATTTTTCACCTAGAGATATATATATATTGAGACGTGGTAATTGTCGTCTAGACCAGTTAGGTGAAAATTAAAGCCTCCACCTTTTGTTGGGTACTTCGACAAAATTTAACCAAGGAGGACTCCTTATACTTTTTTAATCTCTCTAGCTTTCAATGGTCTTTGCATCATCATCAAGAGCTACAATTACATTGATAAAAGTAGCAACAATTATTGTGTAAAATGAATTTAAATTAGCTTACAGTAGTATGTGAGGATGTTGCTAAATGTTATTTACGTTAAGGATGAGGGAAACACCCAGTAACATGGTGAAAGCTGGATACATGGTACAATGGTCAAAATTATACAAACTACACATAGCTGTATGACAAGAACAAATTAAAAACAGAATAAATATATTTAAAATGAAAGTTAAGCATTACATCGTGAAGCCACTTGATGATTGCACAAAACATAGAATCATTTAGCAACATCCTCACATACTACTGTAAGTTAATTTAAATTCATTTTACACAATTGTTAAAGAGTCCTCCTTGCTTAAATTTTGTCGAAGTGTCCAACAAAAGGCGGAAGCTTTAATCTTCACCTATATATATATATATATATATATATATATATATGTATATATATATAAACTTGAAGATGTAAGTACCAGTAGAAGAAACTTTGATAGCAAGCAGGAGTAATTAGACATCAAAATCTTCATCAGTAGATCAAAAAGGTAGACAGCGAACTGCCTAAGTTCCAGTTGAAGTGAGTCGGGATCAGCAAATCGGAGGGAAGTTAAAATGACCTAGTAAAATTTCGTTTCCATACTCGCTAATTTCATCTCTCCCTGAACTAGATGCTAACTACATGGCGGAATACAAAAGACGTCGTTTATAACACCAAGATACCAAATCTTCCTTCCACAAATTTTAATTGGCTTACGACACTGATAGCATAATCTTCAACGCATTCTGAATATATAAAAGCCATATGAACATCCTGCACCGTGAATCAGAATATACTACATTTGTAAGTTAACGGGAGCATACTGCGCTCTAGAGAGAAAATAATCTCCTACCGGGTGTTGCCTCATGCCCGCTGGAGTGTATTCTAAAGAGATATTAAGGCTATAAGCAGGTATAGGTATATAAGGCAGACCTGCCTGGGTTTGCCTCTTAATTGCCTTTGCTACGCTGCTGGTTTATTTCCCCATACTCTAGCCATATGACCACCGTCTCGTATTGGGCATTACTAATAAACCGACCAGAGCCCGGATTACCTCCATTTGCAGCTTACGCTTTTATCCGGTCTATTTGTATATGTTAAAGTTGAGTGGTTTTTAATACAAACACTTCAGATTAGGGATTATCGTCCCTTGGGCCAGCTGCGGTTTCAGTGAAATTTGTGGTGCCCTGTTTATACTGCCTATAGAGGGGGTGACTAGCGAATTGATCAGCGAAGTTTCTACTTTTATTCGCAATCTTTCAGTTATCTTAGCAATGTAGCAGCAAAATGCAAATCTATATTTATCAGGCAACAGTTTCAGTTTGTAAGGAAGCACCTGGATTTTATAAGACAGCTGAATACTTCTCATTACTAAGAATATATTGGGTACTAGGGCCAACTCTATAGGCGTTATTTACATATAATAACAAAAAATGCCGACGCTGTTGTGTCATGAGGACACTGTGTGTTGGACAAACTATTGGCGAAGACTTCATATTTTTACTTAAACTATCATAAGGCTTACAACTATTGCAGTATAAATTTCGCTGAAATAGTGTGGTTGTACACATTTCACAGCTGAGCCTATAATTGGGACGGGTATCGTATTGATGATTTTGATTTTTTCCGTTTTTATATATACAATCCAGTATGTACATGGAATACAGAGTTACAATTTTAATTTTGCATAATATTGCATATCATTGTACTACGCACACAAATTTTATGCCAGATGTCGCTTCCGAATTCATAAGCGGCGATTCCTTTTAACACTTTAGTCGCTTTGTAAATCTACTATTATTTCTGATCGCCTTGTTTTCGTTTGAAGCTTGCTTTTTGTTCCTTACGATCATAAAAAAGAAAGAAATCTTTAGTTTTCAAATACTTGATAAGAAATTAAATTAGGCAGTTCTGCTGCATGATTGGATTCACAGTTGGAACATTTAGCACTGTTGAAGGGGGTTAAGATTCCACCTTATTTGACCACCTGGTCTGAATGACAATATTTCATTTATGATAGGCGGAAGCTTAGCATCTTTTATAAACTTCTTCCATGTCACGTCTCCGCGTTTTTGTTATGTGTTGTTTCATGCAAATGCGATAAAATGCCGAGAGCGGTCACCGTACACGTCCTATTCGTTTAGTTGTTGAATATCTGAATTTAGGTTTTCCCAAAAATACAGAAAATCCGGCGTCACTTATTATGCACCAGCATCCTGTTATTGATCTGTATTTGAAGACATGGAAAACCTACCTTCTAAAAAGATATAAGGAATGACTAACCTACTCGAGCATACCCAGCAACATGGGTCCAATGGCCGTTTCGGTTTTATTAGGGAATTTTCAGCTGGGACACAAAGGAAAATGTTAATATACATTTGCGAAAAAGTAAACAGGCAAGGAATCTTGAAAAAAAAATTAATTCTAGATTGAAATTGCCCAAATGGGACATGAAAATTCATAATTATGAGCAGGTATCTCTCTTCTACAAGGTTTCGCGTCAAATAGCCTTGGTTTGACATTTAAAGACAATCACATCCCCTTTAGAGTGAAGCTTAACCGTTTCCCATTAGTTCATATATTGCTAAGCAGTGAGACAAACAACCCAAGTTTTCGATGTTACCAGACTGAATAGACCAACTGTTTTGATAGGGGCCCACAGCATCATCCGGGTTACCGGTCAGAGAACGCCTCACTGTGAACAAAGATCTAGCTTCATGTCATGGTCATCCTGTAGTATTACTCGTAACCCGATAACTCGCTACCTCTGGTCAGAACTTCCTGCAGCTTAAGTCCCGCCTCTATTTATTGTTTGTTCTACGAGTTAGACTAGCTGGGGACCAATTAGCAAAAATCTCTGGAGGAGGATTATTCAAATCCTAGGTGATTCTCGGAAACCCTCTATCCCGGAACCGTAAATATAAGGATTATATTTGGGGTTGGCCGCGTGGGTCAGAGTGTCGTGCTACTGAGCAGCCGGCCGGCCGGGGCGCGAGTTCGAATCTCGCCTTCGCCATGGATGTTGTGACGTCGTGTGTTTGTGTTTGTCCATAATTTTAATTGGGTATTTTATAGATAATGATATATCGATTGTTGCTGACTGAAATTCTTAGATGGTTCTTGATTTTGTTTGGCATTTTACTAATTCAAATATAGTGTAGTGCCTACATGTCACTGTCTTTTGGGCTTATTAGATTACATTAATCATGATTTTGGATTTTGAGCTACGATAACTTATTTTAGAACAAGGGTTTAACTGTCTGAGGGAATATGACTTTTGTACATTTTTATCTTTTCTTGCCCTTGCAGAAAGAAAAGTATTTTTCTTGTAAAAGAGAATGTACATGGATTTTCCTTCAAGTTTGAGTCTTTTAAATGAGTAGTTCTGTCTCAGACATAGAGTAGAGAGTAGATTTTTAAACAGTCTTTTTCTCTCTCTAGCGTTTTTTTTATACCATATATTTTGAGAACGAGGCAAGCAGCCCCTACTTTGTGACGTTCCTTACGTTACTGCTCACTACTGGCCACTGAGTTTTTGAGAGCTGAGAACATCACAGCTACTCCTAAAGCTGTAACTGGAAGAAGATCATTGTCCAGATAAGTTTAGGTTTAAACGTTAAACTATTTGTAAGGCCTATATTTGTAAAGCCTCAGTGCGTGTACCATGGTAAACGTTTTGCAGGGTTAGTTATTACGGTCTATTAATGTTATTGTCAGGTAGTTTTTAATAACATCTTTTCTTTTAACTTGCATTCTAGTGGTGGAGCATATGTGCTGCTTGTTTTGGCAATATATTGTGATCCTGTTTTAGATATCTTGTTTTATTTGGCTCTCTGTATACAATTAATTAGGTTGCATCGTTGCTATTAGATTAGTTTGAAATTCCTTTACAAACTCGTACCCAGAGTTGTTGACTCTTCGGCTTTATTAGCTAAAATTGATTTTCATGTACCGTCCCGCATTTCCTGGAGGTTTCTCGCTTTTTACTTAAAAACACCAATTTCTAATGTTATGATTAAGTCACCGTGTACTTTGTGTGCTCCAGGTTTAACGCCATAGCTGACAACTGTAACATTTATCATGATAAAGTCAAAGATATATTGGCTGTATTCAGCGAGTCCTATTATTCAATTTATAACATTTAAGACATGTAGGTGTAACTATTCATTTTTTTCAGAAACTGGGCGATCTGTGATTGTTGTTAAAAATACTATAACGTCAAATTGCATTCAATTACAATGTCCTTTAAATGTATGTATCTGTTTTGCAATAAATATATAAATAAAGTAAAAAATAAATAACACGTGCTGCAGCAACCAGTTCTATGTGGGTTTTCACATTCTTAGAGAGCGTTTAGGATCTTTGGGACTATAGGCGAGGGTAACACATTTGGCAAATTGAAAAAAGAACGGCAGATCACCTTATGTTTACTTGTCGCTTTGGCAGACTGGACGTTCTTTGCGAGCGGCAATGCTTTCCCCAGGCGATTCTGAGCTTTACGCGGTGCCATCTTAAACTTAAGGATGGTCTTAGGCGTCTTGTACAACTGAGTCCTGCCTCAGATCTTCTCTCAGTGGGATAGGAAAAGTACAAAAGCTTCTGATGGACTTATA
This sequence comes from Acanthoscelides obtectus, assembly GCA_963669975.1. Taxonomy (NCBI): domain Eukaryota; kingdom Metazoa; phylum Arthropoda; class Insecta; order Coleoptera; family Chrysomelidae; genus Acanthoscelides; species Acanthoscelides obtectus. Next base: position 30,253,200 of record CAVLJG010000008.1, on the reverse strand, counting down.
GCACTGGTATAGAAAATCTGATCTCCTTGGATTGCCTAGATTCTTCTCCAAATGCTGTGGAACTTCGGACCTTTCCGAGTTATCTTGGTTCTTCTCTCACAGAGGAGTCAAAGATCAGTAACCCTTATAAGTGAGCTACAACTACCCGGAAACTGAACCTTGCAACTAAGAAAGTTCTACATACTGCAAAATGTTCGCGTATCGTCTTTCCTTTTGTTTGCAAGCCTGCTGCTGCATCCTTGATTACGTCATTCCCGCTTACCTGGTGTTGGTGCAGATACAGAAACATCCAGCCACGGTTACTGAATAATACAACAGCTAAAAAGTTATCCTTTCGTGCCAACGACAAAGTACACAGACTACAATAAGTAAGGTCACTGGCGGAAAAACCTTTTAGGTTTGGACTATTCAAAGTTGCTTCAGTTCTCAGGGTCTCATTTGATTGTTTGTAAGGGAAGGCTTTGTTCCTATTCTTTTCGCCTGGCTTTCCCTAAATGGGATAGTTCCTTAAGGCGGTTTTCGCAGGGCGTCACCTGAACTCTTTGAGGTTATGAGACAAAACTAGTTTTGCACGTACGATTCGGCTTCGACACTAAACTGAATCGCGTGGAGTACTAAAAGCTTGAGCTATAGGGGACAACCCATATGTTTCACGATGAAACTCTATTTTTGTAAGTTTTCTTGGGCGTCATTGCCATAATTATTGCTGAGAGAAAAATATCAAAACATTTGATAATTGAAAAGGGTTTGCAAATGTTCAAAATTGGCATTCGAAATACCTTTATCCGAACAAATTGTACTTCCAATTATGACTATTTGGTCTCTTATTAACATATAGAGATGTCCGCTATCTAACATGGTAGCCAGATTTATACTTATCCTGTGTTTGCAAATTTTTTTAGGAAGTTCACATTTAGATAGCAACGGTTTCCATGCAATTCTTACAGATAGCACAAGAATCATTTTTTGCAAAATGTTTGCCTGTTTCTTATGGATTAGATGGTCCGTTTATTCAGCTTCAATACACTGTTTTCAAAATATTGATTCGATCCTTTGGACATTGTTTTTTTTCATGAAAACATTTTACAATTCCTTCTTAAAATTGGAGGTGTCACAGATATCCAATGTGACAATAAAATAAGAAAAATAAGTATTCCATTTTCAACCAGATTACAGGATCTTTTGATCCAAAAATTTTGCTCATTTGATTCTTTTCAAACCTTGACCAATCCAAATGTGATTGATTTCCCAAAACAACAAGGCAAACAGTAACTTCTTTAGCCTCAACTCCAAGAAAACAAAAAAAATCCTCAAAGATTGTTACAGTTTTCGAGATTTCACAAAAAGGATATTGAGGCTGAATAAACGGGCTATCTGATCAATATGACGGCCCAACAGAAACATTTGTTTTCACGTCCGTGGATTAAAAAGAAGAATGCAAAAGTTTAGAAAAAAGTTGTTCTGGCGCTATCTGCTAGAATTGCATGAGAATCGTTGCTTCTAAAATTTTTCGGCTAAAAAACCTGAAGATTAGAATCTTGAAGGTTCAAAATGTTTTTTCATAGTGATACGACCATTTTTAACAGAAATATAGCCTCTCAAAAATTACCGAAAAGATTGGATTTTGTTCTTGCTCCTTCTTTTAAGAAGTGTATCATCCGTTTATACATATCCATATATTGTCAAGCTTTGATAAGAGAGAAATTTGCATTTGTCATAGCGATTGAATACGTAGATAATAATAATTAATATAATTTTTCAGCTGTATAGTTTTTTACTAAATCTACAATAGTAACTAATTTAACTAACTGATAGGAATTTTGATCAGTAGATCTGACAACATTCCTCTAAAAATAACTATACTTTAAAAAATCATCCTACTTTCGGCCTTAAGCAGAGAGACACTTTTCCAAAAAGTAGATATTTTTCAGCAAAAGACAATCTTGTCAAAGCGCTTGCTTGAAACGAGGGCATACGCAATTTTTATGTTTTGGGCTGGATAAATCTTTCATAGCCAGTTTGAGGCAGAAAAGCTTTGCAGTATTGCCCCTGTTGACCTTTGACTGTCGAGACCTAGGGTAACTAAGCTGCCTCTAGTAGTTTAATGATTGAGAAATAGGAACAGTGTTCCTACTGTTTCTAGCCTTTAGACTTTTTCAACGCCAGCGCCAGAAACGTTCCGCATGGAAACGACGTCATGGTGTGGCAAAACGTCAAAAAAACCAACAAGCGAAAACTGCACTGAAAAATTGAAACTCCAGACACTGGCACTTGTTTCGATGGACCCTCCTGTATATTATGTATACAGTCTGCAGTATGATTGAGCCATGAAAAATTCAATGGGGACTCTCACGCTTAGCTCGGGCAAACCTTCGTACATCGGGAAAAATATCGCGTTGGAAAAGGGTCTTCAGGGATGTTCGGTCATGAAAATAGCTCAAGTTTTAAGTTGGGTATTCAAGTATTTTAAACTTTTATTATCATTTTCCTTTTTATTTTAGTACACTCCCTGTTGTTAAGAAACCCAAAGATTTCTCCATTTTTGAACTTCTATTAAAAATTCACCTGTTTTCGATTTTTATATATCCTGATGGTCGCAACACCTTTTACTTCTGATCTATAATGAAGTGCACTAAAATACTAAGCATATAGAAACATAAAAACAAAATTAATACACAATTAAAATGAGATTTCAACTTTTGTTTGTAATGTGAGCGCAGTTGAGCAATACTTCTAATTTAATATATGCGTTGTGTCTTAGTGTTTTATTAAAGATTTGAAGTAGAAAGCGTTCCAGCCTGGCGTCATAAGTAACTATTTTAATGGGTGAATTTTCGACAAAAATTTCAAAATTGCGAACTTTGCCCAATACCGGGTATCGTTTCGGTTAAACATCCCTTGATTAGTAATCCTGGATTCATCCGAAAAAATAATACGGTGATGGAAGACAGCATTTATGTTCAGATTATTCGAAAACCAGTTGCAATAACCTTGGAAAATCATTTTCAAACAGATGGTGATGAATTTGGTACTTAAAAGATTTAAAGCCGTGTTTCTTAAAAATTTGCCTTGCACTTTCGTGGGAAATTTGGCACTGCTCACCTATTTCGCGAGTAGAAGCAGTCACGATCATATTCTACGTATGCTAGGACGTATACGAGTATTTCGACTCCTTCGCTTACTATAAAACCATTACCATTAACAGGATCGTTATGTTCATTTTTCAAATGTTCTACGAGCCAAGGATAATAGGCGTCTGATGGAGCTTGACGATCTGGAAACCGCTCCTGGTATAATCTTGCGGCGCGCCTCGATTTTTTTTGGCATTTACCTTAAATAAGGAGCATGTCGATTTGATGATCTCTTAAAAAAATCATTATACTTTGTAGCAGTTAACTGCTAAATTGATTTCAAATGAAATAAACAAATAAAATAAAAAATATTACACAATAAACGATGCTGATGCGTGGAAACGTCCTGTTGATTATTACAATTCTAGCTTTTTAAACTAAAGAAAAGAAAACAAAATAATTATAATAAAAAATGAAAATCATAGATATTTTCTGTCACGTGAATAGATAAATACCTATTAACTGTGATTAGGTAATAACAAATACTAATTTTCTAATTAGTTATAATGCATGATATACATAGCTCTCCAAAATTTTCCAGCTTTTTTTTCTCTAAGACAAGTTCCTTATAGTAGACATTTTTTTAAAGATAATCCGACATACTTTATCAGTGTTATTTAGAAAACATCTCTTCCTATTCAAAATTCTAAGAGAATTTTAAGTACATTTTGACATTTTAAGCAAAAACTAAAATGGCAGCAAATTTATGATATTTTTTTTGTTTTGCCAACTCAATGCAGAAGCTGCAAGAGAATAGATCTTGCCTCTTATTTCAGCAAAAAATCCATAGGTATTGTCAAAAAAAAAATGGCAACTTGTGATACATCGTTAAAAAGAGAATTTTAAGCTTTATGAAAATATGTAAAAATATATACAGGATCTTATTTAAAATTCTTGTTTCATACTCACTTTCGATAAAACCGGAAGCAATATTCAGTTATCTTTTAATGGATAATCTGAGTTTTTATAAGACATATCTTCACATCAAAATTTCAAGGTTCTTTAAACAGCAATGGAATAGTGCCTTATAAAACGATTTCGTCGGTATAATTATATTGATTTATTTGCTTCTGTCTGTCAACATCGGTTGAATGGAAGAGAGGATCATTCTATACGACAGCAAGGTCCAAATTCTATCATTTTCCAGCATCTGAAATTCTTCAAGTTAATTGTATTTTTTTGTGTGTGCTTGTCTCAGACATCAAAACCATTTCTTACTATTACTATTATTATTTTTATTATTATTATTATTATTATTATTATTATTAATGTCCTCCATAATATTGCAAAAATTATAGTACAAACGTATTTAAGGGATGATTTTACAACTATATATGCATAAATTTTTCATCTTGAAATAATTGTGTGGCTACTCATTAAATTCCACATGCTATTTTTTTAAGAAATCTACAGGTGTACTGGAGATATTTGATAACTATTATTTCATTTCATATCCTCTGCTTGCTCATGATTTCATTTTGCCAAAGGCAGTTCTAAATCACTTTGTTTGATTTGGCTAATTATGCAGGTACTATTGTAATCTAGGAAATCATTTTTTCTAACATAACGATACTTGGAAGCGTATTTCTAACGCATTCAGTCCTTCCTACTTCCCATGAATGGCGAGAAAGTATTGTAATTGCGAAAAATTTCGAAAATAAGATATTATGTTTTTGGATGTTAGATCACATCTACACCATGAAAAACCATGTTACTCATTTCCGTAATTCTGTCTCAATAACATTTGTAAACTTTTAGTGTGTCCTGTTGTTCTCTCTCCCCTAGCTATGTCATTGGCAAATTTAGCCACATGCCTCCAACTTCTTTATTCAACCATCCTTTCTGGCTGAGCATGCAAAGGGTGGTTGTGAGATGAACTATTATATCAGTGTTAAATAGGAGTTCCGATGGATAGCCAGGTTTTTGCAAGCAAGTCATACATTCCGGCTTGTCAAGTTTAGCACATCATTTACATACGTCCAGTCAGTTTATCGTAACAGATGCTGGGAAGGAGCTGAGTTAGCTGTTTAGAACGAGGAGTTATTTCTTACTATCTAATCTTACCCTATATTTCATCATTAACATCACAACATAGCTTTGAAAAGTATGATAACAATGCGCAGTCTAGCCATTGGCCAATCTACTCAACCAATATTTTGAAATATGAAAAGAAGTCTGAATTAAGTACATGTAATACTATAAACTATACAAATAATTGTTTCAAAAAACTGAAAAACACGGTTTTATAGCTAACCAAACTGAAAAGTAAAAAATAATTCTTAATTACAGAGTTTATATTACAGTAGTAGATGGTCGAACAATAAATCATAATTGATGACCTCAAAATAGAATCATAATAAAATTTAAGTTATTAACAGAATAATTAAATTCAGAGTAGAAACCGTGGGGTGCTTGATATATTAGATGTTACAATCATTCTGTTGTCAACTATCTATCAGAGAAGAGTTATGAAAATGTAGTCAAATGCACCCCACGCTTTTTACTCTGAATTGAATTATTCTGTTAATAACTTAAACTTTACTAAAATTTTATTTTGAGGTCATTAATCATGATTGATTGTTCGACCATCTACTACTGTAATATAAACTCTTTGTGACTGAAAATTATTTTCTACTTTTAGTTCGGTTAGCTATAAAAGCGTGTTTTATTAGTTTTTTAAACTATTATGTATTTTTCATTTTTTATTTCGATTTATCAATTGTTTTTTTGTAGACATGTGGTATTGAAATGTCTAATCACTTCATTGAAAGCTTCCCCGATAGAGGATGTATAGAAGAATTTATCAATCCTGGCGGTCCTAATAAGGATAATGGAAAACTGTTATCAAATTATTGCATTGTCACGAGTGCGAAGTTACAAATTAATCAAACTTCTGGAAATTGGTGAAAATTATGTTCAAAGATTCTGTTATATACATACATACACACATACAGGCCAAGCCAATAAAAGCGTGTTAAAAATGGCTGTTACTGTATGCGTGATAAAGTATTATATGGTTCTAATATTTCAGTGTTAGTGTGTACATAAAATACAATCAACAAATATCAAGTGTTACCAAAATTTCCGTGTTATTTTGTGCTGAAAATATATTGTTTTAATAGTGACTTAAATTTATGACGATTAATATTATAATTCATATTCCTAATATTTCTGCAACTGTTCCGACTATACTCAGGTACCAAAAACAAAGAGAGGTACACCTGACTGAATGAATTTTGATGTCGTAATTTGATTATTCATGATTACTTTTTGCCCCCGTTCTCTTAAATATGACCTAACAAAGTTGCAAGCAAATTCATCGAAGCCATAGTAGTGGCACTTGGTAATAAGTAGTGCATGGTGAAGCGTATAAAATGCATTGGGAAGGTCTAAAAGTATCAGCAAGCTCATGTTTTAACTGTCGATGAGGTTGTAGATGAACTACTTTTTCTGAAAGCCTGATTGATGCGCATTGAGATGATCTAGAACCTGTGTATAAGTTACTCGTTCCAAAATTTTAGACATTATTGACAATATGCTAATTGGTCTGAGGTCAGTGACGGATGTCGGATTAGACAATTTCGGCAGACGAGTCACCAGAGCTATCCTCTCAAGGTCGGGAAAGTATCCAGTTTCCAATATTAATAACATGGAGCAGTTAAATGCCAATTACTGGAAAGCATAACTTTTAGATCTGTAACGCGATACCATCCGTTACAGAAGCATTGGATTTTATAGGGCCGATAACAGTTTTAATCACATATACCCTAATTAACTTGAAAATGCATTTATTTGCAAATAGTTATTTCTTCTGTAGTAAAGTATTTTTGTACAAAGCATGCTTCATCACTGTTTTGAGAAACTGAGGTAAAGTATCTATTGACTTTGTAAGGATCTGAGAGTGTTAATGGGATTTCAAAGGATCTATTTGCTTGAATGGCCATATTTTTAAAGATTTCTTTAACATAGAGGAATTTTCCTGATGTTATAAATACCCCAAACAGGAAGACTTTTAATTCCGTACCGATTGTTAAGCATAATTTCTCAAAGATTTGTAATTATTCCAGTTTTGAACAGACGGACTGATTTCAAATTTAGACAGTGCTGTATCTCTCTTTCCTTGAAAATTAACTCTAATAAGCTGTCAACCCTGCATAGGCAAATTTATGACGCAAAACCTATTAAGAAAGGTAGGTCATGGATAACCAAATAAACGTAGCATGATTATCTGCGATGGACATGAAAGACGCGATCTTGTTTTGTCACATTCTCATAGGTGAAGCTAACCTTAAGTTACATCTTCGTGAATAACGGTTGCAGTAAGGAAGGTCGCAAGCAAACCCCTGTCAGAATAGCCCGTAAATCCCATTTTACCGATAGGAAAAAGTCCTCAAAAATGTCACGGATGGTCGACATCAGAAAACAAATGGAATCGATAGGATACGTTCCAGAGAAAGGAATGCCAGCGGAACGATCAGGAATGTGTCGCTTTTGGAAAACTTTATTACTGTCAGTTTGTCGTCTCAGAGAAGCTAACCGTACTTTTCTTTGAATAACGTCTGTTTTTCACTGCGGATAAGAATTGGTTTTGAGCAAGCATCCATCTTAAACCAATGGCAGGGAGGGCTTTAGAATGGTACAGGAAAATACATGACCTTCATATGACGTGTGGAAGTTCTACAAGGCCATCATAAAATAAAGTAGACATTAGTACAACTTTTTTGGTTCCGGTTCTTACTAGAGAGTGAAACTCTGGGTGCTTGAAGTGTTGTGGAGCCGAATTTGAAGATAAGTGATATTGGGGAACACTCGTGGGTGATAGTGTCAAGTTGGCAGACTCGCAATTCGCGCATTCGACCTTACTAGTATGACTGTCTTTTGTTTGATATAGTGTAAGAATTTGTGGGTCAATATTTCTATTTTTGTTTCCTATATTAAAAGCTTTGTACCCTCATGTAATTTGAGGCACCGAATGCGAATGTGACCATCAAAAATAGTGATTCGTGGATTTCAAGTAGAAAATGAATCAATCATTTGATTAACATCGGTTGCTGAGAACTTCATTTCAGTTTAATTCATTTAATAATCTGAAAGATCTATAATTCATAATATTGGATAAGTCACGACAATTCTTAGTCCATATGTTTACACGTTTGTTCTTGAAAAATTATACATATAAGTGACAGACTAAACAAGCTATAAACAATTACATGCGTCAATTAATTCTTATAAGAAGTAAAATGCACCATTCATTAAGAAGTTCTTGAGATCACCATTGAGTCTTTCTCCATTGAGCCATTTTATAGACATCGGCAACGAATTGAGGAGTTTGACGCCCATGTAAGAGGAACTTCACTGTTCACATGTATCGATGTATAGTGCACAAATTCATGTGTTGCAGCTCCTAGAGCTATAAATGTCAATATTTGTATACAAATCGGAGTTTTGTGTTGCTAATGGCACAGATTTTTATGAGTATGTAAAGGGATTCTATATTTAATACGCCGTTTCTTAAATAATGACTTACATGAATCACCAAATTGTATATTGAAGATTAACCAAAATACTATTTGCTGCGTTAAAAAAGCATATATTATAACGTGGTATGATACGAGTATATGCGGGTATACAATTGTGAAATAGGTAATAGTGAAGTTACGAGGCATCGAAACAACTTCCTAATTGTAATAAGGTATAATAAATTCTGCTTAGTTTTTTGCTTAGTTCATCGGTGTTCGTTCTCCAACCCACATCACTGTCCATGAGGAGTACTTAGAAATTTTGTAGAGTGTGATAGATCAATAAAGTCAAAATCCACTTTAACAGAAAAGCGACTGTGCTTTTTCCTGTAAAATACTAACCTACCACAAAATTATATAGCTGTTTTGTTGGTAGTCACAATATTATGAAGTTGTTCCTACACTAAGATCTTATTCAGCACCAATTATATTTACTTTGTGAGTGAGTTTCTCTCCTGAATCAGCATCTATAGCTGTGGTGGTAGCATCTATTTTTTTCCAGGAAAACTTCTGCTTGCGAATTTAATTGGGGATGTTTACATAAATCGTTATAACTCAATTAAGGATTTGGGTGTAGTTTTTAACCATAAACTTAATTTTTCACTCCACATAGCTCAAAAGTGAATGAAGCTTCGCGGGCGTACGGTTTTATTGTGAGAAACTATAGAAGCTTTACCCGCCCAGAGTCACTGTTGGTTTTTGTATTCTGCATATATTAGATCGAAATTGGAATACGCATCGTTAATTTGAAATCCAATTTACAACTGCTACATTGATTCTCTTGAGTATGTTCAGAGAAAGTTTCTAAAATTTTTATCTTTCAAAGTTGACGGTACATACCCTGAGCGTGGTATATATCTGAAAGTTTGTTATTGTCTAGGTTTCAAATGCAGTCTTTAGAGCTGAGAAGGAAGTGTGCATCAATCATGTTCTTGTATAAATTACTGCACATCAAATTGATGCTAATGGGATTGTGGCTCAACTAAACTTTACTGTTACATCTATTCAAACTCGTTCAGCTAAAACCTTTTATTGAGACAGGGCTCGCACAAATTTGTTTTTGAAGGCACCCATATATGTGATGTGTGAAACTTTCAATGCGATATCAAATTATTGTGATATACATGCTGAGAGTTACAACAGCATTCTGGGAGTAGCTAGAAATTGCTTAGATTGTATATGATATGTTTCTCACTTGAGTTAAATATGTTCTTTTACTTCTTTTTCTTGTTTGTTTTTTTTTCTTCAGATGGAACCACCTGCTTTTTATGTATTTTCTCTTTTGGTTTTTGATTTACTTTAGGATTGTCCTGTAAATGTTTTTCTCAACTGTTGGGCAATAAACGCTATTTATTTATTTAGAGCACTAAACAATTTCTGGTGATGTATGTATGGTTTTGAATGATTGATGAATAATATAAACTAAAGCTACACAATTGTCTTAAGAAACTATTGGTTTGTTCGTACGGCCTGTTTGCTGACAATTAGCAAACTGATAGTCGGCGACAAGTCATGACCTAGTTGACGCAGTTAGCTGTCACTGACACATCGCTGACTGTATTAATTGCGTACATGAGAATGTTACGAGTTGGCTGAGGGAGGTCAGACCGATTACCGATAAGTAATCCGCTGTTCGTACAGACACTTCTGACTGTTTGATGACTGTCAAATTAGTCAGCAGTACAATAATTATTCGAATATAAAATTTTTCAGAATGAAGGAGACAATTTTGGAAAAGTTGTGAGTTCATTTTGCTGTAAACCAGAATGATCTAGGAATTTTCGTAGAACTGCCCAAATATGCTCGAATTTTCCTCTAGAGGGGACTTTCTGGAAAAAATAACATAACCCAAAATTGTCAAGTAGTTTTACTCAGTAATTCCCATTCAGTTCTCATATAAAAAGTATAAACATAAATTCGAAGAAATATGATTCCACACATCGAATGACAAATTAAAGAAGTAAATACATAATAAAAATTCTCAATAAACGACTGCAGTGATTAAGTATGAGGAATGTATTACGAATGGCTTTCAATAAAACTCGGATAGTAGGGTTTTTGTTCCCTGTTCCCTTGTCTTCCACCCTCGAAGTGTATGCACAAACAGTATTTATATATTCTAGCTATGTAAGTTCAACCCAAAGTTGATGAAAAAATAAACAGGGTATTTTAAATTTGACCCTCACCATTGGAATCTCGGAAACTTCAAGGGATACGAAGTCGCTTAAATAGGGATAAAGTTGCGTATTCAGAAAATCAGCAAAATGTCTCTTAAAAAGTTTTGAAATGGAGAGTACTTCCGGAAAGAGACGTAAAAAACGAAAGTTCCCAAAATGGTTTTAATTTTCTCCTGACTTTATTTGTGGTGGGATTTCAAAATGAATTGCACATGAATTCCTATACAAGACGGCACAATTAGAATTTCAATATGACGTTTCGTCCCTTGTTTTCCAGCATCAACTTATTTTTTTACACTCAATCACAGGAAATTAGTGAAATCAAAACAAAATGGTACCATATATACACATATATATATATACACACCTATATGTATATATATATACACATACATATATACACATATATATATAGACAATGAATCAGAAAATAATAACAAAAAAAAAGAAAACATCAGTGATCTGAATGAACACATAATACATAGGTGTTTGAACAATTAATCACTTCCACAAAAAGAAGGGAAGAAAAAAAAAACCTTATCTATAAAAAGAGACGAAGAATACAGAAAACCAGAGGGAAACAGGAAGTGGAAATGAATATCCTAGAGCTACGAATTAATAATTGAAGAAGGCTAGAACTATATATATCTTGTATACAGAAGATTAAGTAACGATGACAAGTCAAAAAAAGATAAAAGCGAAACAAATGATTATCTGATAATTTCAACCTTGCCTCCACTTAAGCGACTTCGTTTCCCAATGGTGAGGGTCGAATTTGAAACACTCGGTATAGAGAATTTTTCTGCTCCTGTTCATAGTCAGGCTTTCACGTGCTATGAACCTCTTGACATACCCTCAGTGGTATCTGAATTATGCTCGATATTTTTCCAGTTGTCTATGCTCCCATCCGACAAGAGATACCACGTAAAGATTAGTATTTACCTGGCATCTGTTGACACACACAGCTTGATACGATTTCGCCTAGTTATAATGAACTTGTTACAAGGATACATGCTATCTCAAATTAACTTAAGAAGGAATCTAGTTGAGACTTCAAAGAGCAATTATCAAGGGTCTGAATCAAAGTAACTTTAAACAAACGTGAGCTCTGCATTAAAAACCTCTTTTTTTGCACTTCTTGCTTCTACTCATGAAACTCTGATACCTACATGCAATTCTCACTAAATACACACGCTTTATTCATCAGTCTCACCGCCGCCGAAATCACGTCGACAAAAGTAGAGAAGTGTAAAACTCCCAGCTAAATCCACGAAAGTGAAGTTCTGTCGCTGTTGGCTGTGGGAGTCGTTAAAGAATGCTCGGAGGAGTACGGCGCCGTGAGTTGTGAGTTGTGGGCCAAGTTGTATTAATTAAAGCACGGGACGCATTGAAAGGCAAACGGAGCGCGACAGAGCGACACAACGACGCTGTAGTAGGTCGCTGCTACGAGTGATGAATGCCTTTTGATGATTGAAAGCGAAGCGTGCAGAACGCTCTCTGTGATAGCATTTTTCTTTGAAGAACGCGTGTGCTTCTAGAATATGCGGGCTACCAGGTGATTTGAAAATTTTCTGGAGCATACCTCAAGTCATGAATTCTTAGGATTTGGTCAACTTTTATACCTAAAAAAACAGTATTCTTAGACGTTACAACTGTATTGTATTGAAAATTGAAATTGAAACTCAAGAAAACTTTTGCTTTCATTAAATATTCGACTAACACTGTCTTTTTGTATGTTTTTTATATCGAAGCAGCCGCGCATTCAGAAGCCTAAATGTCAGGACACCACACTACTATGGGGATCCCAAACAAATTTTGTTCATCCGGTTTTTGAGCTGCCTAAGGTTAGTAGAACTGGGAAAATTTTCCTTTTGTTTAACAATTCCGACACTCTTGGGACAGAGTAGCGACAGTATCGGCCAGTTCTGGATGTGTGAAGTTCGTCACAGTTAGAATAGGAGGCTGAAGTCAAGCGGGTCTGCCTGGCAGGCACATCATGGAAGGAATCTCTGAGGAGCAGAGCCCATCCCAACTAAAAATTATCACTCCTATTAGAGTTGCAAGAAGGATGATACAGTATTCCTTAAACAGCATTGTATACTGTAAGAACATTAGCAAAACCCTCTTAGAACAGCTATACAAACGGAATGGGCACACCTAATAGGACACTTCAGTCATTTAAGAAGTTGTATAAGGGCTGCAGGTAACAGTTATAAAACAAAAGTGTAAGCCTCTTGCAGCCGCTATAGGACATTTGCGTCAGTGCAAGATTCAGTTTTTGTCAACTATACAACTATTCTCTTACGTGATTCTACTTAATTGCAACCAAACTATTTGCTATGTATTGTATAGACGAATTGAAGAATATACATATAACTAACACATTACAGTCATCTTGTTTACTTACATATCGGCCATTGTGAATTTCATACACAGGTATATGATAAACTTCTACACTTTGACATAGGGCTATTGAATTAGTTGCGCAGCAAATTTTATTGTGATTATCGTGCAAATTAGTTACCCAGTTTCTACGGGCTTCGTATTTGATTCATATTTTGACAATGATCAAAAGTATGTCTAGATTTTTAAGATGGAAAACTGAAATTATCTGCGTTAAATCTTCCACAAATCCTATATTTAGACACAATTACACTAATGTTTATCACTTTATATCTATAATTTCGAACTGAAACATAATTATTTAATATTAAATAGAGGAATAAATGTTTGTCCAATATGGCGGGTGGTTGTGTACAATCATGGCATCGCCCATGTTGTCTTTAGGTTATTAGAATATTTTGGTGTAGCCTGCAGGTGTTATACAACAATTTGACAAATGTCTGAAATGAAATACCGACAGAGTCGAATGATTTACCCAGAATTTGTACCAGATCTATATCTTCTGTTTGAACAGTTGATAAAACCTTTTGAACCGATATGCATGCGTTGTTTGTCTTAAAATATTGGTTATGGCATTTCAACAAAAATATGACAGCAGAAAGTTAGGTTATGGTGAAGTTGTTTACCAACATATTTAGCATATGTAACAGTTGTATAAGTGCTTCCGTTGGGAGCAATCTGTTGGCTAATGTAGTAAATTGCACAGCAAAGCAACAAGGCTCGGGTTTGTTTTATAAACGTTAGCATGGGTGCCACAACACAACCATTTTGACTAACTTGCAAATATGCCGTATAAAATACTTGTATAAACGTTTATGCAACAGTTAAAAATTTGCCCTATTAGGTGTTGTATAACTATGCTATAAGAATATTTTAAACACATCATTTTCGAGCAAATATGTTGCAGAAAGCAAATTTGCATTCCACACAACATTAAGCCAGCATTTTGGTGTTCAGGCAACAACAATAGAGAGCTTTTATGGCTGAACGGTTCTTTTACCAAAAGCTTATATCACTACTTTGCTAGTTGGGATTGCTATTAAACTGCTTTTAGAGCACCGCTGATTTTAGTCATTAACCTATTTATTAATTTTCTCTTCAAGACGCTCTTACGATGATTAAGCTAACATAATATTTGTGTCAAATCTGCATACAAAAGTAGTTTTCCAACGGGTGAGTAGATAAGTATTTTCCGGGGTAGTGGAGACTTCTAGAAGGGGCATGAATCAGTTACAAATTTTAAAATTTAGAATTGTAGCGGTTTCTGCCATTTTGTTATATCTTGGAAAAGGCAATGCTTCTGGAGCAAAAGCGGGTAGAACTTTCTCACTTATCTTGAGTAGACACATAAGAAATATGCATTATTCAAAAGGTCTTGATGAAGCTGATACCGTAGACCAGCGTAAGTAAACAAAAATGCCTTACAAATAAAAGCAAAGTTTGATAATTTCAGCCACCATTGTTAATCGTTGTAGCTTACAGGAATCCAAAATTTGACTATTTCATTCTACAGATAGGAAACAACTCCACATAAATGGATTTAAATCATTCGAATGTTTCATTTATCTCTACAAACCTTCATTTCTTCCCACGTGATTGAACATATCTGGTATCTGAATAATAAATGCTTTAATCAACTTCTCGGCAAGGCAAATACAAAGCGGTGTGCCATGGATACAGTCCTGAATCTTTAATATAGCCGCTCCAGCTTTTTTCTTTGATCGGGGAATACCAGAGAACATTCTGTATAGCTTACACACGATCCTTACTTCATTTCACGATCTAGTTGTACAGCAGATTGTAAACTATTCAAATACTTTAACTTCCGCTTCATGCTTGAAGATGCGCAAAGAAGTTGAGTCGATGCTGTACAGTGGCATTGCTAAGAGTGGGGTTACAGGCCCTCGCGCCTCTGAAAAAGACGTATTGTAATTGGAAAAAGCTTAGGAAATGAAATATTATGCTTTTTGGATGTTACATGATATGTACATCACTCACTCATGTCGGTCTCTTCCATCGGTTTTTCTGTCGGTCTGTTTGTCAGTCTGTCTGCCGGTCTGTCTGTTGGTCTGTCTAACCACTAATCCTTGACCCCTCTATAACTCGGGAAGTACCGGTGGGATTTTGATGATGCTTCAACACAGGGTTACTACTATGATAGGGACTGCGCTATTAAAAGATCAATGACACCTTGTTAGTCCAATCTTTGAAATGCCAAAGGTAAGCAGAACTTGAAAGTGCCCCTTAGGTCCACTGATCCCCAATCTTGGTACTCTATGAACAAAGGGGCGGTCTTATCAACCAGTTCTGGATGTAGGAAACTTGACAGGGTGAAGATGTGAGGCAGAAGCCGACTGACTGGATTGACGCGCGGTGCCATCATCGAGGAGAGCTCTGAGGAGCAAATCCCTTTGACATAACAGTATGGGTTATGTGGAGAGAATTACTCCTTAGCCGTAAACAAAGTTACAGCACTATGTTTTGGAAGCATTGAACTGTATCAAATTGTCGAGTCCCCAAACAGTGATAACTTCCAGACCTCTCGTCAGAGAAGAAGTTGCTGCTAGTCTTCTTCTCTTCTACTTGCCAGACTTCTCCTTTTCACTACTGCCAGTACCACTTCTAGAAACTCCATATAGCTAAAAGTATGGTAGAAAACAGTTTCTAATTTGTTTTTGATAATTTATGTTCTCTCTTAACTGAGATACACCGAAACAGACAACCTCTGTATCAATATTAGCCTCTGTTATGATGAAGATACGTTTACATCACCGCGTGGATATTCTCTTGCCAATCTTTTTATGTTTATTCGGCAATCCATCAGGGTAAAGTAAAGTGAGACTGAAGCTCACCTGAGAACGTGTTTTGGAGCGCCAAAATATAATCTCCAGTGCACAAAGGCTCTGTATGTTTAATTACGCCAAAACTTCAACACAACCTATTTTAGTTGCTTTGAGGGCAAACATTCGCAGATACAAAAATTAATCTATAGAAATGAGGCTTATGTTAAACAACTCTAACAATAGAACACACCATGTTGATTAATATAGGATATCTCAAGGCTATATAGATATATTGTTAGTGATAGGAAGCACTTTTCGTAAAGCTTTTTTTGGAATTGTCTTATACTATATTTGCAACATCAATTATGATTCTAAATCTAACATACTGAATCCACAGCTTTGAGAATGTGGCAATTCTTACAACAAACTAGTAATGAGCGGCCTCAGAAACCCACGGTATCTGACATTGCATGAATCAACTATAAATATTTCCCCAGCTTACTACTGAACATTTTCGTTTCATATTGAAATGCTTCAATTAGGTTATTGGATGTATCCGTGTATGAACTCGTAAATACGCTGCTGTTTGAAACTGTTTTGTATATTTTGTAACAGCCGATTAAGAGACGGCGTGGGAAAACACGGCCGACAAAGTAAATATAAACATTTTACGGAAAAAATGTGTTTTTGAAACTACGCAGGTAATCGGGATGAAGCCGGTAAAGTATGACAAGAGGTGTAAAAATACAGAATAAATCACTGTTTAGTCGGGTAATTTCAATAATTCCCATGTTTAAGCAAGAATGGTTGGTGCACATCTTTAGACCTAGCGACTAGGACCAAGTTTTCAATTTTAGATTAAATGTGATCTTATTGCTGCCCAGAAGTTAGCTCTCAAAACGCTTTTTTCAATTTCAGGTTTGTCGTAAAACGGTAGTTAACTAAAACCAGAAGACCATCTACGAGTTGACTAAAAAGTTGTAGTCAAATCCCAGTGCCTAACATTTTTTGCTTGACAGTGACATGAGTTGTCACATGTAACGTAAGACACAAACATCGAGCGCAGTGAAACTCAGAGGACAGCGTTACCAGATCAAAAGTTGCGGGTTGGTTAACAAAAACCTGAAGCACTAATTAATGGTTAACTTACAAGCTATAGTTACCGAACATGGTAGTTAACCTGTGATTGAGAGTCTGGGTCTAATTGCTTGAGTGGCCAGTTATAAATCGTAGTATTTAAATGGCGATACATACATTTTTCAGTTTAAAATAAACGCCGCGACAGAGATCAAATAACGACATACAGCGATTTTTTTTTAATACTCGAACTACCACGAAGGCCTAACGCCTAAGCACCCATTGGGTACCGTGTGGCTATAGGTTGATACATGGGAAAGGGGGAACGCCACACGGACTCTGGCGAGGGAACACGTGTGCATGCAACATGCACACATTCTGGCTCCGCCTACGAGATCCGCCGGGTGGTACCTCCGCCTTCGACAGTCAGATACCATCTACCACCTACGGACAATCACCACATCCGTAGCCAAGAGAAAAATTTCTCCTGGGACGAGACTCGAACCCGCACAGCGCACGGCGATTGATCAGGAGACCGAAGAGTCTACTACTGCGGCCACTGCTGCTGCCCCGATTGTTATAAGTTGAATATATCTTGTTGACAGATTTGAATTTTCTAAAGTAGGTAGAACTGGAGAACGCCTCTTTTGGTAGAGAGTATCGATACTCGATAGCTGAGCAAGTTAAAATGGGGGATAGAAGTTATCGTATTCCCCTGGTAATCATAAGTCGATGAACGTTATGTAGTAGAGCTAAGGTGGGGCTTATCAATTGCAGAGTAACGGTGATTTGACTGAATAAGCAAAGGTTAAATCTCAAAAGGCATTCTTCAATGTCAGGTTTGCCCTAAGAGGTAATTAACTTCAACTAGGGGACCACGTATGAGTGAATCCGAGACTTGTAGCTGAGCTGTTACAGATGACAAAAGAAACAAATACCGATTGTCACAAGGCATATAGAACATGACAGGTCAAGCGTCAAGACAGGGCTGTCGCATCAAAAGTTACCAACCAATTTACGTGCAACCGATAATTAGCCTTCAAGTTATAGTTAACCAGCTTGAAAATTAACCTACGATTGAAAACTGAACCTAGGAGGAGTAACGTTCAATGGCATCCCGGTAGAAGTGAGTTCGATCACCGACTGCTCGTGGATATGGGGATGCTTGAGATCGGCTGTAACCCATCAGTCAAGCAGATCTCATCTGAACAAATTTTTTGAAACGGCAGCACTCCAGTTATGTGCACAGGTAGGTGTATATGGCGCCCTTTCATATTACATATTAAGAGGTTAAATAGCAAGAATACCTAATAGCTCAGAAGAAATATCCAAACGGGATAGAAGGCACATGTTCATGTCCAATCGGGTTCGCGCTGACTCCGGCGAAATGGCTTCCTGACAAAGCTTGGCTATCTACTAAATCCAGATTGGCACTTGAGCATAAGAGTTGAAGCTCATAAAATCGGTTTGGCATATCTGTAGACTGTAATATAACAGATATTATCCAGTGACTAGTAGACCTTAGGCAGGGCGTAGTGGTAGACGTTGGAGGTATACTAACCTAGTCTCCGCGCCGTGAGTTGCGCGGGCTGTAATTGCCTATAGGGGTATCCACCTATAGTCCCACTGGGCTCACGGGTATTTAGTCCTCAGACCTGCATGATGGTTCAAGTACAAACTGCGTGCATGATTTTTTTCGAAGCACAGATAAAGCTTCAATCCATACGTTGCTTCTCTTTAGCTTATTCATAATACTCACCGTACCCTGTTAAGTAAACGTTGCCTCCATGACTGGTATTATGTATACCTCGGAGCCTATAGTTACTGCACTGGAAAAATGTTACCGACAACACAAGGCAAAACGCATTAAAATGTACTAATTAGCTTCAACCAGAGAGAGAATTAACATGGTAACTATATGTATCGCAAAACATCTCTTTGCTCGACTATTCTATTAAATTCCTGTACAGGCATACGGAATTTATTCTGGTACCAGCTAGCTAGGTCTAGCAGCGATCCAACAAAGGTAACATGGCAATATCAGTCGGTCCGGTCTCGTCGAAACCAGGTCGAGTATCCTGCTCAACCCCGTAACATTGCTACTTGTTGAGATCCAATTTGCAACGCGTTCAACGCTACCCAGTTAGAATTTTACCCGACGACGACGGTAGAACTTGCCATGCTAGCATGCTGTTAGTTTAAGTAAGGTCTCTGCCTTAGCTTATGCAACTCACCTGGTTTTGGGTTGCCTTAGTATAAGTTTACAGTGAGTTGGTCAGTCCACTTCTAGAAGAAACTTTACCTTGAAGATTACCAGTGATTGCATGAAGGAACGTTACGACGTTGAGGTTAAATTTAGCCGATACCAACAAAATTATGTTCGGTGGTATCATAGTCCTCGGAGGAAAAAGGTTTGCGTCCAAGGCGTCTCGGAGGGACCATACACGCATTCGCAAGATTCAATCTTCTCCAACAGCCAGACTGCAATGAAGGCACTAAGTGCCTGTTAGATTACTTCGAGCCTTGTATTGCAATGCAGGGCGGCTCTGGATTGTCTAACTGCGAGGCTTCCGGTATCGTTAGTGTGCGTACCGGCATCACTCATAAGGTGTCAGCAGTGACAGTGCAAAGACAAGAATTGGAGTAATTAAGGAAGACTACCAGTACTTGTTCCTGCTACCTGTAGAGTACATGAAAGTACGGAAAACCTGAAGGGGTACCAAGGGACCTTACAAACAGATTTCTAGAGATACGTTCGGACACAATATAGAATTGGAAGTATAGAGACCACCGCTGGAAAAAAATATACATACTTATAATAGTGGATCTTCTAGCTAGTGATCAACGATGTGTCAAAGCAGAGGTCCAGGTACGCCCTGCAGAATATGTTGCGTCATTTCTTCGAGAACCATAAGGCCTTCACAAGCTGACGCCACTCGAGTCTGTTCTTCACAAGCGGTTTGATCTGTACCAAGGATTTTTCCATTCGCCTCGCCTTATCTATCACCTTTCTTCTCCATGTCAGCCTGGGTCTTTCTACATTTCCGCGTACGTGGGGATTCTAATCTAAGGCCATTGTAGCTACTGATCCGTATATCCCTCTTGGTAGTATGTGACCTATTCAGCTACATTTCCTCTTTTCTAACTCGGTGTCTGTTTCCTTTTTTTCGTCCCTGACCTTCTCCAGTTCTTCTATCGAGGGAACACGTGTGCATGTCACACTTGCCCCGCATCAGAGATTCGTCGGGTGATACCTCCACGTTTGACAATCTACTACCACCTACGTGTAAACATAACCTCCATATCCTAAAGAAAAATTCTCTTGGGACGGGAATCAAGCCCGCGCAGCTCACTGTGACTGATTAGTAGACTCATGGCGTGTACCACGTCGCCACCGCGCTTCCTGCTGAACAATTGTAGCTTTTTCTGATCGAACCTAGTTCTGTTGAAATCTGCCTAGATGTTCGCACGACTCAACTGTTTCTATTGCTTCATCATGATGATTGAAGGTTCTTGGTTGATTATATTTATCCGCATTTCTTTCGTCCCTTTCACATTGACGTTTGGCCACTCTCTTCCCAACTTTGCAATAGTAGAAGTTTCCGAGCCACTCCAGAAACAAGCGATTCCTAAGCTGAATTGTGCAACAGCTGCTCTGGACTGGAGAATTGGTTTCTATTTAGTTTTTCAGAGGATTAACGTGCAGTTTCGATGCCACAAAGAAACAAGTGGTAGATTGTTACTACAATAAAAAATCCAGCTGCAGAAGAGAAGGTAGCTGTTGGCACTGGGGTGATCGTACTGACGACGAACACTTCTCAGGAGTAATGTGTTCTAAGCATGAGGTGGCTATCGAAAAAGATCCCTAAAATCTTATGTACCGGTTGTCTCTTTTCAGGGTCGCTCAACAGTGCGTAATTATTGAAATAAAAGGGCTGATCAACCCTCCATCAGCGCTCATCACAAGGGCTAACTATAAATGTAATCGTTAGTGTGTTCAAGCATTGACTCATGAATAGCGTCAACATACTGCTTAAACAATATCTTACTTTTATATTCGGATACTGATACGTTGAATCTGATAATTGTACCAATATGCTGTTGCAATCTCAATTAAGTAACACACTATTAGCTCGAGTACTTTCCCACATCCATTAGCGACGAATATTATACAGCTACCACACGTGTGCCCTACTCGTGCTTAGTCACATTATACGACGTTCTTCATAGTTCTTCGCGGGTCCACAGCTTCGCACAATGTCTTGGCGAGCGTGCCATTTACGCTCTCTAAGTGCTAATATCTAAGCACTTATATAACATTCGAATAACATAATTATGGAACGGGCGTAGTTACAGCTAGAACATGCTGCTCCGCGTGCTTTAGTTCACAATAAAATGGAACAGTGAATTTCTGCAGTGGCGTATCAAAATTGATGGGGAGAAAATAAGTTTGTACAAAAATTAAAATTGTCATTAGAAAATCAAACTTAAGTCCCTCATTGGAATCAAATCCTTGTATATGATATTTTAATTCCCAATCGTTACCTTCTAAAATAAGTGAACAAACACTTTCGTTTACGGCAGAGTCGAAGAGAACTGGGAATGTCCATGTCATACCGGCAAAGAAGGAAGATAGTCCAAAATGACATTTGTAATTTTGACAAAAAAGGGTAGGCGAAGGGCAGATCTACAAGATACCAAAAAGGACCCTAGTAAAGGTTACACGATTCCTGGGATATAAATGTTTTATCTCTCTTTTTTTAATCTATCTTTTGTTGCTGTGCCTAGAAGTGATAGGATAGGTATCTCTTTATTTTTTTCGGCAAAACATTCTGAGATAGTTGGTCTGCCATTTGAAATATCATTTTCGATAAATACAAGTAGGTAAGCTAGACAAACTTTTTTTTTTATACTCCAACTACCGCGAAGGCCTAAGGCCTAAGCACCCGTCAGGTACCGTGGGGCTATAGGGGGATACAGGGGAAAGGGGGAACGCCACACGGACTCTGGCGAGGGAACACGTGTGCATGCAACATGCACACATTCTGGCTCCGCCTACGAGATCCGCGGCCACCGCTGCTGCCCAAACTAATTTCTTCTTCGTAATTTTTATTTAGAAAACTATTTTACTCAACTTGGTATTCACCAATGAAATAAAAATGTACTAAACGGTAGATCAAAGGAGGACATTTTTCGATGAAGGCAAAAAAATAATATCTCAAAAACAGTGAAACTTTTACTAGGGTCATTTTTTATTTCAATTCATTGGGTAGTGTCAGTGAACAGAACATATATTCGTCAGCGCTTATAAATGCTTATAATGTGAAACGAAGAACAAGGAGGAAGCTTGACGATGAGAATAATTTTTATACAGCTCCACACCGCTATAAATTGAGGGTAAAAGATGAAGATATCAACAATTATGTCATAAAAGATGAGAATGTATGCTTAGCATTAATTGTATTTCATATAATTATCAAAGAAAAGGTTGAATAACTACAAAAAAACATAAAAGCAACGAAAAGCTCCAGTAGATCAAAGATTTTACCTAATCAACTATAACCAGTGTATGTTAACATTATTCAAAACACATATAAAGATGATATGTGATTAATTTTGTATATCATTGGTCACATTACCATTACCATCCTGTGTAACATGACTTACGTGGGAATACTGAACAGCCCATCTTAAGACAATCCCTTGACTTCATTTCATGCGATTATGCAATAAATGTCAAATCATTGCTAGACATCCCAATCCATGTCAAGTCACCTCTTCAAGGATTTAGTCTTAAAGATTTAATAGTGTATACTTTTGATCTTGATTGAGTTCCTTCCGCTTGCTTCATCGAAGTTCCT
This sequence comes from Acanthoscelides obtectus, assembly GCA_963669975.1. Lineage (NCBI taxonomy): Eukaryota > Metazoa > Arthropoda > Insecta > Coleoptera > Chrysomelidae > Acanthoscelides > Acanthoscelides obtectus. The sequence goes on along the minus strand of CAVLJG010000008.1, from coordinate 30,230,249 downwards.
TCTCAACAGACTTCTATTATATTTATAAGGTAGATCCCAACAATCTGGTCAACTCAAAATACAACAACCCACACTACTGAAATGATACGACCTCCTGTAACAACACGACTTCCTGGTTCTGAACTTTTGGACGCCCACGTCGATGGCTTAGGACGTACTCACTAGTGATACTCAGCTGCCAGGTTCGATAGTGAGGGATTTAATAAAGAACAATTGCGGGTAAATGGTTGAATATATTCCGCAAAAATATACAAGCTTGCCTCTACGATCAGGTCTGAGCAAATGGGCTTAGGTTTAAATAGTTTTAACTTGAATTATCTTAAAATCAATGAACCAATAAGGAAAAAATACAAATACTAAATTCGTCTGCGCTGAGGTATCGAATCAATTCTCTAGAAAATATAAATAATAAGAAAGTAGTTTTGTAAAATAAACAATAATTTCGACTTAATTTGAATCCACTCACATAGATGAAATGTAAAAAATCTGAATTAAGGATTTATTAGTGAATAAACATTTGATGGGAAAGTATACCAATAGCAGTATCAAAACTTATGAGATTAGTAAGCTAGACTAATGAACGTTCTATTTTTCTTAATGAGTTTCTGATTGTATCATTAACACTTGACAATTGATTCACTAAGAACCTTAGAGTATTTGCAACTCAGCCCAGTTGGAAGTTACATGTTAGAATTTTTATGTTTGCTTCACTCTCCGAATATGTAAATGAAACACTAGTGTTCCGACACTAAAAGTACGGCCTATCCGAATGAAACATATACAATTGGCCCTGATGGATTCCCCAAGTTACGCAGATGTATATTTTATGACTCTTTGTACATCACAGTCTATGCTATCCAAATCGTACAGGTGGACAGCACTTGTTTCCTAGGCCTCACCGCTACTAAATCTTCTAAGAAGTATCCCTAACGCAGGGGCGGCTTTTGAAATCCGTATTGTAATACATGTGTTATTGAACGTTTTTACTATTTTCAAGAGAGATTGTAAGCAAATTGGAATTACAAATAACTATCGATATCCAAAGCACCATCAGATAGCGCGGGGGTGTAGTGGTAGGTTGTGTCTACTAATCTTGTCAACGATAGCTGTGCCGGTTTGAATATCCTCCCAAGAGAATTCTTTTCTTGGCCACGGATGATGTGATTGTCAGAGGGCAGACACTCTCAGATCGCAGAATGTGGAGGAACCACTCGACGGATCTCCAAGGCGGCACCAGAACAAGTGCATGTCATATGCAAACGTGTTTCCTCGCTAGAGTCCACGTGAACGGTACGCACGGGTATTCAGGCCTTTAGCCCTCATGCCACACACTCCCTACACCCAAACACGTCACCTAAGTTATGTTTTTAAAATGCTTTCACATATGTTATTGTTCAGACTCAACGCCAACAGTAACCTAAGGTTGTTGTCTGAACAAAAGCAGCATGTCAGTCTCTTTCCACAGAGATTATTCAGAAATTTTAGAGGCAAAGTAAAGTGCTTATTTTTTACATAGCCGGATTTCTCAGAGCCTGATTTAGAAGTAAAAAATGTCTGCTCGACCTGCCTATTGTGATCTATATCCCATGTTCCTGTTGATTTTTGTCCGGATTTTCGTGCGCAAAAAATAGTGTGCCGTAAAGCTTTTGCTACTTAAATAACTCCATTTCCATTTTGCTCTCCACAGCTTATTTATGATAGGTGGTTCGTAGTGTAGTGGAGGTAAATTTCAGAGTCGAAAACTTTTCGGAGCATATTTCACGGCAAAAATTATGTTATCATAATTTACCACCTGGACCGGAGAGGGAGCTTATCTCTTTTTTATTTATTACTCCATTTTAATTTATTTGCATATAAATTTCCTCTCGGTCGTAGTCCCAAACTCTCTCGCATCCTAGGTACACCTTGGTTTATTTAATTGTTTTTTGCAGATGTGCCGCTCCAGCGGTCCAAGCAAATAACATATCCTCAGCATTGAACTAATTTAAAGATAAAATACAAACTAACTCGAACTAACTAAAACTAGATCCAGAGGTTATTTTAAGGGTGGAGCAAAGCTTGTGTTAGTAGATTTGAAACAAGATACTTACTGGAGGACCTTTTATGGTAGGACCGTCGAAACTCACCTGAAAAGATATACATCTTTATTAAACAACATAGTGTATGGAAGGCGGAACAAAACATATTTCTAATGATGTGAAATACAAGCGATGTTGCTAAAAATAGATTATGTTTCAGGCATTAGCCAATTAAGACTATCGTTCAAATTTGTCAGTTTCTCCAGGAAACTGTGACGAATAGAATATTTATATAAAAATGCATTATCCTACACGTACATGAAAACTTACTTAGTACAAGCGAATGACAAATCTTTCTGTATGAGACATCCTGATTGTAGTCATATAGTCAATTATGGGCAGCATGCCTTACGTTTCGCAATTTTAGTCTTTATTAAATTACAAAGGTTCCAAATAAGTTTTCTCCAGATTTTTTTCACAGATAGGAAAACATACTATTCGTCGTTGTTTGTCAGAGGGGTCCGGTGAGACTTTGCTCTTAGTTAAAAGTCTTGTCGGTCTGGTTGTCTGTCAGGTGTGGCTACTCAGAACTCGTAGGATATATTCGTAGTATAGAGAATGCAGCGGTGGCCGCAGTAGTAGACTCTTCGGTCTCCTGATCAGTCGCCGTGCGCTGTGCGGGTTCGAGTCCCGTCCCAGGAGAAATTTTTCTCTTGGCTATGGATGTTGTGATTGTCCGTAGGTGGTAGATGGTCTCTGACTGTCGAACGCGGAGGTACCACCCGGCGGATCTCGTAGGCGGAGCCAGAGTCCATGTGGCGTCCCCCCTTTCCATGTATCCCCTATAGGTCCACGGTACCCAATGGGTGCTTAGGCCTTAGGCCTTCCTGGTAGTTGGAGTATAAAAAAAAAAACAGATTTAAGAGTAAAATAGAAAGAAGGAAATACAGGAAGAAAGACATAGGGCAAAAAAAAGAAGTGAATCTTTTGAAATAGCTTAAGCATTATTGGTTTGACTACTCGAATAATTTTTTGACTCCAAATACTAATTTTGATCGGTTTTGTATACTGAAATAATTTTGGTTGGTCTGAAATTCACAATTTAATTTTGATCACAATGCGAGGCGCGGCCTGGAATATTTGCGAACTTGCTCGAGTGTATAATCTACTGAATCATGCAACAGAGGGTTGCTGTGCGATTCGGATTTATTATAACGCCGCTGTGTGTGTGTTATTTTACATAATTTCTTAGATATGGGATATCAAGATTTCTGTGAATGGTCTAATTTGACACGTACTATTGTGTGATTGTGCGTAGGGTTCTGTTCTGCAGGACTTGCAGTCTCTGCATGTGCGTTTTGGCAAGAAAACACCAAACCGCCCATGCGAAGATGATTGCGGGTCTTATTGCTATTTTATACAACCGAATCTTGTCGATCAAACTTAATTTTCAATTTCTGCACAACAAAGGATAAAGCTGCCGAAAGGTAATTTGAAATTTTGTTTTCAAAATAGCAGTACGTTGCTGCCAGGGCAATCCCTTGTCAATGATGACTCCAAGATACCCGACAGATTGTTCCCATGGTATATGATTTCCATTCACTAATATCTAAGATGCGACAGCGCGACGTTTTTTAGTACAATAGATGGCCTGCGTTTTCGAAGTATTAATTTTGAGCAGTCATAGATCTGCCGGCGCCTATACTTCCTCCACCGCACTCTGCAGCCTGTCGGGAACCAGGTTACCAGAACAGGACTGGGTTACCAGTGCAGTGTCGTGAGCATAGATATAGACTTCACAGTTGCTGGGGCCAGGGACGTCATGTATATAAAATGAATAAGCGATTGGTCTTATGACCGACCCCTAAGGAGCACCGGATCTTACCGTATTGTTGACAAAACATTGATAAGTTTGATCCGAAACTTTCTTCCTTCTAGAAAATATTTAAACAGTTTTAGTAGCCAAAATGGAAAGCCCTTTTGGATGAGCTTATACAAGAGGCCCATGTACCCATGCCTTTGATACATATAAAAGCAAGATTCCAGTACTTTTGATGAGGGTGAACCCCTGGTTACATGGTCCACCAGTCTTGCTACCTGTAGCTCCGTACTATGCTCAAGCAAACATTTGAAAAACTGTCAAGTAGAAGTCATATTAAAAATAAAGTGAAACCCCGTGAGATGCCTCCAAGCATCTACATACTTGAAGTAACATTTAAATCATAAATGAAGTCCTTTATAAATTCATAAAAAGACTGCAAGTCCTGCAAAACAGAACCCTACGCACAATTACCAACGTACCGTGGTACGTGTCAAATGAGACCATTCACAGATATCTTGATATCCCATATCTGAGGGGTTATGTAAAACAACAGGCGCAGCGGCGGTATAATCAAGCGGAGTCGCATAGCAATACTCTGTTGCGTGATTCAGTAGACTACACAGTCGAGCAAGTTCGCAAACATTCCAGGCCGCGCCTCGCACTGTGATCAAAATCAAATTCTAAATTCAGACCAGCCAAAATTATTTCAGCATACAAAACCGATCAATTATTTTTTGGAGTTACAAAATAATTCGAGTAGTCAAAGCAATAATGCTCAAGCTATTTCAAATGATTTACTTCTTTTCTTTGCTCTATTTCTTCTTTCTTTTCTTTTTTTCTTTCCCTTTTCCCCTTAAACATGTTTGGTATCTGGGTAGCCAGACCTGACAGACTAACAGACCGACGAGGCTTTTAAGTAAGAGCAAAGGTCCACCGGACCGCTCTGACGAATAATGACGAATAGTAATTCATAAAACCTTTTTAAGTAAGGATCGTTTCCGTCGAAGAGCTGCATGCCAGATCTGATCAAATACAAGACGCAGCGCATTTCAAAACGGACTTTAAATTACTTTTTGTCTATTAGCTGATAGTGGCTGATAACAAAGAAGCACGCCGTTTCTCCGTAATGGGATGTCGTTCTTTCCACAGCAGAGAAAAATGGAAAGCAATTGTTCGCTGCCGTTTAATGAGACACGCGACGACCTGTTTTCATTTCTTGTAGAAAACTTGGCGGTCGGCTGAGAGTAGAAATAAGGTGGCGTTGTAGATATTGCGTTCTAAGAGGTAGTTGATATAAGAACAGAAATAGAAGTCATTTTGCCTGGTTCAAATAATATTATCTGTGACTTTCAGATCTACATATATACCTCCTATATGCATTTATTTTAAAACTAAAGCCATTACGTAGGCTGGTTACAGGGTATTTACGTCAAAACTTCCCACCACAGATTTATTGAAAACACCTGGCTAAAAGAAAAAACACTGAGACATATCAAAAGATTTGTCAAGGGGAACAATTTTTTAACCAAAAACTACTTCACCCCTTGTTACTCTCGGCCCCCCAGGGTCATTCCCTTGAAAATTTTAAATGTGGTTAAAATTGGTATCGAGTAATAGCTTGTTCATTTTGATGTTTGATTTTTCAAAATCGGACGATTTCTTTTCAAGAAAATAAAAAAAATCTTTATTTTAATTTGTTCAGATAGAAAACAAAACCACACATAAATATAACTTCTTATTTCAATAAGTATTCGAAATGTTGCCCGTTATTAGCCAAACAATGATGTAGGCGATATTCAAATTCCTGACGGACATTTCCAAAACCATGTTGTGGGATATCATGGCAGCTTCCGATGATGCGTTGATGAGGTTCATCCAAACTTTCAGGTTGGTGAGTAAACACAATCAATTTCAAATTTCAATGGCCTCATAGAAAAAAGTACAATGCCCTCAAATCAGGAGATCTAGCAGGCCATTCTTTAAGCCCTCTTCCACCTATCCATTTGTCTGGAAACTCGTCGCCTAGTCGTTGCCAAACCGGTAGAACATAGTGGGGAGGAGCGCCGTCTTGCTGGAAATAAATTTCAGCCTCATCAAGTATAGGGTTTCCATCATCTTCGATTTGGTTTTCAATAGTTTCAGTGATGAGCGAATTGATGGTATTTTCCAACATATCCAAATCAATGTCTCTATTCAAACTTCCAGAATAAATCGTTCATTTCCTCAAATGCTTGCCCATACATTAATTTTTTGGGGGTACTAAACCATAAGGATTTTCATTGCTCTAATAACTGCAGCTATGCTTATTAACAAATCCATTTAGACAAAATGTGCATTCATTACTGTATCAGATATTCTTTATGGTATTATCATTAACCGCTGCAGTCATTTGTTCACAAAACTCCACGCGCCTATCGGAATCATCTGCGGTTAACTCTTGCATTATGTTAATTTTGAATGGCTGAAATTAATGGAGCTTAGTGTGTACAGAGCCTAATGAAATACCAGTCGTAGCAACAATTTTTCGTAATGAAGTATTAGCATTTATTCCAAAATGACCCAAAACTTCAACTTGAGCGCCTTCATCCAAAACTCTCCAAAGATCACGTTTTTCATTTGCAGTAAATGTAGAAACAAGGTCAAAAACATACTTATGCGAAGTTATCTTCCGAGGAAGTCTGGCGTTAAGCGTGACGGCAGCTTGCCGAGCACATTGACTCTGGGCACCGCAAATTAGAATCACTTCCACTCTTTTGGCTAGTAAAATTTGAAACAATAAATTGATTTTCACTATCCCAAGATCTTCACAAAGGAATCTGACATCAAATTAAGTTTTCTTTCTTTCCCTTGGCAACAAATAACGAAACAGGTACAATAAATACAGTTCGCCCAGGATATCTGTATTAGTGAAAAGAATACGAAAAAATTCGGGTTGTTATTTGGTTGTTGCCACGTCTAATCTTCGGAATTGCTGTTTATGTTGGTAGCTTCCGTTTTAAATTATAAACGAATTGTAGATTTGGAAAACCCTAACCGGCAACATTTCGAACAATTATTGAAATGAAAGTAATATTTTCGTGTGTTTTTGTTTTCTATCTGAACAAATTGAGATAAATAAAGTTTTTTCTAATTTTCTCGAAAACGAATCGACTGATTTAAAAAATCAAACGTCAAAATAAAGTACTTCGAAGGACCTTTCAAACAAGATATTATTCGATACTCCTTGTCACTTAAAACTTCTAAAGGAATAACCCTGGAGGGCTGAGGGTGAGGGGGTGAAGTAGTTTTCAAATAAACACCCTGTATATGAATATAATGTAACGTGTTTTCTGGCTACATTAGATTAAAACGCCAAGATTGCAGACATATTTGGATCTGTTTCAAAATCTGGATTATACTATCCGTATCGGTGTATAAGACGTGAACAATTGTTTTGCTGCTATGAAACTTACAAAAACTGAAGAATCTTTTTTTCTGAATATGTTATAATGAAATGAAATATGAAGGGGGCACCATAACTTAAATATATTTATTTGGGTTTGAATCCCTGATTAGAGAGTATAGAGAATATACTATCCGTTTTTTCGGTGTACAGAGAATAATGGCTAAACGATATGCCACAGCTCAATTACACTAGGAAGCTTGATATTCTCTAAGTTCAATTTTGGGTGATACTACTGACGATACAATATGCTTTGGCAGTAAAGAAAACTTTGCGCACTCAACTTATATCCGAAAATGGCAGAAGGACAAATCTTAACAAGCAAAATTTTAGTACACTTGAAAGAACAACTACGCAAAATACCTAAATGATGCAGACCTCAACTGCATATAACGTGGAAGAGAGGCAGACTTTCAGGTCTTCTGTGAGTGCCAAGTGCGGAATCACAAGAGGCAGTATCTTTTTGTATAACAAATCAAAACCAATTAGTACTGCCTGTAAGGATATACTCTGTCATGTTTCCCAATCAGTGATTACGAGTACTTTCTCATACAACCCAAGTTTATAGAATCACGAAAAAAGGTTCAAGTCACATCACAGCCGTTATTCTGAGATTTTATAACATAGTTTTATTCGTATCTTGGAGTATTTTCGGTATACTACCGTGTAATGAGTACGATGCAATAACGAAAGAGCAAAGGGGCTCGCTTCACTCCAATCGGCGAAATGGTGGTGGCTATAAAAAGATCATTTGAGGGAAATGTAAACTCCACAGGATAAGATGGTGAAGTAACTGATACCAGCCATAAAGGACAATAAGACACTATTCGTGGCCAAGGGCGGTCTAGCATCGGTTTTTATTATCCTCATCTATTGTCGTAAAAGCAAAAGATGAGAAAATCAATCTCTTAAGAGCTTCTTGGCTGTTCCACGTCGTGTTGACAGCATTATGGGTTACAGAGCATTCCTGGTTTAACTGCGTCAATGTTTTCTTGCCACGCTAACTTGTACTTGGTTATTTTTTTGCGTATAGCAATGTGTTTCCAATCTGGAATTTGTCCTGATGCATTTAAAACAACTGTTATTACTCCTGTTTATAAAGGCGGTGACAGAATGGAAACATCAAATTATAGACCCATATCAGTACTATCGAATATAGCCAAAATTTTCGAAAAATTACTACAAAAAAGGATATTACAATTTTTGGACAAAAAGAAAATTATATGTTCTGACCAATATGGATTTAGAAAAGGAAAATCTACTACAGATGCAATTTTGGCTGCAATGGATGAAATTAACTCTAATGTCAAGAAAAAGGTACCTACTATTGGTATCTTTGTTGATCTAAAAAATGCCTTTGATACGGTTAACCATGTCGAGCTTCTGAAAGTTATGGAAAGATTGGGATTTAGGGGAGCGTCACAAATCCTTTTAAAAAATTACCTTTCAAGTCGGGCACAGACTGTCAAAATCACTAACACTTACAGTAAAAAAATGTACATCAAGTGTGGTGTGCCTCAAGGAACAGTACTAGGCCCACTATTATTTAGTCTCTACTTAAATGACTTATTCAAAATTAACAGTTCTGGAAAGATTATATGTTTTGCAGATGACACCCTCGTATTATATAAAGCTGATGACTGGAGCACACTGCAAAATTTTAACAGTTAACTTCAAAAAAACAAAATTTATTACATTTACATCCTATTCAAAATTTTTACCTACCTTCGAACAAATTTACGTTAATTATCATGGCCAAAAGACCAAAATCGATAGAGTTAACACTTTGAATATCTTGGAATATTTATAGACTCACATCTAAGGTGGGATAACCATATTAAATATGTTATCAAAAAAATTAGAAATGTTGCCTATAAACTCAAAATGCTTGCTAACATTCTTACAGAAAGTTATCTGCGAATCCTATACCATGCCTTAGTTGAAACCCATATAATATACGGCATCACAGCCTGGGGTGCCGCCTGCAAGACATATATTTCTGACCTGAATATAGCACAAAAAACTGTTTTGAAAGCCATTTTCCAATATCCAAAGACCACACAAGACATTATTCAAAAGATCATTTAAATTCTTAGCAGCTAAATTATATAATGTAGTACCAAACGAAATAAAGATACTTAATTTTGGAAAAAAATTTTGAAGAAAATTGAAAGACTGGGTTGGTAATGTGCAGCGAATGACTATACATAATTATATAGAAAACCAAAACTACAAAATTCCAATTACATTAATACCTTTTAGATTTAACAATAATTGTTATACACATATATGATTGATTGTTAGTTATTAAGATATAAACCACACACAGGCGATGCCTTCTGTGGTTTTTTCATATTTATTTGCCCATTTTTTGTATTTTGGCGAATAAATATTATTATTATTATTATTATTTCCTATTTGCTGAATGATAATTGCTGTAATAAAGCATGCTTTCCATTCATTTTCCATAAATAAAGATTCCCAGTTTTTCGACATCTTCTAATTTGTGCTTAAACAGTCACGGAGGCAAAGCCCAAATGTCAGCGCGCCACGACTTATAGGAATAAAAGGGAGATATATTAGCTTAGGAGCGAGAAAGTTTGACCAAGTCTGAGGAGTACCGAGGTTCAAGACATTTTTCATCCCATTTGGATTAAGCGCAAGATTTTCAATTGAACTGGCAGGAGATTCGAATCAGTCTACGTCATGATCTCTCTCTCTATGTATATATATCTACGTATGCGTGGAACTTTTATGTCGCCACTAAAGTTCATGGTTGCTAGCTCACTAATGTTCCAGTAGATCTTATGCCCTAATTAAGGTAGGAATACAAAGAGATCCAAATAAGTACAAGAGGATCTGATGAGATCCAAGACGTGTGACAGAAGTGTTTAGTATCCTGACATAATTAACGCTTTCACTGCCGGTTCTTCTAGTGTCCCTTGAAATTAATAAGCATGTACTATTGGGCTTTGACAATGTCTATGAGTTTATATCTATTCTGACTGTTTAGCTTTTGTTTGATTTTAGTGCTAATCCCAGTTTCTGTTAGGATTTGCTCCAGCCCCCTTCTAACTAATGTAGATCTATTAGCCGATGATGCAAAGCCGATAAATCTTGAAATAATAACGAAACGCTAAGTGAAGTGGTGTACTGTTGATGGAGCTGAGCGTTTGAATTCGAAAACCGATAATGGAACTCTACGCCATGCTACGCTGTTCGCTGCTGCGTTAACAATGCAAACAGAAGCTTGCCTGCTACTAGAAATCAACAAATGAATTACATCGCCTCTGTGCGGTTACGAATATAAAATACATACAACGCTGAATAAATTACGGTAGAGTGCTGCTGGATGTTGTGCGTTTGTTGTCTCTCTGAACAGGAGTCATACAGGGTGCTCCAAATTATGAAACTATGAAATTTAACTTGTAATTGCGCATACATCAACAGTCTGCGGAAATCAAAGCCTACCAAACAACATTTAGAATTATTGCTCCGAGATAAACCGATTTTAAAATATTTTTCGGAGTCTCACATCGAGAGGTTATACCTTTAATTTAGATATGTGTTAATCTAATTTTTTTTTTATGTTTAACAGGGTTTTTCAGAATCATTTTCAGGGTTTCTGAGAAATAAAATCGCTTATAACTCGGAAAAGGTCAACGTTAGGGAAAAACTGCTAAGGACTTTTTTGTTCATAATAAAAATGCATTTTTTGTAATTTATTACAGAAGAACGATTGAAATAATTTTTTTCTTGATTCATGTTAAAAAACATTAAACAAACTGGATTATGAAGAAAGGAGAGTTTTTTCGCGAATGGGAGGCTTTCGCTCAGTCTAGTATCTCAGCATCTGTTCAAAAATGTTCACTGATATCGTGTAAGTCATTAATTGATCAGTTTTGAGGATGTAATTTTAGCTGACAAAATTTTTTTCCATATTTTCTCTACATGTTCTAATTACATAATATGTATACAAAGTATTTTTTCAAATTTCACGATGCACCGAAGTAGGTATGCACTGAGAATGAAACAGGTGGTAAAATGTATGAGATTTTTTAATTTATTTTGTGGACATCTATGTTTCTTTTTTTGTTAGCCTACCAAGCATTTATGAGCATTTATATTTATATATATATATATATATATATATATCGTCGCCTGAATGCAGAACTATTGTATGTCCAAATTCTTAATTTTTCAGATTTTAGCGCGAGATTGTAGGTCATAGTCACCTACATTGCATGTAGAGGTATTGTAAGTCCCTGCCCAAGCGTTCTCCCATCACTGGTCTTGAACGATATTTGGCATAATAGCTTGAAGCGCGTCATTTCGCTGCAGAACGATCGCTTACAGAACTACTGCAAGTCCAATATCAGCAACAAATATAAGTCCACTTTCACGGACTTGTCATACTTTTTTTCTGATAAAACATTCTATGTCCAAAATTTCGCAGATATGTTAGACCATTTACAAACGTGAAAAATAGCTCTCCTGTAAAATTTGCATTTTGTGACTTAGAATACTTCTGCATTCAAGCGACGATATATATATATACCGATTTAAATTGTCAAACAACTTACTCGTCGTTGAGGTTGCAGCCACAAGGTGTTTCAAAACGAACGTAGAGAAGATAGAACTTGTTATAAACATAAAAACAATAAGACGGAGACATTGGGATTGTTGATAACGACAGATACCTTCGTTATATGTTGAAAATATCAATACACCCGAACATATTGAAAATTATTAAACATGAGAAGACATTTTAGGGAAAACAATCGGAATGCAGTCTCTAACCTCCTACTTCCGCTACACGTGCAGAGGGGGACAGAACGGAAGGATAATGCGTCGTCAGATGACATGTGATTGACGCGACGGACCGTGGAACTATAAACCTCATTGTCCAATTTGGGTATGAAGTATACAAGGGACGCTCGGTAAACCTCCACCCAAATTACTAAAATGCTGAACTAATTTGTTTTGGAAAAATGTGTGGTTCATATGAGTGTACGAATGTGAGATAGTGATACACACTTGAAAAGATGTGTTATACAAGATAGATACTTGGCTTCATCAACAAACAATATTTCCTGGAAAAAGAATTTTCTTTTTGCAGGTTGAGATAGTCTAGTTTCTAGCGCAGCATTAATGAATAATTTCTAGGGAGTATCGCATGGTTTGGTGAGGGGGACAGACCAAGACTGTGACATGCGTTTATGTTTCGCACAACATATACGGATTTTTCAGAAAATATCTCTGCGTTGTAGACATCATCCAAGATTTTTTTTGTGTGTGCTGTTGAAAACAAACATAGTGTCTAGTGCCCTCATGACGTGCTGCAGCCCATGCGATGTAGGTACCAAGAAATCGTCATGTGTAATGGTTTATACACGTTTTACATTTCTTCACGAATTCAATCATATCGATTTCTTCAAGGTCATACCGATTATATCAATCAACAAATTCATGGACTATATGAGATTATACAGTGCTGCCAATACTGCGATTTTGATCTTGAGGCAAATTTCACAAACAGAAACCATTGTTGAATACTTCTATCAAAGTTCTACTCTCGTATTGAAAAGATGCCAATATAATGGAAAGAGGAACAAGGTTGACACCATATGGCGTCCGGTTTGAGAAAAAGGGAGGCTATAATCGCGGAAAGGAATCCCCAAAGATCTACTTGACGTCAAATCCCTGTTTAATACTTTGAAATTTGGCCTTGAACTCAATTCATGAATAAAACTATGGACTTATTGTCAATGTAAAGCTACAGGTTAGTATATTGTGAAGACAAGATGCAAAACCAATTTATAGCTTTTCAATTGCTTGCTTGCTAGTGATGTATACTGAGCGTGAAAGTTAAGCCACGATATTATATAAGTGTGTCCATCCTTGGCTCTACCCCCTGATAGTTCTAATAGTCCCTCGCTAGATACCGACTGGATGAAAGGATGTGTACAAGCCAAACAATGTGCTCCGTAACTTTAGTATTCAGAAGTCTGAATTGATAGCTTCTTGGCTTGTAACAAAAAATGAAAGCTTACGGAGCATAAAGAAGATCAGCAATGGAAGCGAAGACGTTCAATATCGTCTACATATCGTTCCAAACCCTTGAACGTGGAAACACAATTCAACGAAACACCTATTGTGGTCTCCGCTTGTATATCGAATACCTCCCAAGTATTTACCTGATACGAAAGCTTTCTAACGAGGAAATGCGATATTTTCAATATCAATACTCTGCCACATCAGTCAGCAACTGCTCGATGCTCCCACATACATTCTGAACGCAATAACATGATAACAAGCTTACAGGTACGGAATGTATGGAGCTCGACAAAGAAAATGCTTTTCGCTGAGAAATAACCTCTTAGTACAGGCTGTTAGCGAAAATAGTGTCATCCAACACAATGATTGGCAGATTCAAAGTTACAATCGTGTAATCGTGTACAATAATAATGGCTCATGGAGAATACGAAATAGTATTACGATTTTTGCGAAATTATCCGATACGACCATTGCCACCACAAAAGTTAACAATTTTTGAGATATTTACGTAGCTGCCACTGAACTGTTTGTATGTATGGCATTTACGTCTACATGGATCCGGAACCGAATCCGTTATTTTTATTTGCTACCTGATAAAACTTAAGTTATTTGTAGCACTTTTTCGATCTTGAACAAAACATCTGTCGTCATTGAGAGCTCGCAGGTGAATGTTAAACTACATAATTTAATGTAATATCATGGATTTTAAGTTAGTACGTTACTTGTTTTCCTCTTGAGTACTTTCCTTAAAAACAACAAAACACAATTTTTATACCCCTTTCGCTTTTTGCGTACTAGAGTATTTCCAGAGGTAATATCTACTTTTGGAACGATGGGCTTTAATATATATATATACGTATACTTGAAGCTACCTTTTTCCTTCAAAATTAAAATTACAGAGTTCATTTTCAATGGTTGTAGATAATATAGTTTAACCTGACTTATTGTGATAAATATATTTTAAATTTTTTGTAACTGACTTGCACTGACCGGTTTAACTGCCTGCTTGTGTACGAATTGCGTCTTCTTCTTTGCTAAGAAGACTGTACTTTTTTGTATTATATATTTTTTTGTGTCCTGGTCGGTACTGAAAAGCAGCTGTTAAGCTGAATACTCGGCAGGTAAATAAGAGCTTTTTATTATTATTGTTAAATTAATACCAGAACAGCAACGCACTTGGAAAAGTTCCAAATATGTCCAATGGCGTCCTCTGGAAAGACTGCTTTAAGTGTTATCAATGTCAGCCTAGTCCTTCTATGGAACACCTGTCATTGACAAGCTTTTTGTGAAAATAACCCTAGAAATATTTGGGAAAAACCATTTTCGGTAGTATTTTTAACGGACTAGATTTCGGAAATGAATAGTCGTACTCTAGGTAAATTTCAGTCGCTGAAATATTTTGTTCGTGGCAAAGAATCGGGGGTAAGAAACAAGTGATCTGAAAAATTCAGGATTGGGTTGACATATTCTAATATGCTATGCAACAATAAGATATTTATATTCGGTATGCTCAACTCCTCCAGACACCTGAAAATCAATACCCTCTACAGTACTTATGTCAAAACGGGCAAATAATTTGCAGTTTTTTTCTTGCTATAATTTTCATTAATATGTTCGGCATGATACACCAATAGTTATCAATATCGGTGGATTGCTAGCGCCGTAAATGTTAGATTCCGCGCAAAATCCATTTGATCTAGAACCTCCAAGATCATTTCTATTCACATGAAGCTCCATCTGTTCATAGTGCAATAAATATTGGTTATTTCACTACAACGAAAGTAATACTATCTGCACTCCTACCCACAATATTCAGTATGAGTAAGTGCCTAGTCTATATGAAATCGTAAAAGCGTCAAGGCTACATTACTTTTAGTAATATAGTATACATCCAGCGACCCAGTTTGTTGTTGAAATACGACGGGCTTTGTCTCTGCCGAGAGATAGTTCGCGTTTTTGTGAAGGAGCTGCTGGATGCAAAAGAGTTACCGTGCCTGACTCTTTTGAATTAGGAAAGTGTATGCAATTTTGATAAACAAGGAACGACGGCATGTGCACAAAAATGTTCCATGTTCAGTGACGTGCAGATGAATCGAAATTCTGGTTCTTATAACAGCTTTACGGTCCATGAAGAATCTTCGCATTCGCTCCGAAAAATATTCTGATTCGGCTTTTTTGCATAATCTCATTTGAAATAAACGAAATCTAACGATTCTGCATAATACCATGCCTAAAATTTCGTCAGAAGTGGTTTAAAATTGTACTTGGACAAATTTCAAAAAATGGTGTTCGCGTACAGGTCAAAGTTCTTTTTTTAGATTTTTTTGGCCATTCTGAACAAAAAAAGTGCTTATGCCTTTTATAGTTGTGACAACTTGTGCGAGACCTTCCAAGCAACCAGTACCAAGATTTGTCTTTTGTATACGTGAAGGAATATTTGCATTTTCATGCTGCCTTCTCTCGCTGTGATGACGTTGTCATAAACATGTTGGCGTTTCGAGTTTTAGCATACACAGCGATATTTATCGAACAGAAGGTACAATGAAAAATAGCTACACAACATCCTATGGGGTGCTAAAATATCTAAGGAGTTTCACATTTAGCACCAACTTTATAATATTGTTCCTATCTACACCTAAGAAATATGGTCTGTAACAACAAAAGAATATGGTTATAAACCTCAGAAAAACAACTCAAGTTCGCCGTTTACTCGTCACGTTGTAGAAGCCGATAGCCAACATTCAGGTGTTCCGCATAAGGTTGACTTTCAGAGTGATTTTGAATCGGCATATCTCCTCTACTGAAAGCCGTATTTTCCCATAATTACTTTGTTAACGTCCAGTTATGGGCACATGGCTGGAATTTAGTGAGCATTTATGTTACTTTGTCGGTATAGAGTGACAAAGCAGTAAATTTTGATCTGTCATGGCAAACTCCATCTTTAAGGGCAAGAACACGGATTAAAGCATCCCACAAATTGGCGCGAAATATTCGCTTTGGCTGCGAAAATTTCGCGGCGATGAATTCGCGATCAGATTAAAACGCGGCGGTTTACGGACAGGCTCAGACTTGTGCGAAGCGAATGCTATTGTTCCATCGTTTTTATCGCGGCGTATTTCAGTTCGCCTTTGACCGCGTTTTTGACGCCGTTCTTCAAAAATTCGCAATGGCAAAAACGGAATTATTGATAGAAATAGTGGAAAAGTATCCTTGTTTGTATGATTTGTCGAACGATGAATACAGGAATGTGAGAAAGAAAGACAAGATTTGGATGGAAATAGGAAAAGAATTAAATACAAATGGTATGTACCTAATATTTTTTATTAACTTGTTAAATAATTTACAGTCTACACAAATGTGAAAACGAACATTCTATATATTGGGCATAGGCATATCAGAATTAAATAATTTACGAATTTGTCACGAGTAGAAAATGCTAGCTTGCTGCCCGCCGAGGATCATTTGCTATATCAGTAAAAGCTCCAAGCACGGGTTCTGGGGGATCTAAGAATTGAAAATATTTGTCATCGCCACTTTTACTTCATAAAAAATTGTGTAAAACACATGCCGTACGTACAATTAGAATAGTAGTATCTACTTTAGTTTCTAATGGCCTGTAAAATATTCGCCATTTTTGGGACAAAATACCAAACGCATTTTCCACGACGCTTCTAGCTCGACAAAGTCTTACATTGTATTTCTCTTTTCTGACGTCTGTTAAAGTCTGCTTATAAGGAAATGGTCTCATAAGGTACGGTTTTAAAGCAAATGCTTCATCACCAATTAAGACGTACGAGCAGATTTCATTTTGCCCAGGGAGAAATCTAGGTGCAGGGACACTCATTAAATTTTGTTCAAATCATTTTCCCATGTTTGAGGTTTCGAAAATACTCCCATCACTATTTTTTCCAAAACCACCAATATCAACACATATAAATTTATAGTCCGGACCAACAATGGCCATAAGTACTATTGAATATTTATGTAAATAGCACCAGTAATTGGAGCCACTGTTGTTAGGTCTCTTGATTGTTACATGTTTACCGTCCACGCTGCCAATGCAATTGGGAAATCCCCATCTATTTTCAAATTCTTCAGCACATGCTTTCCATATATTCTCTGTTGGTTCTGGTAAATATATATGCTCCATATGTCTGCATATCGCTTCACAGACTTCGGTTACGATTGCACTCACTGTTGTAAAGCTAACTCGAAAGCTATGCCCAATGGTATAGAAGATGTCACCAGTGGCAAGGAATCTATAAAAAAAAATCGTTTTTAGGTGATGAAGTAAAAAAAAGGTGGAAGAATATCAGAGACACATTTGCAAAATATATAAAATCTACCAAACCAAAGGCCGGCCAAGCAGTGGGCAACATAAAAAAATGGCAGTGGGCTGACTACATGGAATTTTTCCGTCCTTTTTTGGCATTTGCCAAAACGTCGTCTAATGTGAAAGATATTGACGTCATACATTATGAGACTGCCGAATTTAACTCAAATATATATCAGGAAAGGGCTGGAAATGTAGAAACCGAAAATTTGGAAGACCGCGGCCATGGAGAAGATGAAAATGCTAATGTAGATGCAGAAGATGCACAGAACGCCTCGGCAACATAGACAGCACCATCTTCTTCATTGAACACTACAGCAGTGACTACTCCAGGGCACACCTTTCCGCAGACTGCAACTACACCAAAATATAAAACGAGCAGAAAACGCTATGAACCACCATCTTCGTCTGTACAACAGCTCATTAATTATTTTGAAGGTAAAAAACCTAAAAAAGAGAACGAGGCCATTGATTCACTTTTCTTGGCACATGCACAGACTGTGAAAACACTTCCCTTAAAGCGTCAAGCCCGAATAAAACTAAAAATAGCCGAATTAATAGCGCACGAAGAATTTGAACATATTGAAGAAATGTCTTCAGCGTCTACCCAGAATTCTGCAAGTATGTATGATAGTAGTATGTCGTCCTTCCCAAGCGGCACTGGGTTTACTCCAATAATATACCCAACAGAGGAGGCAAATTCTGCCTCGAATTATTTAGCAACATTTAATCCTAGTGGCAACATGTAGTCCAATTATTACAATAAAATATTTATTTCACGATCCCTGAAGTTTTCGTATTCGATAAGCCTACTAATTTTAATACATATAATTTTTTTACCTGAGTGTAATAGCAAGTTGTTCTTCTGGCGAAATAGCTTCACGATAATTTGTGTCAGATTTTCGTATTTCATCTTTCACCAAGTTCAATATTTCATCGAAACACTCTGGAGTCATTCTAAAATATACGTAAAAGCGCTGTTCATCCAGCCGAAGTTGTGGCATCAAGGTATGGTATTCCCCAAATTTATTTCGTTCCAAGTTAATATCATGTACCCACTTCCTTCGTTTCCTAAACAAAATTGAAAATATTTGTTTTATGTACTTCGTTAAACTTAATACATACCCAACTATCAAATGGCGTTAAATAAACATAACTTACCGTGCATTTTGTTCCTCTTCTAAAGCAAGAAATAGAAGTGCCTCCTCTTCTTCTGAAGACGAGCTCATTGTAAAAGGCAAACGCAACCTGTCGAAACCTTCACGTTCGCGGAGCGAATAAGACGCTTTGGTATGAATAGACAGGCGAAACAGATTGCGAATTTCGCTCTGAATTTCGTTGCGAATACTTCGCCGCGATTATTTCGCGCCGGTTTGTGGGATGCTTAACTCTGCATTAATTCTGGCAACGCTTTGTAGTCTACTAGTCTTCTAGGAGGGCCTCCAGTTTACAGTAACTTGGCTCTTAATGGTATTCTGGGTTCATAACGATAGCTACTAGACAGCCATGATTTGGGCTCTTTATCAAACATGAGATAATAGCCAACAAAGCAGCTCATATAATGGAAACAGCAGGTACAGTTACACGGATCTCATGGAAACGTTCAACTTGCGATATGGGAGTTTGTATCAAGTACATCAAAGATTGTTTTATTGAGTTCCACCAAATAATATAATGCTTTAGCTGCTCATTCGTTTGAAGCTAATAATGTTATTATGACTCATTTTAATGTCAGCGTAACATACGTATAGCTAAAAAATAATATGAACCTGTATTTTTGCCTGATATCGGCATATCAGGGCATACTCTCCAGGATAATAACCGTACTGTATGCTACAACGAGTATTACACAGCTAGAGCACCATAGAGAGTTTAAATCGTAGGACCTCCTTAGTGTTATCTGGTGAGGACATCAATGACGTTACCGGTCCGGATGCTGCCTGATTGTATGATTTGACAAATTGAGGGATATGAGGTCAACGTACCGGTATATTCTCTTTATTAGGCAGGTATCATCAAGCGAGTGTTGCTAGTTGAGATGTCCGACTTTGTAAGACGGGTGGTAAGATACTGTATGATATTTTACATTCACAAGACCTACCTGAGGTGCCTCAAAAGAATTTGGGTAACTTCCCACATTTTGAATTTCTCGACTGATTACCGAGAAACTACGTTTTTATTTCCCTCGCCTCCCCAACCACATGTAAAGATGGTTTTTAGGTACCCCACTGAAGGCTTGGATGTTTCTAAATCATAAATTACGTTTTTTAAACTGTTTCTGCAAGCATTAAAGACCATCAATTTTGCATTTTATAATAATGGTCCGTTCTTAAATAATTCAGTGCATATTTTAAGTAAAAAGCAAACCTGGAACTAGTCATTAACCCCGAAGCTTTGATTCATTTTTAATAACTCTCTTTCCAGTAGGGAACGCTTCCGTTCTAATTTAATTTTAATCCAAAATGTATGCAAATAAATTCCGTTCATTAAGGGCATTTTTATACGCCAGACAGATTGTATCTGGAGATTCTGATTTATTCAAATTATTGTGGATTTTTTACTTACTTCTGTCACCGACCTCTCGTTATATTCTGTGGAACCGTTTCAAGTCTAGTTACTGTCTACGCATACGTAATTATTCAGTGACTATATTTGTGTGACATACGATCCACTGGAAACTAACGCGAAATAAAATGCCTTCATTTTTTTACATACCTAGGTTGAAAAGTATACCATTATTGACCTTCATATCATGAAGTACATGGAGCTGAGAGCAAGAGATCAATGTGTAGATTTTTTCACTACTAACACTAAATAAATACATATTTTAATCATTTACTTTTACCTACCGGTAAATCAGCGATCACGACGTTACATAATTTACAAATACTTTAAAGCATCTAGTAGCCCGGTATCAAACTGTCAAACTCAAATGAATGCTACTACCTATTTGGAGCAGATTTGACTGGTCTATTTCAGTTTCAGAGGTAAGTAAGTTGTTAACGTTTATTGGTTGCCTTTTTAATCTGGTAGCTTTAAAAGCTGTATTCCAATATTTTCAGATTGTTGAAATGCTCAAGAAGGATGGTCGTCTCATGAACTACACCTAATGTTGGTTATTCCTTACTCGTTTCAATTAATTGCCAAGCTGACATGATGAAGTCAGCAGGATACAATTATAAATCACCTATCCATTTTTTGTTATCATTATGTACCTAGGTAGAGGAAAGCTAATTCTCAGTGGGAGCAAGGAAAACTATTTTCACGACAAAACCTCAGGCAGTATGCATAAATTTGCCCTACTTGACCCCCTATTACTTTCTGCGCCTTTTGGCGGGGATGTGTTATAATCGAGAACTTTTCAGAAATGAGACATTGTTCTTTGAATGTTATACAGGGTGTGGCAGAGAGGATGGACGGTTTTAAAAAAATCAAAAAATAGTTAATTTTTACTCGAAAACAAATTTATTGATGGAATCAGGTTCACAAGGAAATAGCATTTGAGACAGTCAAGTGTGGAAAATCACATCAGTCATGTGGTGGCCGAAATCGTTGATGCAGTGCTGGAGGCGTTCTTGGAAGTTCGCGTAGACTCTCTCCAACATCGCTCTCTCAACTTGGGCGACTTCCACGCGAATTTCGCCCTTCATTTCGTCCAGAGTTCAGGGCTTGTTCGCGTATACTTGAGGTGTCCCCATAAGAAAAAATCACATATGGATAAATCTGGGGACCGAGGAGGCCAATGAACATCGCCAAACCTGGAAATAAGGCGACCAGGGAAGAGAGGGCGAATAACGTCCATGGATGCTCGGGTTGTGTGGGCAGTCGCCCCATCCTGCTGGAACCACACACGTCGGATTGGAACAGGTCGCCGTCGTAATTCATTCGTTGTGCATAATCTCCGGGCTGTAACTGTTGCACAATGGCCAATTTCTAGGGGTGAAAGCGGAGATCCATATGCAAAATTCGCCTTACCGACCGATCACTAAGGCGAAGTGCAGCAGCATGTTTCCGGGCAGATCGAGTCGAACTGTCTGACTTATTCTGTTTTTCGCGGCATAGTTTGAGGTTACGATAATTAATAAAGAAAACGCGTCAAGTACTAGCTGTATGAAAAGAGCAGTTTTCAAAGCGAACTGAAATGAATTCAAGAATTAAAATGATTCTTGCAGATGCAAAGAAGCTAAGTGCAGTTGCTGAACCGTTAAATTTAGGCAACTTTGGTTCATAAACAGTGATGAATTCTTTTAACACAACAAAAAGGTTCAAACATAGCATCCTCGTCTGCACGTTATGCATTGGGATCTGTCACATCACAGTCTGTTTCTCTCATACCCGTGAAATAAAAAAAATAACAAGGAATTCAACTATTACAATCCTTGGTTTTGTTAAGACGACACTCACGTGGTTGCTTTTCATTTTTCCATCTCCAAGTCTGGACCTGATGCAGACCTATATCGTACTGATTAGGCTAAACAGCCCCATCTGCGGTTGGTCGTGGATCCATTAGTTTTAAATAAAAGGTAAAATCGGAAAATTGGAGCAAAGACGATTGCCCCGTGAAATGAAGTATAAGTGTGACTATGCTGACGATGTCACGATAGTAACATTGATTATCACAGAATGAGACCGCAAAACAATACGCTTAAGGAACTACCACTGCTGTACACAAGCTTGATTCCAGAAGATGCTAGAAAATTAAATGGCTTATTAGACCTATGTAAATCAAAAGCAAACAGTCTTCCTAGCATTCCTGAGGCTTACCTGCTTTTCATTTTTCTCTAAAGGCCAAGGATGATAAACAGGTACAAAGAGGACATCATATTAACAGTGCTGGAATTGATCCAACGAAAACCTACTATGGTTATTTATTAAAAAAAATTGTAATTTTCTATAAACAAGAATGACTGTAATATGCAACATATTTTTGACGAGTTCGTCATTTTTCTGACAACGAAATTCATCAGAAAATCCTCTAATACCTGTATCTCAGTTCAACCAACATTGTAACTCAATAGTCTTCCTTGCAGGTATCGATATCACAAACCGCTCATTATGCTAGCCTTTACGAATACTCTCAGCAGACGTATCGAGCACCTTCCGGCCGTGGCTGCCGCTGGCCGTGGAGAGTATCCTGTTATTCTGGTATGGCATTAAACGTATTTCTGCCGAGCCACAGCATAGTGTTTCCTATGCACTGACCGCGTTGCTACGTCTGACAGGGGAAAGGCGTTTCCAGATGAACTA
Organism: Acanthoscelides obtectus; assembly: GCA_963669975.1. Lineage (NCBI taxonomy): Eukaryota > Metazoa > Arthropoda > Insecta > Coleoptera > Chrysomelidae > Acanthoscelides > Acanthoscelides obtectus. Next base: position 30,207,330 of record CAVLJG010000008.1, on the reverse strand, counting down.
CCGGTAGAGCAGGAAAAGAAAGTCTGTGGACTAATTATTTGGATCTATTTGACTGACCTTTTGCTTAGAGGGTCTAGTTTGTGCTGAACATAATCCTTCATGAACTGATAACGACGTTGCGTGAGAAGTGCAGAGTCAACCTACTTGACGTCATTTCTTACTTCCTATACCACTGGGCGAGAAAGTATTGTAATTGCGAAAAATTTCGAAAACGGAATTAATTTTTTGATTATTATATGACATGTACATCACGAAACATCCTGTTTTTCATTTTCGCCGTTTATATCTGCCTGACTATCTGTCTGTCCGCTAATCCTTGACTCCTCTATAGCTTAAGCAGTACCGATTTTGACGAAATTCTCATACAAGGTTATGCCAAGGACGAAAAAGAATTATAGTTTTTGCAAATTGGTCCAGTGGCGGTGGAGTGGGGACGAAAAAATAAATATTGCTCAAACTTAGTTTTTTGACGTTTCAGATGCTACTGATCATTTTTGGAATTTGTAGGACCTGAAATTTGGAGGTTAAAGATTGTAGGGGGTGGGGGAGGGTATGTTAAAATTTGTTGATGTTAGTATTTTTATATGGTCTCAAACCCGGTACCTAATTCTATACAACTATTAGCCATATTTCACACATCATACATTTTCCCTTTAAAACTAGAATAATTGTATGGGCCTGTTTGACTGACTTTGTCTATTCAATTTCTCTCTTTAACATGTTCTCAGAGGATCTAAATTAGTTGAATTTAATCATTTATGAACTGGGCGTTGCGTAGAAAGTGCAGAGTCAAATTACTTGACTTTTTTTATTGGGTTGTGATTAGTTCCTTGAGACAGATCTATGCCACTTTAAGAAAACTGTACTGCACTGCGAAAGAGCTTGTAATTTCACGAGCCAGAATGATCAAGCACCACCTGGCAACGACGCTTCTCAGTAAAATTCAAGCTCTGCCCCCGATAGCGTGGTGAAAGGTTCTAATTGCAAAGGTACATTTACCTTTTGTGTCATTTTCAATGTTCTCTACTTTGTCACTATTACACACTGTATGGTAAAATCGGAAACGCTCAAATAGTATTTACATCATCGTCGCAGCGAGGACAGACAACGTAAAATGCAAATATCCATGTATCACGCATATAAAAGAAAAAACTTGGCAATGTTTGTTTGGAAGGTCTCACACGAGTTGAAAATTATGGAATTTCAAGTATCTAGACGGGGCCGTATTAATATTTATGTAAAGAGAAGACATAAAGGGGTTTCTGTGAAAACAACCACAGCGTGACAATCTAGCTCTAAATTTAATATCACGGCGAGGTCGCTTTACAAGCAGGAAAAACTTGTAAAAAAACATCTCAGTGAGAAGTGAAATCTGCGAGTTCTATCTCTTAATTCTCACGGCAATAGTCAAGGAGCAATACAGTTGTTGTCCGAGTTACTTACAGCTCAAGAGTTATCCCACAGCTGATGGATTGGCAAAATGCTAGCTGAAATGAGAGGTGCTGGTGTAAAGTCCTTCTGCATTCTCCCCATCAGTCATAACTTTGTTAAAAACCACTCTTACAAAATCCCCGAAAGCACGGATGGTAATGCGTCTGGCTGCTTATCGTCAGCTAGTAAAAAGCATAGTTTGTAACTGCACGGTGTTGTTGAGGATGATAATAATAATAATAAAAATAATAATAATAATAACAATAACCGAAAATGAAACGATACAACATATAATGTTAGGTTGTTCCATATTGGCAAATAACGAATACCTCGCTAGGCATAACAGTGTTGTTAATCACCTACATTATAACATATGTAAATATTTTGGAGTCATGGTATGTGCCAAGTGATATCTACACAGTCCAGAGCCAGTGATGAAAACATCAAACGTAACAATCCTTTATGACATGCAGATCCAGAGAGACAGGCAAATTCTCGCAAACAAGCCAAATATTATCATAAAGGACAAGATCAATAAAACCTGCATTATTGTAGACGTTGCTGTACCATCTGTCTACAATGTCATTCGAAAAGAGGCCGAAAAACTCAATGAATGCAAAGACCTGGAGATTGAGATACGACGAATGTGGGATATGATGGCAAAAATAATACCGATCATAATAGGCGTAACTGGTACTATAACAAAAAGCATATCACAAAAGGTAAAACAAGTGCCTGGAGAGCACAACCTAAAAAGCTTACAAAAAACGGTAATACTTAAAACAGCACACATTGTACGAAAAACAGTAACTTGAAAACAAAACTTACTTGCCCTAGGAGTATGGTTTACTCTCGGTAGGTTAAGTGATATCTTCCCAATGAAAGGGAATGCTAAAGGGAGAAAAATTTTAACAGACAGGGTTAGATTAATATTTGTTAGTGACCAAAGGCAGAGCATCTGAATCATTGTATAATACTAGTGATTAACAGTGAATAACAGAAGGTTTTTGCCGCCCTTCATGAAAAAAGCCCTCATTAACTAATTTTTTATGAAATGCTGGGCGAACATCCAGAACAAAATTGTAAAATTTATTATTTCGGCGATTTTTCAGTTTGATAACTACTTTAACATAGGACTTTAGATATTCACCAAGTTCATTTAAAGAAAATATATTATTGATTGGATAGCAATGTCATTGTGCTACAATGTGGTGTAAGCAATATTCATGATTATCCTGTAAGAAGCCACTTACCATTTTTACACGTTTCTAGTAGCGAAAATATTTCTACTTGCTTGATACGCTCTGTATAAGATTGCTTTATCACATATTACCTCTAAACACTTTATGACCCATCAACTTTTATTACTCAACCGCACTTAAACACACAAACTACATGAACATAAAATGAGAGGGGAGCCTCTACATCAAAGTCGTAAAAATCTAATACGCTTAATATTTCAAATAAACCATAGAAAATTCGAAACAAGCAATGTGGATGTATCAAGAATTCACTAAGACCGTATTTCAGCTCAGAAAAATTACTCTGTTCGTGCAAGATGCAGTCTGTCTGAAAAAAAAACATCTGCATTGCGACGACTATGCTTAAGATATCAAAGCTGTAATCTGGTAATTGCTAATTCCATTTGACAATTTGACGTTTCAATATCCTTCAAAAGGAGGTAACGACTTGAGTGCGGCATTCAGGTTGGAGGAAGGCATTTTGAACAATTGTTGTGACGATATCATGTACAAAAGGCAAAAATTAAATGCAATAAATCCTATTTAGGCAATTTATCGCCCTTCTAAATTTTAACGCGTCTTAGGCCCGTAGTGCCGTAGTGACACTTTTCCGGATATGGGTCTCTATACTCAAATGTTTTTTACTGTTACACTGAATTACCCCTACAAGTTTGATCCCATAGTTCTGAAACACCCTGTATAGGCGCAGATTACGCACCGTACTGCCTTCCTGTAGCACTTGAGTAGCGATTGCTTATCTTCTTCTTCTTCAATGCTTTTTCATGGACTGGATAAGTATACAACTTGACCGAATTTGTCATCCCAGCCAAGATCTTACGTCTGTTACTACAAGGCCCATCATCAGTTGGCATCAGCCCAGTCAAGGAAACGACGATCCTATTTGCTTTTTTACTGCTCGGTCATCTGTATGTCCTCGTCCAACCATATCCCTTAAAAAGCACGCTAACTGTGTATCTCAGCTTCCCCAAAATTTAGTGACAGTGGGTCAGCATTTGCTTACCAGAGAGGATCATCACTTCAGTTTTTTGAAGATTTAGCTTCAAGCCATTTTCCTCCATCCATACGCTGATTTTATGATTCCATATTATTCTAGCAGACTTTTTAGCGTATCTTCCCCTCAGAAGCGAATTTCTGGTAACATATTTAGTCCTTAAATGCAACATACCGGGTCTCGGAAATTGAAAGTCATACGAAGTCGCTTGAATGGGAGCAAAATTGCATATTTAATTAATTAATAAAATGCCGATTAGAAAGTTTCGAAATTCAAAGTACTTTCGGAGAGGGAAGGAAGAAACCGCTTTTTTCCAAAATAGTTTTAATTTTTCTATGACTTTATTTGTAGTGGAATTCAAGAACATCCACTTTGCCACTGTCTCTCCTCTATAAGATAGCAAAATTAGAATCGTGTACGCCATTTCGGATTCTTGCGCAAAAGAATAAAGTTCTCAACCCTCGTTCCAAAAATGTATATATTCCTAGGTAAGTCTTTAAATTATATTATATCCCAAAATAATTTTTATTCTGTTCTGACTTCAATTGAGATGGAATTTTAAAATAAATGACATGCTGTTATTGTAACTTTTTCTCCTCTACAATACGGCGCAGTTTAATTTTCAATTCAATTTCTTCTTTCGACTTCCAGTATCAGGTTTGGTCTTCCGATTCGGAGAGTTTGCCGTAACTGTTGCTTGTATATGAATAAAGTTGCATTGACTTCTTTCATCCAGAGCCGTTTTTGAGGTGTGTAACGTCGGCTTTGGTAAGCAACAATTCGGAAGTGTACAAATAATCTCTCTGGTGTAGACAAGCCGTTAAACCTTCGGCCAAAGTCGATTGGAAACGAGGGTATCTTCACGCAATCCATCCCAGAAAGATCCTGAAAATAGTTTTATCCTTGGCTGCGTTCATTGGTAGCAAATACCGTCGGAATAGCACTCGATCGGATGGCATTTTGTTTTATTACGGACGCCGGTCTCCGTCGTCATTTGTAATCTAGATTGGACTTGTTTTCGACACCGCAACTGAGTATTTATGGCACTGCGAACGATTCTTTGTATTGTTCCATGATTATTGGCTCCAGTTTGAAACATTGTCCGTTATTTCCGGTATTGCTCTCGGACGGAGCTGTAAATATGACCACATTGTGTAGCGCTTTTTGCGCTTTTATGTGATGTTTGGGTAATAAAAGCTAAATAAGATTCCGTGTGTTTCCGACCCCGAACTGTCGAATGGAATAGTACAATGTTCTATAGAAATTCAAGATCCGATGCGGCTTATGCTGCAGCCGGACTCAATCTTCTCGTATATTATGTGCCAATTTTGAAATGGAATGGCCAGATACTTGTGACTTGGAGGGCCATGAGGGATATGGAACGAGTTTTATCATAGGTCACTATAGTCTGAACCGGAAGAGGATTTTGTAGCTAGTAGAACAGACTACGGAATGAATCTCCCGACAATACAAAAAAGCTTTATACCGGGTGTTTTAGACTCGACTCTCATCAGTAGGATCTCGGAAATGGTAAAAGATACGAAGTCAGTCAGACAAGGCAATATAGCGCATTTGAGTAACTAAAAATGACACTTAGAAAGCTCTGCAATTCTGAGTATTTACAGAGACGAAAGAAACCGAATTTTCGCATAATAGTTTTTATTTCTTACTGCCTTTATTTGATGGACATTCGAAGTAAAGAAGTCCATCAATGTTGCCACTTTTTCTTCATCATGAAAGTAAAATTTGAAACACCCGGTATATACTCAGTGACAAAGAAAATTGTTGAAATGATTTTATTTTCATTGAAATCTGGGTACGGTTAGATATGAGCAAGAAGTAGCTGTAACCAAATTTTGAAGTGAAAATATCTGCAGTGGCATTGGATTACCCTAACAATGTGCTGGGCCACCTTGACGTGACATACGAGCCCCTACCCACTTCAGTTGGCCCACTTCAAGATTTGTACCAAAATATACCTTTATAAACTAAACATGACGAAACTATTTACTTCTAAAACAATTTATTTTCTCAAAAACATTTTAGAAACACTCTAGTTGTAAAAAATACATATTTGAAATTACTTAGACCTATATCTAATAGAACATCTGAACAAATAAACAATTGAAAGATTACCATTGGGTAACAGTACCTTTATTTTTTATTACGGCTGAAATTCTTTGGGGCATAGTGTTAACCAAGTTTTGGCAAACATTTGGTGTAAAACAACCCCATATTTCTTGAAGCTTTTGTCTCAGTTCGGTGATTGTACGAGCAGGATGTTGTCGTAGAACCTTTTTCATCTTGTGTAACAAAGTTTCAATAGGTGACAGATCTGGACTGCTAGAAACACATTTCAAAAATGGTACATTATTTTCTTCCATCCATTATATAGCCTTTTTGAGGTATGGCACGCTGCACCATCTTGCTGAAACACAAATCTTGCCCGGATGTCAAACATTCTTCCATCACTAGTAAAAGCGATTCTTCTAACATTGCCAAATATTTGGTTGTATCCATATTTCCATCAATAAAATGAAGTTTTCCTAATCCTTTTGATGACATACTGCCCCAGACCATAATAGATGCTGGAAATTTCACTTTTCTCTTCAGACAGTCAACATGGAATGCTTCATTTTTTTGCGAATAACTGTACTGCGACTGTCACCAACACAAACTTCGAATCAGGCCTCATCACTCCATTGTATTGCACACCATTGTTGAGGTGTCCATTGTCTATGTTCTTTAGCCGATCTAAGCCGATTTTTCTTTTGCAGTGGAGTTAATAGTGGCTTTTCTTTGACGTATAAACAAGCTGTGCAACTTTAGGGTTTTTACTTCACTTTTTTTATCAGAAAACTTACCTTGCAAGTGCTAAATCCCGGTTTGTGGGCCTCTCTATGAGTTGTGGACCTCGACATTCTCCTTCCAACAGCGTCACTCCACAGAGCACTAGTGTAGTGTGTAGTAAATAATTTGCACGCCTGTTTTTCACGATTATTCTTATTAATGCTCTTCGGTCGGCATTTGCGATATTACTTTTTTTCACATATCGTGGGTTAATATTAACTGAACCAGTTACATTGTATCTTCTAACAATATTTCTCACACTGTAATTTTCTCACTAATAACCTTTCCTCTACCCTTTTTGAAAACCTTAACTACCCAAAACTATTTTAAACGTATTCTGACAGCTGGGATTAATAAAAACAATTGTCATGGCTTTTATTTTTCACAGTCACCTATGCGTTATAGACTTATTTTGCATTGAAATGAAAATAGGTTGATATGCTGTAATTGCAACATGTGTTATTTTTATGCTGCAAATTTGATTAGGGAGTGATAAAGTTGGTGTTTTCTACTATATATTATCAAAATATTCATTGTTAATATTATATATATAACACCCTGCTAAATTTTTATTATTTGTGTTTGATAAGAAAAAAACTAAGATTTCAATAGTTGGGCCAACTGAAGTGGGAAGGGGCTCGTATATCCGTCCAGCCGTCAAGGCATCCTTCTGTTGAGGTGACATATCTGTTTGATTTACCTTATCCCAGAGTAACTGTAGTTGATTCAGTCTGAAGGTGTGGAAGGAGGTCGACTCAAGCGTTATTCAGATTCTCTACTGTAGTTCTAGCAATATGAGGACGGCTCTTAATTGTTGAAAATTAAGGTGTTTAGAGAAATTGCAAAGGATAAGGTTCTAGTACTTTCTAGAGGTGATCTAGCATCACATGTAGTGGCACATCAAATCACGACTTCTACAGTGTAATGCAACTGACGGTCAAGTGAAAGTTTTGCATCATGTCTCTCTCCGAGATAGTTCGTCACTCGTGCCTGGCAAACATGCATTCCTAAAACTAAATGCATGAGCCAGTTGAACGTTACGTAAACCATACTGCTACGGTTTAGGGTGTCATTAAGTATGGTGCTAAGTCATTTCAAGTTTCTATTAGATGCGATATGATGGTGCAACGGTACATCCAGGAAATACTGGAGCTCCATTTCTTTGCCATCCTTCAAAACGCTTAAAAAACCCTATTAGTCTCCATATTACTAGATGACACCGTAGATCATTGCAATAATGCCCAAGTCAGCTTCCTTTCTTAGCCTCCTAGATCTTGAAGAAGGAAGAACGGTGACTTCTTTAGATAATCTTCCGCAAACAGTTTTTATGAACTCAATACTGCTAACTTTCGATGAGAAATTAGGAGAATCCAGCGATACCGCGAATGTTTTTACTTAAAAAAACCGCTACTTCCTTTTGCCCGTGTCTAAACTGCATATTACTTTATCACTTACCTAGAGTTATTTGGGGTTATCTGCCTAAATATACTAAGTGACATATAAATCCGAACACCCAGTTTAAACGGTTTTATTTTAATAAAAGTTGGTGAGTGTATTTATCTTACTGTAAATAACAAGTGAAAAAATTTTCAGCCTTATCAGTTGGACATTCCGGTTTTTATACTGTTTTTTTTTTAATTCACTAACGCTCTAAAAATGAATATTTCAGCCGCAGTAAAGAATCAACGTTGGCGGATTTTGGTTCTTGACATCCTTTACGATCGGTTACGATGCCTAGAGTACGGAGACCTGTACGATTTCGTCAACTTAGTGAGTTTGATAGGGGCCGTATAGTGGGACTCCGGAAGCTGGACTTTCTTTTCGGGCAATTGCAGTTAGAGTGCAAAGAAGTGTAGACACTGTGGTTAGGTGTTGTCAGGCATGGCTTCGAGAAGGCCGTACGCAAAGAGCAAGGGGCACTGGACGCCGCCGTAGAACAACAGACCGTGAAGATCGCCGCCTAAGATTATTGTCCTAAAGGGACCGTTTCTCCACTACCAGGTCCATTGCAAATGAATGGTTTGCAGAACACGGAAGACCTATTGGCATGCGAAGTGTTTACCGACGAATGAGAAGTTTTTCATACCGGCCACACTGGGTCCTCCCTTTAACTCGCGAACACCGACGTAATCGCCTTGAGTGGTGCAGACAACGGTCACTCTGGGATCAGGAATGGAACAGTATTGTCTTAGTGACGAGTCTCGATTTTGTTTAGGTATGCATGATGGTCGTGCCAGGGTTAGAAGGCGACGTGGTGAAAGGAGGAATCCACAGTTTTTGTTGAAAGACATGTTCATCACACTGTTGGAGTTATGGTTTGGGGTGCTATAGCTTATGGTTCCAGGTCACCTTTAATCTTCATCAGAGGTAACATGAACGCGCAGCGTTATATCCACGAAGTTCTAGACCCCATCTTTTACCCTATCTTGACACCCTGGCAGATCCAACTTTCCAACAAGATAATGCCCGACCACATGTTGCAAGAGTCACAATAGACTTCTTTCAACATAATAATGTCACATTGTTACCATGGCCACCACGATTTCCCGACTTATCCCCAATTGAGCACGTGTGGGATATGATGGGTAGGAGATTGCTCAATTTGCAACGTCCTCCTCAGGTTCTAGAAGCACTTTGAGAGGAGTTGGTGGTTGCCTGGAATGAGATACCACAGGAAAACATTGACCACCTGATCAGAAGCATGCCTAGGCGCGTTGGAGAATGCGTAGCACATCAGGGTGCATCCACAACATTATTAAAGGTCAAAGGGCTTTAAAGCAGTGCAATCATTTTGAAATTTTTATGATTTACTTATTATGCTTCATTAAGTACTTATACAAAATTTTATTAAAATAAAACCATTTAAACTGGGTGTTCGGATTTATATGTCACTTAGTATAACTGTTTTCTGCGGCGGCTGTTGAGTCTGATCAAAAAAACAAAGCTGAGCAAATTGCTTTGAGTAACGCATGTAGGACACCATTATTGTAGTGGAATAGTTTTCAAAACAGACTGTAAGCCAGGATTCTTGCGACTACTAGGTGCTAAAATCAAGTTTAAGTGAACTGCTGTTGAGTTAATGCTAATTCTATATCACATTTTCGGGCTGTTCAGCTTGTTGTATGTAAAAAAACCGCACTGCTTCTACTTAGTTTTATTTATCACAGTAACATGTCCTTATCACTGAACCAGCATTCAGCAACCATTGAGTAGTGACATTCATCGCTCACGTTCACAACCACTTTTCTGCAACGAACGAAAACTACAGTCTAAAACATACCTAATTCAAATTTAATTCAGCATTAGATATTTACTTCCGAGGTCTTCTGGCTCGGGATTTCCTGCGACTATTTCATATTACTTTTATTTACTAAAAAAGCTTATGAAATAAAGCAATTGCGTCTTAGTTCGTTCGAAAAAAAAACAGAAATATGGCACCAATGATCATCCTTAATGCATAACAGTAGACAGAATAGAAATGAGTGACTTAACTTTCCTAACGTATAAGGCCTCAATTTGTGTCGCTTAGAATAGAAGTAAAACGTATCTACATATATAATACAGGGTGTAACCCCATCTAGCATTTGCTACTTAAAGTACTGGTTATACTGATATAAAAAGCTAAAATTTTATTTATGAGGTATCAGGAGACTAGTTTGGGCTTTTTGCTGGCTTGAAACTCGCTTGGCGGAAGATCAACATTTTTACCGAAAAATCATAATTTTAGATGATGTTTATTTCCACCCCCAGGGCTATGTCAATAAGAAAATTGCAGATAATCCGCACGTCGCGTTGTCTACAGGTCAATCCAGCATCAAATAATGACTATTTGGTGCGGTTTTTTGTTCCGGCGGCATCACTGGGACTTTTCGGAAATGAAGAAAGTTGAAGAGAAGAAACGGTCGACGTTTGGTTTTAACAGGACGGTGTAACTTGCTACATAGTCAACGAAATCATCGAACTTTAGGCACCGCTTTCGAAAAATGAATAGTCAACCGAAATTCTTAAGTCAGTTGAAGGACAATTTTAACCCATAGATGAGCAGCCGTTAAGGAATAATGTTATGCTAACAATCCAGGGTCATTTGAGGTAATAAACATGACTTCAAAGTTGCTATTCAAGAATTTCATACCAAAACATACTTAAAATTTGGTTAATCGATGTGGTCGTGTCGGGCCAGCTCCGGCAGTGGTTTGCATGATATTGTGTTCGATTCTTAAATGCCAAGATTCAACATTTCCGCCTATTATACAAGAAACGAGGTAATCTTCTTGACAACATTCTAACACATTCCAGCTCTGTGCTATCGCCTTCAAGATAGAAACGAAGATTCACGTTCCAAGCAGGAATATAGTTTCGATAGTGCATATCCAGCACGGAGTAGACGAGTATAAATTTTCTGCTCACGTTTCATTGTACATAAAATGCAGATGAGAAGCTTGCAGGTAAACTTGTACCCAAGTGCAAATTAGTCAAGGAGAATCGACAGAAGAATTTTCCGCTTTATTGAGAAATCAGACCAGCACCGCAACTAAAGCCGCCTGGCTGCAGGATCAACGAATTATTATTCCACAGGCGTCGCAATACATTAGTCTACCTCTTCTCGTGCACCTATAAAAATTTAGAGAAGTTTGCGCGTACAGGAAAGGGAAAAGGAGAAGTACTCATGATTTACGTGCTGATGCTGACTATGGGCGGGTATGAAGTTTCGGTTGGGGGAAAGATTAGGAAATCTGGATCCACTCAACCATAATGTAAAATTCCAAAGTGAATCATGAAGTAAGGTGTGACTGAATCTCATAGAAATGTAATGGATAATCAATAGAAAGTAAAAACTGTCATTGAGCAGCCAAAAATACAGCCTCATTTGTCACGATCTTGGAAATCTGAAATTACTCCATATTTTGAAAACTATTCATTCTATTGTACGTATAAGCTAGAAATAACAAAGGTGTAAATAAATGAATTATATAATTCTTCATTTCTTGAGAAATGCTAACAGATTAAAAATTTCATAACGTATACGTCAATATAACAAATATTACGCATATGCGATTCTGCAATGAGAAATTTAATTTAATTTCT